>JAVGWX010000015.1:45836734-46436734 GCA_036924085.1 Ariolimax columbianus | reverse complement strand
TAGCCAAAGCAAAGATGCACGAAGATCCCATAAACGCACTAACAACACCAAAGCCCATCACTACTGTACGAAAACCTACCTGGAGGCAGGATATATTTCCAGAGGTGGTAGAAAATATACCAGGTATTGGAAACAAAAACTGCCAGACTGAAAAAGAAAGGAGAGATACTACCCTAAGCTTTATATCGAAAAACTACCCAAGCATGGACTGGACCCATGCATACACCGACGGTTCTGTAACAAACACTACACAGAACGGAGGGGCAGGAGCATTCCTGAACCTACCAAATGGCAGAAAAATAACACTGTCATTCGCTACTGGTAAGTACACAAGCAATTTCAGAGCAGAGGCACTGAGGGCGGCAGTGGAAGAAATGGTGACACATAAAGAAAATGAAAGCCATACAGTCCTGCTTACAGATGCTCTCGCCGTAGTCACAGCGCTAAAAAGCCAGAAAAACACTGAGCTTAATGACTTAAGAACAGCACTCTGTCAACTATGCCAGCAGTCCGCACCAAAAAGGGTAGTGGTACAGTGGGTCCCATCACACTGCAACATCCAAGGCAACGAGGAGGCAGACAGACTGGCAAAAGAAGGTGCAAGACTACCACAAACAGATACTAGTATGACGTACGAAGAGTCAAAATGGCTTATTAAAGCCAGATACATGACCAAATGGGAAACCGAACATACTGGTTACACCAAAAACGATGCATATTACCAGTTGAACAGAAGAGAGCAGGTCGTTGTCTAGAGACTTCGCACTGGCCACAATAGACTGAGGTACCACCTATTCAACAAATTGAAGATAGGTGGAACCGACAAATGCCCGTGTGGTACCGGGAAAATGACCGCTGAACATCTGCTGCAGAACTGCCCGACATACGAGGATCAGATAGAGCAGATGTGGCCATCACCAGTGGAACCACAAGACAAGCTCTATGGCAGTGTCGACAGCCTCAGGATGACCGCCGCTTTTTTCGAAAAAATAATGGTTACTGTCTGACTGCGTACGAAGAAGAAGAAGAAGATTTGTACTTTTCCCCATGTGGTTTCTTAAGAGCAGCTATAGATGGCGCTTAACTGGTTGCGGGTCTACTTAGCTCTAGTGTTTAAGTCAATTAAGATGCACTTGCACATCGGTTAAACCACCCTCCAGGAAAATTCTACATCCAAGTTCCCTGGCTCTCTAGACCAGTGGTCAGCTCGCTGTAAGACGCGTTGTTCCTGCGGAATTATTCCAATCAATGATCGTCACGCCATGGGGCGTTTTCTCACAGAATTATTTCATCTTAAAGACTCTGGTTAAATGGTTCTAAAACTGAAGTATGGTATAAAAAACTCTGCCTACTTATTTTCCTGGTTTCCAAACTACTGGGTGCCCTGATGGGGTGACCTGGGGGTGGATCTGTCACAATAGCTGATGCTTACAATACAAGAATCACATAAAGCAGGGAGCCAATGGGGTTTGATCTTTACTTATGATTGGCAATAGAGATAATGTTGTAAGCAATGAAGTGTAGACCAAAACGTGCAAAATAGGGAATGCAATAAACATAAAGATACCAAGGAAGGCATAGGACAGAAAGACTTGGTGTGTATTTGTTGAACACGTATGCGATGTAGAGAGCTGAAATGTTTTGATTGATTTATTTATTGATTGAGGTTTGCAAAGCCCCGTGCATGTTCCTCTCTAGTCAGCTTTTCAATTTGCTTAGAAGGATATGGTTGACATATTTTTTATTACCAGGATCCTTACAGGTGCATCAATATAATTACTTTTTACTTTCATTTATATAGGAATATAGAGCTCCAATGGTCCAATGATTCATATTTTTTATTTAGATCATAACACTGCAGTTGCCTTTGTTTCCTCTTCCACAGCTCATTGCTAGGCATTCTTTTACCTCCCTTGCTCTTCTCTTCTTCTTTAACTCTTTGAATACATCTGTAATCTGCATCTATTGTATCTTTTGCTAAATTTACAAGTTTAAAGTTAACTTAAAAAAACAAATTTCGCTTCAATCAAGAAGAGTTCTTATTTTATTTGCGAACTTCTTCTTCTGCGTTCGTTCCCAATCTCCCGCTACCAAGCCCTGAACAGGGCTTTGCAAGCAGCAGGATATGGTCCAGAGAACGGAATGCGTTGTGTTGCTAGTTTACAGCTTGACTGCGATATTTGCATCTTTCGGTCCGACACATCCGTCTTCGGCAGCTTTGCCGAGCTAAAGAGGCATGAAGAATTAGATTCTAACTAATGTTGATAAATTTTCTTTGAGTGTTTACGCTGTAAACAAAGACAGTATGAATTCTTACCCATCTGGTAGTTGTTTTAAGAATTTTATATTGGTCGATGAGGCACGATCTTCAGTAACATCGTGCATGCATAATGAAAACATATGGGAAAATGGAGAGCATAACAATTCTGACAGCAGTAACGAAGTTGAAAACCTTCATTTTGCCATCGATGATAGTGACAATATAGATTATGCCCCACCCGCTTTGAAGAAGAGAGTGGTTTTTTTTATTGTGACCATGAAATAGAAAATTATATTTAAATTAAAGCTGGCATACGATATTATGAAGAAATGTGGCAGTCATCTTCAGACATAAATGGACAGACATTATTCTGTTTAGAATTTATGGATTTTTGGTGACTAGCTTGACAACAGGGACAAGGTTAGTAGAATCACATAAAAGAAGAAGTTCTGCTATTAAATTTGGGCGTATGGAAAAAGTTAATTTTCAATCAAGTGTATATTGTCGACAGAATAAATCAGCAGTATTTGGGATGAAAGTCAAAGAAAGACATGATTGATTGCTTATTTTCTTAAAATATCTTGATGCTGTTGCTAAGATTCTCCACAGAGATTAGAGGAATATATGCCTCTTCCCCTTGCAGTGGCGGCAGTGTCTTCTCTTCTTAGATCACTAATCAGTGACTGGCAAAGCTGTCAGTGACCATCACTCCTGATGGCGTCTGTAAGGGCAGCAATACTTCCACTTCACCTGGTCTGCATTCATCTTTCGTACAGTGCCCCAGCTCTAATTCACAATTTCCGTTTCAGCTTCTACAGCTCTTCACCAAGTTTCTTAGGTCAGCTTCTCTTCCATCGTCCCTCTGGTGTCCATACCATGGCAATTCAGGTGATGTTGCCAGTTTCTCTTCTTTGGACATGGCTGATCCAACCCCAGCATCGGCTGGTCATAGGTAGTGTACACGCCTTCTTCATTACTCTAGGCAAGCAGTTCCCAGTTGATGATGGTGTTTGACCAGAAATTTCTTTGAATATTTCTAAGACAGGCTGTGTGGAAAGATGAAAATTGTCATTTCTTTTTCTGTTAATCTCCATCATACAGAAAATACACAACACTTGAATATTCAGCAAAGGCTCTCCCTGGAGATCAGGCTTTGTATTTACTACTCCTGCATTGTCCCCATTCTCCTGTACGGCTTCAAGATCTGGACACTACTACAGAGGGACCGGGAATGTCTTGAGGCCTTTCACCTGTGCAACCAGAGGCACATCTTTGGGATCCACTGGTAGGACATGATTTTCAACACTGAAGTAGTTCGACATACTCAACTTGGAGGCATTGCCTCAACGATTGATCGCCGTCATCTCTCCCTCTTTGGTCACATTGTTACACTGTTCACCTTTACTGGGAAATCCCAGCCCACGAGATGCTCCGGGAAGAGGTCATGCTCATACTGGAGACGTCCTCGGGGCCGTCCTCGTAACACCTGCCTAGAACGGATCGCCACCTCTCCAACAAACTGCTGGTCACCTGGGACGCAGCCATCAGCGTATTATTGTATTGTTGTATATTCTGAGTTTCTTGTTAGTGCTGTACTGTGAAGACTTCCAAATGTTGTGTAACCTAGCATCACATAGTGTTAAGACTGTGTTTTTTTAAATGTTAACACCTACTAAAGAATGGGGAGGGACTTTCTCCATCGTAGTCTCACTCGATGGGCACAAACCAACCATGAATCACTTAGATAAAATCAGAACGACATCATTCTCTTTGCTTGAGACTTAGCCACTCATGGGCGGTTGGCACGACAGACCTTTGTCATCTAAGCAGACTGCTTACCTACAGAAAAATTCAAAACCTACCCAAAGTTTTGAACCTGTGCCACCTTGTTCAAAATACTGATAATGTAACCTCCCCGCCATATGATTACTTATAACTAGTTACTATTTTATTTATTTAATTATTTGCAATGTTTTGAGATCTTTGTAATATTTTCTTTTCTTTCATAATATTAGCGATGATAGTATTTGACTTGGCAGTTCCTTATTTCTATTTTTAGGTATGACATAGGTGTCAAAGAAAACATCTTTGTGCCAAAAGGAAATGGGATTCAAGTCAACTTCACGCTTACCAAGAGACATACTAGGTACATCTAATTAAAAAAGGGATATGTTATCTATTATTTTATTCTAAGGGAATCATTGGTTGAAGTCGAGTCAGTAGTTATTGCAAGAAGTAAGTTATGTTGTGTTAAGCAGAATTGACATCGCTGTACTTTGGACAGATCCATAGGTAATCAGTGTTTCATGCATGTAGTAAGTGTATATGTGAGGGTTGTGACTGTCCAAGTGGCTTGGATATCGGTCTTCTAACCACAAGGACATGCGTTTAAAGCCAGGGTACATCAGAACTTTTATTCTATCCGAGGTCCAATAAAAACCTTGCCTGTACGGTGCATGGCAACTGAAAAGGCAAGTAGCCTTTATTGCTCAGCCCTATAAATCCTCCAGATGGACTCCAATAATAGGGATAAACCGCTTAGTGATATTAGTAGTAGGAAGACTAACGTATGGTCAGGCAAGATATACTGATCAGACATGTTAGTCAGGGTTAGGAAAAATATACTGGCCAAGACCCTCACCTTGGCTTCCTCGTAGCCCTTTCTGGAAACGGGCTGTTTTCATGGCAGCCTGGCTAACAAGGTGAAGGATCGACGTAATCCCTGTAGTAGTGAGCGACACGCAGATAAAACCAGGCATAGCACAACCACCTGAGGGTCCCGGTCCACCTTCATCAGCATGCTCGGGATGTGAGGAACGCTACTGTAACCCGCCGCTCAACGTTCTTTTCAGGGTGCACAAAAAAGTAAACCTACTGATAGTGGGCAAACAACAAGTTTCTTGCGTTGATTTGAGTGACCTTTTGATGTTTTTCTGGTAGCGGATTACAGTGGCTCTTTTTACATCCCAAGGCATTCTTTGGAAGGTGGTCCAGAGTTCTGATGTCTATAATGCAATGTGAGACTTCTCAGTAGGCTCATCACTATAAGGATCTGTGTCAATCCCCACTTCATTGGAGATTGCTGTAACACAGCCGTTTTCCAGGAGTACGACAATCGACATGAGTTGGGATCTTGGTCAGTATGCTACACCACTTGACCCAGATGATAGTCTTGCCATCCATTGGAGCTAATAAAGAAGTATGAAGAGAGTTGTTTGAAAGACAATGTTCGGTTTATATTGTATGTCAGGGTAGTAAATGGTAGTTATTAGGGTTTATTATTGTTCTGTAAAGTTTAACCATCTTTAATTAAATGTAAAATACTTTCAGCCATATGTTTTTTTACTCTTGTTGTTATTATTATATAGTCATACCCTGAACTCAATGGTGATTTAGTTTAATATGGCTTACTGAAGTTGATTAAGCCGAAGCGCTGCTGCTATTTTCTTGTACATACAAACAAAAAACCTGTCAACCTACTTATGCTATCATATATTTAATGTACAATAGAGCTCGGCCAATATAAATTATTGGAAAGTAAAATTAATATATTGTTGACCCTATTCTCATTGACAAATGTAAGTTTATAATTGTACTCACTTGTTGCATACTTCACATTCTAGGCCTTGTTGCATAATTTACAGTCTAGGCCTAGCTCAGCCATAGGCTGCTCTTGCCTTGGCCACAGAGTGTTATCATTTCAAACTTGGCTTGCCTTGCCCACAAAGTGTTATCATTTCTTACTTGGCTTGCCTTGCCTACAGAGTGTTATCATTTCTAACTTGGCTTGCCTTGCCCACAAAGTGTTATCATTTCTAACTTGGCTTGCCTTGCCCATAAAGTGTTATCATTTCCGAAAAAAAATGTAAGTTGATTAAAGTTAAGTTTAATCAAACTTTAAAAATTGGTATGGTCAGATACCGCACCGATACGAGAACACAAAGAAAAAAACCTTTGTTACGACCAATAGGCCTTCATCAGGGACAACAAATAACAATAATACTGAACTAGCAAATCAACATATAAGGAAAAAATGGTCTACTTATCTGATGGTAGACCCAGTCTGTCTAAGCGACTGGTTGGGTCGGAACATCGACTGAAAATGAAGGGGAGTGGTTAAATAAGGTGGGCAGGAGAACATAAGAAGTGAGGGGGAATGGGCCGGATAAGCCAGTGGTGGTCAAATATGGAAAAGACCAAATAGGGATCCAAGTGGGAGAACAAAAAGAAGGTGATATAAGCTGGGGGGGGGGGGGGCCTGATAGAGGAAAGAGGAGGGGGGGGGGGCAAAGAAAGACAAATAGATGGGGGCCAGTATGAGATTTTAAGAAAAGGTATGGAAAATATTAATGCCATGCAGTTGGAGGCAACCCATGTTGTAAACATATCTGTAAGTGTGAATTGACATATAATAAGACAACACCTTAAGCCAGGGTATGGCTGTAAATGAAATATGTTTAAAAAGAAGTTGTGTATGGTAAATACTTAAAATTGTCTTTGATTTAGTGAAGAGAAGCTGATTGCTAAATCTGAAGAACAGTTGGATCGATTGATAGCAAAGATTGATGCACTTCAGGATTACAGGTATTACGTTTCATTGTGATGCCTTCCTTTAACATTCATGGGTAGTTCTTTTCTTCTTCTTGTCTCATTTTTACTCCAGCTGGAGTATAGGACCACCACCACAGTTGGCCTCCTGTAAGAAAGCCTGATTCAAATCATGTTGCATAGTTTTTCTGTTGTGGTTTCTGAAGCAGTTTGTTTTACACAATGAGGTGGCTAGCCCCAGGTAAAAATAACAATCTGCTTAGACCACTGTCATGTTGATCGTCTGACCATGATTGAGGGCCGAGGTTCATGATGCGTACAATTTGAATGGGGTGCCAGCCAGATGTTGCGCAGACATTCCTGGAAGCACCTCCATATGGGGACAAGGTTTTTTCCCACTCTTGATTTCAATAGACAGGTGCAGGATCTGACAGGCAGGTGCATCCTGGGAAAGGCAGGCCACATGACAAAAGATAGAGAGGCAGTGACTGTATATCATAGAAACAATACTCTTGTGATGTGTTTGTCGGACGACCTCATTGTTGGTAACCAGGATTATAAAGATGCACCTCTGACTGCGCACATGGAAGACTTCAAGGCTCTTCTGATCTCTTTCCAAGACCATCAAAGTTTCG
This sequence comes from Ariolimax columbianus, assembly GCA_036924085.1. Lineage (NCBI taxonomy): Eukaryota > Metazoa > Mollusca > Gastropoda > Stylommatophora > Arionidae > Ariolimax > Ariolimax columbianus. Next base: position 46,429,291 of record JAVGWX010000015.1, on the reverse strand, counting down.
GAGCTATACAGAAGGATTGGAATGATGCTGGATTTGTAAAGGTGCAGTTTGGTTTCCATGTACAACTCTCTTTAGTCGTCATTTATGACTTGCATGGACGTACCACCGTTCTATCCTTTCCTCCTCGGTAAGGGACATAGAAACCCACTCGGGGAACCATGGTCAGTTAGCTCTAGACTATGTCATTAAGGACAAAAAAGAAGCATGAGTCAGCACGAATACAAAACCAGTGACCTATGTTACGACCAAAAGGTCTTAGCACGGACAAAAGACAGCATAAATGAGAAAAACTAATTAATCTAAATGACGTAATTTAAATGCAGTTAGGAATAAGTACTATTTGACACACTGTTCCTACTAAGAAATGGACAATGAGATAGAAAGAATTGAATGTAACTATGACACTCTTTTTGGTTTTTATGGAGGCCTGGGCTACAGCTGTAGATTGCCCCTTTACAAGTAACCAGTGTCATATCACTTCACGTGCCCTTCCAGTGATAGATTTTTAAACAGTTTATTGTACATTAAGAAGTTGCTAATCTGATGTAGGGAGTAGTTAGAAATGCATTCTTGGGGAGCATTGTTTTAAGGGTTTGAGAGCTGCAGTAAGAAATCACTCAGGTTTTTTTATTTAGTAATATAGACTTTCCTTGTGGACGCTGTGGCCTGTTATTGGGGACAGAAGAATATATTCATTGAACCTTAATATTCATGCTGTAAAAGGTGACTATCTATGGCTGTGCATGATTCTGTGGTGAAGTGGTTAAGCTGTCAGCTTCGTGATCAGGTGGTGTGGGTTCGACTCCGAACTCTGACGTCTTTTTCACAGGTGCTTGATGCGGAGTCCCCTGCATCTCGTAGTCGCCCCCTAGTCGTCTTGTTCTTGACTTGCCACTGGGGTCGGGCGGCTCGAGACGAGAGAGTGAGGATAAAAAGTAGTGCAGTTAATCCTTACTAAAAAATAGCGCTAGCATAATTAATTATGCCAACATCGTCTACGATGGATAGCAGCCTTTGCCTTGCATGAAACTAGCAACATCATCATGTAAAACAGTGTGCTACAGAAACTACCAATTCTAGAGTTTATACAAGTTTTATTGCTTGCTTTCTGCAAGGTCGCCATCTGTAATGGTGGTCTTATGCTCTAATTGTTGCCAAAATGGATGATGATGAATATTAAAAGGTAAAGGCCAGCTCCATGGTACCAATTGCTGTCTGGGATGAAGATAACTCTTCATGTACTCAGCCTGTGGGAGGTGGGGTGGCCAGTTCCCTTCCTTGGTGTTTTTACCTTCCACAACTCGTACATCAGGTACCCTTTACAGCTGGGTTGACTAGAGGAATGGTCATAACATGCACGAGCCACGGTCCGGAGTTTTGTTTCGGTCTGTCTGCAATTCAAACCCTGGCATGCTGTAATCCCAGTCTGTTAAACCAGCTCACTAGGCTATACGATCCACCTTATATGAATGTAGTCTTTATATATTCTCTGATCTCTGATTACATCCTAGTGCAATGTTCTGTATAGATTCCTATCACTGTTGCATAACTTTGAAGATTAAAATATACGGAGAAAGACATGGTTGTATGGGACATTTTTACGTGGCTGCAAGTACAAAATAGTTACCATATGTTGGTAGCAACATGCTTTCATCAGGGATGGAGAACAAGACAAAGCAGATTGTCATTTTAAATTTGCTCCCAAATGAAAATAACTCACGAATGTCTTTACAAGTTTATACATTTGACATTCAGGCTAATTCAGGGATTCTCAACAAGAGTGTGGGAAAAAAAACATGAAAAAAAAGTTGATTAAGGTTGAGTTTAATCAAAATTTTGAAATGGGTATGGTCAGATACCGCACCGAAATGAGAACACAAACAAAACCAAAGGAAAACAAATAGATGGGGGCCAGTGTGAGGGTTTAAGAAAAAGTATGGAAGATATTAATGCCATGCGGTTGGAGACAACCCATACTAGAGATAAGTCTATTCTCAAGGGCGAATCAATGACGATCATCAGAGAAGCACAAAACTAGACCAGTGACACTAACGTCAGCCTTACCCCGGTGCTCAGGACCATTGAAGTGGCTGGCAATTGGGGAACCAGTGCAGTTGCAGATGTCATTGAGGTGTTGGCAGAAACGCTCCCGCAGTTCCATACCAGTTTTCCCAATGTATGTCATACCACACTGGCAGCAGATGATAGAATAGATGAGGTTGCGAGAATTGCATGTCAATCCCTCTGATGAAGAATTCTGCTTTAGGAAAGGTGATGGAGCGAGAAAGGATGACATGAGGGCAGGTAACACAACAACGTGTATTTTTGCACGGCCTGGTGCCTGGAAGACTATGAGGGCTGGTGTGTAGGTGACTACTGACCAGCAAGTCCCTCAGGTTCCTGTCCCGTTTGGCGACAAGGAGAGAATCGGGAAAAACTTTACGAGTGGCAGGATCAGAGTGAAGAATAGGGAGATGGCGGAATAGGATATCCCGGACAGAGACGCAATGAGGGTGATAAGTAAGAACGAGTTTCACACGGTCAGAGGGAGGTCGGTGAGAGGGAGTCTTGACAGGAGATAAGAAGAACCCGCTGAAGGGCGGAGGAGAGAGTGGTCTCAGGGTAGAGTCGATTGCGGAAGAAGTCAAGCATCTTGTGGGCCCTGAGAAGGAAGTCGTCGTCATCCTGACAGAGGCGGAGGAGTTTGGAAAAAGGAAGCGAATCGCGGCAGGATTTAGGATGGGAGGAAGTGTAGTTGTGGGCATCAGTGGGCTTGCAGTAGACAGTGGTGGAGAGGCCTGAAAGGCAGATAGAGACAGTGATGTCCAGAAAGTGGACAGACGTGAGGGAAATGTCAGATGTGAACTCGATCGAGGGATGGAAGTCATTGACAAAGTCGATAAAGTTTAGGAGATCCTTCTCAGACATGTCGGTAATGCCAATCCCATCGTCGATGTATCGATAATACATCAATGGAAAGGGGCCCTGGAATTGAAGCCAGATCAAGTGTTCCAGGTTACCCATGAACAGGCATGCGTAGCTGGGGCCCATTCTGGTGCCCATAGCTACACTGCTGATCTGGTCAAAGAACTGGCCATTGAACTCAAAGGTATTGAGAGTAAGGACGAGTTCTGCCAGACGGACAATGGTAGACGTAGAGATCGATGGGTTAACCCTTTGGTCAAGGAAGAAACGGAGGGCCAACAAGCTATCGGAGTGGGGGATGGAGGTGTATAGTGAATAGACATCAAGTAGGAAGAGACGATAGGTTCGGTCGGGGGAGAGGACAATGTTAGAGAAAGTGGTTTAGGCGTGGTTGGTATCCTTGAGAAATGTGGGAAGATTCTCCACCATAGGCTGGAAGATACTATCCAGGAAGTCAGATACCAGTTCGGTGGGACAGGAACAGGCAGAGACATTAGGGCGACCGGGGTTGTCGGGTTTGTGAATCTTAGGCAGCGTGTAGAAAGAAGGCTTACCAAGACAACTGTCAAAGATACGGAGGTTCGTAGCGCTCTTCGGAAGGAGATGGCGTTTGATCATATCAAGGATGGTGGTAGAGACCTCCTTCTTGAAGCGGACAGTGGCATCATCGGCGCGCGGTTTATAGAAAGAAGGATCAGATAGTTGAAGACTGCCCTCCTGAACATATAAATCCGTGCACCAAACCACCACTGCTTCCCCCTTATCAGCAGGTTTAATCACGAGATCCCTACGCCGACTAAGGCTAGTCAGAGCACGAGCCTCGGTATGAGAAATGTTCTAATATCGCAGGCGCCGAGGGCAGATGGCCTCGATATCGTGAAGAGTAGTTTTAATATAGAGTTCTAAGGCACAGGATCGGCCAGGTGGAGGGATCCAGTCAGATTTACGATGGGAATAACTGGAGAAAGGGTCATCGGGGTCAGGAAAAGAGCAAGAGTTAGGATTGGTTTGGTACCATTGTCGAAGACGTAGGTGGCGATGATAGGCATGCACATCCTTGAGAAGAGTACTGGTCAATGGAGGGCTGGAGAGGCACAAAGTTAAGGCCTTTGCTGAGAACTGATATTTCACTCTCAGTCAGAGGAAGATCAGAGGGGATACAGACCACTTGATGGCGAGAATCAGTGGGCGAGGAGGAAGGAGGAGGGGTAGGAGGACGTAGACGAGTAAGCTTGTCCTTCTTGCAAGCAGACAAGAAGTCGTATAACTGACGATTGAGAGTATGAATAATGTAGCGGATGACAGCATAGGAAAAGTAGTCCTGGGTGGAGAGAGCTAACAAGCAGTGCAGAAGATGAAATTGGGAGGAATGAAGATCATTATCTCAGTCAACAAGAGTGTAAGCTATCCCCCAAAGCCTGGGAGAAATTTCAGGTTTGTAAGGGGGGCGGGGCGGTGTAATTGGGACCACTGTTCAACAATGTGTGGTTTTTTTTTAGTTAGAGGGTCGGTGGGGGGGGGTGTGTGTCTCAACAGAGGCTAAATGCCCACAATGAGAAAGTTTATTCTTTTGTTCGCCCTGAAAAGAGTGTTAAGTGGCAGGTTGTAGTAGCTTCCCTCATATCTTGTGCATGCTGGTAAAGATGGGCCGCAACCCCCCAGGCAGTTGTACTATGCATGACTTCATCTGTGTGATGCTCACTACTGCGCGGATCACATCGATCCACACAAAAAAACGTTCCTGGAAGCGCCTCTGTATAGGGGACAAAGTTTTTTCTGGCACTCTTGTTTATCAATTCTCGTTGCACTCCTAATTTCTTCAAGACTTTATTATTTGTTTTCTTTTATTTCCAGTAGATGTACACCAATTTTCTACATATCCACATTTCAAAGGAATCAATATTATTCTTCAATCGTTTGTTCATTGTCCAAGTTTCTACACAATACAGTAAAGATGAGTGTACATAACACCTGATCATTCATTTTTAATTTGTGAGTGACTTGTTTGAATATCAGCATATAACTCATGTCAATGAAAATAGATTAGGCTATCCCTATTCTCTTCTTGATTTCTATTTCACACCTGGCATTTTCCAAGATTATATTTCCAAGATAGAAGAAGCCCGTGACCTGTTCCAGTATTTGATTGTGAATTTTTATCTGCAGAGTGCACGTTGAGACTACTTTGCCAAGTATCATAGTTTTCATTATCTCAGTCTTAAATGTCAAATCCGTACACTTGACTTTTCTTCTTTACTTGAATCATGAATTCCTGTAGTTTCTGTTCACTTTTAGCCAGCAGAATCTGAGATTATTTATTTGAGCTCTAGCGATAATGAGTCCCGGCATGCCTTTAATCTTGAAAAATGCACTCTCTGTAAATGTTAAACAGACAAGGGGACAGTATGTATTCTTATCGCACACATATTTTTAGATCAATACAACATGAGTAAAGCCTGCCAGATCTTAGTGGCATTTAACTCCCAGGAAAGGTTGCTGAGTATTCTTGTGTATTTTCCATTCATAAAGTGTTGTCAGTAGATTATTCATATCTACATTCAGCAAATTTTTAAATATATTTTATTATAAATATTTCTTTTGTGCATCTATGTTTCACAGTCATCATACAGCTACACACTTTATGGAACCATCGGAGTTTAAACACCACAACTATGAAAAAATGACCCAATTTTTGCATAGCCTTGCAGAGAGATTCCCAACCATCACTAACCTTTACTCTGTTGGGAAGTCTGTACAGCAAAGAGATCTATGGGTCCTGGAAATTTCTGATCATCCAGGCACACATGAGCTAGGTAAAATTGTTTTGAAATAGTTTCAACTTAACCCTTTACAAACTAAGCAATAAATATATCCTCTACTCCTAAGTGCTGGTAGATAACTTCACCCACACATATTTTTTTTTAAATAATTATTTGTATCTATTAGTATCTTCTCTTCCACTCCTAGATTCATCATCATCCTCTGGTTGATCAGCCCTAAGACTGGTTGTAGGGTTGTTTGAGCATATCTCTCTATTTGACTCTATCCTCTGCAGCTCTGTTCTTCATAGGTTCATGCTTTAATATCTCTACCTGCCTGAGCTGTAAAGGTAAGTCTTGGTCACGCTTTTTCCCTATGCAAAGGTACGTCTTGGTCACGCTTTTTCCCTAGATCTTGCCCTCTAGTATCTTCTCTGGAAGACTTTCATGTCACATATTATGTCCCAGACAAATCTTCATTTGTGTATCATTTTCAGTATTTGTCTTTGTCTGCCTAACTCAGTGAGGGCTTTGTCATTGGATCTTCATTTTGTCCCAACTCACTTGTGCTATTCTATGGTAGCTACCATATTTCAAACGCTTTCAAGCTTTTCTCATCCTTCTTTGCTAGAGTCCACGTTTCAGTTCCATACAGTGCAATTGGTCATATATGAGCAGTGATTATTCTTTTCCTAATTTCAATCATGATATTAGATGCTGAGCAGTGCATGAGCTGCATCATTCAGCGACCCAATGCTGACTGCTAGCGTCAGGGCCAGTAACCCAGAGCTGCCAAGACCCTTTTCCACCTTCACGTGGTGATCCTGGATAACAGGCTGCAACAGGGCAGACTTGCTAAGGAAAAGGGATTGAATAAAGAAGGCTAACCCGGTACCAAAAAAATAGCAGCTGAAGTTGGATGTGTCCAACCGAAAGATGAAAATATCGTAGTCAAATTGTAAACTACAACACAACGTATTCCGTTCTCCGTACAAGATCCTGCTACTTGCAAAGCCCTTTATAGGGCTTGGTAGCGGGAGTTTAAAAATAAACCAAGAAGAAGAATCATGATATTCTTTGAGATTAGCAATTTCAGTATTTCTCTTAACTTTTTTTTTGCCTTTTTAGGGTGTAGAGCTCCTAATTTTGTATATACTTGCAATTAAGTGTGCAGACACACAAGTGATTGGCTTGATGTGTCATGATGGAGAGGCTACATTCTTTTGATCTTTATGTAGATTACAATTTGGTAGGAATTTTGTTACTTTAGAATTTGTGCCCAGACAGCGGCAAACAGTCCACCCTGTCATACACCTCATCTCATCCTTTAGTCTCATTGCTTTGATACTTTTATTTAAATCTCTTGCCCGATATTTGCATGTTGATGTTAGTTGTACTCCATATTTTTCCTCTACTTCTTCTTTAGCAATTTTACTTTTACTCATTTGCTATTTCATCTTGCCAGTTTTATTGTTGTTGTTGTTTTTTTTCGATCACCTTATTTCTCTATTCGTCAAGACGTGTGCGTTGCACTATGTTTTCATTTTGCGCCAGTCGGTCCAGTGCATCCGACTTCGGCATGCATTTTATTTAAGGGTCTGCTACCTTCTGCATTTTCTAACGTTTTGCTTCCCCAGGATAGTGGCTGGTACTGTTATTGGGGAGCGAACCCAGCACCTTCGGATTGTGAGCCATGTCACTGAACCACTAGCCAACGCAGTACCCCTTTATCATATATGAAATGTGAGGTGTTGGCCAGAATAGCACAGACATTAGCTGTGCTTGCATGGCTTAGCAAATCTGGCAAGACAAACGGTTAGCCATATGCACGAAGATCAGATTAATGTGTACATTGTTCCTGTCAATATTCCTCTATGCTTGTGAGACATGGACAATTACAGCTGACCTGCAGCGGAGGATACAGGCCTTGGAGATGAGATGTTTCTGAAGACTTCTAAATGTCACATACAAAGACCAAGTTACAAATGAGGAAATACGAGAAAGAATTAAAACAGCAATAGGACTTTTTGAAGACCTCTTGACAACTGTCAAAAGATGGAAACTCACTTGGTATGGACACATATCAAAATTAAATGGTATTGCAAATACGATCCTGCATGGAAAGGTGCAAGGTAGATGATGAAGAGGTCATCCCAAGAAGAAATGGGAGGACAACATAAAAGAATGGACCAATCTCCGACCAGAGGAGGCACAGGCAGCAACAGCTGACAGGGGGGGGGGGGGGGGGGGTGTGTTTATGTGGGCCCCAACGACCTCACTAATTATGGGATGACTTGACTTGACTTATCCTTAGTTTATTGAATGTCATGTCATGTGACATATTCTATTTCCAGAACACAGTCTCCTTTGCAGCAGCCCTGAACACATCTCAGTTTCTGGCCAGACGACTAGCTTCACACACAGACATCTTCAAACTATCTGTAATGTCCTGATACCATCTTCTTCCGGGATGACCTTTCTACCTTTCACTGTCTGCCGCTTCAATCCATTGTCTTTTCATTCAACCAAAATAACTTAACTTCTTTGTGATGTTATTCATGTCAGTTTTCTTCTATACCTAATTGTTGCAAAATGTATCTGATTTCTTCTTTGTCCAAGCTATTTTCATTTTCATTATTCTTCTATAACACTTCATTTAGAAAGATGATATCTGCTGTACTCTAATTTATATTTGTTTGCAAGAATTATTTTCTCTTTCTTTCTTTTAGGTGAACCCGAGATGAAATATATTGGCAACATGCATGGAAATGAGGTTGTAGGTCGCGAGGTTTTACTACTTCTTGCCCAACTTCTTTGTGAGAATTATGGGAAGGATGATCTTATAACCTTATTGGTCGATGGCACTCGTATTCATATCATGCCCAGCATGAACCCTGATGGATATGAGATCGCCAATGAAACAGGTGAGTGGAGTTGTATTTTGGTACTGCTGTTCTGGTAGTGGTGGTGGTGTGATAGTTGCTATTAACATTTTGGTTTTTTTATGATGATGATGTTCATAACCAACACCTTCTTTCAGCATAGACAATCACAAGTATTTACATGTGTACAGATGGCATTATCTGCATTGTAGAAGTCAGATAGACTTTATACTTGTCAAGAGAAACAAGAAAAAAGCAGTAATAGATTCAAGTGCCATACCAAACTTTTGTGTAGATACTGATCAGAAGGCGGTTATGTTGGTTTTGAGAGTTCATGTGGAAAAACATCTAAGAAGACAGGGCAAGTTAGCAAAAGAATCAATCAGAATAAACTAACTTAAAGAAACAGACACCCAAAAAGCCTATGTCAAAAAAACCTAATGAGAGTTTTTTCTAAACTGTCCACAGAAATTAAATCAATCGAAAAAGAATGGGCAGTGTTTAAAAGTAATTTAACTCTTTCAGGACTTGATTCTTTTTAGGTTTGGACTAAATTAATTTTCAGCTGTAGCAAAATTTCACTGCATCCCTTTTACAACTGACTATTACACACCATAGCATAGACAAATATAGTACTCATTATATATCATTATAAAGAAAAATGGGTACAGAAAATGAAAATATCAGTAAATTGCTGATATTTCATTACTTGAAAAAAATTATTATGTTGTTCAAACAAACAAAAAGTGGGGACGGCGTGGCCTAGTGGTTATGTGACACGGCTCACAACCATAAGGTGCTGGGTTCGATCCCCATCTCAGCACCGGCCGTTACCCCGGGGAAGCAAACCCTTAGAAAATGCAGGAGGAAGCAGACCCTTACATAAAATGCATGCTGAAGTCGGATGCACTGGGCCGACAGGCGCAAAATAAAAACGCAGTGCAATGCACACCGCCTTGGGGATTAGAGAAATAAGGCGAACGCCAAAAAAACAAACAAACAAACAAAATTTAAAGGGTAGATAATTTATAAGTCAAAATATTGTAACTCACCATCATTTTTCATTGGTCTGAATTGTTGATTTCAATTTGTCTGGTAATTTTGCAGAATAGTATCCAAAGTCCCTCAAAACACTGTTTATTTGATGCATTTATCTCCAAAAATGTTTAAATTATGTACAATTTTCCTCAATGACCAAAATCAATGAAAATATTAAAAAATTCACAACTTCCATTATTTTAGGCATCACCCCACCCATCACCAGGCCTAGTAGTCCTCTGTGGTATGGAGTTTGCCTTTCTCCTTGTAGAATTGCCATTATTTCCATCACTATCAACTCTAGATGGACCTGTTATATCCTCTAAATCAGTTTCATCGCTGCTGCTTGATGATTCAGGAGCACTGATAGTCCCTGACTGGAAGCAACCACCAGCTAACCCTAAACCAGACCGTTTTGATTTATTAGCACTAGGTCTACTAGTACTATCACTGTAATCGCTATCCTTTGAATCGTCTAATTCTGTATCAGAATCACTAACTAATAAGGTTTAAAACACAGCTATAGCTTGTTCTGCACTATATCGTTTTGGTCTAGTAGAAGCAGTGGGCGTTGCCATTATTTTTTAGGAATCAAAAAAACAGTTTAGCTACTCCAAAATGCAAATATATCACTTATTCAGTATCCTAACACGTGTGGCTCGACTCAAATGTCATGAACGGAAGCTGTTCTAGTTCTGGTTGTAATTTTTAAGTATTTTGGTTAACACAAAACCCGAATGACGACTCTACAAAACAAAATCCGATTTATCGGTTAATGGTCCTCTAGAGTTTGAATAACAGTCCGTTATATCGGTCATTGGTCCGGAATGTGTTAACAGAAACAGCTGGAAAAAACATGTGCAACTGTAAAATCAAAAGGTTCAAGACTTAATAACAGCGTGGTGGAGCGACGAAGTGAAAAGCAGCTACCAAAGAGAAGAAGAGTAGATGCAAAGCATGGGTTACAAGCAAAAATGAACAAGAATATGTCAACTAAAAGGCAGCTAGAAACATGCATAGCTGGTAATTAAGGAGGCCAAATCTAAATCTTGGAAAGAGTTTGGGGAAATTATGAATTTGGATTACAAAAACGCAACAAGAAATTTCTACAAAATCAAAAGTATGAGAGGCAGAGCTGGCTGTTACAATCCAACATAAATTATTGAAATAAACAACCCACAACTAGTCCTGAACAGATAGCAACAATACTTTAAAGAACTTCTCAACTTACCAACAACTGGGAACAATAACACAAGATGCCAACACTAACGAAGGTAGGAGTTAGAACCAGATATCACGCTTTCAGAAATCAGAAATGCTGTACAAGTTGCACCACTCAACAAAAGTCCATGACCTGATGAAATCTCTGTTGAGTTAATCAAAGCAGCCAATGAGGTAGGGAAATTGTGGCTACAAAGATTGTATAACCTAGTATGGACCACTCAGGAAATGTCAGAAGATTGAAGAAATGCAACAATAATTCCAATATGGAAAATGAAGGGTAGCAAAAGAGATTACAAAATACAAAGGAAAATTTTGCTCTTGAGCCACACTAACAAAATATTTTGTAAGATCTTAGAAAAAAGATTACGCTACATCATCAAACCTCAGCTCAACGATACTCAGTTCGGTTTTTAGAAAGAACAGAAACTGTAAGAAATTTTTACTCTCAGATAATTGGTGGAGAAAACATTTGAATACGATAAAGAATTGTATTATTGTTGTGTTTGTAGATAAAGAAAAAGCTTTCGGTCGGGTAGATAGACAGACATCTATGAGAAATATTGACACACTATTGTGTAAACGATCACCTAATTAACCTGTGCAAAAGTCTTCACATTGGTAGCCACTGTTAAAAAAAATAACGGGACTCTCCGAAAAATTTCAAATCAAATCTAGAGTACGGCAAGGATGTGTGCAATCCTCTTTGTTCATCACATATGTAGACAACATATGTAAAACAGCCAACCCAAATGAAGGAAACAACATTGGTGAACTCTTAAACAAACTTCTTTTCGCAATCTAGCAGGTACAGCAGCTTCAGAAATAAAGTTGCAGCAACATATTTACAAACTAAATACAATGTGTAAAGAATACAGCATGAAAATCAACGTAGAAAAAATTGAGGTCATGAAAATACAAGGGCTGTTCAAGTCAAACCGGGACTTTTTTTTTAAAGGAAAAAAAATAATTTTTTCAAGTCGTCAAAATGACATTAATTTTTTTAATATAATCTCCAGGAACGTTTATGCACTTATCCCAGCGCTTAAGTAATACTTGAAAAGCTTCAGCGTAGACAGTCAGTGTTTCTGAACCAATCCAGGACAGCCTGTTTCACTTCGTCATCAGTGCTGAAATGCTGACCTCCCAGGAATTCTTTTTGGGGTCCAAACAGGTAGAAATCGCGTGGAACGAGGTCTGGGCTGTAAGGTGGGTGTGGCAATACCTCTCAGCCGAGTTGCTGCAGATGGCACATAGTGCAGTGAGCCGTATCAGGTAGAGCGTTATCTTGCAGATCAAACCAGGCCGATTTTTCTGCAGACAGTTATCCACATCACTCAAAATGTGTATGTACAGTTCACTGTTGATAGTGGTACCACGGTGTAGAAAATCAACATGAATGATGCCAAATTTGTCCCAGAAAACACTCAACATCACTTTACTTGCAGACGCAATTGTTCAAAATTGTTTGGTTGGTGGTGATTGCATATGCTTCCACTGCTTGGATGCTCATTTCGATTCAGGAGTGTTTCATCACTGTATTGTGATTGTCTTCTACAATATTTCGCAGGTTTCATGCCCTCTTTCACAAGAAACTTCATCACAACACATTGTTCCATGCACAAGTGCCCCTAACTAATGATAGTAGTTTCAGGTAGAACTAAAACAAAAAGTACTGGTTTGATATGAACACCCCACGTATCTAGACAAGCAGGACAAACCAGTATCTTCCTTGAAATTCATCAAATCAAACAGGTGAAAGGTTCGATCCCCATCACAGCACCTGCCGTTACCCCGGGGAAGCAAACCCTTAGAAAATGCAGGAGGAAGCAGACCCTTACATAAAATGCATGCTGAAGTCGGATGCATTGGGCCGACAGGCGCAAAATAAAAACTACAGTGCAACGCACACCGCCTTGGGGATTAGAGAAATAAGGCGAACGCAAAAAAAAAAAAAAAAAAAAAAAAAAAAAAAAAAACAGGTGAAAGATTTAATGTACCTAAGGAGCACGTTATCAGCAGATAGAAGAGTTACAGTGGAAATCCAACAAAGATACAAAAAGGCAAATCAAATCATTGGACGGGACGGCGTGGTTAAGTGGCACGGCTCACAAGCCGAAGGTGCTGGGTTCGATCCCCATCACAGCACCGGCCGTTACCCTGGGGAAGCAAACCCTTAGAAAATGCAGGAGGAAGCAGACCCTTACATAAAATGCATGCTGAAGTTGGATGCACTGGGCCGACAGGCGCAAAATAAAAACCACAGTGCAATGCACACAGCCTTGGGGATTAGAGAAATAAGGCGAACGCAAAAAAAAATAAAAAAATATCATTGGACAATCAACTTCAATACTTAACTGCTAGTATGTGACATTAGCTACCAAAATAGCTTTAATCAACTCGATTTTTGTCCCAACATTGTGCTACCAATGCCAAAACCGGACACTAACATCAAATAAAAATAACCACATATCGTAACAGCAGAAATGAATAGCTTGTGGGAAATATTAGGTGCAACAAGGAGAGACATAATCAGAAACGATGACATCAAGAGATTTATGTGAGTAACACCAGTATTAAACTACATCAAAAGGGTTAGGCCACATAACAAAACTACCTCCCCTCCCCCCAACAAGCAGTGCTAGTTAGATACAACAGATTAAAGGCCAAAGACTGTCCACACAAAATGTGGCCTACCAAAATTCCTAAGGTTGTGAATGTCACTGCTGCATGAAACACACAGGCTTGTTCTAAAGATTTCTTCATAACCTTTCGCTGAAAGACAAAACAGGATAAGCGAAAAGAAATAGATTTTTTCGCAACAGTTCTGTGGTTATGATGAACAGATGGCAGAGTGGTTAGTATGATGGTCTTTTGACTAAAGGAACACATATTTCAAACCTTAGTAATACAAAGGTATTGCTTCTAGCAGCCTTTATTCTTCAACCCTGTAAAACGCAGATGACTAAAGCAGTGCAAAAATTACATCGTGGCAGTCATTTTATAACATCTGTAGATAATTTGATATCAGGGCATTGAAAGCAAAGAAAACACCTGCTATATCTGTTTTATATTTCTGTCAGTCTTAAATAGCTTTGCACCTTGAGTTATATTGTCAAGAGTATTTGGAAGCATTTCTTTCCCTGTACAATTTCATACATTTTTAAGTAGTTTTGCATTTCATGTGAAAATTTCAGATATTTTAATGTTAGGTTGTATTTCATATTGTCATTTTAAAAATGTCATTTAAGATTTGTAAATTTAATTGTTTGGCTATGTGCCGTTGGTTACAAAATAATATGTGCCTAACACAATATTTCCTATGCACCACATGGCATGATAGGATCTTTACTTTTAATAGTTTGCTTGAGTTTGAAAATTACCTGTGAGTCTTTTTTTTTGTTTCTTCCCACCATTCTGCCATTAGTATCAGGAATCATTGGTAGATCAAATGCCAACAACTCAGATCTGAACCGCAACTTTCCTGGAGTTTTCCACAATCTAAAAACAAACCAACATCAAGAGCCTGAGACTCAGGCAGTCATGAGCTGGAGCAAAGCACATCCATTTGTCCTGTCTGCAAACTTGCACGGCGGATCTCTTGTGGTTAACTACCCCTTCGACGACGTGCAATCAGGAAATGCTGGACATGGTGTTTATTCCAAATCCCCAGATGATGCAGTGTTTATTCAGTTAGCTGAAACTTATTCTCTGGTTGGTCTCACTGTTTTCTTGTAAATTTTTAATGTCAGTTGGAGGAGTGAACGTTATTCTTTATTATTATCTGTGTGGACAAGTATTTTGACATTAGTAACCCATTTAATTAATCCCTAGCAGAGTCTCACCTGCTACAAAACAATTTTTCTTGAATTTTGACCAGTTATAAAACGGAATGTGTGTATTATCTTGATTTGAAGGGGGACGAAGACTAACGTCTGGTCAGGCATAACTTACTGATCAGACATGTTAGTCAAGGTCAGGCAAAATATACTGACCAAGACCCTCACCTCGGCTTCCTAGTAGCCTTCCCTGGAAACGAGCTGTTTTCGTGATAGCCTGGCTGTCGACGTGATCCCCATAGTAGTGAGTGACACTCAGATGAAGCCAAGCGTAGCATAACCGCTTGGATGGCACCGGTCCACCTTAATTAGCATGCATGGGATGTGAGGAAAGCTACTACAAGGGCGCACAAGCTGTCGAAGACGGATGTGTCGGACCGAAAGGTGCAAATATCGCAGTCAAACTGTAAACTAGCGACACAACGCATTCCATTCTCCGGACTACATCCTACTACTTGCAAAGCCCTGTTCAGGGCTTGGTAGCGGGAGATTGAGAACGAACGCAGAAGAAGAAGAAGGGCGCACAAAAGGGTAACCTTCTCATTGTGGGCATTCACAACAACAAGAATCTTGATTTTAAAAGTAAACTAAATTCAATTTGAGAAGAACTATGAAAATGATGTGATCAAATGGGTCAGCCTTCTTCTTCAGCGTTCTTCCTGAAAAGGACTTTGTGTTGTAGTATACAGTGAGGTTGCGATATTTCAGCTTTTTGGCCAAACATCTGATTTCAGCTGGCTTTTTGTGTACTTGGTTTGCCTTCCCACTGTAATCTCTATTCTCTTAGCCAGACTTCACTGGTGCAGCCCATTTTGAGGTCGTGCATTCAAAACCCCAGTAAAGCATAGTTTTTTAAATTTCTAACAAAAGTAAAATAAAACGTGAAAGTATGTGGCAACTGCTTTTGCATGAGGACTTTATTCCTCAACGCTATAAATCCTCCCAGTGAGTCCCAGCTGTGGAAACAGAGGCCATAGTGATAGCATTTTTAGTTTAAGTTTATAAAATAAAGAAGTTGATAAACAAGTGGTTTGGATACTGGTGTCTAACCAAGAGGTCACAGGTTCTTCTTCTTAGTTTGTTCTCAATATCACACTACCAAGCCCTGAAAAGGGCTTTGCAAGTAGCAGGATGTTGTCCAGAGAACGGAATATCTTGTGGCGTAGTTTACAGCTTAACTGCGATGTTTGCTCCTGTCAGTCTGAAACATCTAGCTTCAGCAGGCATTTCTGAGTACTGGATTAGCCTTCCCTCTTCTATCTTTTCTCCATAGCCAGTCTGCCCTGTTGCAGGCTGTTATCCAGGATCACTGTATGGAAGTGTAGAAGGGTCTGGGTAGCTCTGGTTCACTGGCTTTGATGCCAGCAGTCCGCTATGGGTCACTGATTGCTGCAGCTCATGCACTGCTCAGCGTCTTGATCCTGGTCACAGGTTCAAAACCAGTAAGGCATAGGCTTTTTCTATCAGGGCTGAAATAAAATCTAGCTTGCATCACAACGTAGCGACTGCAGGGTCAAGCAACCGTTATTTCCCTGCTCTATTATAATTTGTGAAATCTGGCGGACCCCAGAAATTGAAATCTTAATTGACCCGTTTTTCAACAAAATGGTTGGTCATTTGCAGGTCCCATTCTGTTTCCAATCTTTAAGGTCACAGGCACAAGTTGACCAGTGGATGAGCAGCTTGTTCGACATAGGGTCCCAGATATTGTTGTTCATCTCTAGCGCATCCTGCCATCGGTAGAAGGCTGTCCATGAGGTCCTTTCAGTTCTGGAACTGCCGTCGATGTTTTGAATGGTTTATGTGCTGTAAAATGTCTTTGACGTGTGACATTCTCCCTATGTCACTGCTGGGAAGGCTCATCTGGAATTGTTGCCTGATTGTTACTACCGTAACGCAATGCCTGCAGGACGACCAAATCAAAGAAGTCCGCAGGCAGTCTGGTGTTTTTTGTAGCGTTTACCGCTGTCTTGATGAAGCTGAAGGCAGCCTAACCTGCTCGTTATCGACTTCTGTCTTCATGTTGTTCTCCATATTGAGCAGGCGGCAAGACGTGAGAATAAACGCAAAAGATATTTTTTTTTTTAATTTTTTTTTTGTTTTTTAGTGAAGGTGGAAAGAAAGTAATCATTTTGACAATCTGCAACAATGTCTTATTGTTTTTGGATGTTTTTTTGTTTAGATATGACAACCTAGCTGTTTGGTGTTTCACAGTCAATGCCAAATTATGGAATTATGTTTCATAGTTGGTGCTATATAAAGTGTTACTAATTGTTGAATACTTAGCAATAGCTTTTTTATGTCTCTAATGAGTCCTGATGTACCAGTCATAAAGAGATAAACCACCTAGAAAAAAAAGTACACAAGACACTACATTGGAAGAAACAAGCATAATCTTCCAATGTGAAACAAAACATATCAGAGGACAAATACTTTAACAAATTAAATTGTGTAGCATGCACATACATGTAATAACTGCTATTCCATATGAGTCAACAGAACGAATGTGCAGGTTCTAGATGTTATAGAATTTGCTTGCTCATAACCGTTCCACCTGGCACGTAAGTATCACCAAAGGTGCTCAGATCGCATAGCGAAACTCCATCGACAAGATTCAAAGAGAGCATGCACCTGAAAGAACAGAATGCACGACAACACCACAGTCGACTCAACTTAACTTAACTTAACTTAACTAACTTAACGTCTTTATACTGGTTTAGAAGACTCTGCAGAGTCTGTATACAACCAGTTTAATTTACTTCTCACATGTGTGTCTCGGTTGCGGCAGCGTCTGCCAAGTCAGGATTGGTCATTACAGAGAACACATCTTACAGCACAAGTCTGATGCTGTCACCATCTAGGCTACTATTAATAGGTGTTATGATTAAGCAAAGATGATCTCTAGCCATATATATGTATAGTCCGAAGGGTCTACTTGGCACACCATGTATAAAGAAATGATACGACCACACACCAGCAAACTGAGATGTGAGAAACTGAGCAAAATCTTCAAACATTTGGAAGCAACATCAGACTTAACAAATACACAAACAAGTTTAACTCTACACACGAACCTACTGCCTCAGCCATCCATATCAGACTGCAACATATGCTGCTTGCGTGCTCAGGACTTGTCAAAGAAAGAAAAAAGTTATTGCTGGATACCCAACCAATCACTAACACTTTAAACAGCTCTACTGACAGGGCCATCTTAACAGTATTATAGACCCCCTGGCAAAGCTGTGCACTGGGGCACTACCTACACAGCCAATAACAGAAATAAAAATATTAATTATTAATAAATATTTATTCGTACCTCCAACAAAATCAGTATTTACATTAAAAAAACATGCTGTACAGCAAAGATTAATCAGCACAAACATTTGGACAATATAATATGAGCATTGAACTTTCAAGTCGTCAAGTCATCCCATAACTGGTGAGGTCATTGCAGCACACATGAACACA
Source organism: Ariolimax columbianus (assembly GCA_036924085.1). Lineage (NCBI taxonomy): Eukaryota > Metazoa > Mollusca > Gastropoda > Stylommatophora > Arionidae > Ariolimax > Ariolimax columbianus. Next base: position 46,411,159 of record JAVGWX010000015.1, on the reverse strand, counting down.
ACCCTATGCCACCCCTCTCTGTCAGTGACAGCTGCCTGTGCCTCTTCTGGTTGGAAATTGATCCATTCTTTTATGTTGTCCTCCCATCTCAGTTTGGGACAACCTCTTCATCGTCTGCCTTGCCCTTTTCCATGCAGGATCATATTTACAAGACCGTTTCTTCTTCTTCGTTCGTTCTCAATCTCCCACTACCAAACCCTGAAAGGGCTTAAGTAGCAGAATGTAGTCCAGAGAACGGAATGCGTTGTGCCGTAGTTTATAGCTTGACTGCGATATGTGCACCATTCGGTCTAACACATCCGACTTCAGCAAGCATTTTTTGAGTATCGGGTTAGCATTCCCTCTTCGATCCCTTCTCCTTAGCCAGTCTGTCCTGCTGCAGCCTGTTATCCAGGATCACCGCGTGGAGGTGTAGAAGGGTCTTGGCAGCTTTGGTTCGCTGGCCCTGACGCTAGCAGTGACCTATGGGTCGCTGACCACTGCAGCTCATGTGCTGCTCAACCCACAAGACCGTTTAATCTCGCTATGTGTTCATTCCAAATGACTTTTCGTCTTCTGACCGTTGCCAAAAGGTCTTCAAAAGGCTCTATTGCTGTTTTAATTCTTTCTCGTATTTCCTCATTCATAACTAGGTCTTTGTATGTGACATTTAGAAGTCTTCTGAACCATTTCATCTCCAAGACATGTTTTCTCTGCTGCAGGTCAGCTGTAATCGTCCATGTCTCACGACTTGAATTTTTAAAATACAAATGCCAACAAAAGATGGTACTCAGTTAGTTCCCCCTTCCTTTTCTGGATTCCCATACAGTTTGAGATATTTTTTCAAAAACTACATCAAATTCACTCAACAGCTCTAAATAGTTTTCATTTCTGTTCAGATGTACATTCCCAAATTTTCACTTAAATAAACAGCTTGTCACATGGCAGTCACAGCTATCAATACATAGTATAGATTAGCAAGGGAGCCCTTATGATTGCGGTGCCCTTGGGCAACTGTCCAGCGTGCCCATGCATTAAGACAACACTGTCTACTAATGAACTACAAAATACCTGCAAATTCCTTAACTTGACTGCAAAAGAGCAGACTTAGTTTTTTAGTAGCAACTCTTATTGTCAATTGAAATCTTCAATGGAAATTTTCGTATTTTACTCATAATTGTGGGCAAAAGATATAAATATTATAAGCAGTTATTGCCCATCACGAAGCGATGATGGCTATAAAATAAGACAGTTTTGTCTTAATAATGTGATGTGTCATATGCGAAGAATATGGACTGATCAATCTCTTATCCCGAATTACCTTGGATCACTGGCAAGACTATTGGTCAAGATGACTGGAGGTACCTCAGGATGCAGGCACTTTGGTCTTACCTCCCATGAGACCAGGGGTCGCTTGAAACTTGCGAGATTTGATCGCACACCGGAAATAGAAGATGCCTACCAGGCACAGAAACACACAGTAGCTGTTTGGGTGGATCTGGAAAAGGCATTTGACAAAGTCTGGAAAGACGGACTTAGAGTCAAGCTAAGAAGAAGTGATGTTTGTGGGAAAATGAACAAGTGGATCAACCACTACCTCAAACAAAGAACGGCCAGAGTCCAAGTACAAGGGCAGATGAGCAAGAAGGTGACACTCGAGCAGGGAGTACCCCAAGGGGGAGTACTGTCACCCACACTCTTCCTGGTATATATAAACGACATTACAGAGAATATACCAAGGAGAGTCCATAGCTCAATGTTTGCAGACGATCTGGCTATGTGGACCTCTGAAAAGAATCTCACCATAGCCAGAAATCGGATGCAGCAGGCCCTAACATCGCTGGAAGAGTGGGCGAACTCATGGCTGGTCAAAATAAACGAAGAGAAAACCACATGCACAATATTCTCGCTTTCAATAAAACCCCAAAATACCAAATTAAGTTTAAATGGCAAATTCCTGCAGCCAAACGACAACCCAATTTATCTGGGAGTCACATTTGATCGGCGCATGACATGGAAAAGTCAGATCGAGAGAAACCGAATGAGAGCCAGAGAAAGAATGGCAATCATGAGGAAACTTGCTGGCACAAGCTGGGGAGCAGACGAAGCCATACTAAAGAAACTGTACACTGGAAGAGTGAGACCAGTTCTCGAGTATGGCATTGCGGCATGGACAACAGCAGCAAATGCGAACTTCGATAAAGTTAGCAAACTTCAAAACCAAGCCATGAGAGTTATAACAGGAGGCATGAAGTCAACGCCAATTGTAGAACTTGAAAAGATTACAAAACTGCAATCCATGACCGATAGAAGAGACTGCAGAGCCCAGCTGCAGTCAGAGAAACTCCGAAGACTGACTGACCATCCAATGCACCAGAGACTAAACAATTTGGGAAATGGGAAACTAAAGCGGAGAAACTTTGCAGAAATAGCCAAAGCAAAGATGCACGAAGATCCCATAAACGCACTAACAACACCAAAACCCATCACTACTGTACGAAAACCTACCTGGAGGCAGGATATATTTCCAGAGGGGGTAGAAAATATACCAGGTATTGGAAACAAAAACTGCCAGACTGAAAAAGAAAGGAGAGATACTACCCTAAGCTTTATATCGAAAAGCTACCCAAGCATGGACTGGACCCATGCATACACCAACGGTTCTGTAACAAACACTACACAGAACGGAGGGGCAGAAGCATTCCTGAACCTACCAAATGGCAGACAAATAACACTGTCATTCGCTACTGGTAAGTACACAAGCAATTTCAGAGCGGAGGCAGAGGCACTGAGGGCGGCAGTGGAAGAAATGGTGACACATAAAGAAAATGAAAGCCATATAGTCCTGCTTACAGATGCTCTCGCCGTAGTCACAGCGCTAAAAAGCCAGAAAAACACTGAGCTTAATGACTTAAGAGCAGCACTCTGCAAACTGTGCCAGCAGTCCGCACCAAAAAGGGTAGTGGTACAGTGGGTCCCATCACACTGCAACATCCAAGGCAACGAGGAGGCAGACAGACTGGCAAAAGAAGGTGCAAGACTACCACAAACAGATACTAGTATGACGTACGAAGAGTCAAAACGGCTTTTCAAAGCCAGATACATGACCAAATGGGAAACCGAACATACTGGTTACACCAAAAACAATGCCTATTACCAGTTGAACCAAAGAGAGCAGGTCGTTGTCGTCAGACTTCGCACTGGCCACAATAGACTGAGGTACCACCTATTCAACAAATTGAAGATAGGTGGTACCGACGAATGCCCATGCGGTACCGGTAAAATGACCGCTGAACATCTGCTGCAGAACTACCCGACATACGAGGATCAGAGAGAGCAGATGTGGCCATCACCAGGGGAACTGCAAGACAAGCTCTATGGCAGCGGCGACAGCCTCAGGATGACCGCCGCTTTTTTCGAAAAAATAATGGTTACTGTCTGATTTCCATTCAGCACTGGAAGAGACGAGTGCCTTAACCTCTTAACTTCAGGGACCCCTGATTATAAGCAGTAATGGGGATCAAGATGCTGAGCAGCGACCCATAGCTGACTGCTAGCATCAGCACCAGCGAACCAGAGCTGCCAAGATCCTTCTACACCTCCACGTGGTGATCCTGGATAACAGGCTGCAGCAGAGCAGACTGGCTAAGGAGAAGAGATCGAAGAGGGAATGCTAACCCTGTACTAAAAAAATGCTTGCTGAAGTCGGATGTGTTGGACCGAAAGGTGCAAATATCGCAGTCAAGTTGTAAACTACAACACAACGCATTCCGTTCTCTGGACTACATTCTGCTACTTAAGCCCTTTTAGGGTTTGGTAGCGGAGATTGAGAACTAATGAAGCCAAGCCATAAGCAGTAATGCATTCTTAATAATTGTAACCTCTCTTCCAATTCATTGTTCCAACCAGCACAATATATTTTTTTGTCATAGGCCCATTCTAAAATGCATGAAGGTCACCCATGTCCAGAAATAGATCAAGAGTATTTCAGAGATGGTATCACTAATGGAGCAAAATGGTATGTGATTGCAGGTGAGTCATGGTAATCATACCTTCATTTGGGCACTATGAAAATGGTCTTTATCTTTTCTGCTTGCTCTCTCTTTAGTTATTCTCTATGTTTCCTTATGCCTTTCTAGCTTTTTCCTATGAAAAATTGGATATTAAAATAAAATGAGATTGTATTCTCTTTCTGATTTTATCTATGATGTTGTTAATTATGTTGTCGGAGTGATTTTCAATGTATGATAGGCAAGAATAGGCGCACTGCCACACCAAGAGTATGCCATAAGAGATGACTTATAATAGTGCAGTCTGACCCTTTTAGGGTAGAAGACTCTGCAGCTCATGGCATTGCACACCTTTCCATTCAAGCAAGCCAAATGCTTGCTGTGGTAGCCACTGAGTTTGAACAAAATATATAGAAGCAATTATGCCCAGCTCATTTAGCCGAGCCTTTGAAATGTGAGATCGCTAACATCTCAAACCCCTCTCACACACATCTCACACGGCAGTAATGCTATGGGTCACTTTTCTTTACTTTTTACACAGAAGACTAAGTGAAGTGAGCATATAATCTCTTAGTCTATAATTATGCCTTCTGTATTAACAAGTCTATAATTATGCCTTCTGTATTAAAATCTCTGTTTGCTATTAAAATGTTGGGTGATTAGGTAGAATTTACATCAATCATACACGACCAGTACAGGTGGATGTTAAGGAGAGAAAGTGAAGATGGTTAGAAATAAATATAACTAGGAATGCATTGAATTGGAACATACATTGTAAAAGTATAGTGGGGATGCCAAAGACCAGCTGACGAAGAACAGTAAAAGAAGACAGAGCAACTGGAGTCTTGTGGATGAAGCTCAAGAAGGTGACCCAATACAGGAATTGGTTGATAGTAACTTGCAGCCCTGTGGTCCGAGGGGAACTAGGAGGAATGTTTGGAGAACCCATGTTTCTATCAGACTAGCATGGAAAGGACACAGTGAATATTTGCAATTCAAGTTTCTATATTTTGTGTATTTTATATTACTTTTAAAAGAGGAAGTATACAAGAAGCTGAGATAAGAGTAAGAAGGATTTTGTCATGCGAGATCAGATACAGATCATATAGTCATCTGTGCATCATAGTGGAACAAATTGTTGAGTGGAATTCACCTCTATACACAAATTATATTGACTATGAGAAGGTTCTGTAAAGAATAATACCAAGTTAAGATTGTTTAATTTCAATGTCAAGTCAGTACTCCTGTATGAAGCAGAAATGTGGAGAATGACAAAGGCAATACAGAGAAAACTCCAGTCGTTCGTCAGTAAGTGTCTAGGGAGGATAATGGGTGTAGGCTGACAAGACATGGTGAGGAATGAAGACCTGTGTTAAAGGGGCCACAGATGAAATGTAGGAAATAGGGTTGGATAGGACACACTACAGAAATCATCATCAAACATAGCCAGACAGTCCCTGACATGGAATCCACAGTGAAAGAGAAAGAAATAGCTTGAGAAGAGACTGAAAATGAACTTCAGTCCCTGGACCTCCAACTGAAAAGAGGTCAACGGGCATGTCAAGACCGATCTTGCTGGAGTAGGGTTGTTAATGGCCTATGCCTCGAAAGGAGCATTCAACAATGGGCATTGTTGACCTTCTTCCTTTTGTAGTAAGGATTTGGACTGGCCATCTTCTTCATAGATCATTGTTCAGTGGCTGACAAAGTGACCAGTGAATGTCATACCTAATGGTGTCTTTAAAAGGGAAAAGCAACAAACTCCTTCCATTTCCACCTAATTTTGCAATATCTGGAAAATGATTTCAATTTCAGCTTCTATGGTTCTTCCCCTGTGTCTTATGTTGACTTCTGTTTTACTGAGGTCCATAGTGTAGTCATTCTGATAATGGTATGCACCTTGGAACCGGTGACAGTCACATTACAAAGAAGACATAACCTTCTTTTATCTTGTCTCTAGGGGGGATGCAGGACTGGAACTATGGTTTTACTAACTGTTTTGAGCTGACCCTGGAACTGGGCTGTGTCAAGTTCCCCCCTGAGAAGGACCTTCCTGGTCACTGGGAAGCTAATAAAGATTCTCTGCTCGTTTTCATGGGCCAGGTATGTACACAGTGCATTTTAAAATTAAATACAATTAGAACTAGTGGTTGAAGCTTATTTGTTAAAACACTCATTTAGTGGATACTTTCTTGGAATTATACCAAGGATCTGTTTTTAAAATAATATTCACTTTTATGGTCTTTTGGAAATAAAACGTTCACTTTTCTCTTCAATGTGATCAGTGGAATATGCATGTATTCAGTTATTTTGAATTTTAGCAAAGGGTGTTGGGGGTAGATAAAGTATCATCATCTTGTAGCATGTCCTTTGCAGAACATTGCTCTCATTACAGTTGCTCTGTAAGGCAGTACTTCCACTTCCATCACTGTCATCTTTAGAATGTCTTTCATATTGTGTGTACATTTTCTCATTGGTCTGCCTCTTTCTCGTTTTTCATGTATTGAACTCTCCAGTATCATTTTTTCTAAACAAGTGTGATGGGCCAACGTTCTTCTTCTTCATCTTTGCAAGTAGCAGGATGTTGTCCAGTGAACGGAATGCGTTGTCATAGTTGACTGCTGATATTTGCAACTTTTGGTCCAGGCATATTTATATGAGGCGTGTTAAAATGAAACCGGACCAAAGTGCAACGAGTGAACATACGTGCTATGCGCATGATAACGTCACTTCTGTGTAAACAGCACATACCAGCCGTCAAGTTTGCAAAATTTCATTATCCTCCGACTCATAGTTTCCTCAGCAGACCATTGAAAACAATATATGCAAGGATATGAAGTTGTCATGTTCAAGGTCGGTTTAAGTTTGTTTATGTAGCACCTCCCCCAGGCCTGGTGAGCCGCACGAAGTAAATCAACGTTATCGCTACTTCTAGCCAAATTCAACATGTTCTATTGCAGTAGTATCTATGCTACACGATCCAAATAACAACAGTACTCTCTAAACAACTAATAAGCTGGCTATGGCTCATATCATTTTTCATTTCCATCTTAACACCTTCGATCAAGGTTTCCAGGACTAAATTCTAGATCATTCTTTGAAATCTTCAAAGTGGTTTTGGAATACATAAGCAGAACTATTTTTGTCAATTTGAAAAAATATAAAGTATGATGTCATCGGGTTATCTGAGACCAAAAAATTGGGCAAGCGTGTTGACCTTTGACCAGTGACATCACTTTCAAGTATAGCCATGGTACATTCGTGCCGTTTGCCGACTGGAACGTTAATTATAAACGTGTGTCGCTGCGCGTTTTTAGGATGCGCTGACCAGTTAAAGGCTGAAATAACAAGAATGCTAGAATGTGTATTAAACAAGTAAAACAGCATGGATGGACTGGTAGCTGTGCTCCATCCATTGTCTTGTGGGATAGCACGGGAGTGCAGAAGGCTAAGGGAGAAAACCCAGACAGAAAATTCCCACTGCTTTGTGGGTTAGCACGGGAGTGCGCAAGAATGGGGGAGTAAACCTCGACCGAAAATCAGGAGGGAGGGACCCTAAGGCAGGAGACGACGCGTTAGAGTTATCTTCTGGCATCCCCTGCAACCCTGCGGTTTCCAAGCGTATCGATTATGTCCTTCTCTTGGATGTCATCAGCTGGGACGAGAGGAGGAAAGTGCAAAATGGGCGTGGCACTTTCTCCATATCATCTGTTAAATGGCTGCCAAGGCAAACTAGGTAAAAAAACATGCAGCCACCTCCATCTCTACAACAGACCAGCTTACTGACTGTCTGTCAAACGTAAAAGACCATAACATATATATATTGATATGTGTATGTATGTGGGTGTGTAGGTGGGTAAGGATTGTGTATGTGTGAGTACTAAAAAAATTGAGGGCAAAACTAAACAATTGTTTTGTGGCATACACAATTGAAGTAGAGAGTGTTGATTGTATTTGCAGGTTCACAAAGGCTTGAAGGGCTTTGTGGTAGACAAACGAGCAGGTTTGGCAATCAAGAATGCCTCCATCAGTGTAGAAGGAATTGATCACAAAATATACACTGCTGCAGATGGAGATTATTGGCGGTTGCTTGTCCCTGGAACTTATACTGTTACTGCTAGTGCTGCTGGGTGGGTACATTCATTCTAGAGCAGTGGTTGGTAGCGAGTTTTTGTGATAAGCCAGGTAACATACCTTAGGAACATCAAAGGGCTGGTGGGCTAAATGACATACCAAATGAACATATAAGGGTCAACGGGCCAGATGACATACCTCAGAAACATAGAAAGACCCGCAGGCCAGTTGACATACCTTAGGAACATCAAAGAGCTGGTGGATCAACTGACATACTAAAGGAACATGTAAGGTTCAACAAGCCAGATGATATACCTCAGGAACATAGAATGACCCGCAGGCCAGTTGACATGTCTCAGGAACATATAGGGGCCAACAGATCAGTTGACATACCTCAAGAACATAAAATGGTTGGTGGAAAAAATGACATACCTAAGGAACATAGAAAGCCCTGAGGGCAGATGACATACCTTAGAAACATAAAAGAGTTGGTAGACCAGATGACAAACATAAGGAGCATGTAAGGGTCAGCGGGCCAGTTGACGTGGGCCAGTTGACATACCCCAGAAACATGAAAGAGCCCACAGGTCAATTGACATACCTCAGGAATAAGGAAAGTCAACAGGCAAACCTCAGAAATGTTAAAGGAGTGGTGACCGGGCACAGGTCAATCAGATAGAAGTTACTAGCCTATATTGACCCACATGCAGACAATTATTGACCTCTGGTCTAGAGTTATGTGTCATCTTCTTATTTTTTTTATTTTCTCTGTAAAAAAAGCTCAAACTTTTGTCTTCCAAAATGTGCTTTTTTGTCTCTGGCTTTTCTTGTTGCCAAGCAATTTATACCTAAAATATTCACTTCTCTTTCCCTCGGTAAACTTTGTGGTCTGTCCAAGTCTTCTCATGTCACTATACAGTTGTTCCCTCATCAGGTGTGAGGAGGTGCGCTCCTACCATAGCGTAGACTGTGACACAGACCATGCACTGGTTCGATGTAAAATCAAATTTCAACCAAGAAAGTTGTATCACACCAGACACGAAGGTAAACCACGCATCAACACGAGCAGAATGTCAGATCCTGCACGGATCACTCGCTTTAACGATGCCTTCGAGGAAACTCTCAAAATTACACAAAGTGGCGCCATGGTTACAGAAACCTGGAAACAACTTCGATCCAACATCCACAGCACTGACCTTGCTATTTTTGGAAGAAGCGCTGCAAATTCCAATGATTGGTTCGAAGCTAGAAAAAATTATATGACACCCTTAATCAAAGCAAAGCACACTACTCTTCTTAACTACAGATGCCTTCCAAATACAGTAACTCTGCAATCCCTAAAATCAGCCAGGAGGTGTGAGGAAGGACATGTTGTCACTCTGCTCTTCTAACTCTGCTAGAGTCTACAGACTTGGGAAAAGATGTTCTACTGTTTGTCCTCCCCACATGGGCATGTTTCTGTGTGTCTAGTAGGAGCACAGTGTAACTATTCTGGCTTGCCTCCTTGCAGGCAGGTTGATTTAGCATGTTCATAGTTTTGCAATGGTGGTTTCTGTAGCTCTTCGTTTAACAAATTTGGACCACATGCCAACAGTTACCTGCCCCTGGTCTAGATTTCTGAATTTTTTTATTTTTTTTTGGTTGCATTTGCCTTATTTATCTATTCCCCAAGGCGTGTGTGCATTACACTGTGGTATTTATTTTGCGCCTGTCGGCCCAGTGCATCCGACTTCAGCATGCATTTTATGTAAGGGTCTGCTTCCTCCTGCATTTTCTAAGGGTTTGCTTCCCCGGGGTAACGGCCGGTGCTGTGATGGGGATCGAACCCAGCACCTTCTGGTTGTGAGCCGTGCCACTTAACCACTTGGCGACGCCGTCCCCAGATTTCTGTATGATTTGTGAAGAATTTTGTTGTTGATTAACTAAGTCTACCGAGCTGGCTGCTTTTTCAGAGTTTTGTTGTTGTTAACTAAGTCTGCTGAGCTGGCTGCTCTTTTACAGTGTTGTTGTTAACTAAGTCTGCTGTGCTGGCTGCTCTTTTACAGTGTTGTTGTTAACTAAGTCAACCAAACTGGCTGCTCTTTATGTTGTTGTTGATTAACTAAGTCTGCTGTGCTGGCTGCTCTTTTACAGTGTTTTTATTGATTAACTAAGTCTCTGAACTGGTTGCTCTTTATGTTGTTGTTGATTAACTAAGTCTGCTGAACTGACTGCTCTTTATGTTATTGTTGATTAACTAAGTCAACCAAACTGGCTGCTCTTTACGTTGTTGTTGATTAACTAAGTCTGCTGAACTGACTGCTCTTTATGTTGTTGCTGATTAACTAAGTCTCTGAACTGGCTGCTCTTTATGTTGTTGTTGATTAACTAAGTCAACCAAACTGGCTGCTCTTTACGTTGTTGTTGATTAACTAAGTCTGCTGAACTGACTGCTCTTTATGTTGTTGCTGATTAACTAAGTCTCTGAACTGACTGCTCTTTATGTTGTTGTTGATTAACTAAGTCAACCAAACTGGCTGCTCTTTATGTTGTTGTTGTTAACTAAGTCTGCTGTGCTGGCTGCTCTTTTACAGTGTTTTTGTTGATTAACTAAGTCTGCTGAACTGACTGCTCTTTATGTTGTTGCTGATTAACTAAGTCTGCTGTGCTGGCTGCTCTTTTACAGTTTTTTTGTTGATTAACTAAGTCTCTAAACTGGCTGCTCTTTATGTTGTTGTTGATTAACTAAGTCTGCTGAACTGACTGCTCTTTATGTTGTTGCTGATTAACTAAGTCTCTGAACTGGTTGCTCTTTATGTTGTTGTTGATTAACTAAGTCAACCAAACTGGCTGCTCTTTATGTTGTTGTTGTTAACTAAGTCTGCTGTGCTGGCTGCTCTTTTACAGTGTTTTTGTTGATTAACTAAGTCTGCTGAACTGACTGCTCTTTATGTTGTTGCTGATTAACTAAGTCTCTGAACTGGCTGCTCTTTATTATGTTGTTGATTAACTAAGCCTGCCCAGCTGGCCGCTCTTTCTTAGTCGATACAAGTTGAAGAATTTGCATGTGTTTTTTAGCTGGGGATTGAAGTCGCATAAAGTGCTAGTGATTATTGAGGTGCCGGCATGAACTTTTCTTTTTCTGTGGCAAGTCCTGGGCAAGTGAGCAGGACATCTTGCACTGTCTCATATAGCTGGATGTAGTTGCAGCATGGTCTAACTTGTTTATGTATTTGTTAAGTCCAATGTGTTCTGTCCTAAGTTGAAAGATTATGCCCTGTTTTCTGCATTGCAGTTTGTTGATGTTGTTATTTTTGTTTGAGTGTATCATTTCTTTATACATGGCACATCCAGTAGACCCTTTTGTCCATCAGTTTAGCAATTTCTATTTGAAGTTATTTTGAAGTATTTGTTTTACTGTCTGCATGTTGGCTAGTGTGTTTATTTGAACCATGCTCTTTGTGGAGATCCTTTCATTTTTGCCCCAATAGGAGCATATGACCACTACTGCAGTAATTGGCCTTCTTACAACTTGTTGTTCTGAGTCATGCTGAATTGTTAACTCTTGACGATGTTTCTTCTGTAGCATGTTGCAGTGGTTTTTTTTGTATCTTGAGACATACTTGAGAAGTTTGGCCAGGGTCTTCCTGGCTAATGTGATACTTCTCAGTAAGTTCATCTCTATTGGGTTTATTGTGTTGATCCCCACCAGACTGCCATGACAAAGTCTGTTTCCAGGAGAATGAACGTGGACATAAGATGGAGTCTTGATCTGTATGTTTCACCCGACCATGATAACCCTTTGCTCCCTCTTTCTTGTATCCAGTAATTTAAATGCTGTTCCATGGTGAATTCTGTAGTCAATAATTTTACATGACAAAGTTGCCATACTAATACTAAAACCTCCTTTGTTAAAGTTTACAGCATGTATGGTATTCATTTTTCCTGTCCACTGGAAAACATGTTATCACTCCTCTCTTCCCTGTGACAGACATTAGAATATGTATAAATAATGTTGATGATGTAGGGATCTAAAGGCATTGTTTTGCCTGGCTCTTCTGTATACATGCATGGAAAGGTGCAACTACTCTTGCTTCCATGGCAAAGCATCATCCATCTACACAGAAATACAAAGAAATTTACTTATACATAATAAAGAATAGATTCTTCTTCAATTTGTTTTTTGTAAACCATAAATAGCTCTTTATAAACATAGGGCCAAAACCGTAGATGGCTCTTTATAACTATAGGGCCACCACTATTGATGGTTCTTTATAACCATAGAGTCACCACAGCAGATGACTCTTCATAACCATAGAGTCACCACAGTAGATGACTCTTCATAACCATAGTCCACCACTGTAGATGTTGTTGTTCTAGTTGAATGCCCACAATGAGTAAGTTTACTCTTTTGTGCGCCCTGAAAAGGACGTTAAGTGGCGGGTTGTAGTAGCTTTCCTCACATCCCGAGCATGCTGAAGAAAGTGGACATCGGTCGTCTAGACGGTCGTGCTATGCTTGACTTCATCTGCATGGCGCTCACTACTACGGGGATCACATCGTCCACATCTCGTCAGCCAGGCTGCCTTGAAAACAGCCTGTTTCCAGCGAACGCTACATGGAAGAGAGATTGTGATCTTGGTCAGTGTATTGATCCTGACACGACGTCCTGGTCAGCATTTTGTGCCTGACTGGACTAGCATCTCAGTTCCCCAACTGTAAAGGATTCTTTATAACTATAGTCCATCACTGTATATGGCTTTTTATAACCACAGTCCACCACTGTAGATGACTCTTTATAACCATAGGTCACCACTGTAAATTACTTTATGATTTTTGCCGCTCGCCAAGTACAAGAGAAGTGTCGAGAACAAAATCAGGCCTTGTACACCACATTTATTGATTTGACAAAGGCATTTGATACAGTAAACAGAGGAGGGCTGTGGATGATAATGTCTAAGTTTGGCTGCCCCATAAAGTACCGCACAGATGGCAAGTTACTCAATTCCAGAAGAATGAAGGCCAAAACCAAAGTGGCTGGCAACATAATCAGGGAACTTGTATTTGCTGACGACTGCGCTCTAATGAGCAACTCAGAACTGAACATGCAGGTTGGAATGGACCAGTTCTCTGCCGCATGCGAAAATTTTGGCCTGACCATAAATGCCAAAAAAACAGAGGTCATGTACCAACCAGCACCAGGCATGCCGTACACAAAACCAGAGACTACAGTCAGCGGGCAGACGTTGAATGCCGTAGACAAATTCACATATCTGGGCAGCACGCTGTCGAGATCTGTCAGCCTAGACGATGAGGTGGCAAGCAGAATAGCAAAGGCCAGCACAGCCTTTGGTAGAATGCGCTCGATGGTCTGGGCACGTCGTGGCATCAGCGTCAAGACCAAACTCAAAGTCTACCGTGCAACCATCATTCCAACTCTACTATACGCTTGCGAAAGCTGGACTGTATACTCTGGACATGCAAGGAGGTTAAACCACTTCCACACAGGTTGCCTGAGGCGAATATTCCACATCCGATGGCAAGATCGTGTCACTGACATCGAGGTTCTCTCGAGGGCTAACATGCCCAGCATCCATGCACTGCTAGAAAAAGCACGACTAAGATGGGCCGGACACCTCGTCCGTATGTCAGACGAGCGGCTCCCAAAGAAGCTTCTCTACGGCGAGCTGAGAGAGGGATGGCGCGAGAGAGGGCGCCCAAAGAAACGTTTTAAAGACGGTCTGAAGGACTCACTAAAAAGTTGCCAGATAGACATCGACACCTGGGAATGTCTTGCGCAAAACAGATCTGACTGGAGAAGCGCTGCCAGTGAAGATGGCCGTGTTGTGAAAGCCAAGAACAGACGAAAGAGGCGGAAATCCAGAGCAGCGGAAACACCATCCCCTTCTACAAACCTCGTGTGCCGGATATGTAGCAGATGTTTTCGTGCTTGCATTGGCCTGTTCAGCCACATGCGCACCCACACCCAACAGGGAAATCTGGGACAAGGATGATGTCGGCGGTCCTCATCGACAACGATGAACAGCTATTATTATTATATACATGTCCACCACTGTAGATAATTCTCTATAAACATAGGTCACCACTGTAGATAATTTGTTTATATATATAGGTCCACCACTGTAGATGATAGCTCTTTATAACCATGTCACTAGTGTAGATTACTTTTAGATAGGTCCACCACCGTAGAGGACTCTTTACAGAAAGCCTGCACCAGAGTATTTTTCATGCTCTAGCAGTTGTAGTTTCTGTAACAATTTGTTTAACATGAAGAGTTTGTTAGCCTCATGCACAATTCTCTTTAGTCAGTCTTTTGCAACATACATGCAAGCACAGTGGTCTCTATTCTTTCCTCCATGGTAAGGAACTCTGGGATCCACACACAATATAGAAGCAGATCTTCATTAGATTATTCACTTAAACACTTTTGATTGATTTAAGGGGCTTTGTGACGCACACACAATACTAAAGCAAATTTTCATTAGATTATTCACTTAAACACTTTTGACTGATTTAAAGGGCTTTGTGATGCACACACAAAACTAAAGCAGATTTTCATTAGATTATTCACTTAAACACTTTTGACTGATTTAAAGGGCTTTGTGATGCACACACAAAACTAAAGCAGATTTTCGTTAGATTATTCACTTTAACACTTTTGACTGATGTAAAGAACAAAAAATGCCTCTAGAACTTCCTAATTATTTTCTGTTTTCTCATTTTCAGCTACAAGCCTCAGTCCATTGTTGTAAAGGTTACCTCTGCATCAGCAGTATCAGTTAATTTTACCCTGGAAGCTGGTGGGGTGACTCACTGGTCGGCAGATAAGGATTTCGATATCAAGGAAAATATGCAAGGAGAGACCTACATGTCCAACCACACACTTGCAGAAAACCTCGGGTACTTAGCTCGAACCTACCCAAGCTTTACTAAGTATGAA
The DNA here is from genome assembly GCA_036924085.1 of Ariolimax columbianus. Lineage (NCBI taxonomy): Eukaryota > Metazoa > Mollusca > Gastropoda > Stylommatophora > Arionidae > Ariolimax > Ariolimax columbianus. Next base: position 46,396,156 of record JAVGWX010000015.1, on the reverse strand, counting down.
GAGCTTTCAAAAACACTGGATGGGAGGTCAATACCTGTTTTGCACCTGTCAAAGGTATGAGCAATCAAAAGTCTTTTCATGTTTGTGTTGTTAGGAGATACATAAGGTTACAGTTTTATGATGGAGGGCATAGTATGATCAGATCACTTTAAGACAGGCTTGTTGTGATGAAACAAACTACACTATGATCAGATCACTTTAAGATGGGCTTGTTGTGATGACACAAACCACACTATGATCAAATCACTTTAAGATGGGCTTGTTGTGATGATAAAACAAATCACACTATGATCAGATCACTTTAAGATGGGCTTGTTGTGATGAAACAAATCACACTTTGATCAGATCACTTTACAATGAGTGCTTGTTGTGATGACACAAATCACTATGATCAGATCACTTTAAGATGGACGCTTGTTGTGATGACACAAACCACACTATGATCAGATCACTTTAAGATGGACGCTTGTTGTGATGAAACAAACTACACTGTAATCAAATCACATAAAGATGGGCGCTTGTTGTGATGACACAAACCACACAATGATCAGATCACTTTAAGATGGGCTTGTTGTGATGACACAAACCACACCATGATCAGATCACTTTATGACGGGCTTGTTGTGATGACACAAACCACACTATGATCAGATCATACAAAGATGGGTGCTTGTTGTGATGACACAAACAACACTATGATCAGATTACATAAAGATGGGCTTGTTGTGATGACACAAACCACACTATGATCAGATCACATAAAGATGGGCTTGTTGTGATGACACAAACCACACTATGATCAGATCACATAAAGATGGGCTTGTTGTGATGAAACAAACCACACTATGATCAGATCACTTTAAGACGGTCTTGTTGTGATAAAACAAATCACATTATGATCAGATCACTTTAAGATGAGCGCTTGTTGTGATGAAACAAACTATACTATGATCAAATCACATAAAGATGGGTTTGTTGTGATGAAATAAATCACACTATGATCAGATCACTTTAAGATGAGCGCTTGTTGTGATGAAACAAACTACACTATGGGGGACGGCATGACCTAGTGGTTAAATGGCACGGCTCACAAGCTGAAGGTGCTGGATTCGATCCCCATCACAGCACCGGCCATTACCCCGGGGAAGCAAACCCTTAGTAAATGCAGGAGGAAGCAGACCCTTACATAAAATGCATGCGCGAAATAAAAACACAGTGCAACGCACACTGCCTTGGGGATTAGAAAAATAAGGTGAACGCAAAAATAAAAAAATAAAAAAACTACACTATGAACAAATCACATAAAGACGGGCTTGTTGTGATGACAAACCACACTATGATCAAATCACTTTAAGACGGCTTGTTGTGATGACACAAATCACACTATGATCAGATTACTTTAGGATGGACTTGTTGTGATGACACAAACCGCAATACAATCACATTACTTTTCGGTTGGCTTTCCAAGTCTTCATTTAACAACTACATTGGTCCTGTCAATATTCCTTTATGTTTGTGAGACGTGGACATTTACAGCTGACCTGCAGCGGTGGATACAGGCCATGGAGGTGAGATGTTTCCAAAGACTTCTAAACGTCACATACAAAGATCAAGTTACAAATTAAGAAATACGAGAAAGAATTACAACAGCAATAGGGCCTTTTGAAGACATTTTGTCAACTGTCAAAAGAAGGAAACTTGCTTGGTACCGGCACATATCGAGATCAAACGGTATTACAAATACGATCCTGCATGGACAGGTGCAAGGTAAACGACGAAGAGATCGTCCCAAAAAGAGGTGGGAGGACAACATAAAAGAATGGACTAATCTCTGACCACAGGAATCACAGGCAGCGGCCGCTGACAGAGAGGGATGTTGTGGGGATGTGTTCATGTGTGCCCCAACAACCTCACCGGTTACGAGATGACCTGACCTGACACTGAACCTGTTGAGCCAAGAGTTGCAGATATTTCAACCTTGCTATAAATACTGATACAACCTAAAAAATGAACGAGCTGACATGCTTGCAGGTAGTGCTACTGTGGGAAGATGACGAGCAATGGACCTGGCTGATATTCTGGATGTCCTTAGGGAGACGGGTCGGTTGAATGGTTCGAGCAATGGCGCTGAGTCTGGAACTTTCACCAGACTGCAAGAAAGTCAGATCACAAGAGGGAGAGCCAGACACAGAAAGCTATGCTGGAAACCAAAGGAGACTAGTGAACCAACACAGAACCGGTGTCGTGAGAGCTGAACTATGCTGGGGGATATACTGAAGAAGAGAGCTGAGCATCTATGGACTTGTTCAATGTGCAGTGAGGCTGATCTGTCGACTAACAACATAACAAAACCACCTTTTCAGGATGAACGTACAAGGATAAGATTTCATTTAAAAAATCTAGCTTCTGTTAATGGCTTTAATATTGACATATGAAATATTTTTCCTCAGGATAGTGCTGATGATTACTACCAAGACAAAAAGCCTCATGTGTTGTTACTGGCTGATTTGAATGGAGACTCACCAGTTGGTACAGAGATCCTATTACGCTTAGCCCGTCATTTGATAACAGGTTGGAATAACTGTATGTTGTGCTATTGCTTGCATCTCACCCATTTCACAGTTTGGTGTATGTAAACTAACAACATGGAGCCCCGTAGCAGATACTGTCATAAGGGAATGAAGTATGAGAGGTGACCAGTTCACATCCTCGTTGTCTTCCTTGTGGATCTTCTTGATCCTCATGACCCATTCCTCAGCGTAGCTGCGGTCCCAACTTCATCTCCAGTGAATCCTGTTATGGGCTGTGGAAGCCCAGTGCGTGGTAAGTGCTCCTCTAGAGGCCTCTCGTATGTTGCAGCGTACAGCAAGGGAGTCTGACCAACGCATTGCAGGTCTTCCCCGTGGTCTGTTCTTTCCTCGGGGGTACCAGACTGCTGTTGTTGTGCTCCATCGTTTCATCGCAACATGTGGCCTGCCTCTATGTTTTCCCTTTTCTGCGTTTCATTACCGCATCCTTTACCAGGGATAATCATCTTATGTCAGAATTATGGAGACCTTGCATGCATTGGTTCCGGAGAGTGATTCCAACCAAGTGTCTCTGAAGGGAGGTCAGGCTCACTCTCAATTTGTCCTCTATTGATTTTGTAAGTGTCCACGTCTCTGCACCGTAGCACATCACAGGGAGTACAGTGAGATTGAAGAGGGAGGCTCATAGGTCTTGGTCATGACAACCATCCAGGACCGTGTTAATAGAAGAAAAGGCTGCCCAACTCGTGTGGCGACATCTTGTCAATTCTAGTTCAAGGTTATTCTCCATATTGAGAAGGCATCCAAGATAAATGTACTCGTTGACATCTTCTAATCGTACCTCGCCAAGAAAAACTGGATCACAAGTGGCAAAGTGATTGCGCAACACTTTGGTCTTCAAGACATTCATCTCCAGACCCGCTTTCTTGCCCTCTCCATCAAGTAGCTGCATCATTTGGTTGGCTTCTGCTGCTGACTCTATGATGAGCACTATGTCATCTGGAAATTGAAGGTTGTCGAGGCCCCAGTTGCATCCACTCAGTGGATCACCATCATCATTTGTCTGTCTGGTACCAGTTGGAACATAGGACCACAACAGATGCTCTCCATCTATTCCTATTCTGTGCTGTTTTCTTGAGCTCACCCACGAGACCCCAATTGAACTGATTTCCTCCTCGACCTTTCATTGACAGGTGTTCATTGGCCTTCCTACTCATCTTTTTCCATGTGGGTTTCAATCTATCATGTCTGGTTATACTCTTTTACTTCTTTCTAATAGTGTGTCCAATCCATCCCAACTTCTTCATCCCAATTCCTTGTTGTATTAGTTGTTACCACGTTCTTTGCCACAGATCTGTATTTGTTGTTATCTCTGACCATCTAACTTAAAGATGTTGTTATTGAATGCCCACAACAAGTAGATTTACTCTTCTGTGTGCCCTGAAAAGGACATTAAGTGGCAGTTTGTTGTAGCTTTTCTCACATCCCGAGTGTACTGATGAAGATGGACCAGGGTCCTCCAGATTTTTGTGTTATGCTTGACTTCATCGCTCACTACTACAGGGATCATGTCGATTCCCCCACCTCGTTATCCAGGCTGCCATGAAAACAGCCCATTTCCAGGGAGTGCTACGAGAAAATCGAGGTGAGGGTCTTGGCCAGTATATTTTGCCTGACCCTGACTAATATGGTCTGATCAGTATGTTTTTCCTGACCCTGACTAATATGGTCTGATCAGTATGTTTTGCCTGATCCTGACTAATATGGTCTGATCAGTATGTTTTGCCTGACCAGACGTTAGTCTTCTTCCCCAACTTGAAGTATGCAACGAAGACACTTGTTAACACAAATCTTTAGTCTGGATGAGATACCCTTAGTCACATGTCATGTATCATAGCCATGTGGTAGGACCGACTTAACATCCACGCTAAACAGCCTAATCTTATTCTCCATGGAGAATTTTGTGAAGTTCCATATTGAGCAAACTTATATGAAACGTACACTATAATACGAAGAGGATTAAAAAAGGAAGCCTGAATTCCGCATATTCTGTTTATACCAAATATTACGGTTACTTTTTTACCTCCCTTCTAAATAATGAAGTCCTGATTAGGGCTAATCCCAGGCTGACTGGCGCATCATCAAACACATTTTTTAAAACTATCATTGCGTCATTCATTTCCATTGCTGATGGTAAATCTGGAGGATTTATAGGACTGAGGAATAAAGGTCACTTGCCCCTGCAGTTGCCACACACTGTACAAGCTAGGTATCTATTTGGCCTTACTTGGAATCCTGGTATTCAAACAGGCATGTTGTTAATGTCTGTTGACAGGTAGCCAAAGGCTATCTGTAGTAGGTATTTTTTTGTGTGACTTTCTGCGGCTTACTATGCTTGGGGGAGGAATAAATAATTTGGGTAGATTTTACACAAAAATTTTTTAATGTTGTCCGGGCAGCGCTCGTCAAGCTTACTCTTTTCGATTTCTAACCAAGGTATTTTTAATGTGCTCGACACTCAACACAGGCGTCGGATCTCACTAACCAAAATCAGGGGAATTTTACCAGAAAATCTATGGGAAAAAATTCCCGTCTCCACCATGATTCAAACCCGTGGCGGACACCTAACCTTGAGACCACTTATTTGATCTCTAATAAGAAAAACCTGCTGTACCAAGATTTTGAAATTATATCATCGTATTCAAAAGGCTAACATTCAAGCCCCTTGGCCAACCACACATCATCACACCCTCTAGATGGTAAAAGTGCTCTGATATAACCTAAAGGACTCTGTATGTAGTTGAAAGGTCTGGACATCGCCAGAATGAGCCAAAAATACCTATTAACAACTCGTAACAGATAGGTTTACAGATGTGTTAGGAAACCCACTACACCTGGCCTTCAATGTGGAAATGTTAAAGGTTGTGCCAAAAGGGACACTGCTGTCGGGAATGAAGTGTTAGAGACTTCATTGTTCGAGGAGGCCCAAACTCATTTATGAGGCGAAATGGCCTGTTCCCTCCCTTGCTGCCTTTCCTTCCCTAACAGTAAGCTAAGTATACATTTACAGCTGAGTCAACTGGTGTATGCTGGTAACAAGAGTTGAACCTCACACCTTTCCCATTATAAGTGACTGCTCAACACTATGCCAACCAAACATTTAATCATTCTCATCATATTCACCTAATTTCGTCCTCCATATATTTTCTTATCTTCATTTGTTATTTCACAAATTATTCATAATTTTCTTTTCCCTATCTTTTTCTTATCATTATTGTTTTCTTTGTGTGTCTCTTTCTGCTTCTACCACCTCTTCTGGCATCTCAGCTTCGTGCTGAATATCTTCTTCTCCTTTGTTTGTACTCAATATTCGATACCAAGGCCTGAAAAGATCTTTGCAAGTGTCAGGATGCTGTCCGGAGAATGGAATACGTTGAGTCGTAGTTTACAGGTTCACTGTGATATTTGCACCTTTCGGTCTGACACATCCGACTTCAGCAGGCATTTTTTGGTACCGGATTAGCCTTCCCTCTTTAATCCCTTCTGTTTAGCCAGTCTGTTGCAACCTATTATCCAGGATCACTGCGTGGAGGTGTAGAAGAGTCTTCACAGCTCTTATTAGGAAGAGTCTTGACAGCTCTTATTTGCTAGCAGTCAGCTATGGGTCACTGACCACTACAGCTCATGCACTGTTCAGCATCTTGATCCGCTTGGGGGATTTGAATTCCATCATTTCTCACTTTCCTTTCTTGAGAGGCTAGCACCTTATCTCTCAGCTATAGCGACCCCTTCCAGTTTTTTAATAAGTTACTTTAAACCTTAATATTTTCCTTTACAGGTTTTAATAATGGGGAGCCAATTGTGACAGCAATACTCAGTACAGCCCATGTTCATATTGCACCTCAAATAAATCTATATGGGCCATCGTCCGCCACACCTGGAGACTGTACAGGCGAGAAGTACACAGGACCAAAGTTCAACAAACTTGTGCAGGATAAGGTAATGCTTGCTCAGACAGAAAACAGAACAGTGGCAACAATTACAAAGACAAGTATATTTTCAAGTACTTTAACAAGATTAATCATTAGAAAATAAAAAGTCAAGTTCCTTTTGCGAATCCAGTAATTTTTCTGTTTACCATTTATTGGGGATGTGAAGGCTAACGTCAGGGTCAGGTGCAGAATCTTGACCAAGATTCTACTTCACAAACATGCCTTGCACCTGGAAACAGATCATTTTACAGCAGCCTGGCCATCGAAGTGAGGATGGAAAACAGAGGTTCCCATAGTGGTAAACCTACTGAGAAGCCTTGCATTGCACTGCAGCCAGGAATGATCCAGGTCCACTCTCTTTTGTACGATTTATGCAAGAAGCGCTACTGCAAACCCACTGCCAGAGAAAGTTTTGCTATGTTTTTTTTTGTGAGCCAGTTACAGTGGTTCTTTTTAAATCCTGAGACATAATTAACGCTTTCCAGTCCTGAATAATCTTTCCGATTCGTGTCTTTCAGTTCGGACTAAGTGTCGGAATTCCGTACATCAAAGTTTTATTCAAAATAAAATAAATTCATATTGAACAAATTGAGCTAAAATTATGTTCTAGACATCGTAAGACACAAAATTAAATTTTCTATAAATAAAGATTAAATATTAGTATGAAGCGTTAAATACATTAATGCAAAAGTGGAAATTGGAGAGGAAAAATAAACATTTTTACTCACCACATTGTCAGTTTCGTCTATGTATCCGTCAATTTCGTCGATGTATCCGTCGATATATCCATGAATTTCATTACATTTACTTTTCTTATTATGTGTCTCCCAGCCTAAGTCTGAATTGGGCATGTGTTGAATATCCACGAGTAATCCAGATGAATGATCATTGGTCAGATCAAATAATAATTTATTTCACGGATCTTAAATCTCAACTTTCCTCGTAATAAATGTATAGACTTGTGGAATATAATTTAATTCGTGAAGAATAAACATGTTGTAGTGCCATAAAGAAAAGTAAAATTCCACAAATTAAATGACAAAACGTTTACAAAGTCTGTATTGGTTGTAGCTTGCTAAAATTGTTGGTTTTACGGTTGGGGGGAGATTACACATATGACCTGAAATAGCTTAAGAAGGTGGACTGGGGTCTTCTTGACTGTAGTGCAATTTAAAGTTCCGTAGTAAACTCACCACTATGGTGACCACAATGTTGGTCAGAAATGTAGTTAAAGGATAATGATTACACATAATTTGGTTATTGAAAATGCAGTTGAAGGATTAATGTTCATAACATTGCAAATAATGTTTCAGGATCCAGTGGTTTCCTCCATTTCAAATATGATTTCACGTTACACATTTGACCTCATTCTGAACGTAGAAGGAGGAGGAAAGTTCATTGTGTGAGTAAATAGTTTACCCATCATCCTTCACTGTATGTTCTTCTTTTTTTTATTTGTTCTGGTAGTTTTTATAGTGATGTATTTTTGAAGGTTTCGATATTCATACCTGTCAACTTGTACGAGATGAAAATATGTATGCTAGATCAATATAAAATTTACTAGAGAGTGAAAAACTTTATACAAAAAGGTAAAGGTGAAAGGCGAGTCTCATGGCAAAAATTGCCATCGGTGATGAAGATAAGTCTTCATGGACTAAGCCGCAGCTTATGTGAGACTGGGTGGCCAGTTCCCTTCCTTGCTGTTATTACCTTCCCCAACTCATACATCAGGTACCTATTTACAGTTGGGTCGACTGAAGAAGTGGTCATACCAGACACAAACTATGGCCCAGATTTTTTCTGTTCGTCCACCATAAATTCGAACACTGGCACGCTTTAATCCCAGTCTAGCAAGCCAGCTCACTGTTGACTAGGCTACACGCTCCTCAACGAAAATGTACAGATGATTAAAATATATATTGATAATGGATTAGTGGTTGCATCAGAATAAAAACAAAACACGAGGGACAAAGAACAAATAAATACAACTAACAAATCACAACAAAAAACAAGACATGATGTATGACAGTGATACAATATAGTTTGAGTTGGCAGCCATAACCCGGAGTGCATGGAAAAGTGTGTGGCTGTATATGAATGTTGTTTTGTGTATGTCGGAGGTTAAAACACTGAACATGAGTTTATAGGTCTCAATGGGCATAATCTGTCTAACTATAATAATAGTTGTCCTTTACAAGCTAAGATGGTGACAGTGTCAGAAAGGTCTATTCAGATGTGATCGCATGTGACTACAGTCCGACCCGAGTGCGACAAACTCTACCATACATGAGGCACATGTCAAAACTTTAGTAATTGGATCTTGTAATTCGTTCAGCTAGCTTTTTCTGCACTGCAGTGATGACTCTCTTTTCGGTTGTGTGGCGGCAGTGCACCAGGCTGACCGGTCTGGTGCAAGCAGCTTCCAAGGGTGGCCTTAATGAGAAGATTTCGAAGACACTTTCAGAGAGTCTCTGTATCGTTTCTTGACACTTGAGCAAAGAAGACCTGCAACCTATTAGGTGCCATCTGTGTTGCTGTTATCAAACTACCTAGCCTGTGTTATGCCAATGCCACACAGCTAGTCACCTCTTACGACCTACTTTCTGTGGGGCAGTGGGGCTATTCTTGTCCTTTTCATACACAATGACTCCAGTGAACCACTCGGAGAGATTAATTTCTCTAAGATATGGGGTATCTGCAGTAGCATATGGATACCCAAGAGCCCAGCACTGTTGAGAACATTAGAGTTTGACACTTGATCCTGCCAGCCAATTATGAGCTGGTTTCAGAGACAGCTCATGTGGAAATTGTTGAGTTTCCAGACATGTCTAATATCAAAGAATGATAGTTGATTTCTGGAAATGTTTAACCCCAGCCAGATTATAGAAAGTCAGATATCTATGAGGCGTGTTCGAATGAAACCGGACCAATCTGCAACAAGTGAACATATGTAAGATGCGCATGATGTCACTTCTGGTGTAAACAGCGCATAGCAACCATCAAATTTCCAAAATTCCATTCAAGAATCTACAACAATGCCCAAGCAAAAAATAGAACAGAGACCATAGGATCTCCCATATCTTTCTCTAACTGGATGATAATTGCGCTTCCGTTATCAGCCTTGACCTTGATACTCAGCTGATTGCTGCTGGTTATATTCTTCATCAGTGGAAGGTACTGTTGTTTTTAAATGAAACAGAATGAAGATGAAAAAGTCACACCAGTATCTCTTAAACCTCTTTATTTTGAAAGTACATTTGAAATAATTCTACGGTCTCATAGAATCCATGCATACAAATTATTATATATGCAACCAATGTATGAGACGCGTTAAAATGAAACCGGACCTAACTGCACCAAGTGAACATACGTATGATGCACACGATGACGTCACTTCTGATGTAAACAGCACATACCAACCGTCAAGTTTGTAAAATTTCATTATCCACCGACTCATAGTTTCCTCACCAGATCGTTGAAAACATGGCGGGTGTGATACGGAATCCGTCCAGAGTTGATCAACGAGCGGTGATTCAGTTTCTAACAATAGCTGAAGGATGTCGACCAGTTGAAATTAATCGCAGAATGCCGGCACTGTAAGGTGACAAAAGTGTGTCAAAGACAATAGTAAAGAACTGGACAACGAATGTTTAAAGAAGGACGTGAGTTAAAACAACAAAATGCGTTTGACCTGGTCTCAGAAGATCTTTCGTTAACTCACATCCTTCTTTAAACATCGTTGTGCAGTTCTTCGCTGTTCTCTTTGACACACTTCTGCAAACTTGACAGTTGCTATGTGCTGTTTACACCAGAAGTGACGTCATCATGCGTATTATACATATGTTCACTTGTTGCAGCTTGGTCCGGTTTCATTTCAACACGCCTCGTATTTTCAACAACAAGGAACACAGCCATTTGTTTTATTAGTCTTAAAATACATTATCAGTTATAATATTTTATGCTGATTTTAATCATTATTTTATGGGACCCTTCTTATTCTTCTTCTTCTGCGTTCATTCTCAATCTCGAGCTACCAAACCCTGGTCAGGACTTTGCAAATAGCAGGATGTAGTCCGAAGAACGGAATGCCTTGTGTCGCTAGTTTACAGCTTAACTGCGATATTTTCACCTTTCGGTCCGACACATCCTTCTTCGGCCGTATCTATGAGACCCTAATGATTTAAATATGCTGTCCGCACACTTAAGATTTGAAGACAAAATAGGTGTAAATGATGTCATAGCCAACAGTGGTTTGGAGTGACAAGCTCTATTAACTCCAGTTTAAAGTCTTTCACTGCATACTACTCATATAGCATCTGACAGCAATGTTCTTCTTCTTCTTCTTCTTCTTCGTTCGTTCTCAATCTCCCACTACCAAACCCTGAAAGGGCTTAAGTAGCAGAATGTAGTCTAGAGAACGGAATGCGTTGTGTCATAGTTTTACATCTTGGCTGCGATATTTGCACCTTTCGGTCCAACACATCCGACTTCAGCAAGCATTTTTTTTAGTACCGGGTTAGCATTCCGTCTTCGATCCCTTCTCCTTAGCCAGTCTGCCCTGCTGCAGCCTATTATCCAGGATCACCGCGTGGAGGTGTAGAAGGGTCTTGGCAGCTATGGTTCGCTGGCCTTGATGCTAGCAGTCAGCTATGGGTCGCTGATCACTGCAGCTTATGCGCTGCTCAGCATCTTGATCCCACAGCAATGTTCAACTCCTGGTCCTCACATTGCCCGTCTGTTTCTACTAACAGGAGAAAGTCAAGGTGTTAGCATCTGGCTCTCTATAACCAAATAGATGCTTTGGGTATTTGAGACTCCTCAGCCCGGGAAGGCAGCTCGCCCAGGAGAAGAACTCTGATTTTAAAACCATCTTCTGCCTTGCAGATGAGATGCTGGCATATCAAAGGTTTCCAGAAAAAACTGAAGACAACCTGAGTAAATTAACCTTGCTAGCTTGGAAGGCAGCTCATCTGGAAGATAGAAGACTGACCCCAAACCACCTGTTGCTTGTAGGTGGATGGGACAGCCAAAGACAAGGGAGAGTTAAACCCAACAAAACGGATTTGTCAAATTTGATGTTACATGTCAACAAACGCAGATATCACAGTGCAATTGTAAAATGCAGAAGAACATAGCTCACACTTGCAGTAGAAAGTCACACATATTTACCATAGAAGTGGCATTCCATCTTAGAAGTTCTGCCGGGCATTGATAAATGACGGGACTCAAGCCTCAAAAAGGCCCACACAAGCCTACTGGTGGACACCCTGCTCTCATCCAGGGAACAGAAACGATGGGTAAATACTGTTGGTCAAACCCCAACAAAGTACAACTACTAAACACAACCTTCAGGGGAATACAGAAGTCATGAATACAAAGCAAGACCTTGCAGCAAGACTCCATGCTGAGAGTATTGATATAGCTTACATCCAGGAGCCATACCTGAACAAATAGCACAGGTTCCAAATGAGAGGCATAAGGATGGATGAGGATGGGCACAAAGGAGGCGTATTGATCCCAATCCACAACCTACTACCAGTTAAAGAATTACAAATCCAAACAAGAGAACACACAAAGATTGCAGGAGCAGACATTGTGGTACAACAGGACTTTTTGTCAAACCCAGAATGATACTCTACCCACTGAAGACCTTTAGCTTGTGTCTAAAAACATGTTTTGAGGAGTCTTCTACCCTAGGCGAGTTACACAGCACAATTAGTTACCTCTTTCAACATGCACTCAGTGTATCAGCTGTCCTGCTCACATCTCTGTTAAACACAAAGCCCTTCCAGAAGTGACTTGACTAATCACTGTTGTTAATGCCTACAATAAGTAAGTTTACACTTTTGTACGCCATGAAAAGAGCGTTAAGTGGCAGGTTGCAGTAGCTTTTCTCACATCCCAAGCGTGCTGATGAAGGTGGATCAGTGTCCTCTAGGCTGTTAGGCTATGCTTGGCTTCATCTGTGTGACACTCACTACTATGGGGATCAGATTGATCCCAGTTAAAGAAAAGGAAATCTCCCGGAAAAGACGGGATAACAAACGAAATGCTGATGGGGCTGGGCCAAACAGCGAAGAGGAAACTGCTATCGGTCCTGAACCAAAGCTGGAAAAGGGGAATTGTACCCCAGGCATGGAAAGACGCAGTACTGGTACCAGTACCAAAAACAGGAAAGGACAAAACAGATCCAAATGGATACAGGCCCATCAGCCTACTGAGCTGTGTCGGCAAGCTGATGCAACGTATGATAAACACCAGACTGATGTGGCATCTGGAAGAAAAACGAATACTAATTCCACAGCAAGCCGGCTTTAGACAGCACAGATCCACTGAGGACCAGGTCATCCTCATAGCCCAGGAAATAGAAGATGCCTACCAGGCACAGAAACACACAGTAGCTGTTTGGGTGGATCTGGAAAAGGCATTTGACAAAGTCTGGAAAGACGGACTTAGAGTCAAGCTAAGAAGAAGTGATGTTTGTGGGAAAATGTACAAGTGGATCAACCACTACCTCAAACAAAGAACGGCCAGAGTCCAAGTACAAGGGCAGATGAGCAAAAAGGTGACACTCGAGCAGGGAGTACCCCAAGGGGGAGTACTGTCACCCACACTCTTCCTGGTATATATAAACGACATTACAGAGAATATACCAAGGAGAGTCCATAGCTCAATGTTTGCAGATGATCTGGCTATGTGGACCTCTGAAAAGAATCTCACCATAGCCAGAAATCGGATGCAGCAGGCCCTAACATCGCTGGAAGAGTGGGCGAACTCATGGCTGGTCAAAATAAACGAGGAGAAAACCACATGCACAATATTCTCGCTTTCAATAAAACCCCAAAATACCAAATTAAGTTTAAATGGCAAATTCCTGCAGCCAAACGACAACCCAACCTATCTGGGAGTCACATTTGATCGGCGCATGACATGAAAAAGTCAGATCGAGAGAAACCGAATGAGAGCCAGAGAAAGAATGGCAATCATGAGGAAACTTGCTGGCACAAGCTGGGGAGCAGACGAAGGCATACTAAAGAAAATGTACACTGGAAGAGTGAGACCAGTTCTCGAGTATGGCATTGCGGCATGGACAACAGCAGCAAAGGCGAACTTCGATAAAGTTAGCAAACTTCAAAACCAAGCCATGAGAGTTATAACAGGAGGCATGAAGTCAACGCCAATTGTAGAACTTGAAAAGATTACAAAACTGCAATCCATGACCGATAGAAGAGACTGCAGAGCCCAGATGCAGTCAGAGAAACTCCGAAGACTGACTGACCATCCAATGCACCAGAGACTAAACAATTTGGGAAATGGGAAACTAAAGCGGAGAATCTTTGCAGAAATAGCCAAAGCAAAGATGCATGAAGATCCCATAAACGCACTAACAACACCAAAACCCATCGCTACTGTACGAAAACCTACCTGGAGGCAGTATATATTTCCAGAGGTGGTAGAAAATATACCAGGTATTGGAAACAAAAACTGCCAGACTGAAAAAGAAAGGAGAGATACTACCCTAAGCTTTATATCGAAAAGCTACCCAAGCATGGACTGGACCCATGCATACACCGACGGTTCTGTAACAAACACTACACAGAACGGAGGGGCAGGAGCATTACTGAACCTACCAAATGGCAGACAAATAACACTGTCATTCGCTACTGGTAAGTACACAAGCAATTTCAGAGCGGAGGCAGAAGCACTGAGGGCGGCAGTGGAAGAAATGGTGTCACACAAAGAAAATGAAAGCCATATAGTCCTGCTTACAGATGCTCTCGCCATAGTCACAGCGCTAAAAAGCCAGAAAAACACTGAGCTTAATGACTTAAGAGCAGCACTCTGCAAACTGTGCCAGCAGTCCGCACCAAAAAGGGTAGTTGTACAGTAGGTCCCATCACACTGCAACATCCAAGGCAACGAGGAGGCAGACAGACTGGCAAAAGAAGGTGCAAGACTACCACAAACAGATACTAGTATGACGTACGAAGAGTCAAAACGGCTTATCAAAGCCAGATACATGACCAAATGGGAAACCGAACATACTGGTTACACCAAAAACGATGCCTATTACCAGTTGAACCGAAGAGAGCAGGTCGTTGTCTTCAGACTTCGCACTGGCCACAATAGACTGAGGTACCACCTATTCGACAAATTGAAGATAGGTGGTACCGACGAATGCCCATGCGGTACCGGTAAAATGACAGCTGAACATCTGCTGCAGAACTGTCCGACATACGAGGATCAGAGAGAGCAGATGTGGCCATCACCAGCGGAACTGCAAGACAAGCTCAATGGCAGCGGCGACAGCCTCAGGATGACCGCCGCTTTTTTAGAAAAAATAATGGTTACTGTCTGACTGCGTACGAAGATGAAGAAGAAGAAGAAGAAGATTGATCCCACACCTCGTTAGGTCGACACATGAAACAGCTTGTTTGCAGGAAGAACGGCGTCGAAGTGAGCTGGGGGTCTTGCTCAGTATATTTTGCCTGATCCTGACTAACCTTGTCCGATCAGTGTGTTTTGCCTGACCAAACGTTAGTCTCCTCTCCTCCATGACCAATTGAAGTAATTAGTTAGCATACATATTTTTCTCTAAGGGGACTGAATGGTCTCAAGGTAAGATGTCAGCCTCGGGTGCTCGAGATTGCTCAAATCACAGTGGCGTCAGTGATTTTTTCACGTCGACTTTCTGGTATTTTCAACGGATCTCTGGATAGTATAGATTGTGCTGAGATTCTCACAAAAATATGGAGAAGAACAGAGCACTTATAGGTTAAACTGTGTGCAATGACGTTGATTCTTCAACTAAATTAAACGTTTTTCTCTGTGTCCAGCCTCCCACGAAATGTCCCGGTAAGCACCACAACCAGCGCTGCCTCTGAACTGACTGAAGACGAGGACATTCTGCAGGAAATTGCAGCCTCCTTTGCTAGAGCTATGACTGACATTTACCACAATGATGCATGTGCCAAGTCGCGTTACTCTGGAATTATTCATGGAGTACAGATGGGTAGTGACGCACCTGCTCTTGCAGACACGGTATACTCTATGCACAGAAGCTTAATGGTATGTACTTGTTGTAACCTTCTGAGTGTGAAATAAGTGCTTCACAGTAGTATCAAACAGGATCTGTTTACTACTATCTCTCTTTCTTGCTCTCTCTCTCTCTCTATATATATATATATATATATATATATATATATCATTTTTTTTCACTGTCTCTCTCTTTCACTCTCTCTGTCTCTCATTTTTTGCTTTCTCTCTTTGTCTTTTTGTATATACTTGAAATCAAGTGTGCAGACAAACAGGGGATTGATTGGCCTGTTGTGTCTTTGCATGATAGTGCACAATTAGGAATTTTTGTTACCTTTATCATTTTTGCCACATCTAATAGTCTACTCTTTTTAACTGCCAAAGGTTCTTTTACATGCACTGCGTGTACCAGGACCTCTGAGTTTATCATCCATTTCTAATAGGACTAGGCACCAAATCTCATCTCCTTTGAGAATAGTTATCATCCATCTCCAATAGCACTAGGCACCCAACCTCACCTCCTTTGAGATCAGTTATCCATTTCCAATAGAACTAGGCACCCAACTTCACCTCCTTTGAGATCAGTTATCGTCTATCTCCAATAGGACTAATCACCCAACCTCACCTTCTTTAAGATCAGTTATTGTCCGTCTCTAATAGGACTAGGCACCCAACCTCACCTCCTTTAGAGATCAGTTATCATCCATCTCCAATAGAACTAGGCAGCTTATCTCACCTTCCTTAAGATATAGGACTCTTGAAACTTGTAGGATTTAAATACCCACTATTTCAAGTTTTTATTTCTTGAGAGTCAGGTACTTTAACACATTCCGGACCAATGATCGATATAACGGATTGTTATTTAAACTCTAGAGGACCATTAACCGATAAATCGGATTTTGTTTTGTAGAGTCGTGTTTTGTGTTAACCAAACTACTTAAAAATTACAACCAGAACTAGAACAGCTTTCGTTCATGACATTTGAGTCGAGCCACACGTGTTAGGGTACTGAATAAGTGATATATTTGCATTTTGAAGTAGCTAAACTGTTTTGTTAATTCCTAAAAAATAATGGCAACGCCCACTGCTTCTACTAGACCAAAACGATATAGTGCAGAACAAGCTATAGCTGTGTTTTAAACCTTATTAGTTAGTGATTCTGATACAGAATTAGACGATTCAAAGGATAGCGATTACAGTGATAGTACTAGTAGACCTAGTGCTAAGAAATCAAAACGGTCTGGCTTAGGGTTAGTTGGTGGTTGCTTCCAGTCAGGGACTATCAGTGCTCCTGAATTATCAAGCAGCAGCGATGAGACTGATTTAGAGGATATAACAGGTACATCTAGAGTTGATAGTGATGGAAATAATGGCAATTCTGCAAGGAGAAAGGCAAATTCCATACCACAGAGGACTACTAGGCCTGGTGATGGGTGGCGTGATGCCTAAAATAATGGAAGTTGTGAATTTGTTTATATTTTTATTGATTTTGGTCATTGAGGAAAATTGTACATAATTTCAACATTTTTGGAGATAAATGCATCAAATAAATAGTGTTTTGAGGGACTTTGGATACTATTCTGCAAAATTACCAGACAAATTGAAATCAACAATTCAGGCCAATGAAAAATGATGGTGAGTTACAATATTTTGACTTATAAATTATCTACCCTTTAAATTATTCTTTTTGTACAACATAATTATTTTTTCAAATAATGAAATATCAGCAATTAACTGATATTTTCATTTTCTGTATCCATTTTTCTTTACAATGATATATAATGAGTACTATATTTGTCTATGCTATGGTGTGTAATAGTCAGTTGTAAAAGGGATGCAGTGAAATTTTGCTACAGCTGAAAATTAATTTGGTCAAAACCTAAAAAGAATCAAGTCCTGAAAGAGTTAAAGATATAGGATGCTTGAAACTTGTAGGATTTAAATACCCACCATTTCAAGTTTTTATTTCTTGAGAGTCAGGTACTTTATTTTTTGGTTATAACAAGCTCTATGTTTACGTACTGATTAACCGAAAAGGCTTTATGTGGTTGAAAGGAACATGCCGCACCAAGAAGAAGAAAACAGCTCTAATGAGGACCAGCAAGCTGGTTGCCGTAAGGCTGAAAATCAAACATAAACAAGTCAGGTGTTTCGAAATCAGAGGCCAGAACTGTGATAAAATTCTTGATGTTGCAGGGGAAAACACCTACAGAAATACACAGGGAGATGGAACGAGTGTTTGAGGAATTCTGTCCTTCGTATGCGTCTGTAAAAAACTGGTGTAGGCAGTTTAAGTATGGCCGTTCCCATGTTCCTCAGAGTGCAGCGATGAAAAGACTGCAAGAGTAAAGAAAATCATTGATGAGGACAAGAAGATGACAATTGCAGAGATATCTAGGTCAGCAAAACTGAATGAAAGTACAGTTTTTAGAATTTTAGACAACAGACTGAACATGAGAAAAGTCTGTGCCCGCTGTCTGTCTGCTGACATGTGAACAGAAACAAACGAGGGTTGATTGCTGTGGCCAGTTGCTCAAAATGTGTCAAAAAACATGTTGCTGACCATGGGGACAGTAGATGAGACTTGGGTTCACATTATGATCCAGATTTAAAAATTTCCAACATGCAGTGGAAAACCTCCGGTCAACCAATACATGTCAAGCCAAGAGCACATAAATCTGCAAGAAAGGTGATGCTGACTGTTTTGGGCCGTCAAAGGTGTCCTATTGAAAGATTACCTGCCTCATGGCAACACGGTTAATGGGCAATATTATGCAGATCTCCTTACCAAACTAAGAAAGACTGACCAGAAAACAAGGGATAGCGCGCACTCAAATTCTGCCTTTGCTTCAAGACAATGCGCCCTCCCATAAGCAAGGCTTGTGCTGCAAACAGCCAACAATTTGTATATTGAAATTCTTCTACACCCACCATTTTCTCTGGAATTAGCTCTATCAGACTTTTTTATTTTCCCAAAACTTGACAAACAGCTGAAAGGAAATCATTTTGACAGTGACAAAGATGTCATACTGGCTTGTGATAACTGGTTTAGTTCGAAAAATAGGTTATTTTATTCTGAAGGTCTTTTCAAGGTCACGCAGAAATGTATAAATTCAGGTGGTGGCTACATTGAGAAGGAATAAGCACAGTGCCAAATTTGAACTTTCTTCTCCTACTCCTTCATGGTCAGGGTAAAGACTTATGACAAGCCCCTTGTATATGTACTTTCTCTGCAAATTGAGCTGTGATTTGAAGATTTGTAGTAGTTAGTGTATAGATCTTTATTCACAGTAAAGGCATGGGGTTGAACTCCCATTACCAGCATGATCAAGTTGAACCAGCTGTAAATGGGTTCCTGGCTCACTATAAGAGAAGGAGATGCTGCGAGGAAAGGAGCCCGCCACCCCATTCATAAATAAGCTGTCAATTTTATAAAAAGAAGTCTCTAACACTTCATCCCCAACAGGACTGTCTAATATGACACTGACATTACATTTTATCATCTGTCAGTAGTTTCAAGGATTGCTCTTAGTACTAAATTAAGCAAATATTTGTTTATGCTAGAGAAAATAAAGAGAAACCATTGAGTAATAGAAACGAAAAGACCTAACTCTTTTTTTTATATTAATGGTATCCCTTAACCCTTCCCAGTCCAGTCTGGATTATTTTTTTAATTTGTATCTTTCAGTCGGGGCAAGTGCCACAACTCTGTATGTCTAGGAATTTTATAAAAAATACTGTCAATTAATATTAAACAGGTTTAGTTAAAATAAAAATATAAAGGTCGTAAGACACATACTTAAACTATCTATGAAATGAAGTATTCATCATTCAAATATATATTAGTATCAAGCATTAAATGTCATTAATGTGAAAGGAAAATATTGATAATATTTTTTTAAATGATATTCACGATGTCATGGGTATTTCTGCTTTAAATTCCTCTATATCCTTACCAGCTCCTTTCTTCCTCTGTGTCCCAGTCAAAGTTTAAAAAGGACATGTGTTGAATATCCATGTGTAATCAAAATGCTTGATCATTAATCTGATCAAATAAGTAATTTCTCTGCTCTTTGAAGTCCAACTTTCCTCGTACTAAATTCATCAACTTTGAAATTTTAATGTTCTAAAATATCTACTCATTGAAAATAATTCTATAGTTAAATGACAAATATAATGGCGAATCATCGCCATCTTGTAGTGATATCTAAACCTAAAATTCCACAAACTAAATGACAGAATGTGACGCATGTGTTAGATGTTGGTGTTGGCCCTATTAGATAGAAATGTATGTCTTGCAAGCAGCTGGTGCTTGTTAGCAATACAAAAAAAAAACTGTAAAGGGTTCATTAATTTAACATTTTGTGCGTATGTGGGGGAGGGAGGGCAGCACACTTCAGTGGTGTGAAAGCTCATAGTCTGCTCCCACTATTGTAAGACTAAATATTAAAACAATGATAGTCCAAAATTGTTGTAGCCCATAGCTAAACTGTTCTGCATGTAACTTCTCAACAATTGAAGTTATTATAAATCAAAGTAGTGGCAACAATAGCTAAATCTGATGCAATAGGCAATCTTTTACTTTCTTCTCTGCTGTGTTTGTGTTTTCAATCAAAACCTTTCAGGTCCTAAGGAGCACAAATCTTCAACACTTGCATGCCCAATCCTGCTGTGCTGAGCCATCCATTCCAGCTCTGCGCACATCTTTCCTATTTCCTTTATGTTTGTCTCAAGCTCTCTTCTCCATGTTGTCTTCTCTGCATTGTTGGTCAGCCTCCACTTCTCTTACTTTGGGGATCCAGAACAGAGACTGTTGTCTTATAATGCTGTCAACATGTTTCCTTACTGTATAACCTTATCCATTGACAACACCTTCTCCTTACTGTCATGTTCCACTGATCAGGTCAGGTCAGGTCATCCCGTAACCGGTGAGGTCGTTGGGGCACACATGAAGACATCCTCACAACACCACGCCACCCTTCTCTGTCAGCGGCCGCTGCCTGTGCCTCTTCTGGTCGGAGATTGGTCCATTCTTTTATGGTGTCCTCCCACCTCTTTTTGGGATGGCCTATTCGTTGTCTGCCTTGCACCTTTCTGTGGAGGATCGTATTTGCAAGTCCATTTGATCTCGATATGTGACCCTACCAAGCGAATTTCCTTCTTTTGACAGTTGCCAAGAGGTCTTCAAAAGGCCCTATTGCAGTTGTAATTTTATCTCGTATTTCCTCATTTGTAACTCGATCTTTGTATGTGACGTTTAAAAGTCTTCGGAAACATCTCATCTCCAAGGCCTGTATATCTGTCTTATAATGTTGTCACCATGTTTCCTTACTGTGTAACCTTATCCATTGACAACACCTTATCCTTACGGTCATGTTCTACTGATATCTGTCTTGTTCTACTGATATCTGTCTTGTTCTACTGATATCTGTCTTGTTCTTTCCAGTAGATCCACATTAGTGATCTTCTCATACCATTTCAATCTTTACTCTGCACAGGCACTCTTTTATGAAAATATGTACAAATTTATTTTATTTTTTTTGTTGTCCATGTTTCAGAGCCATACAATAGAACAGACTTTACATTGAAGTTGAAGATTTGTATTTTTGTATTGAGCTTAATTTCTTTTGATTTCCATAATTTTTCATTACAATTAGAGCTCCTTTCATATTGCTTGCTACCAATGTTTTCCAAATGTTTCTGTCTTTGCAATTGTGATTATTTTGTTTGTCTACTAACCTCAAAGTTTCATATTTGTTTTATAGTGTAATTATAAGTTATTTTTTTTTGTGTCTTTATAGTTACACTATTGCTTCCAGTGGCAAAGGAGCTCAATTTGGTAAAATTATAGAAAGAAAGCAAAGTAACAGGCAATACAAACACAAAAATGCATGAAATTTGACTTTTTAAATTGTTTTCAAATTACATCATCGATAGAAATTGCCTTTTCTTCTGGCACACCCAACAGCATAAATAGATTAATATATTTTGCTTATTGTAAAATGTGACAAACAGTATAAAGTATCTGCTTTTCTTTTTTTTTAAAGTTACAAAACTTTGACAGAAGCAGCCAAAGAAGGCCAGTCTGTTTTTAAAATAATCTGTATTTGAAAGGGAAACAACAAAAATAAACAGATAATTTATATTATATGGCCAATCTTAATGAGAAAAGCAGCGTAGAAAGCAAGTAGTACAGGTTTCTAATAGGCTTACTTGGCTGCAGCCTAGGACCTCAAAATTGTATGGGCCTCATTTTGGGGCCTTACAATGTTTTTTCTATTAAAAGTTAGCAAAAAATGGCCTCAAATTTACTTCCAGCCTAGTGCTACATGAAAGGTAAATCCGGCACTAAGAAAACACTCTGTCTTCTGTATCTTTGAGTTGAGGGTCTGATTGTCAGTGTGGTAGAGCACTCGTTTTTCATGACAAAGGTACTCGGCTCCAGTCGACTCAGCTGTAAATGAGTACCAGTGCTTTGACAGAGGTTTCTGATAAAGTGTCAGTTGTATTAATGGTCATATTATGCTTTGTAAGAAGTCAAAATTAGACAAGAAATGAAAAATCATTTTACAATAAAACTAAAAAATGTAAAATTCAACGTAGCATACTTTAACACTCCCCGTGTGGATCCCAGAACCCCTTCATTCATTCATTCACCCCTTTTGTTTCATTGAGAAGAATAGACTTTCTGCAGATGGTTCGTTTTTTAGAAGGCATGTTTCCAAACATTCGTGGGGATCAAGATGCTGAGTAGCGCATGAGCGGCAGTGGTCAGCGACCCATAGCTGACTGCTAGTGTCAGGGCCAGCAAACGAGAGCTGCCAAGACCCTTCTACACCTCCACACAGTGATCCTGGATAACAGGCTGCAACAGGACAGACTGGCTAAGGAGAAGGGTTCAAAGAGGGAAAGCTAACCCGGTACTAAAAAAAATGCTTGCTGAAGTCGGATGTGTTGGACCGAAAGGTGCAAATATTGCAGTCAAGCTGTAAACTACGACACAGTGCATTATGTTCTCAGGACTACATTCTGCTACTTAAGCCCTTTCAGTGTTTGGTAGTGGGAGATTGAGAATGAACCAAGCCAAGCAAACATTTGCAATCTTTCACTTTTTCTTTCCAATGTGAAGCATAAATATTAATTGCAGCTAGTCCATTTGAAGGAAGTCTGTATCTGAGCTTTTGCAATGACTCATTATAAGTCTTTTTTTTTTACATAATGAAGTTGTCAGCCCTAAGCACAACCCTCTTTAATCGCTTTTTACATCATGTTTGGAAAGTGACAGTGAGCTTATTCTTTTCATCTCTGGACTCCTTAATGAGGAGAAAGAATACAACGTCTGCACTTCCATCCATTTCATAAAAGGCAACTAAAAATAGTTGTGCATTTAATTAATTAAACTAATTTCTACAGAAACCACTGCTGCAATAGTACACATTGTGCTTTGACACAAGTCTCCTCTATAAAACTATCTACAATGTTGGCATTATGCTTGTTTTAGAGTGAAGTGAAGAAGAAGATGTCTCTCTATCCTTTCAATGATAAGATAGAAAATTATTCCATTGTAGTAAGAAGCTAGCACTCTACCAGTCTACTACTCAGGCACTCAATGCTGTGAAATATAATCTCTAAAATATTATCCTTATAGATGTGAAAATAATAATTTAAATATTAACTTGATACATGTGAAATATGAACAATAAAACATTATCCTTATAGATGTGAAATATAATCACTAATATATCATCTTGATAGATGTGAAATATAATCACTAAAATATCCTTATATATATGAAATATAATCACCAAAATATTATCCTTATATATGTGAAATATAATCACTAAAAATGTATTCTTATAGATGTGAAATATAATCACTCAAATATAATCTTGAAAGATATGAAATATAATCACTAAAAAATAATCTTGATAGATGTGAAATATAATCACTCAAATATAATCTTGATAGATATGAAACATATTCGCTGACATATTTTGATAAATGTGAAATATAATCACTAAAATATTAACTTGATAATTCTCATGGGAATTGTGGGTTTTTTTTTTTCTTTTACTTTGCACAGAATTTGTAGTTTATCTTTGCCTTGTCAAAGATCAATAATTATGTGTGACATGGTCTTTCTGTTTTGTGTGTCAATTGTGCTCATCTTTGTCTTTAACCTCCCCTCTCCCCTTCCTTAACAATTTTCCAGCTTAGCACTCACATTGCATGCTGCAAGTACCCCCCTGCTTCCGAGTTACCTGATATCTGGATGTCATCTCTGCAGCCCTTGCTTAATGTTCTGTCCAAATCTATACAAGGTTGGTTGTTGTGAGTTTATTACATACGGTATGTCCCTTAACCAAAATGATGCAGGCTTCATGAATGGGTTTTTTTCCACAGAATAGAAGGACTGAAATGGTATGATAAGAAAATGTGTCTGCGGCACTGATAAAATGATAGCTGAATACCTACTACAAAAATGTTGATGGTTCGAGGATATGATAAAATGTTGCAGAGGATTGAAAAGGCAGGCAGAATAGAAACTCCGTAAACCTACCAAGCACGTCGTAACGGGCAACTAAGGATGATTGGCCATGGGACTGGCAATTTCATCCTGTAGAAACTTAAAGCCACAATAACTTAATAGATATGAGCAGGTTAACATGTAATGAATTGGCATTATTTGTTGAAGACCTAGGCTCCACTGTGAACTGAAACAGTTTTTATTGATTGATACATGGAGGATAACCGAACCACTATTTGGAACGCGAGACCCTAATAAGCATTCAACGTTCCAGTTAACTGCACCCCAGAATAGAATTCAGCCCAGGTTAACTTTACTCAAGGACCTCTCTGCTTGGACTGAAGCTGCCTTCCTCCTGGGCCCCCCACCCCCCTCCACTGTAGTTTATACAATACCTCTCCCAACCCCGTATTCTCAGCACAGCAAGAGTCAAGCTGATCCAAAGGTGGACATAATCCAGAGGCCTCATTGGCGGAACTTAAAAAAACCAAGTCAAACACAGACAAAGAAAGCCGGACACAAATATTGGTTCAACACACACTCCTTGCTGCCCTCATCCCAGGGCAGCGCAGTACTCGAGTGGAGCCTATAGGAATTTCGGTCAACACACTACGCACGAAAAAGCCTCAGCAGTTGGACATGGTAGCGGTTGATCAATGCAACAGGCCTCTGACACCTGTGCGAACATTATTATTATTACCACCCTAATACTCTCAATGCATGTTATAAAAATTGAGTTGATCTGTACATTATTAATAATAATAATGTTCGCGTAGGCGTCAAAGGCCTGTTGCATCGATCAACCACTACCATGTCCAACTGCTGAGGCTATGTCCATGCATAGCGTGTCAACCAAAATTCCTACAGAATCCCCAGGTGCAGCTGTGTACTCCACAGCCTTGGGATGAGGGCCACGAGGAGTGCGTTATACCAATGTTTGTGTCAAGCTTTCCGTGTCTGTCTGTGTGAAACTCGCTGTTTCTACGTGTCCCGCCACTGAGGCTTCTAACTGTATCCACCTGAGGGTCAGCGTGACCCTTGCTGTGCTGAGAATATGAAATTGGGAGAGGTATCGTGTAACCTCCGGTGGAAGGAGGGACGGGCAGGAGGAAGTCGGCTTCAGTCAGAGCAGAAATGTCCTTGAATAGTGAAAATCTGGACTTAATTCTGGTGTGCAGTTAAGCGGAACGTTGAACTCCGCCAGGGACTGGTTTCCCATCGACTTGAACCAGGCATAAAATGAAGCATAACAAACATAACCGATCAAAAGCACATTAATTTCACAGAATAAAGTCCTTGATACCACCTGGTGAAGGAACATTATTAGTGGCACATAATTAAGTATAGCTCAGAAACAGTGCCGGAGTTGAAAAATAAACTGGCCACTTCCTTTTGGATATGCCACTTTGATCCAGATTGGACAATGCTCAGATATGTACATCTCCAATCTATATTTACTGTTGTTATGATTTGTTAGTTGCTTTTATTTGTGTTGTTTGTCCATGACAAAGACCTTTTGGTCGTAACGTATGTTTAATTTATGTTTCTGTTCCAACATGGTGTCAGACCTATACTTATCTGATTAGAGTGTGAAGGTTAATCCCATAACAGACATAGCTGTCAAGTATGAAGTGTTAAAGACTTCATTGCTAGAACCCACAGCATGTTTATGAGGTAGAGTGGCCAATTTCCTTCCTCGCTGCCTTTCTTCTCCAAACAGTAAGCCAGGTAACTATTTTTAGCTAGGTTGACTGGAGTAATCCGGTAGTGGAAATGAAATTGCTTTACCTTGGCCATGAAAAGCAAGTGCTCTACAGCAATGCTAATCATTTTAGTTTCAGTTCTGCCATCAGCTTTGATATATTTGCACCTTAGTCTGTAAATTATAAACAACTTACAGCAGAAATCACCACAGCAAGAGCAGAGAAATGCTTTGTCACAGGCTTCCTTAAAGGAGGCCAACTGCACAGGTGGTCCATTTCTCTCACTGGACAATAAAGAAGAGATTATAGTAATAGCTCAAGATGATTATATACATATTCTAAATTGAACACAAAAGGACAGTAGCTTTCCATAGTTCAACTATATAATAATAAATCGAGGCTGTTGTGGCACTAAAGGTCAGTGAACAATAAAAACATAGGTAAAGACTCAGAGACCTCACCAGGACAGAAACATAATGTAGCCCACATTATGGCCACAAGACCTTTGTCAGGTGCAAAGAACAAACGAAATTATCTAAAGATAAAGGTCTGTCCCATAGTAGTTACACTACTGTCGGAGAATGAAGACTTCAGTATACTAAACCACAGCTTGTATGATGTAGGATGGTTGGTTCCTTCGCTCACTGCCTTTTGCTTCCTTAGTCGAGTACCAGATATCCATTTACGTCTAGGTTGACTGGAGCATTGTGGTCATGGGAGTTGAATCCCGTACATTTGCTGTGAAAAGCAAGTGCTCTACCTTTACACTAGTCAGATGCCCAATTATCTAACAATTCAAAAAATCAGCAAAGACAGTGGACATGATTATCAATACAGATCTGAGATGGAAGCCATACAGTTATTGAGTTAAAAAGTGAACAATTTCTTTTATGAAGTTACTCATACTTTACTCTTGATGATTTTTCTCTGGCAGGGGTTGTAAGTGACTGTTGTTATTGCCAAGAAGGAGGGTCCGGACACTCCTGGATGTAGTGCAGTGCTGTGCTTCTCAGTAGGCTCACTACCCTGGGAATCACTGTGTCGATACTTACCTCGTTAGCCTGTTTCCAGGTGTACCCTGTCAATCACACAACTCAAAAGTCTGAAGTAGCCTTCTGTGTTTCAAAGAAAGCTCTAGAAACAATACCTCATACTGGAGACCTGGTATTCGTTCGGGCAGATCACAGTGTGATTGAAGCCAGGGAATCAATTGTTACCCTTTTGTTCTGCATCCTATCTGATCATCTCTTAGAATACACTTTCTCACATCTTCCAGTGTCTGCTTTTTGGACTGTAGTTTGACTGTTCATAGTCAAGTTTGTGGGAGGTGTCCTGGTGGCTCACTAGGACTAGGAAAATACAGCACTGGGTTGTTCAGTCTCCAGGTTTTTCAGCTGTTGATATTCAGCCTGTTCGACAGTACCAGGTCTGCACTCTACTGGATGAGAGTGCATTCTCATGAGATGACCAAACCAACATATTTTGTGCCTGGAAATGAATTCTGAACAAGACGTAGTGCCAACCAAACTGTGAATGTCTTCTTTTCTCATTCTGTCTTTCCTGATAACACCAATAACATTCCTCAAACACTTCATTTCACACATTTAAATTCTCCTCTCACGCGCTTTGGACAGTCTGGCACTGGTTGCCCAGAGTCAGTATAAATATACTGTTTATCAGCTGTGCTTTGTTGGCAAACTAATACTTGGGCGCCTGAGCAGTGGTGACAGCTGATAAGTTACTGAAGATGCTTTCTGACACCTAGTCTTCATTTCTCTGTCGGTCCTACTGTCTGCCGAAAAAATACTGCCCAAATACTTGAACTCACGAGCCTGTTGAAGAGTGATATAATTTACACTTATGTTGAGTGGCCTAGATGTTCTGCTGATCCTTATAGTTTCTGTTTTCTTCTCGCTAATTCGTAAAACAGCTAACTTCTCATAATAGTTTTCAATGGCTTTCTTGAGGTTGGTTCCTCCTCATCATCATCATCTTCTGCAATTGTCAGTGTTCAGAGTGGTTGTAAGGTTGTCTGAGCATGAGTCTCCATTTTTTTTTACTCTGTCTTCTGCAGCTCTCTTCATTTCAGCTTTGGTTCAAACCCTGTTTCTGCATGCCTGACATGTAGAGGTCTTGATCGACCCCTTCCTGTTTTCCCTTGAATTTTGCCTTCTAATATCTTCTGTTTTATATCTTCATGTCACATATTGTGTCCCAGCCAACTCATTCTTTGTTTTTGCATTTTCAATATTTGTGAGCCTACCTCCATGAGGACATTTTCATTGGATCTTCTTTCTGTATAACTCATTTGTTCCGTTCTACTGTAACATCACATTTTAAACCCTCTCAGCTCTTTTCATCTTTCTTTGCTAGAGTCTATGCTTCAGTCCCCATACAGTGCAATTGGCCTGGCATTAATAGTGACTATTCTTTTCCTTAATTTGATTGATTTCTCCAAAAGAAAGCAGGAGCAGGCGACATGATCAGTAAACTGTACCCCAGAGAAGCATGTATCCAGGTATATACTGATGGATCAGCAACAAGAGCAGTGAAAAATGGAGGCGCAGGAAACTATGTTGTCATCTACCCAGGTTAAGAAAATGAAACCACTAGTTCATCCACTGGAAAATTCTGTTCAAACTACTCGGCTAAAGTACAGGCACTAATTATTGCTGCAGAAATGATTAGCAACACAACAAGCCAATGTCGGCAGATTGTATTCCTTACAGATGGTCAGTTCTACAAGCCCTCCAAAATGATAAACTGTCAGAGCTAAGAAAGCCTTTAGCGAACTAAAGGTCGAAAGCTGGGTAGTACTACAGTGGATACCATCATACTGTGGCATGCCAGGAAATGAGACAGTAGACAGGCTGGCAAAGGAGGGAGCAACACAGGTACAAAACGAACAAACAATCACCTTCCAAGAAAAGAAGACACTTATCCAAGCAATAAGGAAAGTTGACCAAACGAAAGACAGCGATCCTGTTCTGCTTGAGAATGGGACATAACAGATTGAATAGCCATTTACACTGGCTAAAATTGGCTCCAATCTTAATGTGCGGGCAGGCAGCATAGACATCCAAACATATCATGCAAGACTGTTATATGCTTAGCCAATTGCACATGGAGCACTGGTCCACGAAGACGAATATCTACACAAAGCTGTTTTGAAGCACCAAAGATCTCTCCACTACGGCAGCCTTTATCCAGAGAAGTGGACTTCACATGTAGACGTAACAGGAAAAAGCACGGTGAACAAGAAGAAGAATAAGATTGATGTTTTTTGTGGTTAGCAATTATATTTTTCTCTTAAAGTTGCTTTTTTCCATTGCAATTCTCATCTTAATCTGCGTCTCATTGCAGGCATCTTCTGTAATGGTTTTCCCTAAATATGTAAACTTCTGTACTTATTTCTCATTAATGATTATATTTATTTGCTTATGTTGCTTGGCTGTTACCATAGTTTTTGTCTTCGTGTTTTTTTTTTCATGTCAGTGCTATTATTGTTTTTGAGTATCCTTTGTAAAATCACTACTGATCTTCCCACAATGGCTTGATCATCAGCAAATTGAATCACATCTACTTTCAAGTCATTGACTTTGGCACCATATTACAACTCCTAACAACTTTTTTAATCATCAGAATATGTGTTATAGTGACTCAGTGAAAGGAAGCAATCCTGTCATGCACTCCCTATTTTATTGAAAGTGGATCTGTTAGTCCTTCTTTGATTTATATAATTGTCTCTTAATTTTCATACAGGTTCTGGATTGACCAAATGATTGATCTCTTGATACCTATTTGTTGCACAAGACTCGATGAAAGACTTTCTCGTAGTCAATACAATAGATGAATAGTGACAGACCTTGGTCGATCATTCTTTCTGCTAGAAACCGCAATGATCCGATAGCATCCCATGTACCTCTGTATGAAATCCATACCTTGTTATCTTTAAAGCATATCCACTATTTTGCCATCAAGGTTCCTAACAGGATTTAGTGGTTTGTCAAATCAAGTTTTCTGTCAATTCAAAAACATGAAAAACTCACCAGGAAATTTGGATAATAAAAAAAAATATTCCTGCCTTCGCACTTTTGGAAATGTTAGCTTTTGTTATTTGCTATCCAACCAGGCATACAAGGGGAGGTAAAAAATGAGAAAGGTGAGATTATTACTGCGTACTCTCTGCAATTGGACAGCAAACCGAAGATGGATATGACCTCATCATTCTTCATGTTGGCTACTGCTGGTCACCACACAATAACCATTGAAGCTCCAGGTAGTTTGTTTAAGTACAGTGCCTAGACTTATTTCATCATATTTATTAGCTTATGATGCTGTAACTATACCTCATTTCATATTTTCTGTCTGATCTGGTTACACTTAGAGCTGGGGTACACGAAAGGAGCCCTCAATATCATGTCCACATGTGGTGTCACACACTAGACCTGTCATACACACACTAACATGCACCCACAGGGTGAGGCACTTCCATTGTACTTTGGTTGGGGTTGACCACTCAGATCGCCCTAACTATCAAAGGTACATACATATGCACACACGCATCCAAGCACTGGTTAATACATCCTAAAAGACTATATACAGGGTGGAAAGGAGCGTGCCAGTAGAATACAGAGAGGCAAATTTTTTACCAAAAAAAAAAAACCAAAAGAGCCTCCAAGTAGATTGTAATTAATGCAGAAATCAGGCGTCTTCAGGAAATAACTTTTAAGTCTGCCAATTCTTTCACTACTGAAGCACCATGGATCATAATGAAGCTCTCCTGTTGATATCAATCAACATAGATGGACTCTCTAATTGTCTGGATCTGAAGAAGACTGTGGACTTCGTCTTAGCAATGGGACTACAGATCTAGCATGACAAAAAAACCTGAACGTAGAAGGAGGAGGATTCTCTAATGACAAAGAAACACTACTATCGACCCAAATCTTCTGGAAACAATGGAATATGGATGACATGTTGATTGGGAATGACAAAGCAATCCATGTGGCTGAACATTGGAAACATGATGTCTGATGTGGTTCCCAGGACATGGAAAGTAAGTAAGTACCTTAGAGCATAAGGTTGTCATGGATGCTCTACAAAGATTACTAATTTGTGGTTTCTGCCTTTGTCTAAGATAAAAGTGTAGTTCTCTGCATTTGGATGATGTTT
This sequence comes from Ariolimax columbianus, assembly GCA_036924085.1. NCBI lineage: Eukaryota > Metazoa > Mollusca > Gastropoda > Stylommatophora > Arionidae > Ariolimax > Ariolimax columbianus. Next base: position 46,365,195 of record JAVGWX010000015.1, on the reverse strand, counting down.
TTTTTAGTTAACCATGTTGAGTGTGGTTTGATTGATTTTGATCTGACCCGAAACATCATACAAACCTATAGCGTCTTGACCATACGGTTAGGATGGTAACCAAAGCCATATGGTTAAGATGGTAGAGTAGTTAAACTCATGAGTCAATTTTTACAATTAAAATAATTTAGCAGCAAAGGGGATGAAACCTATTTAAATTCATTGACGAATGAAGATTCAGTATGATGGTACATGACTGTCACTCTAGCAAGTGTATGAGTGAAGTAGGAAGTTCTGAAATGGCATGAGTTCTGTGACAGACTATTCTTGGCCAGATCAGGCTCAGCAAGTAGTGACACCAGACTCTATTGCATCAGTTGAATGCATCGACGATGACAAATCACCTGGTCACAGTGAATGAAATTAGCCACACTCTGAACATCAGTTCGTTGATTTTTTCACATTAATCTGCAATCCTACCTTTGCTGCTTCATATGTTAGTTTAACTTTCCTTGTATGTTCTGCTGCTAATGTGACAGCATACATATATCATCAGCAAAATCAAGGTCTTCCATCTGCTTATCAATTCTAGTCCCATGCCCCACCCTGTATAATATACTTTACACCATGCTTGCAAGGTTACAGTGGTTCTATTCTTTTTAAACCATTGTACGACCCAGGTGAGTAGCCAAGAATGCACTATCATATTTCCCACATTATGTACCAGTGGAAAAATTGGAAATGGAAAATGATTCACAGAACCGACATATGTGCTCAGTCCCTTCATTGCTGTAAGTGCCTACGACAGAACACAAACTCCACAGCTCTTGAGGCAGCTTCAAAATTTTGCCAGGTACCCATTTACAGCTAGGTGAACTGGAGGAAGTGGTAAAACCATGAAAAAACTGACAACATACCCATTGTCAAACTGAGCATAATGAGATTGTATGCTAGGATCATAAACCAAGCCCATAATCCCTAGGTGACAGAATGAATCCCCAGTATCCAGAAATACTATCATATTTCTTATCATATACCAGTAACCATCATCATCATCTTCTATCCCTTTGTGTCGTTGGGAAGTGTAGTTTTCTATCATGTGCCAGCTTTGTCGCAGATGTTGTTATCATTCCGTGTTTCTTTTATGTCTCTCTGACACTATCTATCCATCTTTTTTTTGGTTTGCCACTTGCTCTGCAACCCTGATGTCTGGTATTGTAAATACGAGCAGCCGGTAACTTTAGTTGCATTCTTGTCAAGTATCCGACCCATTTTATTCTCTATCTTTTCATGTATTCCATGCTTAGTGTTGCACCCACCTTATTTTTGATTACTTCGTTTCGTACTCTGTCCAACCTCATATACTAGTAATCATGAATAATAATAATAATAATGATCACTTAGGTGTCGGTGACTACTGCCATAGCCACATGCCACAGCTTGTTGCCAGGCCTCGTCTAGAGCTGAAGGTGAGTCTGCCAACTGTCGGATCCATGAGGTGCAGGGGTGGCCCCTCCTGCATCTCCAGCCAGCCGGTGAGTGGACCTTGGCACAGAGGAATGACTCGAGAAGGAGCTGATGAACCAGGACATCTTAACCTGTCGGACAACATGGCGGAAGCTAGAAAGGTGGCATTAAACGATACGCAGTGACCTCAGCTAACAATGAATACTCTATTATATTTCTCATTTACTAGTGAACAGAAAAACTCTATCATACTGTTTGTATGATATACCAGTAACCAGGAATACTTCTCATATTTCTCAGGTTATAATGCAGTAACCAGGCCAGTGTTGCTGACAGAGAACACTCCTACTGCCCAGACCATCACCCTCATTCAGGATGGTTCAGGAAGCCAGGGGCTGGAATATCATGACTATTCACAGATGACCAACCTGTTGAAAAATATCTCAACTTTGTGTCCAGATATTGTGACCATGACAAGGTAATCACTAGGATAAGTGAAAAACACTCGCTTTACATACCAAAGGTACAGGGTTCAACTCCCACTACAGATAGCTCCAGTCAATCCAACTGTAAATAAGTACCTGACTAGCGGTTAGGGAAGGAAAAGACAGCGAGGAAGGGAACTGACCACCCCACCTCACAAACTGAGACTTAGTATACTGAAATCTCTATCACTTCGTTCCTGACCAGCGGTTAAGTCTGCTGAAGGACTTCCTTCCTTAAGGGATATGGATGATACTAAGAGCATATGGTATTCCTAGCCACATCGTTTCAATCATTAAAAGTTAGTATTCAAATTTTACATATAGTATTGGACAGCGTGATCAAACTTTTGAGGTGAAAACAAGTGTACGACAAGGATGTCCTTATCAGCCATTCTCCTTCTAATTGTCATTGACTGAGTAATGTTCTTCACATGACCAATGAGCGCATCCCCCAAGCAGTTGTTATACGGTGAGCTCTGAACAAGCAGGCACTCGCTAGAAGGACAAAGGAAATGTTGCGAAGACTACTTGATGAAAGTGTCTCTGAAAAGCTTAAACATTGATGTCACCTCCTGGAAGTTGCTTGCTCGGAACCGTTACAGCAAGCGTGTTATCATCACCAGAGGTGCTCAGATTGCAGAGCGAATAGAGGCTCAGAGTAGGTGTGCCGCTCAAAACAGAACACATGACAACTCCACAGCCAACTCCTCGCATGAGTGACAAATTCTGCCATACCAGGATTAGTCTCTATAGGCAAATGACAACATATCTCACAGCACAAGTATAATGCTGTAGCCATCTTCACTAACAATGACCTAGGGATTATAATAGATCATACAAGTAAAGTGAGTGAGCTAGTCTAGGTAGCAGTGAAAAAAGGCAAATGTAATGTTAGGTATGATAAAAAGAAATATTAAACAAAGTGGCAAGGGGATATAAACATGCTGGAAAGGATACAAAGAAGAGCAACAAATCTGATAGTGGGATTCCAGAATTCCAGTTATGAGGAAAGACTCAGAAAAATGGTCCTACAGTGTCTAGAAAAGAGAAGAATTCGAGGTGGCTTAATACAGGTTTAAAAGATAATCAAAGGAAAAGATAAATTAGACTATAACAAGTTTTTCAAAATACAACCACCTACAAGAACAAGAGGGCATAGCTACAAATTAATTAAAGAGAGGTCCTGATTAGATATTAGGAAATATATTTTTAGTCAGAAAGTGGTGAATGTTTGGAATGCATTGCCACAGGATGTAGTGGAGGCAAGGACAATTAATGCATTTAAGAATAGATTGTATGGGCATAGCTTTTAGATCAAGGAAATATAAATGAAACTGGTTGTATACAGACTCTGTAGAGTCTTCTAAACCAGCATGAAGAAGTTAAGTTAAGTCAATGGGCAACTTATTATTATTAATGTGGCAGACCACAGAGGAACACTCCAAGAGGAATAAGATGGACATTATTTTATACATTGTCAGATTTGGAATACGCAGATGACATTGCACGATTCTCAAACTGACATCAACACATTCAAAAAAATATGCAGTACTATTGTAACTGAACATAATATCAGGAAGACAGAAGTCATGACACTAAATATGAGGGGGCTTTAAATGAAAACCTTAGAAGTGGGATAGAAATTAGAAAAGCCATGCCTCTGTATTGTAACTTGTTAATATGGTTGCTAAGGATATCAAGAGTGTCCTGCATGTGCCATGACAGTGTTGACAAACAACATGAAGTCATAATTGCAGTTAAAAAGATGGGTGCCTCACTATTGACATGCACCAAAGAGGAGCAGCATTCTGTTATCCGTTTATTTTTAGCAGCGAAGGGTTGAAATCTAAGAAATTTTACAAATGAAGGTTCCAGTACAGTGATGCATGCTTTCACTGCAGCAAGTGTATGAGTGGAGTAGCAAGTTCCAAAACGGCATGAGTTCTGTGACAGACTGTTCACAACCATGGTCAGGCATACCGAGCAGTGACCCCAGAGTCATTTGCAGCCATTGACAAAGGCATGCATAACTATACTGAACCTTCATCCAACAATTAATTTATAGCTTTCACCCCTTTGCTGCTCAAAAAACGGATAACAGAACACTGCTCCTCATCATGTTGTTCATCTAAACCGTGATGGCACATGCAGGACACTCGTGACAATACAAAGTTACAAGTTACAATACAAAGGCAGGGTTTTTCTAATGTCGACCCCACTTTTAAGGTTTCATTCGAAGCCCCCTCGTATATTAATCCCACACCAATAAAATTAGGAAATGAAGAACTAGCAAAGATTGGTACATTTTACATACTTCTGAAGCATAGTTACACCAAATAGGCAAGACATCAAAAGCAGAATGAACAAAGATAGATTAACCTTTACTAACTTAAACAATGATTAGAAGTCTCAGCACAACACATATACCAAAATAAGAATGTACAAGAGTTTGCATGCTTTTGAGTTTCTGCGGGGTACAGACCATTGGAGAACAACAGAAAAAGAAATGTCAAAATTGTCATCTTTTCACACAACCTAAGAAGAACTTGTAGAGTTTTCTGGCTGAATACTAGCACCATCTGAGAACTGCTTGCTTGGAGCAGTCAAGAATATGGGCACACCACCATAGCTGGTCAGTGCTGAAGTTGGATAAGCCATGTCTTAAGAAAAGCGCTCGACGCCATCACTAGAATTGACATGGCAAGGACCCCAGAGGAAAGGCAAAAAAGAGGCCAACCTAAGACAGCTTGGTAAAAAAAAAAAAACGTAGAAGATGAAATATAAATCTTGATTCAGATCTGTGGCGCCACATGAAAAATGGATGGTATGTAGACTGTGTGAAGTGGAGGGAATTTGTTGCTGCCCTTAAAGATGCCACTAGCCATGATAGTCACTGACCAAAAATCTAAGAAGAAGAAGATATATTTTCCAATATTGTGAAATAAACAATGATAAAATCACTACTTAGCTCCTTTCTGTTTATTTGTTGTAATGACTTACCTATCTTTCTATGAAAGTACAATTCTTTCAGTCACAGACAGACTCTGTTTGGTCATATATATATATGTATACGCTATTGTTTAACTATGGTTTATCGCTTATAAGGATTGTGCATGTTGTCATGTAGTGATTAATTCTCTAGTTTGTAGTTAGTTTTAATTTCTCATTTAGTGCAACTGTGTGGTTATTGGGCGCTGGTCACTAAGTGGTTTCAAGGATCCCTTGCTGGGGAGGAAAGAATAGAACCACTGCACCTCCATTGGTGTTGTAGAAAGGTGACTAAAGAGAGTTGTGCAGGGATCTAGCAACCCCACTGTATAGTACAAATTGCTACAGAAACAACTACAGCAGAATCACATAAAGTTCTTTGACCAGACTTCATAAAGGAGCTCAACGGCCATATGGCTCAATGCTCTGGCTGAAGTGATAAAGGGACAAGACCATGAGAAAATATATATATATATGGTCGTAATAGATTTTGGAGAAATTACAATTTTAAAATAAATTTAGTTACATTGGCAGCAAAATGATCACTTATCAGATTTTCACAGATTTTTTTATTTTATTTATTTTTAATTTGTTTTGTATTTTGTTTTGTTTTTTTTAAAGCTTAGGAAAGACAAAACTAGAATCAGACATTTGGATGATGCATTTTGGTCATGAGGTGGCGGATCATATCCTTCCCAAAATGTTATTTGTGGGCAACATCCACGGAGAGGAGATGACCTCACGTGAGATGTTGTTGCAACTGGCTATCTTTTTGTGTGATCAGTTCAATCGAGATGACTATTTTCAAAAGGTGAGTTATGAGAAAGGAAGCATTTGTTGACGATTGATTCTCTATAAGTTCTTCTGAGTATTGATTCTACTAAGTATTGGGTCTTCTGTATATTAAGTCTTCTAAGTATTGGGTCTTCTGTATATTAAGTCTTCTAAGTATTGGGTCTTCTGTATATTAAGTCTTCTAAGTATTGGGTCTTCTGTATATTAAGTCTTCTAAGTATTGGGTCTTCTGAGTATTGACTCTACTATGTATTGAATCTTCTGAGTATTGATTCCTTTATGTATTTGGTCTTCAAAGTATAGACCCCACTATGTATTTAGTTTTTTGAGTATTGGTTCTTCTGAGTATTGGTTCTTCTCAGTATTGGTTCTTCTCAGTATTGGTTCTTCTGAGTATTGGTTCTTCTGAGTATTGGTTCTTCTCAGTATTGGTTCTTCTCAGTATTGGTTCTTCTCAGTATTTGTTCTTCTCAGTATTGGTTCTTCTCAGTATTTGTTCTTCTCAGTATTGGTTCTTCTCAGTATTTGTTCTTCTCAGTATTGGTTCTTCTCACTATTTGTTCTTCTCAGTATTGATTTTTCTGAGTATTGGTTCTTCTCAGTATTGGTTCTTCTCAGTATTGGTTCTTCTCAGTATTGGTTCTTCTCAGTATTGATTCTTCTCAGTATTGGTTCTTCTCAGTATTGGTTCTTCTCAGTATTTGTTCTTCTCAGTATTGGTTCTTCTCAGTATTGATTCTTCTCAGTATTGGTTCTTCTCAGTATTTGTTCTTCTCAGTATTGGTTCTTCTCAGTATTTGTTCTTCTCAGTATTGGTTCTTCTCAGTATTGATTCTTCTCAGTATTGGTTCTTCTCAGTATTGATTCTTCTCAGTATTGGTTCTTCTCAGTATTGGTTCTTCTCAGTATTTGTTCTTCTCAGTATTGGTTCTTCTCAGTATTTGTTCTTCTCAGTATTGGTTCTTCTCAGTATTGATTCTTCTCAGTATTGGTTCTTCTCAGTATTGATTCTTCTCAGTATTGGTTCTTCTGAGTATTGGTTCTTCTCAGTATTTGTTCTTCTCAGTATTGGTTCTTCTCAGTATTGGTTCTTCTCAGTATTGGTTCTTCTCAGTATTGGTTCTTCTCAGTATTGATTCTTCTCAGTATTGGTTCTTCTCAGTATTGGTTCTTCTCAGTATTTGTTCTTCTCAGTATTGGTTCTTCTCAGTATTGATTCTTCTCAGTATTGGTTCTTCTCAGTATTTGTTCTTCTCAGTATTGGTTCTTCTCAGTATTTGTTCTTCTCAGTATTGGTTCTTCTCAGTATTGATTCTTCTCAGTATTGGTTCTTCTCAGTATTGATTCTTCTCAGTATTGGTTCTTCTCAGTATTGGTTCTTCTCAGTATTGGTTCTTCTCAGTATTTGTTCTTCTCAGTATTGGTTCTTCTCAGTATTGATTCTTCTCAGTATTGGTTCTTCTCAGTATTGATTCTTCTCAGTATTGGTTCTTCTCAGTATTGGTTCTTCTCAGTATTGGTTCTTCTGAGTATTGGTCCTTCTCAGTATTGATTTTTCTGAGTATTGGTTCTTCTCAGTATTGATTCTTCTGAGTATTGAGTCTTCTGAATATTGATTCTTCTGAGTATAGAGTCTTCTGAGTATTGATTCTTCTGAGTATTGAGTCTTCTGAGTATTGAGTCTTCTGAATATTGATTCTTCTGAGTATTAGGTTATCAGAGTATTGAGTCTTCAGCGTATTAGGTCTTCTGAGTATTGACAACTGTTATACTGATATCCTGTTGTAAGAGGTGTCTAATAGTGCAATCTGACCCTTCTTGGGGTAAGACTCTTTTATTTGTTATATTATACATCCAACCATTCACATAGATCAAGGAACTGCTGAATTTGAAGTAGCCTTCAATGTTTGAAAGAAGCTCTAGAATCAATTCCCCATATGTTGTTCAGGAATATAAGAATGAACAACTTGTTCCAACAGGAACAAGTTAGACGTAGTAGTTAAACAAAATTGATATTACTGCACATGAGGCAGATAAATAGATGCGTATTCTCTTGGTGAAGGGTATTCTTTTGCAACGTTGGTCCTGAAAAGGACATTTGTGAAGTTGGGTTTGTGGTAGTTTACAGTGAGGCTGTGATACCTGCACCTTTCAGCCCATTGCATCTGATTTCAGCATGACAATTTTTAGACTGGGTTTGCCTTCCCTCTTCAATCCATAATCTCTAAGCATGATTTTAGTCTGTTTCTAAGGCCGCCACTTGGGTGTGGAAAAGGGTCTTGGTCAGTTATGGTCACTAACCCTGATGCAAACAGCCAGCTATGAGTCACTGGCTGTTGTCAACTCATTCACTGCTGCATCTTCAGCCTCCTGTGATGTATATGAATATGGATGGTTCCTGTGGTCTGCTGGTTGTGCACATTCTTGCTTTATTTATTTAGGAGTTCCTCTCTGCTCAACTGGTTTCAAACTTCTTCAACCTGGGGGTTTCAAATTCATGGATTGCAGTGTCACCATCAACATTTTCCATACCTTTGGCTTGGACTTTTATCTTTAGCTTTTCCTCCCTACTTTCATTTGCCTTTCTTCTCTTCTCCCTGTCTTCATCTTAATGTGTTTTAAGTACACAAAGCACCATCTAGCTATCTCCCATTTGACCACTATCGACTGCTCTGATCTTTTATTTTTTCCACTTTGTAGACTTTCCTGGCCAGCCTTTTCACCCCTTCCTAAACATGGTTAACGATCCACACCTATCCTGAGCTAAGTATTTTTTTCATGTGTCCATATTTCTTTTTATGTGTTCATTTCTACTTTTATGATGTATTAGTTGTTCTTATGTTTATTTTCCATTGACCCCGATGAAGGCCTTTTGGGGATAAAATAGCCTGAACCATACCTATCTTGGATTTTATACTCGTTATTTTAATCTACAGTACCTCTGCAGCCTTGCTTTATTTTTGTTGTGTAATATAAACACATAAACTTCTTTTGTTACATTTTATTAATCATATGAAGCGTATTCAAATTAAACTGGGCCTAACTGCACCAAGTGAACATACATATGATGCGCATAATGATGTCACTTCAGGTGTCTACAGCACATACCAACTATCAATTTCAATATCCTCCGGCTCATAGTTTCCTCAGCAGACCGTTGAAAACATGGCGGGTGAGATACGTAATCTGTCCAGAGTTGATCAGCGAGCGATGATTCAGTTTCTAACAGCTGAAGTATGTCGACCAGTTGATATTCATCACAGAGTGCAGGCAGTGTATGATGACAAAAGTGTGTCAAAGACAACAGTGAAGAAATGGACAAGGATGTTTAAAGAAGGATGTGAGTTGACGAAAGATCTTTCGAAACCAGTTCAGGATCATATTGTTGCGTCAGAAGATGCCAGCACCAAAATTAATGCAGCAATTCGGGTGGACCGTCGCCGGAACTTACGTTCACTAGCAGAGGAATTTGCTGTGTCATAGGAACAGTTCAAATGGTGGTTAGCAAGACACTGAAGTATCGGAAGGTGTGTTTACAATGGGTATCTTGGTTGCTGTCCAACAACCATATGGAAGAACGCATGGGATGGAGTTTGAACCACTTTCTGCGATACGAAGAGGAGGGTGATTTGTTTCTTTTGCGCATAGTGGCAGGTGAACACGCCTCAGTCAACATCCTTCAGCTGCTAGAAACCGAATCACCGGTCGCTGATCAACTCTGAATGGATTCTATATCACATGTTTTCAACAGTCTGCTGAGAAAACTATGAGTTGGAAGATAATGAAATTTTGGAAACATGACAGTTGGTATGTACTGAATACACAGTGACGTCTTCATGCGCATCGTACATATGTTCACGGTGCAGTTAGGTCCGGTTTCATTTGAACACGTCTCATATATAAGCAAATATGATTGTGATGTTGGTGTACTATGGTTGCATTTTTTCCTACTCAAACCAGGATTCCAAGATCAACTCAAGAGTTCAGTAATGCTTCTGTGTAACTGAAACACAGATGAAACTCTAACTTCACTTGCTGTTTTTTTTTTTTGTTGTAACATATTCATTCTGTATTATCAGCTTCTGAAAGAAATGCATATCTACATCATCCCAGCTGTCAATATTGATGGTTCAAGGTTAGCTAAACCTGAGACTTGTGAGACTGGCAGTGGTCACACAAATGTTCAAAATGTGGATATTGATACAAACTTTTTAAGTAAGTGTGGGTCATTATATTTATTAGTATCTTTCACAATTTGAGACTGCACTTTGCACACATTGTTAGTATTTCGGTTTCATTTTGAGTAGCTATCTTATGACTTATTGCTTCAAAGGCTATATTATGTGTCATTTTAGAATAAAACAGCTGTTTCAAATAGTTATTTAGGACACCTTGGGAATATCAATAAAAATAAAATAAAATAACTTCACATCAATTTAATGGTGCCAGGCAAAAGAGGCAGGGGTAGACCAAGAAGACAATGGCACCAAGATATCCAGGAATGCCTGGGTATGACTGTGGCGGAGGCTGGAGTTTTGGCAAGGGAGAGAGTTTCTTTCAGACAGACTGTGATGGGAGAGACGTTCTATAAAGGACATGCTACATGATGATAATGAAAAATATATTACATCGCACATATAAATAGATATAATAATAATATTTGCATGGGTGTCAAAGGCCCTTTGTGTCAATCAACCAACTGCTGAGGCTGTGTTCATGCATAGGGTGTCGACTGAAAACCCTACAGACTCCCTAGGTAAAGCCAAGCTGAGTACTCCGCTGCCTTGGGGTGAGGACTGCTAGGAGTGTGTTAGATTAATGTTTGTGTCAGGCTTTCCGTGTCCTTCCATGTCAAACTTCCTGTTTTTCCATGTCTCGCCGCCGAGGCTTCTGATTGTGTCCACCTTTTGGTCAGCTTGACCCTTGCTGTGCTGAGAATACGAGGTTGGGAGAGGTATCATGTAACCTTTGGTGGAAGGAGGGGCCAGGAGGAACGCGGCTGCAGTCTGAGCAGAAAGGTCCTTGAGTAGTGATAACCTTGACTGAATTCTGGTGTGCAGTTAAGCAGAACATTGAACTCCATCATGGACTGGTCTCCCGCTGCTTAAGCCAGGCATGAAATGCAGCATAACAAACAGGATAACCGATCGAAAGCACATCAATTCCATAGAATAAAGTCCCTGATACCACCTGGTGAAGAAGTTGTGAAATATAATCCCAACAGGAACTAGCACACATCAGAAAAGGACACAAACACTGGAGCGAGTCGAGAGCGCAGCCATTGAGGTGTGGCCATCTTACTTTTATATATATATATATATATATATATGGGTCACTATAGCTGAGAGGTAAAGACGCTTACCTCTCAAGAAACTAAAGCCCAAAACTGTGGGGATTTGAATCCAAGTTTCAAGCATTCCCTGGTCTCAATGGAGGTGAGATCAGTGTCTAGTTCCCTGGTCTCAATGGAGGTGAGATCAGTGTCTAGTTCCCTGGTCTCAATGGAGGTGAGATCAGTGTCTAGTTCCCTGGTCTCAATGGAGGTGAGATCAGTGACTAGTTCCCTGGTCTCAATGGAGGTGAGATCAGTGACTAGTTCTCTGGTCTCAATGGAGGTGAGATCAGTGTCTAGTTCCCTGGTCTCAATGGAGGTGAGATCAGTGTCTAGTTCCCTGGTCTCAATGGAGGTAAGATCAGTGACTAGTTCCCTGGTCTCAATGAAGGTGAGATCAGTGATTAGTTCCCTGGTCTCAATGGAGGTGAGATCAGTGTCTAGTTCCCTGGCCTCAATGGAGGTGAGATCAGTGCCTAGTTCCCTGGCCTCAATGGAGGTGAGATCAGTGTCTAGTTCCCTGGCCTCAATGGAGGTGAGATCAGTGTCTAGTTCCCTGGCCTCAATGGAGGTGAGATCAGTGTCTAGTTCCCTGGTCTCAATAGAGTTGAGATCAGTGTCTAGTTCCCTGGTCTCAATGGAGGTGAGATCAGTGTCTAGTTCCCTGGTCTCAATGGAGGTGAGATCAGTGTCTAGTTCCCTGGTCTCAATGGAGGTGAGATCAGTTTCTAGTTCCCTGGTCTCAATGGAGGTGAGATCAGTGTCTAGTTCCCTGGTCTCAATGGAGGTGAGATCAGTGTCTAGTTCCCTGGTCTCAATGGAGGTGAGATCAGTGTCTAGTTCCCTGGTCTCAATGGAGGTGAGATCAGTGTCTAGTTCCGTGGTCTCAATGGAGGTGAGATCAGTGTCTAGTTCCCTGGTCTCAATGGAGGTGAGATCAGTATCTAGCCATATTGGAGATTGATGAAAATCTTGGGGATCTTGTCTACACACTGCATACAAAAGACCCTTTGCAGTTGAAAATCTGTAGGAGTAGGCTATTAGCCGCTGTCTGGGCAAAAATTCTAAAAAGTAATAAAATTCCAACCTCAAACGAAATCTACCTTACCCTAGACATGGTAAGCCTCAGAAAGTAAACATAACAAATAAAATAATGTACTACGGAAAGCCTTTAGCTACCTGGCAGCAAGCATAACTTGCCTGTTTGAATACCAGTATTTCAATAACTTGGTATTAATTTAAACTTGCTGCATGATTCCGTCATGACACGCATTTGTGAGATGTTTGTCAATGAGCAGTATTTTTATTTGTACCTCCTGATGTGTCTATTGCGCTGCCCAAATAGGTAAGGTATCCACTTCCCCCAACTGCTCTTCCTCCAGCATGGTTGGTTCTTTGTGCTGAAAGTGTTGTTAAGAGTTTTCTTCATGTTGATATTCAGTCACAATTTGGCTGATTGTTCTTTCACTCTATCAAGTTTCTCTTGCATTTGACTATGACTGGCACAAGTACCAGATCATCTGCATAGTCCAGGTCCTCCAATTGTGATAATAGTATCTACTGAATACCAGTTATTGTCCGTTTGGTTGATGTCTTCATTATCCAATCTATATCTAACAAGAACAGGAAAGGTGAGAGCAGACATTCTTACCTCACCCCTGTTTGCAGCTAGAAATTGTTAGTCAGTGCTCCTTCATGTACCACTCTACTAACTGTGTCTTTGTACATATGAGCGGTGTGTACTTCTCTGGTATCCCATAGTGTCTTAACAGTTGCCATAGAAGAAAAACAATTAATATAAACAAAAATTTTAAAATTACCTTTGCAAGTTCCAAGAGATGGATATCCACTGGTGTGATTGCACCACATTTTAGAGACCACTGGTTTAGAATGTGCACATTTTAGAGACCACTGGTTTAGAATGTGCACATTTTAGAGACCACTGGTTTAGAATGTGCACATTTTAGAGACCACTGGTTTAGAATGTGCACATTTTAGAGACCACTGGTTTAGAATGTGTACATTTTAGAGACCACTGGCTTAGAATGTGCACATTTTAGAGACCACTGGCTTAGAATGTGCACATTTTAGAGACCACTGGTTTAGAATGTGTACATTTTAGAGACCACTGGTTTAGAATGTGCACATTTTAGAGACCACTGGTTTAGAATGTGCACATTTTAGAGACCACTGGTTTAGAATGGGTACATTTTAGAGACCACTGGCTTAGAATGTGCACATTTTAGAGATCACTGGCTTAGAATGTGCACATTTTAGAGACCACTGGTTTAGAATGTGTACATTTTAGAGACCACTGGTTTAGAATGTGCACATTTTAGAGACCACTGGTTTAGAATGTGCACATTTTAGAGACCACTGGTTTAGAATGTGCACATTTTAGAGAGATTTTCCAGTTCATATTTATATACATTTTGCTCCCTATTTGTGCAGGTAGTGAGGAATATGAGAAAGTTGAGGAGCAGGCAGAGACGAAAGCTGTGAAGATAGCGATGGAGCTGTCCAATTCTCCAATTGTTGTTAATGTCCGCAGTGGGGAAAATGTGATCTCATACTTTGGGTCAGTGGACAAAGGTCAGTGTCATAGAGGCTATTAATCCCAATTCTGCTAGGGCCTGTGAAAGAAAAACTGAAAAAATTAATATCATAATACTTCAAGGTTTTAATTTTCTTATCTTGTTGCTAGGGGCTGTGAAAGTTAACCTTTATGACGCACACATCGAGTCTGTTAGACACACCTAATGATAATCGAGGTGTGCACCTTGAGTCTCTCTGACTTACGTTGCCGTTGCATAGAGGCGGCCATTTTAATCAAACTTAAAAACGAACGGCTACGTAATAATAGTCTGAAAAATACTGCCGTTTTTTTTCTTACCACATTGCTAGGTATTTGGGGGGAAAAACAACTAAAAGAATTACATATCTAATGCTTCAAGACTCTTTTCCTTACGTCATTGCTAAGGAATGTGTAAGAAAAAAACTCAACAAGTTAATTACATAATACTGCAGAGCTTTTCTACCTACTTCGTTGCTGTATACTTTGAAAGAAAAACCACTGAAAAATAAATACATAATACAGCAGGGCATTTTTTTTCTTACTTGGTTGTCTAAGAAAAAGTTCTATGAAAATAAATGACATAATACTTCAATGCTCCTTTCCTTACTTCATTACTACAGATTGAGGGAAAAAACATCTGAAACAAAACATTACAAAATACTTTTTGTTTCTTATCCCATTGCTTGGGACTGAAAGAAAAGCATTTGAAAAATCATTCTTCAAAATACTGTAAGGCTAATTTTTTGTAATTTACTGCTCAAAAATGGTGAAAGTTAACAGAAATACATATTGCTGTGTATATATATATATATATTGCTAGGTAAAAGAAATGCACATGGGAAAAAATATCCTTTCTAAAACTGCTATTCTCTTTTCTACACCTTATTTGCTAAGAAAAGTGAAAGATATTGACTGAGGAAAAAAGTATTATTTATTGAACATACAAAACAACTCCAGAAGACATTCCAACTCATGGTATTGCTCACACCACCATTCACACCAGCCAATAACCTGTTGGTGGTTGATTACCATTCTGGTTTGAAGAAACAAGGAAACGTACATAATAGGGGAATAGAAGAACGAACAACTTGTTTTACGAGGAATTGGAAGAAGAATATATTCATGCTGGAAAACGTAATTCCCTGAAAAATAATGTGCTGTTACAAGAATTCAGTCCATATCTGTGGAGATGCAATTTATATTTCTGTGTTTTCCAGAATTGGCCACTGCCTTCATCAATGGTCGAGAATCTGTCAAAGTCAAAGATTTTGGATGTCCTAGCACACAAGGTATAAGCCAAAATATTCTTAAATGTCTTAAATTGTTTGTTTTATACTCAAGATATTGCTGCTTTGTATTGTCTCATGTAACGAAATGGCAATTTCCACTGCCCGGAACACATATATCGGACAACTTTAAAATAATTTGAAGTAATAAACTCTTCAGCGATACGAAACTGGTCCTTCCAACTCATTACCTTTTGTCATTGCCAGGTAAAAGAAAAATGTACAGAAAAAGAAAAAATCTTTTATAAGAAAGTAAGGTTTGAGAATTTGACCAGTTGACTGCCACAGTAAAATTGTTTGCATTGACCTTATCAATTCTCATGCTCATAACTCTTTTCAGTTCATGCTAAATTTGCAGATTTGTGTCTTTCAGTCTGTGTAAACATGCCAGAATTCCATGCATCAAAGTTTTATTCAAAATAAAAATAAATTATGATTGAGCAAATTGAGCTAAAATTATGATCTAAAAATCATAACACATAATTAAACTGTCTGTGACATGAAGTATTCAAAATAAAAGTAATATATTAGTATGAAACATTAAATGACATTAATGTACATTTGCAAATTTTAGAGAAACTATGTTTCTTATTTACCACGTCACGTATTTTGCCGATATATCCATCAATTTCTATTCACATACCTTTCGTGTAATGTATCCCAGTCAAATCTGAATCGGGCATGTGTTGAACGTCCATGAGTAATCCAGATGCGTGATCACTACACAGATTAAATAATAAATCATTTCTACGATTTTGAAGTCCAACTTTCAATGCAATAAATGGGTCGACTTTCAAAGATAACACGCGCTAAAATCAACCTAACAGAAATAATCATACAGTTAAACATCAATTGTGCATGCACAGACACATGTAGAGCCATATAAAAAAATGAAATTCAGCAAATTAAATCTTGAAACACAAACATGCGTTTCAGAGGTCCATGAGCACGGCTGTTTATAGGTTTCGGAGGCCAATTTCAGCGCTCACTAACTGTAAAGGTTTAAGCTCAACTTGCAGCTTTGGAGCTCAGATTTACATGGATTCTGTTTTGCTTCCACAGGCAAGTTTCCATCGGCCGTAGTGGAATATAACAAGTTCTTTACACAGTCAGGAAGTTTGATGGTAAGAGCTTGTTCAAGTGAAAGAATAACATAAAATGTCTTTCTCACAACAGCTGATCTGTAAGACTCTTGATCTCTGGCCAGAACTCCCGCCTTGCTTTCCAGGTACCGTACCTTACAGTATCGTTCTCTCTAGGTCATTATGGTGTTTGAAATGACCAAAATATTTTAGTTCTTTAGCCAATATATTGTTCACTAGCCAATTTTAGCCAATTTTCCTCGATATCCAGTTCTTTTAGAATATCTGCATTTCTCTTTTTTGCTATCCATGGTATTTTGAGCACTATACTGCTGCATTTTAGTTTGAAAGATTCAATCTTTTTCTTAAGTGTTTGTGTGGTGGTCCACGTTTCACATCCGTATGTTGCCAACATGGAAGATGCAAGTTTACCGGACTTTTATGTTCATCATTTTATTAGTCTTCTGCCATAAGTTTATATTCAACCTCTGCACTGCCATAACCATTCTCCTTCTGTCTTCCATCAGGCAATCTCAATTGTTGCTTATAATTGAGCCAAGGTACTCAAAACTTGTGACTTTTCCAATCTCCTGTTGTTCTAGAATAACTTTAGGTTTGGTTTTTGCCTTGTCTGTGCTCATTATCTTGGTTTTACTTATATTCAGGTATAGATTTTGGTGTTCGCTGTTGTGTTTTACAGACATGATCATCCGTTCCAGCCCCGCAATGCTCTTTGAGAAAAAACGTGTCATCTGCATATCTGAGCTCTGGTATCTCATTGCCGTCGATTGTTAATGGCTCAAACTTGTCATAATTTTCATTGTTTTTGACTGTGCTAGCTAGATTTTTTTAAATTTCACTCAGGGATGCAAAGGCTAGCGTCAGCTCAGGTGCAACATACTGACCAAGACCACTTCACATTCATGCTGTGCATATGGAAACAGGCTGTGTTACTGCAGCTTGGCTAATGAGGTGGGGGATCAACACTGATCCCTGTAGTGGTGAGCCTAATGAAAAGCCTTGATTGGCACTACAGTAAAGAGATTCCAGTCCCACCTTTTTCAGTACATCATGTAATATAAGAAGAGCCACTACCACCAGATACCAGAGCATGAGGAACTGAGTACAAGAAGCTTAGGAAACAACAACAAATTCACTCTTTTTTTTAAAGAAGAAACAGAGGTCTGAACATGTATCCTTTTGACTAGAACGTTAATATCCTTATGGCTGAGTAACCCACTGGATATTATACGAGGGCAAGTCAATAAATAGGTCACCAATGGTGTTTTTTTTAAAACTCAGTAAGATATTAACTTGAAAACCATTTGTTATTACACTTAATTGTCCCTTATTTCTCAACAAAATGTCTGCCAACATTGGTACACTTATCCTATCACCGTATCAGTGATACAGGCTTTTTGTCAAGGAACCAGCCGCAGTTAAAAACCTATACTTCACATTGAGGCATAAGGTGAATGATGAATCATGGTGTTTGTTTGTGAATTCATCAGTCCTAAGAATACTGATGTAAAAGTTTGGTTCTGGATATTAGCAGATTTTTTTTATGACTCACATGCTCAAAATGACTGCTAGTTGTTGAAAGGACCTTTGCCAAAAATAGTTAACCCTTTACAGCTTGTATCGCCCAGCTGGCAGCTGTGCATGTAAAAGAATCTTTGACAGATGAAAATAAAAAGAGAGCAGGCTGTTAAGCCGCTGTCCGAACAAAAATATTTAGAAATTAATTCAATTCCTACCCAATCCATGTCGCCGGGGGTAAACCTCAGGGAAAAAATGTGCATCTTTTGCTATCTCCAGTTGTATTGACAAACATGGCTTGTTGCTGGACCAAGGTAGCTTAGGACAAGAGAGTACAGTTGATAATAGCTCATTCTTCCTCACTTAAATCTTATTAAAGATGTTCTGGAGTCGCATACAACAAAAATAAGATATTCTTGGTGGAGAGGGCGATCAACAACACTATCACTCCCCACATAATTAATGTCACCTTGCAATGGATCCCAGCACATAGCTGGCTACTAGGAAACGAGATGGCTGACAAATTGGCAAAAACAGGAGCTTCCAAATAACAATTGGATAGTCCCTGTAGTAATCACACAGTAAAATGAATTATTAAGAATAATACCAGGGAAATTTGGATGAACAGGTGGGCAAAGGGAACAATAGATCAAAGTGTGTTCAGCAAAATGTCACAGCCAAAAAGTAATGATGACATAAACATCACAGCCAAAAAGTAATGATAACAAACAATCTACATAAAAGAGATCAAAGTCTTATCTTTCAGACCAAACAGGACATACCAGAGTAAATAACCACTTGTACTGCATCAATTCTCAGCACCTGTTCTTGGGCAGACACTACTCTCATCCTAATGAAACAGTTAAGACACCTACTCATTGAGTGCAAGGTGTTGCGGACGTGAGGAAAAGATTCCTACAAGCATTGCCGACAATTGCCAACACACTGTACGGAGCAGTGGAACAAGTGAAGAAGACCTGTATCTGTACAAGAATGGCATTGGGCTGCCAATAACAACAACAATCTATCTAAAGCACAAGTCACGGTGTCAGACCTTAGATTTGCAAAAATCTTGATAGCCTGACACTGTCACCATCATCGCTTGTGATGAGCAACACACTGTACGGAGCAGTGAAACAGTGAAGAAGACTTGTATCTATACAAGAATGGCATTGGGCTGCCAACAACAAAAATCTAATTACAGCACAAGTCACGGTGTCAAACCTAGATATCCTGACGCTGTCCCCATCCTTGCTTGTGACGAGCAACTGGACATCTGCTTTTTTAACTTATTATTTTTATCTTACTCTTAGTAGCATAATTGTCTTTGTTTGTTTGTAAACTAGTCCTACTCTAATTGGCGCGCACACATTGCTGCTGTAGAGCTGAATTTGGGATGTTGTCGGTATCCTTCACCGGACCAGTTAGCAGATGTCTGGAACAATAACAGGCAGCCCTTCATGTCACTGATTCGGGAGGTAAGTCTAAACTCAGCATTCAAGCTTATTTATCTGATAAAATAATGCTTGCTGGTTTTGCACCAGTTTCTGAGTGTACCTGTTTTAGCTCAAGGAAATTCCCTATAAGCTATTCGCAAGTGCAACCATGCATACGCAAAATAACTCTGCCACTCACAAATTGTTCTGTACCATACACCAAACAGAAATTAAATACTTCCAGCAATTCATGGATCACATTGCTTCAGCAAATGCACTCTAAGTTTTCCATTGAACTCTCTTCATTACTTCCTTACCCCTCTCATGTTTGTCTCAAGCTGATTTTATGTGTTTGGTCACGCTCTATTTCTCTTACCCTGAGGATTCCAAAAAAGAGACTGCCTTGTAAAGTTATGAGCTACATTTTCCATAATGTATCATTTATGCAATACCAGAAACTTCTCACTTTTGAATCTGCTGTTTTTTGTCAGATTCTTTCCAACAGTTCTATGCTGCCATTTCTTACTATATCATTTAAATCTCTCTACTCTGCCCATCATACATTTAAGAAATTCAGTAATTTGCACAAATTCTCTATATAAATTGTATGTTATTAGTTATTTTTTATACAAAACTATTTGATAGAATTTTTATGTTCGACGTGGTCTTTGTGTATGACAAGGACAAGAATAGCACAACTGTCCCACAGAGATCATGTCGTAAGAGACGACTAACTGCATGACATGACATAACACCGGCCATGGTTAGGTGGGTTTTTTTTAGAGCAGCTAAGATGGCACCGAACAGGCTGTGGATCTACTTTGCTCTAGTGTTTGAGTCTATTAAGATGGACTCGCACATCGGTTAACCACCCTCCACAGCATTTGTCCCAGCGCAGCGTAGTAATAAGCTGCTGTGGCCTAGCTTGCTAATCAAGAAATTCTCCTCTCGACTACATCCAGCTCACGCTAGAGTTGGGTCCTGCACAGGTGCATCCACCCCTGCAGAAGTACTGATCGATTACAAACTAAGAATTATTTGGTGATAAATAATTGTAGTAGTTCACTCCAACACACAAATTTGGTCACTTAGAATGTTGCACATAGGCTGAAAATGTTGCACATAGACTGAAAATGTTGCACATAGGCTGAAAATGTTGCACATAGGCTGAAAATGTTGCACATGGACTGAAAATGTTGCACATAGGCTGAAAATGTTGCACATGGACTGAAAATGTTGCACATGAACTGAAAATGTTGCACATGGACTAAAAATGTTGCACATAGGCTGAAAATGTTGCACATGGACTGAAAATGTTGCACATAGGCTGAAAATGTTGCACATGGACTGAAAATGTTGCACATAGGCTGAAAATGTTGCACATGGACTGAAAATGTTGCACATAGACTGAAAATGTTGCACATGGACTGAGCATTTTGCTCATGCCTCCATTTATGAGGTGGGATGACCAGTTCCCTTACTTGCTGCATTGCCAGCCCTAACTGTTAGTCAGGTTACCTATTTTGGGCAAGGTGGACTGAAATATCCCCCCAAGTGGATACCAAAATCCCTAACATGGGAGGAAAGAATAGGTCCACTGCACTTTCATACAATTAGAAGATGTCAGATGCATGTTGTGCATTGGTTTAGCAGCTTCATCTTGTAAAACAATTTGCTTAAGAGAGCACCACTGCAGGGGCAAACAAACTGCTTTTCACAGGCTTCCATAAAGGGCCAAGTCTACTTAATGAGCAAAACTTGGGAATGAAGCCTTGAACAGGATTAGCCATATCCCATTGTTGTGTATACAGACATTGTTACCAATGAAATTACTAATATGTCAAATTCAATCATTATTCTCTTTTTTCACAATCTAGTCCCAGAAGGGAGTCTTCGGAGAAGTCGTTGACAGGGATTCTAAGAAGCCCCTACCCAAAGTCCGTATACAAGTCATGCCATCTGGATACATACAGTACACAGATGAAAAAGGCCGCTTTGCCTTTTATTTGCCACGTGGAAAATACACATTCTATTCTGTGGCTAACAGCTACAAGGATAAATCTTTAGTAGGTGGCTTTGTTTATGTGTTATAACTTGGTTATGATTGGTTGTCTTCTTCTTCTTCGTTCGTTCTCAATCTCCCACTACCAAACCCTGAATGGGCTTAAGTAGCAGAATGTAGTCCAGAGAACAGAATGCGTTGTGTCGTAGTTTACAGCTTGGCTGCGATATTTGCACCTTTTGGTCCAACACATCTGACTTCAGCAAGCATTTTTTGAGTACCGGGTTAGCATTCCCTCTTCGATCCCTTCTCCTTAGCCAGTCTGCCCTGCTGCAGCCTGTTATCCAGGATCACCACGTGGAGGTGTAGAAGGGTCTTGGTAGCTATGGTTTGCTGATCCCTGACGCTAGCAGTCAGCTATGGGTCGCTAACCACTGCAGTTCATGCGCTGCTCAGCATCTTGATCCCTATGATTGGTTGGTTATTGATCCAGCAGCATGTGTGTTTTATTTAGGCATTTCGGTTCTAGGCAGTGTCGCCACGAAGTTAAAAGTGTATTGTGCTGTGGTATTATCCTCTGCTACGTGTCTGTGAGACATGGACAGTGTATAGCAGATATTCCAGACAGCTTAATCGTTTTCACTTTAGCTACCTACATAGGCTGCTCAGGATCAGGTGGCAGGACAAAGTGCCTTAACTCTTAAATTCTTGGCAATACTAACATGTTGAGCATCCACACACTTCTGAAATTGTCTCAGTTACGATGGACAGGATATGTTGTTCAAATGCCAGATAAACGCATCCCCAAGCAGCCGTTATATGATGAGCTCAAAACAGGAGCTCACCAGGAGGGCAGAAGAAATGCTACAGAGACGCCTTGAAAATGTCTCTGAAATGCTTCAATATTGACATCACCTTCTTGGAGATGCTTGCACAAGACCATATCACCTGGCGAACTAGAATCGCCGCAGGTGCTCAGATCGCAGAGAGAACAGCCATCATATAGGCTTAGCGACAGCATGCTGCCTGAAATAACAATACTCAAACAATTCCACTGGTGACTCATGGAAGGGTGTGCCGTTCTAGGCTTTAGATATCAGAGAACACATTTTGCAGCAATAGTCTAATGCTGTCGTCATCTTTGCTTGCGATGGGCAACTATTATTATTACTATTGTGTTTTTATAATATATGTGACTCTTTTTAAACCTTGTGTCTTTTTACATCTTGACTGCTGGATATGAAGGCAGGTGGTTAATATTAATATACCCACAACCAAAAGTTAGTAGTTTTACAGAAAACATTTGCTCCAAGCTGCATATTTTTCTTGTTTTAACTTTTTTCAGCCCAAGTGAATTTAATCAATTTGTATCCTATAATCCATGACCAAGATGATGTAGCAGCGCATGAGCTGACAGCAGCAAGTGACTCGTATCTGACTGCTTGATTCAGGGTCAGCATACCATAGCTGACCAAGACCCTGTTTCACCTCCAAGTGGCGGCCCTGGAAACAGGCTACACAAGGGACTAGTGTAGTCTGGCCAAAGGATAGAGATCACAGTGGGAAGGAAACTAAAAAAGCCAGCTAAAATCGGATGTATTGGGCTGAAAGACACAGATATCGCAGCCTCATTGTAAATTATGACACAACGTCCTTTTCAGGACAAACGATCAAGAAGAAAGAAGTATCCTACCACAACTCTGAATATATAAAATATGGTTTTTTTCCTCTTCAAAATATAAAATTAAACAAACTGAGTTAAAATTGTGATGTTAAGATATTTACCAAAGCCCCTTTCTTCCGTGTCCCAGTCAAAGTCTTCTTCATCGTACGCAGTCAGACAGTAACCATTATTTTTTCGAAAAAGCAGCGGTCATCCTGAGGCTGTCGACACTGCCATAGAGCTTGTCTAGTGTTGCCACTGGTGATGGCCACATCTGCTCTCTCTGATCCTCGTATGTCGGGCAGTTTTGCAGCAAATGTTCAGCGGTCATTTTGCCGGTACCATACGGGCATTCGTCAGTGCCACCTATCTTCAATTTGTTGAATAAGTGGTACCTCAGTCTATTGTGGCCAGTGCGAAGTCTGAAGACCACGACCTGCTCTCTTCTGTTCAACTGGTAATAGGCATCGTTTTTTGTGTAAGTCAAAGTCTGAATCTAATCATTGATCTGATCAAACAATAACATTTTCTAGGGTCATGGCGTCCAAATTTCATTGGACTGAAAAGTCAACTTTGAGATATTCAATAAATGTGTAAATATCTATGGAATGTTGTGATTTATACACTAAATGAAAGCTACAGATACCCAAGACATCTGTTTATAATTTAGGATTTCATACCAACAAGTGTTTGTTGCTATACAACAGTGGTCAGTGCTAGTGTTTTGATGCCAATTTCTTTCTGATCGGATGATAAATGACATTTTGAGGGCGGTCAGTGCCAGGATAAACAAGCTGTTAAGGGTTATTACTATACAGTCCTGCCTAATTTGGCCTTTTTCAGTCCAATACAACTCCCATACATTGAGACAGTTTTTTTCCCTCAAAATAAATGTAATATTAAAAACATTGAGCTAGAATCATGATCTAAAGATTTCTTAAGACACATATTTGAACTATTTATGACATGAAATATTCATAATAAAAATATATATTAGTATGAAACATCAGATATCATTCCACCCATCATTGACTCTTTTCATCTTGTTAGATGATAGTAATTATGCTTTTAGCACAAAGCCCGGGCAGAAATATAGAGACCATGTGTTGCCCATGCAGTATGGTCCTTCTCTCAGTCTACCTTGTCTGTTCCAAGGGAAAGGTGATACCAATACATTTGGAACAAGGCAAGCTGCATGTGGATCAGCAGAGGAATGTTCAATTTGTTCGCCTGTCGGGACTTCACTGCTAGACCAGCCGCCAACCAAGGCTAAGGGCCTGGTCTGCCCTGCCATAACACTCAGCTCAGGTTGCCTTTCCTTGCTCTAGGATAAGGCATTGTATCCTCTTGCATGTGCTCCTTCGCACATAGTCTGTTGTTTGGTTTGGTAGACGCTGACCAGAGTTATCAGAAAATATAGCCATATCTGACAAAACCTGATACACCAGTATCTTATCTGCAAGGCTTCAGATGGTTTGAAATCAGAGTTTTCCTTCTCCTAGATGAGCTGCCTTCCTAGGCTTTCGAGCCCCATCTGCCCAAAAATACTGGTTTTAAGGCGCCAGAGGCTCACTTTCCGCCCCTTCTCCTGTTAGTCAAAACAGTTCTGCCACACAAAGGCCAGGAGATGGACTTTGTTGTCTGAGGTTATATGAGACGCACGCCATTGGAGCATTTAGTTGGTATTGAGAGTTGATCCTCAACCCCACCCTTGGCTATAACACCATTTAGAACCCAGATATCATTAATGTGGAGGAAAAATCAGGCATAACAAATGTCTTGGTACTCACAACTTCATGTGTATTGTCTGCGTTACCACAGTCATTTTCTTCAGTGTCACAGTCTTAATCAGACTTGTGTTGAATACCAATGAGTAATCTAGATGCGTGATTATTGGACTGATTAAATAATAAATCATTTCTCAGGTCTTGAAGTTCAAATTTAATTACACGAAAAAGACAACTTTAAATATTCAGCACACTCTTAAATATCCACCTATCAGAAATAACTCTACATAAAACAACAGCTGCGCGTGCCTTTGATGGTCTGCCATCTTTTAAATGACAGAATGTAACGCAAATGTTAGAATTTGACGTTTGTCAATCGGACAGAAACTAAAGTTTTGTTCAAATGAAGATGTAAAGAGTTAAGAAAAGGATAACGGTAGACCCATAGCCATGTACTGCCATTAGGGATAAAGTTTTAGAGACCTCATTGTATTTAAGCTTACCTTTTGTCTGATGTGGGGTGACCAGTTTCATTTCCCATCACCTTGTTTTCTCTAACTGCCTCAATATCTTTCTTGTTATGGCTTTCCCTGGAACAGGTTTTCATCTCTGCAGGTTGACAGGTATGCAAATGTTGTATTCAGGGGAAACAAGTATGCATAACTCATTTTTCCTCAGTGTAGTTCAGCCTGTCGGACCTTCTCAAGACCTCTTATCTGTGGTAAAAATATGCAAGCTTCAATGGTATGGCCATGTGGACTACCTAACAAGGGATTCAAAGGAACACTCCCTGGCATGAGAAAAAGAAGTTGTCCTAAGAGGAGCTGGACAGATGATGTTTGAAAGTGGACAGACAAAACTTTAAAAGATACAGAGGTTATGGCATTTGACAGACAGAAGTAGAGACAAATGATTCATGAAGAAATAGCCCCTATGACCTCCAAGGGTTATGGGAAAGGTGAGACAAGATAGGAGAGTTTAGAAGAAGAAGGTTTGTTGTATACTGAAGTCCTTCAACCACAGACTTTAATTTTGATTATTTCTTCTACTTCTTCGTTCGTTCTTAATCTCCAGGTACCAAGCCCTGAAAAGGGCTTTTCAAGTAGCAGAATGTAGTCCAGAGAACGGAATGCATTGTGTCGCAGTTTACAGCTTGACTGCGGTATTTGCACCTTTCGGGCCAATACATCTGACTTCAGCAGGCCATTTTTGAGTACCGATTACTTCCCTCTCTACTTAGTCAGTCTGCTCTGTTGCAGCCTGTTATCCAGGATCACCCCATGGAGCTGTAGAAGGATCTTGACAGCTCTGGTTCACTGGTCCTGATGCTAGCAGTCAGCTATGGGTCGCTGACTGATGCAGCTCATCAGGGTCGTAAGCTATCAAGACAAAGTAAGCATCCAGGTCTAAGCTCTTGACCAATGCTAACACACTCCATCGTGGAAATTATAGTGACTGTGTAATAGATAGAAAAAGATGCCTCTAAGAAACACCAAGAGGCAATGATAATCATAAAAATGACTATTTCTTCTTCAACATCAGGAAGTGCTTGTTCTGAACGGCCCTAATGGCAACGAAGTGAAGATAGAGATGGTGACCAACACTTTGTTTCTGGGCATGTCACCCATGTTGACAGTGACAGTGATAGGTAGGTTGTCTTCCCCATGTTTGGATAAAGTATAAAAGAAACATCACGTGTTGGAGAAAATACTTGCATGTGTTATTGGACTTGAAAGTGAACAGTTGTTTATTGTGCGCCCTGAACAGAACATTTAATGGTGGATTGTAGTAACTTTCATCACATCCCGAGAATGCTGATAAAGGTGGGCTGTGGTCCTCCAGGTGGTTGTGCTATGCGTGGCTTCGTCTGCGTGATTCTCACTACTACGATGATCATGTTGATCCACATCTTGTCAGCCAGACTGCCTTGAAAACAGACTGTTTCCAGTATATTGTGATTGACCCTGACGTGATATCCTTGTCAGTATGTTGTGCCTGACAGGACTAGCGTCTCAGTTCCCCCGAAATTGAGCAGAGAATAGTAACAATGTAACATGCCTTTTTCTTCTTCTTCTATGTTCAGGCATATTGGTCATGCTAGATGTGTAATCTCGTCACTAGGACAAAGTTCACAGTCTTCTCCTGGTCCGGGTGACGGCCCCACAGCATCTGCGTCAGCTCTGCTCTCTCGTAGATCTCTATAGGATGTGTTTGGGGATCTGAACTAATGTTCCACATAGGCAGTGACTTGTGTGTGATATCTTGAGTCGATGTAGGTGGCCCAATAGTATGCAGTGGCCTGTTTTCAGTGTGGAATATGGTGGTTTGTCTGTGGAGCTGGTAGATTGAGTCAGGTTTATTGCTAAGGGGTTGTTTTTTTTTTCCATTTTGAGTTTTACTGATTGTGGATGATGATTTTTGCTTCTCTTTAAGACACTGTGTGGACAAATGGCTCCGTCCTGTCACCTGCTTAACTTTACACCTTTATACTGATTTAGAAGACTCAAGAGTCTATATACAACCAGTTTCTTGGAGGGTAGTTAACAGATATTTGAGTGCATCAAAATAGATTCAAACACTAGAGCCTAGTAGATTCACATCCTGTTATGTACCATCTATGCTGCTCTTAACAAACCACCTAACCATGGTCGGTGTTATGCCATGTCACACAGTTAGTTGGTTCTTACGATATGCTCTCTGTGGGACAGTGGTATTATTCTTGTCTTTGTCACACACAAAGACCTCGGCAGATCACTCTGGCATCAGACAGAGCATCAGCTCTTTCGTTACCTGTGATTCCACAGTGAGAGTGCAACCACTGGAGAGCAACTGTTTAGGTTCTTTGTATTTTTATTTAGCTTGGATCTGATCTCCAATTGCTCATTTCTGATGTTTTATATTGATTCTAGTAATAGTCTGCAATCTGTAAAGAGTAACATGCCATACAGTTGTAAGAAGTAACTAATAAGAGTTGAGTATGGGGGTGGCTCTCCTGCCGACATGAGGGTGGCTCTCCTGCTGACATGAGGGTGGCTCTCCTGCCGACATGAGGGTGGCTCTCCTGCCGACATGAGGGTGGCTCTCCTGCTGACATGAGGGTGGCTCTCCTGCTGACATCGGGGTGGCTCTCCTGCTGATATCGGGGTGGCTCTCCTGCTGACATGGGGGTGGCTCTCCTGCTGACATGGGGGTGGCTCTCCTGCTGACATGGGGTGGCTCTCCTGCTGACATGGGGGTGGCTCTCCTGCTAACATGGGGGTGGCTCTCCTGCTGACATGGGGGTGGCTCTCCTGCTGACATGGGGGTGGCTCTCCTGCTGACATCAGGGTGGCTCTCCTGCTGACATGGGGGTGGCTCTCCTGCCGACATGAGGGTGGCTATCCTGCTGAACGGGGTGGCTCTCCTGCCGACATGAGGATGGCTCTCCTGCTGACATCAGGGTGGCTCTCCTGCTGACATTGGGGTGGCTCTCCTGCCGACATGGGGTTGGCTATCCTGCCGAACAAGGTGGCTAGCCTGCCGACAGGATGGCTCTCCTACTGACATGAGAGTGGCTCTCCTGCTGACATGGGAGTGGTTCTTCTGCTGACATAGGGATGGCTCTCCTGCCAACATGGGGGTGGCTCTGCTGCTGACATGGGGGTGGCTATCCTGCCAGCATGGAGGTGGCTCTCCTGCCCTGTAAGAACTATAAGCCATATGGTACAAGAAGAACAACTAAGTCAAGTTGGATAAAAAAAAAGAAAAGGACTACATGTGGGTGATAGAAGATAAGCTTTAAGTGAAAAATTACAGCTTGAGCAGAGATAAATAAAATGAACCAAAACTGCAGCTTTGACTGTGGGGAAAGCAGAAGTGAGAATTTTTGCCACAAACTAAGCTGGTTCTTAATTTATTCCTTATAGAGTTCTTTGGAACTTAGGGATGGGATGCCACTATCTATTTATTCATAATTTGGAATGTCATTTTTGAGCTCATTTAATGAGACTCTTAGTTACCCTTGTTTAAAAGTAGAGGGCAAACGTGCCAGAAGATGGTATTAATTACAAAATTGTAATGGCTCATAGAATCGACTTAACTGCACATTGGCGCTCCCATCTGTGCTTAGTAATTTTTATTGCTTAAAGTGCCCATGACAGAGCACCGACTAATAGCTCCTGCAGCAGCTCTGGATTTTTTTCTCATACTTTGTCAGGTGTCCATTTACAGCTGGGTCAATTGGGAGAAGCGGTGATACCATGAAAAAGCCAGCGACATGCCCGGTCTATCAAACCAAGTGTGACCTGATTTGAACCTGGTACATTGAGCTTGTAAACCAAGCTCACAACTCTGTGGTCACGCTTCTCCCCACACTCTTCCCACATCATTATAAGTATAAGGACAATATCAAAAGATGTGCAGGGAAAAGCCTGTCATGTTACACCAAGATGAGAGCTGATTAGAGATTCAGTACAGCCAACCTTCAATGGGGACAATCTGATCACTTTTTGTTTGCCTGCTTGCTCTTTATCCTGCCCACTCTTTACTTCTCCTATGGGTTCTAAGAGGCTTACAAGATGATTATATCAGGAACAACAAGCTGCTGTCAGAGTATCTGGTGAAACATGAGATTCGTTTGAAGTACAAATGGGAGTACAGCGGGGATGTATCCTCTCCCCACACTTATTTAACATTTATGCAGTGTGTATAATGACGATCTTTAGAGAGGATGAGAATATAGAAAGTTACTCTCCCTTTACAATCAGTAGATACAAGATCCCAGAGCTAAGATACGCAGACGATACCACGATACTATCAAACAGTACAGAGCAGTTAGATCAGCTAATTGCACTTGAAAGTAGATGCAGCAAAGACCAAAACCTCTTAGTAAACATAAACAAATCAAAGAAAATGACCACCGACAAAATAAGGTCAAAATAAATTCTAATTCGAGTGTGTGGAAATAGAATAGGTCACAAACTTTGAGTATCTGTGCTACATAATTGACAACAGTGGCGACTGCTCGAAGGAGATTGGCAATGGCAATGCAGAGGCTACACAACATAAATGGAGTCGGGTAAATCAAAAGAAACATATTTGGACAAGCAGAACATAGCTCAGAAAGTGAATAAAACAACAAAAATTGACTTCAAAAACAAAATTGCTCAGAGGATCAAGACTGATAGTAAAAGCTTCTTTTCTTATGTTAGAAATAAACAAAGAACGAAAGACAAAGTAGGCCCTCTCGTAGACAGCACAAGAAAAATAATAAGTGAGAATAGGGAGGCAGCTAATCTACTCAATCAGTACTTTGGCACAGTCTACACAAAAGAGGACTGCTCCAAGATTCCAGAGCCTATAGATATTTTTCAAAGAGACATGGATACAGTGGGATTAAGATCAATCTGTAAAACAGAGGAAATATTTTTTTTTCAAATTGGAGGGGTTGAAAGTGGATAAATGTCCAGGTCAAGATGTTATTCATCCAAAATTGCTGTTTGAAATTAGAGACCAACTAGCAAATCCATTGGCTATATTATATTCTCAATCACTTGCAAAAGGGATTGTTCCACGGGATTGGAAAGATGCAGGAGTGTTCCCCTTTTTTGAAAAAGGGCAACAAATCAGATCCAGCAAATTATAGACCGGTGAGTTTAACGAGCATAGTCTGTAAATTATTAGAGTAAATAATCAAAGAAAACATTGTAATGCATTTAGACAAGTTTAATCTAATCAAAAACAGTCAGCATGGGTTTACTAGAGGGAGATCATGCTTAACAAATCTATTAGAATACATGAAGGAGGTTACTAAAATGATAGATAAAGGAGAGCTAGTAGATGTTATTCATCTAGATTTTGCAAAGGCCTTTGATAGAGTACCCCATCAAAGATTATTTAGAAAGTTAAAATCACATGGAATAGGTGGGGTAGTTGCCAAATGGATTGAAAATTGGTTAATGGGAAGAAGGCAGAGGGTGGGCATAAATAAGGAGTTCTCTGAGTGGTGTGAAGTGAAAAGTGGTGTGCCACAGGGCTCGGTTTTGGGACCAATTTTGTTCTTGATATATATAAATGATTTCAGATTAAGATCAAATTTGAGAATAGTCTGTAAGCTGGCAAATGGAGTTTAATGTAGATAAATGTGCAGTCATCCACATGGGTAGATCTAATATGGAACATAATTACAGAATGGGAGAGAACAATATTAGAAAGATGGAAAAGGACCTAAGGGTTATAATGGATCATACAGGTAAGGTGAGTGAGCAAGTTAAGGTAGCAGTGAAAGAGGCAAATACAATGTTAGGTAGATTAAAAAGAAATATTAAATAGTAGCAAGGAAATGATTGTCAAACTGTATAAAGCATTAGTTAGACCTAGATTGGATAACTGTGTACAGGTGTGGAGTCCTTATCGTAGAGGAGATATAAACATGCTGGAAAGGATACAAAGAAGAGCAACAAAGCTGATAGTGAGAATCCAGAATTCCAGTTATGAGGAAAGACTAAAAAAACCAGCCTACAGTGTCTAGAACAGAGAAGAATTCGTGGTGACTTAATACAGGTTTATAAGATATTCAGAGGAACGGATAAATTAGACTGCAACAAGTTTGTCAAAATACAACCACCTACAAGAACAAGAGGGCATAGCTCCAATTAACTAAAGAAAGATCCAGATTAGATATTAGGAAATATATTTTTTTAGTCAGAGTAGTGAATTTGTGGAATGCATTGCCACATGAAGTAGTGGAGGCAGGGACAATTAATGTATTTAAGAATAAATTGTATGCGCATAGCTTTTAGAACAAGGAAATGTAAATGAAACTGGTTGATGCAGAGTCTTCTAACCCAGTATAAAGACGTTAAGTTAAGTTAAGTTAAGTTACAACCTGAGAAAACTAAGGCAGAATAACAGCAAACCAATAAAAGTGAAAATTTTTAGAACCTGTGTTTTTCCCATGACAGCATATGGCTGCAAAGCATGAACAGTTACCCAAACCTCAAGAAAGAGAATCGAATCCTTTGAGTCAAAATGTTATAGAAAGGTCTTCAGAATACAATGGACTGGGGAAAAAAAGAATGCAGATATTCGACAGTAGTTGGACATAGTGGAGAACTGGTTCATAAATTTCGTCATAAACAGAAAATTGAAATACTTTGGCTACATCTAAAGACACAATGATCTTGAGAGAACGGTAATGGAAGGTATGGTGCTGGGCAAGAGAGGCAGATTCAGACCAAGAAAGTGATGGTACCAAGATGTCAAGGAATGTCTGGGCATGACTCTGAAGCAGGCTGGAGATTTAACATGAGATCAAGTTCTTTCAGATGGGTTGTGATGAGAGCAATGTTCTGCAAAGGACATGCTACATGATGATGGGTTCCAACCCAATGACTTCTGGTTATATTGTTAGGTGTGTAAGTTCCTTGTAGTTGTGTCCTATCCATCTTCACTTTCTCTCCTTAATCTTAAACTCTTTTGGTTGTTGGCCAGTTCTTTGCCTGTGTCTGTGTGCCACTAGATACATAGGAACATTTCTTGGAAAATAAATATAAGTTCACTGCTATCAACAATAACAACAACATAACTGCCACATACTTACTGCAAAACCTTGTGACAGTAAAGAATAGTAGCAAAAGAAATGTAGAATGACAAACAAGAAGTAATAAACCCAGTTCTACATTGAACCAGGTGGCAGAGAGGTAATGATACCTGTTCTGTTTTCAAGTAAATGGTAAAGGGTGTGAATACTGATGGTTACCGCAGCTCATTGATTGAACACACTTCTGCTCTGTCCTCTCTTGCACCCAAGTCCGCTCAAACCTCGTTCGATATCAAAGATCTGCATTCTGTGAATTGCTGATTTATCTATTTCGGTGTCATCATCTAACAGAGATGATTGATAGACTTCAAAATGTCACTCCTATCCATATCTAGTGTATCCATAATTGGTGCCTATAATGTCAAGATGTCAGATCTTTTGTTGCCCTGCACCCCAGAATGACCAGGGCAATAAATTCATACCAGCCCCTGCAGGTTTGATGTCTTTATACCCACAATCCACTCATGCCTTCTGTACCTTCCGAAGTAAGGATAAGGATTGGGAGTCTGACATGATGACTGTCTCAATTAAGGAGGTCTCAGATAGCCATTTCAGAGCTGCAGTCACTGCTTCCATCTCCATTCTCATTCTGGATGTTGCTGTTATATATGCTCCACTCACTCTAGCCGAGAAGCCTCGACCAGATATCTTGCTGTGTAGCAAAGATCTATTAGTTTATATTGTTGTTGTTTAATGCCCACAATGAGTAAGTTTACTCTTTTTGTGCACCCTGAAAAGGATGTTAAGTGGCCGGTTGTAAAATCTTTCCGAGCATGCTGATGAAGGTGGACCGCGGTCCTCCAGGCGAATGTGCAATGCATGGCTTCATCTGTGGGGGCGCTCACTACTACAGGGGTCACATCGATCCACATCTAGTCAACCAGGCTGCCTTGAAAACAGCCTGATTCCAGGGAATGATACATGGAACAGAGATTGTGGTCTTTGTCAGTGTATTGTGCCTGACCCTGACGCAACGTCCTGTTCAATATGTTGTGCCTGACTGGACTAGCATCTCCGTTCCCCCCATTAGTATATATATGATGGTATCACTATACTGCATGTTATCACCTATCAGCTTGTTAACCTAGAGCTCAGCCCTTCCATATGGACATGTGTTCAAACCCTCAATACATATCTATATCTATGTTTTTTGCATGCCAAATACAGCACATAAAGAAGAAACAAATGATCTCCAGTTGGAACGGTATTATACCATTGTTATTAGATCTTGTATGGTGCTGAGGCCCATAGTTGAGCCCTCTCAGATAATTGTTCTTCTGAGTGTTTCCTTGGGTCTCCCTCTTTTCCTAACGTCCCTTGGTGTCCATTCGAGTGCTTGCAATGGAAGACAGTTGTTGTTCATTCTAAGAATGTATGTCCATCGTTTTTTCCAGATGATGGTCAATACGTATTGTTGGTTTGTCTCTGTTCTTATCGAGTCATTAGTAATGAACTGGTCCTAGCGTATATTCAATAATTTTCTTAAATATTTATTTTCAAAGATATTTAGCTTGTTTTCCAGCACTTTTGTTGTCTTCCAGTATAATACAACTACTAGTTGTAGAAAGCCTATGCACTTCGTGTGCTTTTGTAGTTGTGGTTTCTGTAACAATTTATTTCACACAGTGAGGTTGCTAACCCCATGTACAACTCTATGTAGTCACCTTTTACAACATGCATGGAGGTGCCCTATTCTTTCCTCCCAAGTAAAAGGCCCTAGGATCCACTATTGCAGATTAAATCCAAACCTAGCAGCACACTGCACAGCAACTGCTGGGACAAGCAGCATTTATGTCTTAGCCCATTAAATATTTCTAAGCAGAGACTAACAACGGAAAAAATGCCGGAAACAATAGTTTTTGACTTCAAATAAGGATTAAACGATAAGTTGTTTTCTTTTTTGTCGTTGCCAGGTTGTGTCGTGCTGCTTCTTGTAATTTTCATCACAGCCGTGCTGTGTCTGAAGAAGTCAGACCACAAGCAGTATGATGAGATGGGTTTCAGACAATTACCAAGCGCAGATGACGAGGACACAGATGATTTGGAGGCAGCTGCATTAGACCACAGTTCGTATGCCATGAAACCTCAACACCATTACGAAGTCCCTCCAAGAATAAAGGAATTCCACGATGAACCCACATCAGATGAAGAGGAAGTCAAGTTATTCCAGAGAGAGTTTTAACTAAAAAATCCTCATAAACTGTATGTTATTTTGTTATTTAAGACAGATAATGATGTTGTTATTTGACTACACTGTATTCGTAAAGACTATGCTATTAATACAAACAAGATTGAATATTGTATTTTTTTGTTCTTTGGCCCTTTACTTTCTGACCCAATTTACTGGTTTTTTATTTTAATGAGAGCATTGTATCATTGTTTTCTATAAACATTTACTTTCACACTTAGTTTCCTAGATTTTTACTTTACAGTTAACAACCAAGACAAGTACAGTAGCAATTTAGGAAAATAACGGAGTTAATAACTAATTAACATGATTAAATTCATAAAACCATCATTAAATAAATAGATCAAAGCTACAGCAGTACTGAAAGCTAAAAATCGATAAAAACACACATAGGAAATGGCTCAGTCACAGCACCAGGACTAAACAAAATGAAACCTATGTTACAGCTATAAGGTCATCATCAGGGACAAAGAACGAACAAAAACAACTAATCTTGTCTTATTATTGTTTATTCATTCATTTCTGTACCCATCTCTTTGTATATGTGTGTCTCTTTATATTTGCAGTTTGTTTTTTTGTGTTCTTTCTTTTCATGTTTCATCTGTTTTTGTCTATGTGCAATCATATTGACCATTTCTTTTTTGGTCCACTCTATTTCATAACTGGCATACCGTGTCATATACTTTCTTGGCACATCCTGTTATAGCATTGAATAACAAAACTAACAGATAATACAAGATGTTATGATCCATTAAGTCTTTTGAGAGCATCACATAGAACGATTGACTCCCTACCCAGAAGAATGGATACATATCTATACTGGTGGATCTGCTTTTAAGACCACCATTAAAGCATGATATGGAGTCTACATAGAGGATCTAGACAGAACATCTGATAAGCTGTTTGTTGCCGGTAGGGTATATATTCAAATTATGAGGCAGAAATAACAACACCGGAAGTAGCTCTGTACCGCTTTAAGATTATATTTTCTGTTTTCCCATCAAAAGCCTAAAGCATCGTAATATTTACAGACTCATTATCTGCCATTCAAGTGTTAGGAAAGAGCTTCTTCCTCAAAGCCCAGACAAATGGAACACGGTACAAATCTAAACAACAGCTCACAAACACTTGCAGATGCCACTATATAGCAATGGGCTAAAGTGCAGGAGCCGGCAGACTGCTGGATCAATAACCAACCTACCACGGCAGCAAATTGTAACCACTAATTTTAGTTCATGTCTTGTTTTTTTGTTGCTTTCGTTTGTTCTTTGTCCCTGATTCTGTAGCTGTAACATAGATATTATTTTATTTTTGCCCTGGTGCGGTCACTAAGATATTATATATGTGTTTTAAACACTTTCATTGCAGCATCAATTTCCTTTGTTTGTAGTCACCCAGGGATTTATAGGACTGAGAAAAAAACTGCCTCTGCAGTCACCACAAAATGTGTAGGCTAGGTTCTAGTTTAAAATTTTAGAGAAGCAGTTTGAATACTGGTCTTTTGGCAACAGCCAGTGTCCTTCCACGAGAAGCTATATGGAAGTGTACTGAGCCTTGAGTCAACTGCTGCCTTCGTTAGAGTCATTGAAGTTGAGGTCTGAAGATGAACGAGGAAGAAGAAGAAGGCAGTAGCTCAAAACCTCTGTAAGGCATATCTTTATTTTTTTCTGTCGGCTGGGAAATAACGCCTAGCCTACACATTGTGTAGTAACTGCAAGGGCAAGCAGCATTTATTTCTCAGCACTATAAATTAAAATAGAGATTAAACTAAAGGTTTTGAATTTATCAGACATTAACCTATTGCACTCTGTGCCTTAAAACAGGAAATGAAATTCACAAACTTATGACAATATTAAAATAAATAAAACTGCATTTGATAGAAAAATGTTTATAGTTTATGAAAAATATAATTTTTTATTTGTTTGCAATGAAATAATTTGCATTACAAACATATAAATCACAATAAGTATGTTTTATTCAGATTTTTGTACAGTTTTCATGGCATTTTGTTCATATTATTTTCAATTTTTAGTTGATCTTCATGGGTGGACAGTTTCTCATGATTTGGACGGTAAAGGGTTAATATTAATTAGATTTAACGTTGCTTCATTTTTTCTTTAGCATAAAGTTCACAATTTTTTGGAATACAGTAATTTTGTAAATGCTTTTCTTCTATATTATATGTATGCTATCTGTGTCTTATTTTGCATACTTGGTTCTGGAACTACACAACAGGCCGACCAATTGCCTGTTTGTCTAAACACTCAATTGGAAGTGCAGTAAACTCCCTATTATCCAGCACCACTGGAACTGGAAGGTTGCAGGAAAACAGAATTTTGCAGATATCTGATCGTCACTATTTAAATTACTTCTTCTTCTTCTGCTGCTTTCGTTCTCAATCTCCTACTACCAAGCCCTGAACAGAGCTTTGCAAGTAGCAGGATGTAGTCCGGAGAATGGTATGCGTTGTGTCGCTAGTTTACTGATTGACTGCGATATTTGCACCTTTCGGTCCGACACATCCGTCTTCGGCAGGATTTAAATTACTATAACACTGTGCAAAACTCATTAAAACTCTGTATACATGAACATTCAATATTGTAAGCCGTCCGAATGAGAACGTGCACGATTCTTGAATATTGATTTTCTTCACAAAATCCTTCGCCCGCTCGGTTATTCATAGAACAAAGATACACGCTCCTTCCGATCTTCTAATTGAAAACCATTCATACAATGCAATGTCAAGGTCTTCACTTCATGCTTGATGCAGTGTGGGATGTCTTTCGACTGCCTTCAGGAAGAATGCTTTCATTTTGCTGCTTTGTGTCGTACAATGAAGACAATTTGATGTTATATTTATTCATCAACTGTTTACGACTTTCACCCTTCTCAACGTGAGAATATATATCCATCTTCTGCTTAAGGGTGAGTACTATTCTCTTGTGTTTGCTAGCTAAAGACATTGCTGTAAATGAATGTTGCGTTAAGAGAAAATTAAGGTAAATACCGGAGTATGGGAAAACAACATGAGTGACTGATTGCCGCTGCTGCTGGCACCTGGAGGCCGATTCGGGTGCCAGTTGCATGAGACTGTCGGTTATTTGAGTACAGGTTATGAGGGAGTTTACTGCATATACAGACCTCTACACTCCCACATGGGTAGAAGAGTGACTAAGTGAGGTGAAGGCTCTAGAACTAATTTTCATTGTTTTAAGCTTCATCAAAACTCCCTGTTAAAGTTTCAAAATGTCTTTATTTTTCATATCTTCATTGATACCTTTCTATGCCTTTACTGTGATATTTTCTGTTGCATTGTTGAACTAAAAATTACAGGGGCCATAAAGTGACTTCTTTCCAGTTTGAAGAAGAATCCTGAAGCATAACTTTGTGATATGGCTTTTTTTTTGTGTGTTCTGCTTTTTTTTAAGTCATTCCCTCCTGAATATTTTGGGACTCGAATGCATTTATTATTCTGATTACGTTCTTGATACCTATTTATCTTCAGTAACAAAGTCTTTAAGAAATGAACAGTAAAATATAGAGAATTCTGGTAAGAAGTACATATATAATGTTCAAACATTTCATGTGGGTGGAAAGTGTGCAGCTATGTCTAAGTATTCATAGTTTTAAATCCCTCTAGGATGTAAGACTCTCATGACACTGAACATTACATTGAACATCATGCCATCCACAGTTAAAAAGTGTGTTGATTGTCGAATAGCCATCTGGGTTTGAAAGAAAGATCTAGAAACAGTATCCCAAATACAATATGATAATAGAGGAGTCTAAGACAGTTCTAGAAACAATATTCCAAATATTCTCAATAGGTAGTAGAATGACGTTGAAAGTAAACATTAATGATGAAAATACCTTTTTTTTTTTATGTGGGAAATGCGATGAAGAAGAAAAGATAATTGCACAAATATTTGTATTGCTCAGATAAATTGACCAATGGCTTTTACATGTTTCATTCTGTGTGTGATATACTGACTTCAGGAGATGCTGGTTTCTCATGCATCTTTGGAGTGTAGAAAAATGTATTCTATAGTATTTTGTTGATATGCGTGCTTAATATTGTGAGTATGGACTTGAAAGTTTGCTGTTTGTGCTTTTATTTTAAATTCACCGTAACGAGTTTGTCTGATTAAAGATTATTAGCAGACACGTGTAGATTATCTGTCCGTCAGTCGAACTATACATTATAAAACTAAACTTAAAGTCTTTATATTGGTTTAGAAGACCCTGTAGAGTCTGTATACAACCAGTTACATCACCTTGCTCTAAAAGCTATGCGCATCCTGTTTATTCTTAAATGCATTAACTGTCCCCACCTCCACTACCTCCCCTGGCAATGCATTCCAAGCAGACACCACTCTCTGACTAAAAATATATTTCCTAATATCTAATCTGGACCTCTCTTTAGTCAGATTGTAACTATGCCCTCCTGTTATTGTGGGTGGCTGCATTTTAAAAAACTTGTTATAGTCTAATTTATCCGTTCCTCTGATCATCTTATAAACCTGTATTAAGTCACCACGAATTCTTCTCTTTTCGAGACACTGTAGGCCAATTTTTCTGAGTCTTTCCTCATAACTGTAATTCTGGAATCCCATTTTCATCTTTGTTGCTCTTTTTTTGTATTCTTCTCAGCATGTTTATATCCCCTCTATGATAATTACGCCACACAACAGTAGTTTAACAATTATAGCGTCTCCTTCTTCCTGCAGCCTTCTCTATGTCACTATTGTCCTACCTTCAAACCTTCCCATCACACCTCATCTACACTTCTGTCAAGTTCAAAATTGTCTCATTTTCCCAGCGCCATCATTTCATAATTATCCCACACAAGGCCCCTTGTTGCAGTGCCTCATGCTAAACATCACTTTGACCCACTCATGATGATATCACGTGATTAGATCAGCCAATCAAATGTCCCCGACAAATGGTTAAAAATACAGATGGACAGTTGAGAAATAATTAGATATTTGCAATAATTTCAATACAATTTAATTGAAGTGCTGTCTCTGCAACGAAAGTTGGATGCAATTGATCTCCAATATCCTGTCTCTTGTCTTGACTGTACACTCTGCCAGATTGATATCAGTCCATCTTTTGATGTTGATCTTGCAATTTATTTATAGGCAACTAAATAATTAATTTGCAACTAGATGTGTGTGTGGATCCTGCAGAGCAAAGAATAGAATCACTGCCACCTATCCCTGAAAGCTGCTCATGTGGGTTGTGCAAAATATAGCTAAGAAATACAAAATGCAACCAGTTATTTATGTAGAAAAAAAAATGAAATTCTGAGGGTCAAAAATGGAAGAAAGCAACATGTCACTTCTATCTATATGTATATTGATATAGAAAAGGTTAGAACAATCTTGCTTTTTTTAAATTTAATTTTATTAAATTTCTGTTTCCAGACTAACTTGCTGGTGGATAGCTATTGTTGTAGTGTCTCATTATGGAAAAGGGCAAAGAAAAAAGTTTTTTCAATGGACATAGTTTTGTTGTGTGTATGTATATATATATATATATATATATATATATATATATATATATATATATATATAACTACTCCTGTATGGTCTCATGATAAAGGTCATAATTATTTTTTTTTATGGATATTCTACATTGTCTCCATAATAGTTTTACTACATACATAATACAGCCCTAAAGTGTTACAATTGAATGACTGGGTCTCAAACAACAAAGTCAGGCCTCAAGAGCACACCTACCATGCTAAACTGTCATCGTTTGGGTCTATTAGGACATATGGCCCCAACTTGCCAAGGATGTCCCCATTCACCTGCTCTTTAAGGAGGCCATGGACATCAAGGATGGGAAGCGACCCTAAAGCTGAACTCTTTAAGCAGTGCTGAAAAAGACTACGCTT
The DNA here is from genome assembly GCA_036924085.1 of Ariolimax columbianus. Lineage (NCBI taxonomy): Eukaryota > Metazoa > Mollusca > Gastropoda > Stylommatophora > Arionidae > Ariolimax > Ariolimax columbianus. The sequence continues at coordinate 46,325,173 of JAVGWX010000015.1, read as the reverse complement.
TGTTTTTAGTTATCTTCGAAGCTACTCATTTATGAGTTCTTCACTACTAACGAATATTCTATTATGGTAATGGGTGTGCAGTGCCTCTTCTTACATTTCAGGGCATACTGAAAGAGATGGTCTTGGGTCCTCCTCGCTGTAGTACAATGCAAGGCTTTTCAACAAACTGACTACTGCTGGTATAACTGTCGATCCCCATCTTATTTGTCAAGGCTGCTGTAAACACAGCCTTTTTCCATGTGGATGTGAGGTGTGATCTTGATGAGAATGTTGCACCTGACTCTGATAGCAACCCATACACACACTTAGCTCTGAAACTCAGCAAACCTTAGGTTTGTCAAAAAAGAAGTGCAGGCTTCCTGCAAGAGAGCCAAATGCAGCAGTGGCTGTAAGGTCCTTAAAGTGCAAAGAGACAAAGAAGAACGTACCCTCCATAGTGATAATTGGAGTACAAAACATGATCTGTTTGTAATGTATTGTAAGTGTTCAAGAAACTACTTTAGATGCTTATGAATGAGATTGCTGTAATCCAAATATTTGTCCGACCCGATCACAACGTTCCATAAATTTATGGCTTGCCCGGAGATTTTATTTTTTATCTGGATGAATTGAATTGTTTTATTTCTTTTATTAACGCACACAGTCACGCATTTTGGGGCCTATTTTCTTTTTGAAATGTAAATCCTCATCCTGATTTTTCCCACGTATCGTCCACAGCCCTGCTCTGGCTTTATCTGACTTTTTTTTATACAAATGTCACTGAATCTGGGCTGCTAGCCACTGTTAAGTTGTTTTTTTTTAATCAAAGCGAAAAATAAAACTATGATAGGTAACACATAAAATTGGAAATGAAGTTTATATCAAATAAATTATGAGTTCATTTGAATTCTTTCATAAGTCACACACATGCATTTGATGCTGACCACCTCACTTCTGGCATCTGTGGAGTGTGAACTACGAGATAAAGCAAGTTACGGTTGGTTGAGATGAAGCTAAAGTGGCAAGAAACGGTTAATCAAAGTTTTATAACCTTAACTTAATGTTTTTGTACAGTGAACTTTACAAAATTATATAAAATAAACAATAAATAGCAGAATAAAGCTGTCCTGAAATGTATGTTTTACTGATAATCTACTCGTACATTTTTTTTATACTAATAACATAACTGAAATTAAATTTTAAATTGTTTACAAAAGGTAGGTTTTTTTATCGACAAATACCAATATCTTTACATTTCAAAATAACATCATATGGTTTAGGCCGTGGATGTATTTAAAATTCACAATCCGACATACGCTATTGATGTAGTTGCACATGCCTGATTTAGTAGTTCTTCAAAGTATTTTACGCATTCTTCCTGCCACTTTGTATTTTATTAGTCTCCTCTGTTATTGGTGTTTTCCTGACAGATTTCTGATGGTGTCATAAAGACCTTTCAGGTTTTGCTCTAGCTGTAGCCTTTTCAGCTTCTGTAGTCAGATTAACCATTTAGCTGCTCTTGTCTACCTTAACCGTCTAGTTTCCACATTTTTTTTTATTACATCAGAAATATTTAGGCTTAACAATTTTTAGGTACACCAGTTGTCTTGTAAATCCATGAAATTGCTACTAAGTACTGAAAGTGTTCCTAACCAGATCAGCAAATCTGTTAGTTTCCACTACAAACATATTTATAACTTCTACATAAATAAACCTACCTCAGAAAAATCTGTTGCAACAAGTTAACCGTCACAATCAATAATGGAATAATCTTCCAAATCCATGTGAAACAGAAAAAAATTATTTAAAGTCAATCTAGCCATCTTGTTGTTTTCAAGATGGGAGGAAGTGGCCTCATTTTTGATTCAGCCATTTCTATAGCAAAATCTCATTTTAAAACAACCAATACTCCTTTGAGTATACAGAGACAATGGCCCAGGCAAATTTTTTTGCCAATGATTCAGTAAAAGTTAATGCTCATTTGACTTCTATGTTTACCTCTGTGTAATCCTTCTGTGCTTTACTTCTGGAGGCTCTAGTTTCCACGTTGAGTAATGTCACTTTCTCAATCTTTGATTCAAACTCAGAACTATTTAATCTGCAATTTCTATATCATAAATGGGGTAAGCTTTCTAGAACAGTCATTCAAACCACAATAACATACCAGATATAAGAAACATTTTTAAATCTGGACAAACAGTATTCCTACATTTAAAGTGTTATATATGCCATATAGGACTGCCTTGAGCATTTCATTATTCTTATAGTTTTGATCTATTTGCGCCCATTTATCCTTATGACTGCTCAATTATGAGTGATAATTTTGTTTTAAACTATATGTTATTTGGCCAAAGTATGAATGTATTTAGTTTGGTGTTTATTTTTATTCTAAAGAAATATATATATATATATATATATATATATATATATATATATATATATATATATATATATATTGCTTTGCCAGGGTTCTCAAACAGTGGGGACCAAATGTAGACCCTCTTCCCAAAATCTTATTCTGTGGTCAGGAACGTGAGTGGCAGCTCAATGCAGGATAATAATAGAAGTTTTAAAATAGGGATGTTAAATAATAAGACATCTTGCTGGTTTATGAAGACAAACAGAATAGGTCTATTCGCTTCCTACCAGCCTTGTAAGAGGTGACTAAAGAAGATTGTGCATGGGGCTGGCAACCTCATCATGTAAAAGCCATTGGTATGAAACCACACTGCAATCTGACATTCCTAAAAGTTGGTTATAGTAAGCCAAATGCAGTGTTGGACCTATGCTTTAATAAATGGAGCAATGAGAAATAAATGAAATTCAAATCTATATATTTTCAATAGACAAACTATGCTATTACTTTAATACTATATAATCCTCAACACGAACTAAATGCTCCCTTGACGTGCGTCTCATATAGCCTCTGAGAACAAAGTCCATCGCCTGGTCTTTGCGCGGCAGAACTGTTTTAACAGGAGAAGGGGCGGAAGGTGAGCCACTGGAGCCATAAAACCAGTAGTTTCAGGCAGATGGGGCTCGAAAGCCTAGGAAGGCAACTCATCTAGGAGAAGGAAAACTCTGATTTCAAACCATCTAAAACCTTGCAGATAAGATACTGGTGTATCTTGTCCGGTTCTGTAAAGTCCAACACTGGCATTGTAGTCGCTGCCCTACATGGGACACGCACGTAAGAAGTAGACCATGGGGTCGTCGCTCATTCTGTTCTTCCTGGCATCTTACTTTCTTTGAGCCTCAATGATATTCGGCTATGGAATATGAGCATCTTGTGTGACATTAGCACACCAGATTGGGCTGTTCTATGCAAGCATCTCCCAGGAGGTGACATTAATGTTGAAACAAATCAAATAAATTTTAAAGATCCTCTAGCCTTTCATCTGTCCACCTGACGAGCTTCAGCCTGTTCTGATCTTATTGTACAGCAGCTGCATGGGGAGGTACTCTCGGACATGCAAGCATGTCCCATACATTTTATCTCTGAGAACTTTGCAGAAAATGCATGTTAAGGTGAGATAGGACACAGATATTTATAAATAATTTATAGAACAATTGTTACATAGATAAATAATAGAACAACTACATGTTTCACCCAAAATGCTTTTTATTCTAGTACATATGCAGTTTTACTAAGGTGCTGTCATCAAGACATAATAATTTTCTTTGTGCTGGCCTTGGACCGTTAACTTGACTCTTGAGTTGTTAGACCAGAGTGGTACCCGGAATGAAAAGAATAGCCCACCATCACCTGTCAAGCATGTTGTAAAAGGTGACCAAATAGGATGTGCTTGGGGATATCAACATCATCATGTAAAAATACAATGCTGTTATTATAATCAGCCACTGTAAAAGCTTGTAAAGGGATTAGCTGCACTTAGATTCTATACTTCACAATGCAGTGAAAAGGTAAATGATTGCAAATTCTTGGAAACAGGCCGCAACTGTACATAATGTTTCAGATTGGAGTGGAAAAGGTCAACAAAAATGAGTTGTCTGTTTATTTGGACCATTATCTTTGAAGTCATCTGGCCTTCAAGATGAGTTAAGGCCCTCTGAGTTCATGTATGGTTTGGAACCCCTGGGTTCATTCGGCTCTCTAGATGGTTTGAGACCCCCTGACTATATTTACTATGTAACTGGACCATTATATAAAATGATGATGATATTGTTTAGTTAGTACTGTAATGCTCCTAATATTGCTCATAACAATGTAACTACAGTTTAGTGGTCTCAAAAACTATATAATGCATTCCTTGATGAAGAAATGTACAATTTGTTGAAGTTTGTAGTGAATATATTTACATCTTACAAAGTATTAAAAATGAATATGGCATTCCATTACATTGCAAGTATTTGCATTTCATTTCTGTTACTTCTATTTTCAAGATGTATGTCTAACAAAGTTGTATGAGAGATGCTATGTCAATTTTTCCACTCCATTCAGCATATACGACCAGGAACCTTAAACCTTTCCTGTTCAGTCAGTTTAAGCATTTCTAGCCCAGCAAGCAGTTAGTTTAATCCTTTTTAGCCCGGCAAGCAGTTAGTTTAACCCTTTCTAGCCCCCAGCGCTGTTAGTTTAACCCTTTCTTGTCCAGCAAGATGTTCCAGCCATCAGCCAATTTAATCTTTTCATTGACCCTTTCTAGCCCAGCCAGCAGTTTAGAGTGTTAACATTTTCCGCATGAGCTGTCTCTGTTGGCTGCGCAGGATAGTGTCCAACTCTTTAGTTCTCAACAGGGTGAGACTCTTTGGCATTCATACGCTGCGGCAGAGATCAGATAGACTGTGCATGTTCGCAGACCGAAGAATGTCTCACTGAGCAGTTGCTGTACGGTGAACTTAGAACAGGTAAGCACTCGCCGAGGAACATAGGAAACGATGCAAAGACTTGAGTCTCTTTGATCAGATTTGATGTCCTGGAAGCTGTTTAATCCAAACCACTCAGCCTGGCGCACTGCCGCCAATACACATTGTGCTCACATCAAATGAGAGAGAGCCCAATTATTAATGCTGTCCACGGGTGTCCAATATGCAGCAGAGTTTGCCGTGCTCAGATCGGACTGTATCATCATATGCAGTCACATATGAACACACAATTTCTGATGTCATCATCTTCATTTGCGCTGGGCAGCTTATTTGGATCACCACTACAGTTGACTTACTTCAGGAAGCACACACACTTTGCATGCTCTTGCAGTGATTATGTTGTTAGCCATCATGCACAACTTTCTTCAGTCATTCTTTTCTTGTGATCCACTATGAAATAAAAGAGTGGTATTGGGCAAACCATTTGATCATAATACATTATTGTACTGTTGGAGTGTTTCTTACAATTGCCAAAGGTTTCATATTCTCACAGATTGTTCTCCCGGTAATCTGGACAATAAGAATTTTAATAATTCCAGAATTACTGGAATAAATACACACAGAAATTCCAGAACACAAACATATTTAAACTCCACAAAATGTAGGTCACTTCTGCATGTTCAAGGGAGGCCACAGCTCTATCAAAGATGGGTGTTCGCTCTCTTTCACCCACTCAAAATATTCCTTTTTCAGAACTGGAGAAAGAAATCGTATGCATAAATTATAACATGTAACCTAAAAGTCTGTATGTACTTTTTTAATGTAAAGCAAATGAAATGTCACTGTACAGTTATCAAATTAATAAACTCACATACTATCATTTATTTATACAAACTAATTCATTTTTCTATTTTATAGTACAAAATGTCTTATGGATATGGTAATTTTGAATGAAAAACAAAATGTTAAAGATAGTTTTACTTAGATGGTTTCAATGGTTTTTAAAAAATTGGAGGGGTTGAAAGTGAATAAATGTCCAGGTCAAGATGGTATTCACCCAAAATTGCTGTATGAAATTAGAGACCAACTAGCAAAACCATTGGCTATATTATGTTCTCAATCACTTACAAAAGGGATTGTTCCACGGGATTGGAAAGATGCAGGAGTGATCCCCTTATTCAAAAAAAAGCAAAAAATCAGATCCGGCAAATTATAGACCGGTGAGTTTAACGAGCATAGTCTGTAAATTGTTAGAGTCAATAATCAAAGAAAACATTGTAATGCATTTAGAAAAATTTAATCTAATTAGAAATAGTCAGCATGGGTTTACTAGAGGGAGATCATGCTTAACAAATCTATTAGAATTCATGGAGGAGGTTACTAAAATCATAGATAAAGGGGAGCCAGTGGATGTTATTTATCTAGACTTTGCAAAGGCCTTTGATAGAGTACCTCATCAAAGATTATTTCGAAAGTTAAAATCACATGGAATAGGTGGGGAAGTTGCCAAATGGATTGAAAATTGGTTAACGGGAAGAAGGCAGAGGGTGGGCATAAATAAGGAGTACTCTGAGTGGAGTGAAGTGAAAAGTGGTGTGCCACAGGGCTCGGTTTTGGGACCAATTTTGTTCTTGATATATATAAATGATTTGGACATTGATATGAGATCCATGATTGCAAAATTTGCTGATGACACAAAACTATGCAGTAGTGTCTCATCTAAAGCGGAAGTGGATATATTGATGTCGGATTTAGATAAAATTCGAGAATGGTCTGTAAGCTGGCAAATGGAGTTTAATGTAGATAAATGTACAGTCATCCACATGGGTAGATCCAATATGGAACATAATTACAGAATGGGAGAAAACAATATTAGAAAGATAGATAAGGAAAGGGACCTAGGGGTTATAATAGATTATACAGGAAAGGTGAGTGAGCAAGTTAAGGTAGCAGTGAAAAAGGCAAATGCAATGTTAGGTATGATAAAAAGAAATATTAAACATAGGAGCAAGGAAGTGATCGTCAAACTGTATAAAGCTTTAGTTAGACCTAGATTGGAGTACTGTGTACAGGTGTGGAGTCCTTATCATAGAGGGGACATAAACATGCTAGAAAGAATACAGAAAAGAGCGACAAAGATGATAGTGGGATTCCAGAATTACAGTTATGAGGAACGACTCAGAAAAACCGGCCTACAGTGTCTCGAAGAGAGAAGAATTCGTGGTGACTTAATACAGGTTATAAGATGATCAGAGGAATCGATAAATTAGACTATAACAAGTTTTTTAAAATACAGCCACCTACAATAACACGAGGGCATAGCTACAAGCTGACTAAAGAGAGGTCCAGGTTAGATATTAGGAAATATTTTTTTAGTCGGAGAGTGGTGTCTGCTTGGAATGCATTGCCAGGGGAGATAGTGGAGGCAGGGACAGTTAATGCATTTAAGAATAAACTGGATGCGCATAGCTTTTAGAGCAAGGTGATGTAAATGTAACTGGTTGTATACAGACTCTGCAGGGTCTTCTAAACCAGTATAAAGACGTTAAGTTAATTTAGATGGTTTGGTTATCTCATGAGAGTGGAACACAATGAATTACCACTCAACCCTATAACAAAAGAAAATTTGCTTACACAGCATGGAGGAAGAGGACATGGCAGAAAGACAAATATTACAGAAATCCTGCAGCACAATATGGAGCACAACATACTTTGTCCAGGAAAGGAAACTTTGGCTCCCTCCTCATGTTGCTTGGTAGTACAAAAACGTGAGGACCTACTTTTCAACAAATAAAAGTGACAGAACAAACAAAAACAGCACAGTAGATAAACTAGATGAATTGCTTAACCCTTTAATTCCTCTACATTGAAACAAAAAATATACGAGGCATGTTCAAATTAAACCGCAGGTTGACGTCTGACAGCGTACGAAGAAGAAGAAGAAATGAAACCGGACCTAACTGCACCAAGTGAACATACGTACAATGCGCATGATGATGTCACTTCTGGTGTAAACAGCACCTACCAATCGTCAAGTTTGTAAAATTTCATTATTCTATTACTCATAGTTTGTTCAGCAGACCATTAAAAACATGGCAGGTGTAATACGGAATCCGTCCAGAGTTGATCAGCGAGCGGTGATTCGGTTTCTAACAGCTGAAGGATGTCGACCGCGGTGTGTTCATCTGCCACTATGCGCAAAAGAAATTAATCTCCCTCCTCTTCGTATCGCAGCAAGTGGTTCAAGCTCCATTCCATGTGTTCTTCCTTATGGTTGTTGGTCAGCAACAGAGGTACCCATTGTGACCACCTTCTGAAACTTCAGTTTCTTGCTAACTACCATTTGAACTGTCCCTAGCAACACAGCGAATTCCTCTCCTAGCAAACGTAAGCTCCAGCGGCGGTTCACCCGAATTGCTGCATCAATTTTGGCGCTGGCATCTTCTGACGTAATATTATGCGCCTGACCTGGTCTCGGCAAATCTTACGACTCACATTTTTCTTTAAACAACGCTATCCAGTTCTTCACTGTTGTCTTCAACACACTTTTGTCACCATACACTGTCTGTATTCAGCGATGAATGTCAACTGGTCGACCTCCTTCAGCCATTAGAAACCTAATCACCGCTCGCTGATCAACTTTGAACGGATTCGGTATCACACCCACCATGTTTTCAACGACCTGCTGAGGAAACTATGAGTCGGAGGATAATGAAATTTTGCAAACTTGATGGTTGGTATATGCTGTATACACAAGTGACATCATCATGCGCATCGTACCTATGTTAACTTGGTGCAGTTAGGTCCGGTTTCATTTGAACACGCCTCATATATTGGTCAGAACAAGGAGATTTACCTTAACCTTCCATACATGTACACAATTTCTTTACAAAGGAGATTGAATTAAATATGTTGTTCACAAATTTTAAAGAAACTGATAAATTGTGCTAGACAGAATAATGGCTACACTAGTATGCAATGGGTTAAAGAAGAAAAAAATTTTTTTGGAAATGCAAAATCTAAAAGAAAAAATACAAGTAAATATTTTTTTATTGAAAAAAACCTTTTTAAAAATTTTAAATCTAAAAATAAAAATTCACAATTATTAATTACAAAATCTACAAAAATGCAAAATCTTATATGTTTCAAATCATTATTTTATTTTATGTTTCTGTTAGTCCAAATGTCTACCATTGTCAGTAAAACTTAGAGTGAAAAGATGGAAATGGTTTTAGTTACTTACAATTTGGTTCAGTCTTCCATGTCTCTATTAATGAATTTCGTGTGCATGTTCCCTTGTTGAGTAGGCATTTCAACATACTTTCTGTTTTTGGCTGCAACCTGCGAAATGGATTCAATGCACATAGATCAATCCTTCTTTACATTCTGATCACTGTTTCTTTATTACATCATATATGGCTCAGCTTCCATTGCATCATTAAACTCATACTTCAGCAGATGAGAAACAACAAGGCAAGAACTTACATTTTCAGCAGCAAGTTAATCCAACAATGCTATAAGGAACTCACGAAAATCAGATGCAGAGAAATTTCAAGTTGCTCAAAGGGCAAATGGAGCAAAGAACATTAACGCGACCGAAATCATCTGTTATGCGACCGAAATCACTGCAGAGTCTGTATACAACCAGTTACATTTACATCACCTTGCTCTAAAAGCTATGCGCATCCAGTTTATTCTTAAATGCATTAACTGTCCCCGCCACCACTACCTCCCCTGGCAATGCATTCCAAGCAGACACCACTCTCTGACTATAAAAATATTTCCTAATATCTAATCTGGACCTCTCTTTAGTCAGCCTGTAGCTATTCCCTCGTGTTATTGTGGGTGGCTGTATTTTAAAAAACTTGTTATAGTCTAATTTATCCATTCCTCTGATCATCTTATAAACCTGTATTAAGTCACCACGAATTCTTCTCTCTTCGAGACACTGTAGGCCGGTTTTTCTGAGTCGTTCCTCATAACTGTAATTCTGGAATCCCACTATCATCTCTGTCTCCCTTTTTTATATTCTTTCCAGCATGTTTATGTCCCCTCTATGATAAGGACTCCACGCCTGTACACATAACTCCAATCTAGGTCTAACTAATGCTTTATACAGTTTGACTATCACTTCCTTGCTCCTATGTTTAATATTTCTTTTTATCATACCTAACATTGCATTTGCCTTTTTCATTGCTACCTTAACTTGCTCCCTCACCTTTCCTGTATAATCTATTATAACCCCTAGGTCCCTTTCCTTATCTATCTTTCTAATATTGTTTTCTCCCATTCTGTAATTATGTTCCATATTGGATCTACCCACGTGGATGACTGTAGATTTATCTACATTAAACTCCATTTGCCAGCTTACAGACCATTCTCGAATTTTATCTAAATCTGACATCAATATATCCACTTCCGCTTTAGATGAGACACTACTGCAACCTTGGCCCCATGTTCTTTGATGAGGTTGCTATCACATGCTACAACCCTCCTTAGTTGCACTGACATTTTATATGTACATTACAGCAGATACAAAATAACTGGCTTACTTGGCCCAAGACTTGACCATGGTAGATGCAGGTAAAATTAGAGATGACTTAAACTGCTGCAATGAAAGGCAGACCTCGCCTTCCAGGAAAAACCTGGCAAACCATCTAAAACAATCAACACTCTCTGGATATTCCATCTCTGTGGCTGGAAATTCCCAGTTGCATCGACCTGAGAAAATAAACCCAAGAATGGTTAATTTACACAAACAAACAAATTATCTATTATCTTGTATTTTTCTCAAACCACTGTTCTTTGGCCAGCCTGCACATTGTATGCATCTCTTTGTTGTCTAGTGAAAAATATGGAAACCCACCTTAGGTGGGAGACGTTTCATGATTGACAAAGAGATTGAATGTGAAGTGCAAATATGACTGAGACAGCAGTCCAAAGACTTCTATGCTGCATCCAACAACATGAGTGCAGGTTACAGTGTTAGTATTCTTTGCTCCCCTTGCAGGCCTTGGTAACACATGGGCAACATATGATAGTGTAAACATGTTTCTTCTTCATTTTCTTCTGTATTTATGTTCACTGGTTATGTTAGATGTGCAGACCCATCATCAGGACGATGCCCAGACCCATCATCAGGACGATGTCCAGACCCATCATCAGGACGATGTCCAGACCCATCATCAGGACGATGTCCAGACCCATCATCAGGACGATGTCCAGACCCATCATCAGGACGATGTCCAGACCCATCATCAGGACGATGTCCAGACCCATCATCAGGACGATGTCCAGACCCATCATCAGGACAATGTCCAGACCCATCATCAGGACGATGTCCAGACCCATTATCCAGATGGGCAGTTGCCCCCCAGCTTCTGCCTCAGCTCTGATTATAAAGTATAAACATGTTATTAGGGTTTCATATGTCTTCATAAATTGTGAGAAAAGATTTTGTCACAGAAGACGTCTTTGCCACAGCTATTATTAGCTTGTGTAGTATCTGGCAGCCAATCAGAAAGTAGCTATTAGTAGCTTGTGTGACAATATCAAAAGCTGTATAGAAGTATTCTGTAGCTGTTATTAAGGTATGTAACACTTTTCCTTCAGATAATTGCTATGTTTACTTACTGACAATTGTTGCTTTTCAGTATAGACTTAAATCTAAGAGTCATATGTGAGGTGATTCATATTAGGTTTTCGTTCATCCATTTTGAAGTTATTAATAGCTTTGGTTGAAAATGAGTACAGAAATTTACTTACCAAATGAACCTGACCTGTGACACATGACCTTTCCACTGCCTTGGTCAAACCTTGGTGATGGATCCTCTAAGGGTTTGGATAAGATGCAATAGGAAGGAGCCAGTTCAGGGAACCAATGTGGTTCAACACAGCATACACCTGATGGATGAGAGTAGAGGCAAATTGTTGTAGAAAATGGAAGGGGTCATAGTTTGGTCATGGGTTACTGACTGGATAAGGGAGTTGGTCATGTGTTGGGAGGATAAGAAAAGAGATCGCGTATTAGATAAAAGAAGGTCATAAAAGACGAGTTATGTGCTGGATAAGGGAACGGATCGTGGATTGGATAAGGGTGTAGGTCACAGGTTGGATAGTGGGAAAGGTCATTGATTAGATAAACTCCGTCACCTCATGTCCACAAATTGGAAATGGTGACTAGTGATAACTGGTGCTTTATAATCCCATTTAACCTAAAGAGGAAAGTAGTTACAGTAATAGCAATTGTAGTAGTAATAGGGGCTGTAGTAGTAATAGGGGCTGTAATAGTAATAGGGGCTTTAGTAGTAATAGGGGCTGTAGTAGTAATAGGGGCTGTAATAGTATTAGTGGTTGTAATAGTAATAGTGGTTGTAGTAGTAATAGTGGTTGTAGTAGTAATAGTGGTTGTAGTAGTAATATTGGTTGTAGTTGTAATATTGGTTGTAGTTGTAATAGTGGTTGTAGTAGTAATAGTGGTTGTAGTAGTAATTGGGTTTGTAGTAGTAATAGGGGTTGTAGTAGTAATAGTGGTTGTAGTAGTAATAGTAGTTGTAGTAGTAATTGGGTTTGTAGTTGTAATAGTGGTTGTAGTAGTAATTGGGTTTGTAGTTGTAATAGTGGTTGTAGTAGTAATAGGAGTTTTAGTAGTAATAATGGTTGTAGTAGTAATAGTGGTTGTAGTAGTAATTGGGTTTGTAGTTGTAATAGTGGTTGTTGTAGTAATTGGGTTTGTAGTTGTAATAGTGGTTGTAGTTGTAATAGTGGTTGTAGTAGTAATAGTGGTTGTAGTAGTAATTGGGTTTGTAGTTGTAATAGTGGTTGTAGTAGTAATTGGGTTTGTAGTAGTAATAGTGGTTGTAGTTGTAATAGTGGTTGTAGTAGTAATAGTAGTTGTAGTAGTAATATTGGTTGTGGTAGTAATAGTGGTTGTAGTTGTAATTGTGGTTGTAGTTGTAATAGTGGTTGTAGTAGTAATTAGGTTTGTAGTAGTAATAGTGGTTGTAGTTGTAATAGTGGTTGTAGTAGTAATAGTGGTTGTAGTAGTAATTGGGTTTGTAGTTGTAATAGTGGTTGTAGTAGTAATTGGGTTTGTAGTTGTAATAGTGGTTGTAGTTGTAATAGTGGTTGTAGTAGTAATTGGGTTTGTAGTTGTAATAGTGGTTGGAGTAGTAATAGTGGTTGTAGTAGTAATTGGGTTTGTAGTTGTAATAGTGGTTGTAGTAGTAATTGGGTTTGTAGTTGTAATAGTGGTTGTAGTAGTAATTAGGTTTGTAGTAGTAATAGTGGTTGTAGTTGTAATTGGGTTTGTAGTAGTAATAGTGGTTGTAGTAGTAATAGTGGTTATAGTAGTAATAGTGGTTGTAATAGTAATAGTGGTTGTAGTTGTAATAGTGGTTGTAGTAGTAATTGGGTTTGTAGTAGTAATAGTGGTTGTAGTAGTAATTGGGTTTGTAGTAGTAATAGTGGTTGTAGTAGTAATTGGGTTTGTAGTAGTAATAGTGGTTGTAGTTGTAATTGGGTTTGTAGTAGTAATAGTGGTTGTAGTAGTAATTGGGTTTGTAGTTGTAATAGTGGTTGTAGTAGTAATAGTGGTTGTAGTAGTAATTGGGTTAGTAGTTGTAATAGTGGTTGTAGTAATAATAGGAGTTGTAGTAGTAATCAGGGTTGTAGTAGTAATCAGGGTTGTAGTAGTAATCAGGGTTGTAGTAGTAATCAGGGTTGTGGTAGTAACAGGGGCTGTAGTAGTGATAGGGGTTGTAGTAGTATTAGTGGTTGTAGTAACACTAGTTGTAGTAGTAACAGCAATACTATTAGTATCATTAACAGTAGTAGTTTTAGTAGAAGTCATTGTAGTATAAGCGGCAATTGAAGTGGTAATAGTAGTGTAGTATAATAAATAGTATTAGCAGTAGTTGTAGTATAATTAGTAGTTGTAGTAGTATAAAAAGTAGTAGTATAAAAAGTAGTAGTAGTAGCAGAATTAGTAGTAGTACTATTAGTAGCAGAATTAGTAGTAGTACTATTAGTAGCAGAATTAGTAGTAGTACTATTAGTAGCACAATTAGTAGTAGTACTATTAGTAGCACAATTAGTAGTAGTACTATTAGTAGCACAATTAGTAGTAGTACTATTAGTAGCACAATTAGTAGTAGTACTATTAGTAGCACAATTAGTAGTAGTACTATTAGTAGCACAATTAGTAGTAGTACTATTAGTAGCACAATTAGTAGTAGTACTATTAGTAGCACAATTAGTAGTAGTACTATTAGTAACTGTTGCAGTAGCAGTACTAGCAGTAGCAATAGTCATTGCAGTAGTAGAAGATCCAGTATTTGCAGTAGTAACAGTATTCGTAGTATTTGCAGCAACACACATCAAGAACAAATGCTGGCTAGACCACACTCACCCCTCATGTACAGCCTAGAAGTCTCCACCATGGACTGGTACACCACAAACTCCACATTGTTGTTCTTATAGAGAACTGACTCTGGGTGAGTGTACACATGCTCCTCAAGTAACATGCACTGGAAGGAGCCTTTCAGCTTCTTGGCCTCAGCCTTCTCTGTGCCTGGTAGAGGAGCTGGGTTGCTTCTGCATACAGAAAAAATTATATTTAATATCATTGTAAAAAGTAAAGTAAAGTAACCCATAGCATTACTGCCGTAGGAGTGTGAGGTATTTGCGATCTCACAAATCAAAGGCTCGGCTATATGAGGGCGGTAGCCATCTCCTCTCCCTCGCTGCTTTTACTTCCCGGACTGAACCGGTACCCATTTAAGGCTGAGTCGACCCGGGAGCCGTTGCAGTCTGAAAAAAACATTACCGCCTCAACTGGGGAATGAACCTAGGACCACTGAGATGCGAAGCCAAAGCGCTAACCACAGCGGTCTAAACAAATTGCTAAATAACCAGACAAGTGCTGGGTTGGAACCCTAATGGAAAGAGAAGTGCAGGTAGGTCAAAGAACAGCCTATGAGGAACAGCAGAAGAGCAATACTTGGAATCCTAACATTCAAACAGGCAGGTGTATGCCTGCTGCCAGGTAGTTGAAGGCTACCCATAGCATGTTCTTTTATTTTTGCATTTTTTTCTACTGTTGCTTACTAGGTCTGGGGGGAAGATTGGTTGTATATTGAGTAGAAATTTTATAACTTTTTCAAAACAGTGGTTAACAGCCTACTCTTATAGATTTTCAACTTCCTATGGCTCTTTTAGATGCACAGCGTGTACACATAATCTCCTAGTTTTATTGTCTATCTGCAATAAGACTAGGTACTGGTCCCACCACCCGTGAGAACATGTTAAAAACTTGCAGGATTTGAAACTCCTCCATTTCACGCTTTCATTTCTTGAGAGAAAACCGCCTCAGATATAGTAACATAGTAACCCCATAGAAGAACAGTAGAAGAGAGAGAGTGGTATACTTCACAGGGAGCTGAAACATTTTGATTGATTGATTGATGATACCAAGTGCCATACCATGGCTCTAAAGGGAACAAAGAATAGAAACAATGCAGCCTGACAAGTGTGTTGTAAGAGGTGATTATGGAGGTCTGGGCAGGAGCCAGCTACCTCTATCCTGTTTCAATGACAGGCCACTAGTAAAAGAAAAGATCTATACAAAAGACGGTAGAAAAGACAAGTCAATGATGACAAGATGAGCAGCTAATTGGAGGTGATATTCTACCGAAAAAAGATGTGTCGGACCGAAAGGTGCAAATATTGCAGTCAAGCTGTAAACTAGTGACACAGCGCATTCCATTCTCTGGACTTCATCCTGCTACTTGCAAAGCACTGTTCAGGGCTTGGTAGCGGGAGATTGAGAACGAACATAGAAGAAGAAGAGGAAGGAGGTGATATAACTTTTACTGACAGCTGCCTACAGAAATTTGTAAGAAAATGTATAATAACATAACCAGACATACTCAGGATTGGAACAAACAGGGCAATAAAAAAAGAGTAAGATGGCCAAAGAACACCTTGCAGAGAATAATAGGAGATTGAGTGGAAGAGGAAGTCTGGCAATATCTTTCCATCTGTTTTGATGCTTCCACTGATAATCGTTTCTTAAATATCTTGTTGTTGTCAAAAACATGAACACCTTAATAACTTTACAAATATGATCTTACCTAGCAAGGGAGCCGTGTAGCGCAGTGGTTAGCCCGCTTTGCATCCGAGTGGTCCTGGGTTCATTCCCCAGTTGAGGCGGTAATGGTTTTTTCAGACCGCAATGGCTCCCGGGTCGACCCAGCCTTAAATGGGTACCGGTTCAGTCGGGGAAGTAAAAGCGGCGAGGGAGAGGAGATGGCTACCGCCCTCATATAGCTGAGCCTTTGAAATGTGAGATCGCTTATACCTCACACCCCTACGGCAGTAATGCTATGGGATACTTTACTTTACTTTACTTACTAGCAACATGGGAGAGAAGAGTAAACATACTGATCAAGACTCCACCTCACATCCTTGCTCGTGCTTCTAGAAACAAATTGTGCCACACAGCAGTCTGACTGACAAAGTGGGAATCTGCACTGCAATCCTCATAGTGGTGAGCTTAAAACTGGAGAAGTCTTGCATTGCACTACATCCAGGAAGATCCCAGTCCTTCCTTCTTGTATGCCTCAGGGTATAAGAAGAGCCACTGTAATCAGCTATCAAGGAAACATCGTTGAAAGTTAACTCCACGCAACACGAGTAGCTTCAAACTATAAGGTGCCAAAACTGACCACCACCCAACCTCACCTTTATGCCATGTGTATGGAAATAGGCTGTGTTACAGCAGCCTGGCCAATGAGAAATATTCATCAAGAATGAACAACTTCAAGCATATAACTTCTAAAACAACAAACAAACCTGGCAACATGATCAGCTAGACCTCCCAACACCACCTTCCTCAGGGCCAGAGCCTGCTCTTCTCCGGGTGGTGGTAGCTTTGGATCTACAACCAGACTGTCATCTTGGAACACCACATTTGCTGAGAGAACCACAAAATAACCAACATTATTGTATATTGTCTTTACAAATAAAATTAAGTATGTTTGATGAGCGGCCGAGACTTTGGGGTTGCAGTACACAGGTCTAAAAAACAGGTTTTAAAAATTAATACAACTACTAAAGATTGGATTGTGCTTGGTGACCTGCAATTAGTGAGCTTCTTCATACATTTTAGTATCAATATAGACCAAAACAGGAGGCAGCTGTGAGCTTCTTCATACATCTTGGTAGCAATGTAGACAAAAAACAGGAGGCAGCTGTGAGCTTCTTCATACATCTTGGTAGCAATGTAGAAAAAAACAGGAGGCAGCTGTGAGCTTTTTCATACATCTTGGTAGCCATGTAGACAAAAACAGGAAGCAGCTGTGAGCTTCTTCATACATCTTGGTAGCAATGTAGACAAATACAGGAGGCAGCTGTGAGCTTCTTCGTACATCTTGGTAGCAATTTAGACAAAAACAGGAGGTGTAGGATGCTTTTGGAAATTAAAAGAAATTAAATCCAACACGAAAATACATAATCGTCAACTCCAAAGTAAAGTTGTTTTATTGAATGAATCTGTAACGTTGAGAACCACAAAAAAGATAACAGAGGTGCAGACTTCATAAATGAGTGCCTGTGCAGAATAAAGAGATTGAAATGGTGTGTTCCCTTATGTGGATCAATGGATGAGAACTGGACAGATACCAGTGAGATTGGACATGAAGAGAAGACAGAGAGCTTGAGGCAAATATCAAGATTGGGACTACTAGGATTGAGCTAGCAAAGATGGCCTTTGACTGGAACACTTAACATAAATTTGTTGTAACCTATGCTCCATGCAAAGCAGTAAAGGTTTTGATTAACTGATTGATTGGCATTGAATTACATTTAATTTCATGTTTATCTAAGTCATGAAACTTCTTCAGATTCCTGTGAGAACGAGTTATACATTCTTTTATCTGTGTATTGTATGAGACCCAACCATGCATAATCGGGCCGAAAAGGAGATCAAAGGTGGTAACGCTGTAACCTGTCAGATATGTCATAAGGAAGGCTGGGCATGGGACTGGCTATCCCATACTGAAGAAACTATACGGTGAAAGAAAATGAAACAGCCCAAGGTAAGAAGAGAGACGCAATCAAGTCATCATATGAAACCTTTCTTATGACACGTTTGATTTTGCCATTTATTTTGTTTAAAGACTTGATTTTTAAAATATTCTAAATTTAAATTCATCCTCTAACATAGTAAGATGTCGCTGTCAGGCTGGCTCGTCCTTATCACTTGGTTTTGTTGTATTCTAAATTGATCCTTTAGTTTTCTAAAGATTGCCTGAAGGGTGAATGTGACAAGTTTTGAGAAGATCCTATCGCTTCGACAGTGCAGTTTTTATATGTTGATTGGCCTCAATAAAAAAAACAAAAATGAATGGCTGGTAAGGATGGTGAGCTGGCTTTCTAAAGATCAAAGACATGCATTTACAAACTTACCTGCATTAGTTAACTGCATTCTTAGTTTTCTAATTTCTCTCATTGCCTTGACCCTCACACCAAGTTGGTTACAGAAGTCTGGAGAACAACCTTCAGCCTCGCATGCACCCACTGCAGTCAGCAACACTGTCATGTCACCCAGCAACAAGAAATTACCCTGCACAAACAAATGATTTTGTTCATGAAATTGTAAACTACAACTTTGCAGAATGTTTCAGTTAATAAGTCGGGAGACTGCATGTAAGTATAACTAAAGAAGTCCTGGTCCTTATATCTACCAATCAATCAATTCATGTCAATCCTTTTGGGGCATAGGCCAATGACAACCCTCCTTCAGCAAGCTTGGTCATGAGCTGTCCTTTCTGCCGATCTCCAGTTGAGTTCATTTTCAATCTCTTCTCCAGGTTTTCTTGGTCTATCTCTCTTTCCCTTTCCCTGTGGATTCTGTCAGGGACTGTCTGGCCACATTTGATGGTGATTTCCATAGCGTGTGTCTTATCTAACCCCCATTTCCTATGTTTGATTTGTTGCTCGACTGGCTGTTGTTGGCTTCTTTCCCATAAGTTTTCATTCCACACTTTGACTTACCAGCCTATACCCATTATCCTCTGTAGACATTTATTGACAAACAACTGAAGTTTCCTCTGTTTTGCCTTTGTTGTTCTCCAAGTTTCTGCTCCATACAGGAGTACTGGCTTGGCATTGTAATTAAACAATCTTAACTTGGTATTAGTCTTAATTTCCCAGAATTTTGATAATATTATTCAGTAACATGAATGCTGTCCTTGCTGTTCCAATTCTAGACCTGACATAGATGCACACATTAGAACCTGTACAGTATTGTACCCAGGTGGAAAAGAATAGCACCATAGTAACCTTCAAATCATGTTGTAGACTAAAGAGGGTTGTGTATGGGGACCTAGCAACCTTGGTCACATAAAACCACTGATATTTATGTCACATATAGAAAGTTACTCGAGTGGTCTGCCAGGTCTTTGTGTATGACAAATACAAGAATAACACCACTGCCTCACAGAGATCATGTCATAAGAGGCGACTAACTGTGACATGACAAAACACCGGCCATGGTTAGATGGTTTGTTTAAAGCAGCATAGATGGCACCTAACAGGCTGCAGGTCTACTTTGGTTTAGTGTCTGAGTCTATTGAGATGAGCTCGCACATCGGTTAACCACGCTCTGTAAGCAATTGTCCCAACAAAGTGGAGTAATAAGCTGCTCGATCTTAGCCCGATAAGCAGGAAATCCTTCTCCCGGCTACATCCAGCTCATACCAGAGATGGGACCTGCACAGGGGCATTTGCTCCTGTAGAAGTACAAGTCGACTAAAAACCTAAGATAGAAAGTTACAGTGTTAGTTTCTCAGGGAAGTGCGTGGTCTAGGGATTGTGCATGGGAAGCTAGCAATCTCATCATGTAAAACCATTGATATTGAAACCACCACAGGATCAAGATGCTGCAGCGGTCAGCGACCCATAGCTGACTGCTAGCATCAGGGCCAGCGAACCATAGCTGCCAAGATCCTTCTACACCTCCACGTGGTGATCCTGGATAACAAGCTGCAGCAGGGCAGACTGGCTAAGGAGAAGGGATCGAAGAGGGAATGCTAAACCGGTACTAAAAAAATGCTTGCTGAAGTTGGATGTGTTGGACCGAAAGGTGCAAATATCGCAGCCAAGCTGTAAACTACGACACAACGCATTCCGTTCTCGGGACTACATTCTGCTACTTAAGCCCTTTCAAGGTTTGGTAGTGGGAGATTGAGAACGAACGAAGAAGAAGAAGAAACCACCACAACCATCTTTAGTCACCATTGATGTCACGCATAGAAGGTTATAGTGTTATTTTCCCAGGGAAGTGTGTGGCCTAGGGGTTGTGAGCTTTGCTTACAATCCAAATGAATCTGGTTCAAATTATGTTGTGTTCAGACCAGGCATGTCATGAGTTTGTTCATGGTATGATCACATCTCCTTGTCAACTCAGCTAAAAATTGGTACCTGAGAAAGTCTGGGGAAAACTTAAAAGTCGCCCTCAAGAACTATGGAGTTTGTGCTAAGCCGTCGGCACTTTCAGCAAATTTAAGGACTGATGGGGCTCGCACAGGTGCAGCGATGTCGGTTCTCCAAGCCATTTTAAACTTTTTTTTTCACAGTGCCCATTTTGAAATTCTCAAATAACTTTGGAGCTGAGGCAGAGACACTATATGTAAAGATCCCATTAACATGTCAGTGTGGCTTATTGGGAATATAGTGTTAGGCCCATATTTTTCTTGACCAACAGCACGATAGGGGTGATGTGGTCAACATTACTCCGGCTGCGTTTACTATCCCAGATTATTCTGGTACCAAATTTTTCAAGGTGGGTCAACCTCAGGAGCCGTTTTGCGATTGGAAAAATCTACCACGAAATGGGGGTCAAACCCTAATCGCTCAAATGGGAAGCCAGTGCACTAACCACTAGCTTGACTACCAGAGGCACTATAAATGCTGCAAAAGTCATTGTGGAAAGCAAAGCACATGCTAGAGGCCAGAGAAAGTACCACATAGATTTCCTGTCAGTCACAATGGCCCTCATAAACCCCAAAAACGAATCACAACGAATGCCAGAGGCATTTACTTAAACCTGGTCATAAATTCAACAGTTAAAACAAAGAGGATTCCTGCCAACTGCAAGATATATGGAAACAAAGAGGTAGGCGAAATAGCCAAGAAGGAAACAGCACAATCTAAACTTAGCCCTTTGAATCTGTGACATCCATATATCGGGGCGTGTGTAAATACCCCATTCCCTGAGCCACCCGTTTGCCGATGTGATGGGTGGACCATTATTTTAAGGAGCATTTTGGAGTACTGCTTAGATTTTGGTCGTAATATAGTGATGTCTTCACAGTTCCCACATATCCAGAAATAACAAATATTGAAACATATTTTCACAATTATTTTCTTTTATTTTCATGATGAAAAAGCTGTTTATTTTTTTAATATTCAGGAAATGGCCATTTTAAAAGGCTAACAACAGAACAAGCAGTTGAATGTGATTTCAAGGATTTTGTGGCTGACAAATTGGATTTAGATGGTGATTATTCTGAAAAGGATCAGTTGTTATTTGAACGACAACATGTGTGTGATTCAGATTACCATTTTTTCATTGATCCATTGATTAGGATCAAACTAGATCATTTCCTTGGAGGATCAGACTATGGTCCTGGGGGGGGTATCTGACATAATGTATCAAGTAAATTTGATGAACATATTTTACACTGTACTGAAGTAGGAACATTGGAAATTAGCAGATCAGTCAATTTTAGATAGAACAACTAAAGCACATAGTTTTATCATAGTAAATAGCTTTACTGAACTATCTACAGTGTGCATATTTTCTCAGGAGCACAGAGGAATGGGATTTTACGGACTGGGTAGCCAGGGTTCAAAAGGTTGAGGCTGGGCAACATAAGAATCAAAAACGTGTCCATGTGAATAAAACAAACAAAGAGTAGAAGTCTATCAGCTTCATGACAGAAGCAATGAACAGCAACCCATTTGAGGGATAACCTCTAGCAATCTATCAAAACTTTTGAGCTCCTGTAGAGCAAAGGTCTTCCACAAATATAGATTACGTTTTCCTGTCCTGAGTCATCCATTCCAGCTCTGACCCCATCTTCCCTGTTTCCTTTAAGATTGTTTGAAGCTCTCTTGTTCAAGTGTGTTTTGGTCTGCCTCTATCTCTCTATCCCTGAGAGTTCCAGAAGACTGCCTTGGAGTACTATCAGCTGGTTTCCTTAATGTGTGTCTTATCAAAGGTCTCCTCACCTCATATCTGTCTGGTTATTTCCTACAGTTCCATATTACTGTTTTTATCCCACCTTTTTAATCCATCCATTCTGCGCAGGCACCTATTTACAAAAGTCTGTACCTTTTTTATTGTTGTTTTTGTTCTTCATGTTTCAGAGCCATACGATAGCAGACATATGTTGGAGCTAAAGATATTTATTTTTTGCGTTGGACTTCATTTCCTTTGATTCCCATATATTCCCAAATGTAATTAAAGCTCCTCTCGCCTTTTCAATTTTTATTGTGGCATCTTTGCTAACAAGGAAAAAGCCTGAAACAACATGGTCATTTTCTGAAGAAAATATTGTGGTTATATGAAAGCAAAGTCCAGTACAAGACAATCCATCAACAATAAAAAAGGCAACTTACTACTAGTTTAGACCAGAATATGCTCAGTTTTTCTTTGAAAATCTTTATCTTGTCTTTCTGAAACATAAACATATGCAAAATAAATCTAAATTGTCATTGTTTCCTAAAAATATGCCCACAAAAATGCGCTTGCTGAATTTTAATGAGCTATTGTTAAATAAGGCTACACTTATTTTGATATGGTAATCAACACCAAGAAGGCTTAGATACTCTGCCAAACTGCTACCGGGATCAAGATGCTGAGCAGCGCATGAGCTGCAGTGGTCAGCAACCCATTGCTGACTGCTAGCGTCAGGGCCAGCAAACCAGAGCTGCCAAGACCATTCTACACCTCCACAAGGTGATCCTGGTTAACAGGCTGCAGCAGGGCAGACTGGCTCAGGAGAAGGGATCGAAGAGGAAATGCTAACCCGGTACTTAAAAAATGGTTGCTGAAGTCGGATATGTTGGACCAAAAGGTGCAAATATCGCAGTCAAGCTGTAAACTACGACATAACGCATTCCGTTCTCTGGACTACATTCTGCTACTTAAGCCCTTTCAGGGTTTGGTAGCAGGAGATTAAAAACGAACGAAGCCAAGCCGAAGCCAAACTGGTAGCAGGAGATTAAAAGTGAACAAAGCCAAGCTGAAGCCAAACTGCTACCAGGAAGCCTTACAAATCCTAACAACAGTATACAACACCAACGTCTCCAAGCAGTTGATGGCTTTACCAACCTAGGCAGTACCCTCACCAGAGCAGTCAATATTAATTCTGAGATACATAACAGGTTTGTCAAGACATGCACTACGTTTGGAAGACAAGCGAATGTTTGGAATCAACAAGGAACCAGTATCATCAACAAGTTAAAAGTGTATTGTGCTGTAGTACTGACCAATCTTCTGCCCACCTGTGAAACATGGACAGTGTATAGCAGACATGCCAGGCAACTACATCATTTCCATATGGGCTGTATCCGCAGGCTGTTCAGAATTAGTTGGCAGAACAAAGTACCTAGATCTGAAATCCTCAACAGGTCTAACATGTTGAGTATCCAGAAGCTTCTACAACAAGCCTAGATAACAGTGGATGGGGGCATGTTTGTCGCATGTTGAACAACGCCTAACAAAGCAGCTATCATACTGGTGGGATAAGAACAGACAGTTGCTCATCAGGCAGGTAGAAGAAACATTGCAATGGCTCTTCAAAAAAAGTTTCTGAAAAATTTCAACATCGCTGTCACGTTCTGGGAGACTCTTGCACAGAACACCAAGTGGTGCACCAGCATAACACAAGGTTCTCAGTTCGCTGAGCAGAATTTTATCACTGAGGCTCAGAGAAAGTGAGCTTCCCAAAATAATACAACAAGCGCCCACCCTATATGTGTGTCGCTGCTAGGATAGGACTCTAGTCAGGTGAGATCACATTTTGCAGCACAATACTGATGCTATCCTCATCTTCGCTTTTGTTGGGCTACTATTATAAGGCTAGGACTTCTTTTTGGTCAAAGTATGCCACATTGTGGTTATATCAGGGCAGAGGGCTAGTGGTTAAGTGACACGGCTCACAATCTGAAGGTGTTGGATCGCTCCCCAATCACACCACTGGCCGTTACTCCAGGGAAACAAACCCTTATAAAATGCAGGAGGAAGCAGACCCTTACATAAAATGCATGCCGAAGTCGGATGCACTGGGCCAACATAGTACAGTGCACACCGGCACACCACCTTGAAGAATAGAGAAATAGGCAAGCGCAAAACAAATATCAGGGCATATTGACTATAACAAATAATCAGCACCTGTGTATCTCAACTTTTGAGTACTGATTAATACACACTTAACCACAAAAAAGGATGGAACAGCAAACTCCAGAAATGTCAACAGGTCCAATACTCTAATTTAATTGTTCATCCATTATTAATGACCAACAACGCCAAGGGCTTCAACAACAAGGTCAGAAACTTGAAGTGATCGACCGTTTTAAATATATGGGTTCAATTGTCGGTGATGAAGGATTAAGATGTGAGGTGTTGGTCAGAACAGATGAGACAATTGCGGTGCTTGCAAGGCTTAAAAAAATCTGGCAACACAAATGGTTAGCCATTTGCATGAAGATCAGATTAATGCGTACATTGGTTCTGTCAATATTCGTGTGAGACATGGACAATTACAGCTGTCCTGCAGCAGAGGGTACAGGCCTTGGAAATGAGATGTTTCCGAAGACTTCTAAACACAACATACCAAGACCAATTTACAAATGAGGAAATACGAGAAAGAATTTCAACAGCAATAAGACCTTTAGAAGACCTCTTGATAACAGTCAAAAGAAGGAAACTCACTTGCTACGGCCACATATTGAGATTAAATGGTCTTGCAAATACGATCCTGCACGGAAAGGTGCAAGGAGGACAACAAAGAGGTTGTCCCAAAAAGAGGTGGGAGGACAGCATAAAACATTGGACCAATTTCTGACCAGAGCAGGCACAAGCATTGACCACTGACAGAGAGGGGTGGCGTAGGGTTATCTTCATGGGTGCTCCATGATCTCACTGTTACAGGATGACCTGACTTGACTATCATTGGTGAAGAAGACCACTCTGTGTGTTCATTCATTAAAATATATTAATTAGGTTAGTGGCTTCTGTGAGCTCATCTGTCTTCTCATTTCCAAGGATCCCACAGTGGATCGAAATCTACTGTAGGATTAAATCTTAATTTTGGGATAGCAACCTGATGTTATATTTCATTTCATGTAAGAGTCTATCTTGTCTGAGACATGAGATGGCTTGGCGTATGCTCCTGGAGTCTGTTAGAATGACCGTTTTTCTTGTAGTCTTTTGGCAGATAAGAATCAGAGTTGCTGCATGTACGGCTGTTGATTAAGCAAAGAAAATGGTACTCTTTAATGACAGTCGCAATCGTTTCTGACTCTCAATTCTTGCTTCGAAAGGTATAATAAGGATATCTATGGCATGAGTGAGTAGCAGATTATTGTGAGGATCTACTGTCCTGGTCATGTTTGGGTTTACGGATGTGTCGGACTGAAAGGTGCAAATATCACTGTCAAGCTGTAAACTAGCGACACAATGCATTCCATTCTCTGGACTACATCCTGCTATTTGCAAAGCCCTATATTATCCTATATTATTAGACTGTCCAGGTATTTAAAAGTAGAGACAGGGAGAGGAGACTAATGTCTAGTCAGGCAAAATATATAGTTTCCCATCGCAAGTGATGATGGCGACATCATCAGACAGTTTATTTTTTTTTTACTTCTGCTGTGTTTGGATTATAGTGAGGGTAAAAACTGCGCAGGTCATCAACCTCACTCTCTTGTCCCAAGCTATCTTGGATCAGTCGAGAAGCACTCTGGTCTTAGCTCACTTGAGACCAGGGGTCGGTTGAAACTTGCAGGATTCAATCGCACACCATTTTGGTTCATAGCATTAAGAAGTGAGTGCCTTACCTCTTGACTACACGAAAAACATAATGATAGTCACGGGGAGGTAAAATATACTGACCAAGACCCCAACTTCACTTCCATGTAGTTCTCCCTGGAAACAGGCGGTTTGATGGCAATCTGGTCAATGAGGTGGAGAAACAGCATGATCTCTATAGTAGTGAGCGACACGCAGATGAAGCCAAGGAATATGAGGAAAGCTACTACAACCTGTCACTTAATGCCCTTTTCATTGCACACAAAAGAGTAGTCGTACTCATTGTAGGCATTCCACTACAACAACCAATACAATTCACTTCACTTAGTTGGTCCTCTTCTACCTCGGCGTGTGGCGAGGTCTGCCAGAGAGAACGCCAGACTGCTCTATATGCAGTCTTTCTTTTCACATGGTTCCAGTCCAGTCCTTCACATACTTTCAAATATTGTTCTCCCAGCAAACCCTGACTCGTCCTGGAGGCCTGTATCCTTGGCTTCCCATGCCTGATGCGAGCAGCCAGCTATAAGTCATTGGCTGCTGACAACTCATTCACTGCTGCATCTTGGCACCACCCCTGATTCACATCTGTAAGTCAGGACTGGTATGTGGAGCAAGATACAGATTCAAACATAAAACGGGGGACGGCGTGGGCTAGTGGTTAAGTGACACGGCTCACAATCGAAGGTGCAGGGTTCGATCCCCATCACAGCACCGGCCGTTACCTCGAGGAAGCACACCCTTAGAAAATGCAGGAGGAAGCACACCCTTAGAAAATGCAGGAGGAAGCAGACCCTTACATAAATGCATGCTGAAGTCGGATGTACTGGGCCGACAGGCGCAAAATAAAAACCACAGTGCAACGCAGACCGCCTTGGGGAATAGATAAATGAGGCAAACAGATAAACAAAATAAACCCAAAAAAAACACAAAACAATAAAAATACAAAACATTAACAAAAAGCGACTACATTCATAACTTACACACTCATCCAGCTCTGAAGCAGGAATGGAGTCTGCAAAGATCTCATCCACAGAGAGGGCAGCCACAAGAGCCACCACATAGGGCAGTACTTTGTATGTCTTTGCCAGAATTAACATTTTTGCGTAACGTGGAGAGACAGGGAAAGAGGCCATGTTCATTCCCATCTCTGAGATTACTGGACTCTTGGCTGAAATGAGGAAACCATACCAGCCTGTCAACTTATAATCAAAATGCAAAAAACAGTTTAAAATGTCAGCATATAAATATCAGGAATATAATTCAAAGCATTGTATGTTCTGTTTTCCCGCCAGTAGGAGCATGGTGTCACTCCTACAATTGGTCTCCTTGTTGACAGGAAGCCTGCATTAAAGTATTTATGTACTCTTGTAAAAATGGTTTCTGCCAAAAATCAATAAAAATCTTTATATGCTTCAGAGCATGTCTTCAACAAATATATGCCATGTTCTCCTGTCCTGAGTCATCCATTCTGGCTTACATGGTTGAGTTGGTCTTTTATTGTGATTGACTCGTCCATATTTGTTGAAGCTTTTTTAGGCTTAAGTTTCTACATGATGAGGCTTTTTTAAATTTTTGACAAAAACTTGTTTATAGTCTAATTTATCCTTTTCGTTGAATATTTTATAAACCTTAATTAAATCACCTCAAATTCGTTTCTATACACTGTAGGTCAGTTTTTTTTGGTCTTTCCTCATAACTATAATTCTGGAATTTCACTATCAGTTTTGTTACTCTTCTTTGTATTCTTTCCAGCATGTTTATATCCCCTCTACGATAATGACTTCACACTTGAACACAGTCCTCCAATCTAGTGCTTTACTAATGCTTTTCAGTGCCAAGTTTTTAGTGCATTAGTGCCAACTAATGCTTTACACTATGCTTTGACTATCATTTCGATACTCGCATATTTAATATTTCTTTTTATCATATCCTAATATTGCATTTGCCTTTTTCACTACTACCTGGACTTGCTCATACATCTTACCTGTATGATCTATTATAATCCTTAGGCCCCTTTCCTAGGTGACAATAAACCTGGACATACCCAATACTATCCTGTCTTATTTAGACACATCCATTCTTCCAAATATATAGCATTCTGAAAACCTTACCTTTCTTCAAATCCTTGAACCTATTAGAAGCAGTGCCAACCTTCCTTAAAGCACCAAGAGAGAGCAATAAATTCTCAGCAGCCTGTATGGACACAAAGTAATAATTAGACTTCTGAGCAACACATCAGTGCTATTTTTCGTCTCTGGCCGCTTCATTAAACATTCGTTACATTGTGTTTCATTTTACCTTCATTGTAGGTGATCCCTGTATTAGTTAGGTCTCACATGAGGCCAAGCATAGAACAACTGCGCGAAAGACCCCATTTTAACTTCATCCACACAATCGAGATGTGAGGGAAGCTATTGTAACCCACCACTTAACACCTTTTTCAGGGCGCAAAAAAGAGTTACTCGTGGTGGGCATTCATCAACAACAGTAGTTGTGCCGCTATATTTGTGTCTTTCTGTCTCAATATTCGCTTTCAGTAAATCTTTTTTTTAAATTGAGGTTAACTTCTCTCTTGTCTTAACTGTTCTTAGTCTCATCTATGTGGACTGTCTTCAGTTTTATTGATACACCAGTAACTAATGTGCTTGAGCTATATAACTAAAGCATCTGCATTAAAATTCAATGCCAAAAACAAGGCTAATAAAATCTTATATCAAATGACAGTAGCAGACAATTTATTGTTAAGACCCGACAAATGATTTATTATTGATCAGTCAAATGATCATTCATCTGGATTACTCATAGATAATCAACACGTCCAAATCGGACTTTGACTTGGACACATAACAGGAGAGTTATGTCAAAAGGAATTGGTGGATATATCGGCAAAACTCGCAATGTGGTGAGTACCAAACATTTTTTCTCTCTCTAAAAATTACCACCTCTGCAAAAATGTTATTTTACGCTTGGTATCAGCATCCTACCAGCGCTTTGCTATGGAAGTGAAACCTGGTCACTGACAAAAGTCACAGAGAACTAGCAACGGACAACATGGGCCTATCACTTAGGCAACAGCGCCAGATGGGCCTATATAACAGTCACATCTGGGCATGTTCACACATCAAGGATGTCTTATAGCATGCCAACTACTCCTAGTACTGTTGGGCTGGCCATGTTAGTCAGAGGAAAGATGGACACTGGAGCACAGCAACCACTCTGTGGTGCCCGCGTGGCAAAATAGACCTCCTGGAAAGACCCCAAGCTAGGTGACAAGATCCACTCGAGCTGCACAACACTGGCGATCCTAAAACAAACAAGTTAGCTATCCACTGGGCAACCTGTGCCCAAGACAGAATCAACTGGAAACTGAGATGGGACCAGCAACAACAACAAAAATATTTTTTATATTTTAAAAATTTAAAAAAGGTGCACCGAAAATGTACAATATTGCAGTCAAGCTGTTAACTACAACACAATGCATTCCGCTCTTTGAACTGCATCCTGTTCCTTGCAAAGCCCTTTTCAGAGCTTGGTAATGGAGTTTGAGAACGAACGACGAAGAAGAATTTAAACCGATCTAAAAGAGTGCAACTGACCACATCCCACAACCCCTCACCTTTATCTGTTCTGCATCTGGAGGTGTTGGAAATGGAAAATTGGCCACTTTGTCAATCCTCATGCTCTGAAACCATGAAATCAAAATATGTAATAGGCTCAAATAGATTTAGTAATTTAGCAAAATATGTAATAGACTCAAATAGATTTAGCAATTAAATTGATTCTGTTCTATTTGACTCACATATCATATATTCTACAGATTAAAGATAGGACACAAATATATATACCAGTATGGGAAGAATAAACAATATATAGAGAGGGAGAGGGGAGAGTTCATCTTCGTGGTGGCAATGTATGGATGTGAAACATGTACCACCACACAAACACTTAAGAAAAAGATTGAATCTTTTGAACTAAAATGCTGCGGGAAAGAGCTCAAACACCAGTGGATAGCAAAAAACAAAAATGCAGATATTCTAAAAGAACTGGATATCAAGGAAAATTGGTTAATAAAACAATATCTTGTCTGGACAACCAAAATATTTTGGCCACATTAAACGTCATTATGGCCTAGACAGAATGGATTCTGAAGGGTATGGTTCATGGAAAGTGTGGCAGAGGCAGACCAAGCTAAAAGTGAAAAAGTAACGAATATTTTGTTATCAACAGAATATCCCATATGAAGCTTAGTTTTGCATTCCTCGTGTGTATATATACACAAAGGTTACTCAGAAAGTAATCCCCTATATTTTTTTTGTTTGTTAACTATTTCTTCACAATGATTGAAAATCATACACAGTATAACTGAATATACACTTTATACATTTTTTTTAATCACACAATCTCTGTCCGGTTCTATGGTCTTATGGGAGCATGAAACAAGGGTATGCATGTCTTTCCTGCTTTCCTGTCCCAGCTGATTTCCTATTCATGTATGTGGTTGGTTCGTGAAGAGACTTTGAGAAACCCATCTTGTATATACCTTTGAATATCCAAGATCATAGAAAATTGCCATAACACATCCATTGCTGACTGAAAGCTGTAGGACCAATTGACGACTTGTAATGCAATGATCCTCACAAATAATGACATCGGCATGCTGCAACATGTCTGGGCTAGTGGCTGTGGAAGGATGTGGATTGCAGCCGATCATGCTTCTTTGTCTCTCCGCTTACGGAAGCTTTAACTTTCTGAACCCAGTGTTCAACAATATTGCTATCGACTGCACAACTTTCATATATGGCCCAGAAACGTTTGTGAATGCTCCCCACACTTTCTCCACCACCAAGGACTCAATTATAGCTCATTGTTTGCAACACTTATCACATACAGATGGTCTTTTAAAAGACTACTACAGGAGCGCTATCTGTCAGAAGACTGCAACTTAGCACTCATATACAGGAAACATCAGTGTTGCAACCCGTAAATTTGTACTTTATTTTGGGATGAGAAAAATAATATAGGGCATTACTTTTTGAGCATCGTTCATATAAACATACTTAGACACACTACTTCTAACGGTAAAGGCCAGTCACATGGCAACAATTGCCACTGGGGATGAAGATAACTCTTCATGTACTAAGCCGCAGCCTATGTGAGGTGGGGATGGCCAGTTCCCTTCCTTGCTGTTTTTAACTTTCCCAACAGCTGGGTCAACTGGAGGAGCCCCATATATAGCCATATATATATATATTTTGTTGCTCATTCATCACAGGAGATGAACTCTACTCTCTCTGTTCATACATTTGGAACATGTCAGGTTATAAGCATGATCGGCTGCAATCCACATCCTTCCACACATGCTGAAAAACTTGTTTCTTTATTTATATATATATATATAAAGAAACAAGTTTTTCAGCATGTGTCAGTGAATATGTTCACTTATCAAATAGTCTTACTTTCATCTGTAAAACCAGGTCATCCACAGGTCTCCTTGTGATCTCAGGAGGTGCAAACTTGGCAAAATCACTGAACACAGCCGATGAGTATAGCCTGAAACATTCATTTGCATAGTCAGACATCATTCCTTACACATCAATAACATCTTTTTCTGCGTTCTCCCTTAAATGGACGTTTGTAATACTGTGTCATGGTTTACAATGAGGCTGTGATATTTGCGCCTTTCGGCCTGACAGATCTTATTTCAGCATGGCATCTTTGGGACCAGGTTTGCCTTTCCTCTTCGATCCCTAATCTTTTAGCCAGACTGCATGGTTGCAGTCTGTTTCCAGGGCCACTACTTGGGGGAAAAATAGAGTCTTGGTCAGTTATGGGTGACTGACTGATGCAAGCAGCCAACTATGAGTCGGTTCTTTTCATTAAAATAATAAATATATACATGTGAAAGTGTTTCCCTACTTACTTAGTCACTTCACTTCTTCTTTAGGATATAGAGACCATCTGTTTATTTTCTTACGCTTTACAATTTCTAATTAGTTTCTCATACAACCCTCATTAGTTGCCTTCTCCGGATATGCCTAGAAGATTACAGAGATAACTATTCCTTGCTCCATATTTGTAGTATTCAAATAATTTGTTGGTGTTCAAACAATTTTAGTGTTCCAATCCAACAATTTTGTAGTGTTCAAACAATTTTAGTGTTACAATCCAAAATTGTTGTAGTGTTCAAACAATTTTTGTGTTCAAACAATTTTGTAGTGTTCAAACAGCTGTGTAGAGTTCAAACAATTTTGTAGTGTTCAAACAATGAATTGTCCTATTGAATTAGTATTCAAACTACTGAATTTAAAAACTTGCTGCAACATAATTAATTTTGTCCTCACAACTCTCACCATGAGGTGAGTTTATAAATTGAAGCTGCAGTTTTATAAGTGTTCTAGTCTTAAGAACCAACTTCATTGCACTTCAGGTACACATAAGTGATCAGTCTCTCTCAGTAAATGACGGTAAGTTAAAGGTAAAGGCTGCCGTCCATCGCAAACGATGGCATCATTTATTTGCTAGCGCTATTGTTAGTAAAGATTAACTGCGCTACTTTTTATCCTCACTCTCTCATCTCAAGCCGCAGACTACGGTGGCAAGTCAAGGACGAAGACGACTAGGGAGCGACTATGAGATGCAGGGGACTCCGCATCAAGCACCTGTGAAAAAGACGGCGGCGTCTGGAGTCGAACCCACACCACCTGATCACGAGAACGACGGCGTGACCACTTCACCAAGGATTCCACAGCAAATGACAAAGGGTGTGGATACTGGTAGTTCCTGTAGCTTCCTAGCTGTACACACTCCAGTTCTTTCCTCTTAAGCACCCCACTCTGTTCGACCCTCATTTGATTTCAAAGTTCTGCAGCCTGTTTTTTGTTGAGTCCTCTATTGCAGTGCCATCATCCAACATGTGACCACTGATAGACTTCAAAATGGCCTTCCTATCTATATACAATGTGGTCATAATCAGCACTTGCGAAACCAGGATGTCAACTCTTTCATTGCTCAGAACCCCAGCATGACTAGGATAGTAGTCCCACACCATCCCCTGGAAGTTTGTGGCCTGTACAGCTGTTTCCCACTCCCGCCTTAGCAGCCGTTCTGTACCTTGTAACTGGGAATCTGATACCAAGACTCCACTTGTTAAAGAGGTCTCAGACAGCCATCCCGGAGCTCAGGTTACTGCCTCAGCCATACCAGAGCTGAGGTCACTGCCTCCTTCTCTATTTTCATACTGAAGATTACTTAAATGTTTTAACAGGTTTGTATCAATCATATGTCATTTTAAACCTTTGAATCTGTGACACCAATGCACAGGTGTGTTTGTAAATGACTCACTCCCCAAGATACACATGAATTAATATGATGGTGGACCATTATTGAAAGGCATATTTCGGGCTGTACTGCTCAGATTTTGGCCATACTATCATGACATATACACAGTACACATATTTCCGGAGATAACTAATATGGCAACATCTACAAAACAGGAAATTTTGCTGATGTTTTTGGTGATTTCCATGATGGAAAGCAGTTTTAAAATTAGGGAAATTGCCATTCAAAAAGGCTAACAATAGAACAAACCATTGAAAGTATTCTCAACGATTTGTAGGCCGATAAACTGAATTTAGATGGTGTTTATTCTCAAAAGGACAAGTGAGTATTTGAAAGACGATATGTATGAGCTAGAACTGCTCCTGTTCCCTGGCGAATCAGACTGGAGAGGTGTTAGGGGGAAGGGGAGGTGTGTGTGTATCCAACATAATGTATCAAGTACATTTGATACAGGATGGCAAAAGAAGGTGCAAGATTACCACAACCAAAAACTAGTGTGACATACGAAGAGTCAAAAAGGCTTATTAGAGCTAGATACATGACCAAATGGGAAACAGAACATACTGGCTACACAAAAAACGATGCCTATTACCAGTTAAACAGAAGAGAGCAGGTCGTGGTCTTCAGACTTCGCACTGGCCACAATAGACTGAGGTACCACCTATTCAATAAATTGAAGATAGGTGGCACTGACGAATGCATGTGCGGTACTGGGAAAATGACCGCTGAACATCTGCTGCAAATCTGCCCGACATACGAGGATCAGAGAAAGCAGATGTGGCCATCACCAGTGGCAACACTAGACAAGCTCTATGGCAGTGTCGACAGCCTCAGGATGACCGCTGCATTTTTCTAAAAAATAAAGGTTGATGTCTGACTGTGTACGACGAAGAAGAAGAAAGAAGATACAGGATGGTCTTTAATAAATATATTCCACAATTTACTGGCCAAACAAGTAAGCACATCGGAGATGATCAGGTCAGTCGTCAGCCAATTTAAGAAAGAACAATGAAATTAGAGCACACAGTTTTATTATAGTAAATAGCTTTTCTCAGATGTCTATCTTGTGCTTATTTCCTCAGGGAAACAGGGGAATTGGATTTTGGGGATTTTACAGACCAGGTGGACAGGGTTCAAAATAACTGAATTTGCTGTTTAAGATGTAAAATGAATTATTATTTCCCTGATGTTGTGAGTGGCTCACAGTAGTTAATATTTTATGTTACCTCTATTGTCTCCAAAAATTGTTCACATCAGACACTCAAGCTGGACATGAATTCAGACTCCTTAACTTCAGAAACTTCCAAGCCCATATTAACTTGTGATGTTAAACCTCATCAGGGGCCAAATGGTCGCAGTGAATGAGCTGAAAGCAGCCTGCAACTCATAGCTGACTAATTGCATCAGGGTAGCCTGGAAACAGGATGTACCCATTCAGCCTGGCCAAGAGAATTGAGATCAAAGAGGGAAGAAAAACCTGATCCAAAAAATGCGGTGCTAAAACCGGATGTGTTGGACAGAACGGTACAGATATAGCAGCCTTGCTGTAAAATGCGACACCATCCTTTTTTAAGAGGAAAAACAGAAGAAGAAGAAACCTTGTCAAGGGATGCAGAGCTGAGGTCTAATTATAGACTGCCACCTAGACCTGAAAAAGATTATGGACTTTGTCTTGCCAATAGGTCTTGCAGGCAGATGACCAATGAACCTAAATGCATAAGAAGTGTGTTCAAACACATACTTGGCACAGTAACAAAAACCTGGAATGATGCGGCGGCACAAGATCGAACTGTATCGTGCACATCTCCACAAAAGGATGCAGGGTCATGCATGGCATTCAAAAAGTAGCAGCTGAATAGTAAAGATAGGCTAGAAAAGCCTGTGAAATGAAGCCTTCACATGAAAGCATGCTCTCAATATCCAAGGTTTTTCCAGAACCACATTGGGCTCGTCAGTCCCATTTGTGCCCATGTGCTAACCTGACATGTTCCAAATGTATGAACAGAGAGAGTAGAGTTCATCTCCTGTGATGAATGAGCAACAAAAATACTTAGACCTAAAAATACCATGAACTTTATCTTTTTAATGGGGAAAGATGACTAAAGTCTGGTCAGGCAAAATATACTAATCAGACATGTTAGTCAGGTTCAGGCAAAACATACTGACAAGACCCTCACCTTGGCTTCCTCATAGCCCTTCCTAGAAACGGACTGTTTTCATGGCAGCCTGGCTAACAAGGTGAGAGATCAATGTGATCCCCGCAGTAGTGAATGACACGCAGATGAAGTCAAGCATTGCACAGCCGCCTCGAGGACCCCGGTCCACCTTCATCAGAACATTCAGGATGTGAGGAAAGCTACTGCAACCCGCCACTTAACGTCCTTTTCAGTGCACACAAAGAACAAACCTACTCATTGTGGGCATTCGAAACAACAACATATCTTGTTAATGAGTCTGTAGATCTAGCATGTCCAATGACCTGAATGCAGAAGAAGTATGTCCCCCACGTTAGCCTCTGTGCCAATCCAAGCATTTATGCCGTAAGCAAGGATGCCAACAACATTTTGTGTGCACCCTGATCCTTTGCTGTAGTGTGCCAGAGTGGACTTAGATCTTATTATCAAACCATACCACCAGAAGATGTTGAAATTAATGTAAGTCTGTACCTGTAGCAGTGCCCAGGTCCCATTCGACCAGCTCTACCTGCTCTCTGATCAGCAGAAGCCTGCGACACCCATGTCACACGAAATGTTGAAACACCTGTCACTTTGTCATAAAACTTGGTCTTGGTCTGACAAAAGATTACAAAAATGACTAACATAACTACGAGGGGAAGAGAAAAAAAAACACCTTAATATTTGGTTATTAACAGAATGTGTTCTGTTAAGGAATTACGTCAATTAACTGCGGACAGACCCAAAGGTGTTCAGTCCCTCTCAGCAAATGGCTAAGAGTGTAGATATAGATTGTTCATGTAGCTCGCTGTTTGTACACACCCCTGCTCAGTCCTCTCAGGTGCCCCTCTCTGCTGGACTCACATATTTTAAAATCCTGCAATCTGTGCATTGCTGGTTGATTTGCTGCAGTGTCTTCATCCAAAAAGTGGTAGTTGATCAACTTCGAAATGTCACCTCTATCCATTCACAATGTCCCTAGGATGTTAGCTCTTTCATATCCGCAAACCCCAGCATGGCCAGAACATTAGATTCACACAAGTTCCTGGAGGTTCGAGGCCTCTATGTCCACTATCCCTTCATGCCACAACCAGCCCTTCTGACCTTCCAAAGCATGGAAAAACAATTACGGCCCTCATTAAAGAGGTCCCAGTTAACCATCTCGGGCCCAAAGTCTTGATCTCCATTCTGACACTGGACATTGTTGTCACGTATGTACCGTTCCTCTCACTCTGATCGAGAGGTTAGACACTCACTTCTCAAAGCGATGAACGGAAATGGTGGTTGATCAAGGTTACCTCCAGTCATCTAGACATGTCTTGCCACTGGTCCAAGGCAGCTTGAGACTAGAGATTGATGTTAAGGACCAGTGCAGTTTTTTCTTCACTATAATCCAAATACAGCGTAATTTACATCATCAAGATAAAAACCGTAGGATAATGTCATCATCGCTTGCGATGGACAACTAGCTAACTGCTCCTCTCAGCAACACCCTGCCTTTCCCTCTAGCAGAGAAGCACCAAACCGGCTTTCTTACTGCATAGCCCAGATTCATCTGTATTTATGACAGCATCAGAATATTTGACATTTTCACTTAGTTGTTTAACCTCGAGCTCCACTTTCCCACTGCACCGGTCTCTACATTCTCTTCCCAGAGTGATAATGACCAGGTGGTAGTCTGCCATTGTCTCTCCATTCTTCCCCTTTGTTTATGGTCTCTACTGTGGCTACCTGACCAGTCATTCTCTCTGCCACATTTGCTCTATTATTAACACAATATGCTATAGTAAGGTTGTTTTTTTTTTTTTTACTCCTCGTAGATAAAAAATGAATAACTATATGTTAATGATATCATGCCAATTATCTGTTACCAATCATTGATCCATTTGGCAAAATGTTGTGCATGCAATTCCTATCATCTTTATTATAACACATTCCAGGATTTTATTTTTTTAAATTTTATTTTCCTCTCTTCTCCCTAAAACACATGTTCCCCCATTAATAAATTTATCAGAGTATTAACACTTCAACAAAAACACAAAAGATTTTTTTTTACACAATAGATACATCAGCTATATCAGTAAACATACTATTACCTTTGCCTCTCATGTTAGAAATGCTAAGTCAGGTCTCAACAACATTGGAGGCAACTACACACAATACACACCATAAAACAAAGTTGCCATTTTATCAAGTCCTTCAATTAATATCAGGACATACCTACTTAGTCCTTAGTTGACCTATAGTTCTACAGTGGCAGATGCACCTGTGCAGGTCATAGCTCTGGTATGAGCTTGATATAGCTGGGAAAAGGATTTCCTGCTTAGCGGGCTAGGCTCGAGCAGCTTAATACTCCGCTGCATTGGGACAGGCACTTACGGAGGGTGGTTAACCGATGTACGAGTTCATCTTATTAGACTAAAACACTAGAGCAAAGTAGACCCGCAGCCTGTTAGGCAACATCTATGCTGCTTTAACCTGTAGCACGCCCTTGTCCGTTCTCTTTGAACCAGCTAGGCCTACAAAAACGGTGTGCGGAAAAATTTTTTTTTTTTTTGAACGGAGTCACTCCTGACAGCCATTTTTTACTGCTGACTACGCCCTCCATATATACACGATATTTTGCCGGTTAAAGTATCGTGTGTTCGATTACAAATGGCTTTTGAACAGTTTTAATTTTGTATATGCCGTTTTGAGCAAGCCGACTTTTTGCGAAAGGGGAAGTAGGTTGTTGAGAAAGATTTTTATCGCGTAGATCTGTTTATTTTGTTTGTTTAAATGAAAGAACTACGTTTGAATTGGAAACTAACAGTTGTGGCGATATTGTAAACACAGTATCGATACGTTGTTGTGGTTTCCATGGTTTTCTATCGAAGCGACTAGGCCTAGTGGTCGAGTCCAAATTTTTCCCGAGATTTTCATAAATTTTCAACTTCATCTTTTTAAATCTCAAAAACTAACAAACATACAACAAAAACAATAACACCCACATGTTCGTTATGCTATTGTGTATCTACACACCAGAAAATCATATTTATTGACAAACAAACATAAAAGTTACAAATTTTGAAAGACGACTACCACAGCGACTAATTAAGAAAATTAATTAGGTCAAATATTTTTCAAAAATAATGTGGAGTGCGTAAGGTTAAACAAACCACCTAACCATGGCCGGTGTTATGCCATGTCACACAGTTAGTCGCCTCTTACAACATGTTCTCTGTGAGGCAGCGATGCTATTCTTGTCCTTGTCATGCACAAAGACCCAGACAGACCTACTTCACACACAAAAGTTGCCACATTTTTGTCCTTCAACTCATATTAGAACATACCTACTTCACACACAAAAGTTGCCACATTTTTGTCCTTCAACTAATATCAGTACATTTCTTCACACATAAAAGTTATCAGCCATGCTAGAAAAGATGTCAAAGTCTTTACCTTGCCTGTGTCGACAACATATCTCATATTTGGGATAGTAAGTGAAGTCTCAGCAACATTAGTAGCAATAACACACAGCCTACATCCTTCAGGTGGTGGCTCAAATACCTATGAGCAAGAATATAAACATATATAAAGTATTTTTTTTTTTTTGCGTTCGCCTTATTTCTCTTATCCCCAAGGCAGTGTGCGTTGCTCTGTGGTTTTTATTTTGCGCCTATCGGCATCTGACTTCATCATGCATTTTATGTAAGGGTCTGCTTCCTCCTGCATTTTCTAAGGGTTTGCTTCCCCAGGGTAATGGCCGGTGCTGTGATGGGGATCGAACCCAGCACCGTCTGGTTGTGAGCCGTGCCACTTAACCACGCCGTCCCCTGTATTTTTAAATAATAAGCCACAGTAAAGAAACCACCCACAAACTTACTACTAATGGCTAAATGAAAGTTCAAATGACAAGCCATGGAAAGTGAAACAATCAAACAGATGAATTTGCAAAGCAAACAGGATAGCTTTTGGCTACATGGCATCAGGCACTGACCTGCCTGATTGAATACTATGATTCCAGTAACTGGCCCCGTAGTAGTGCCTTGTTACAAAAGAATAGGGTCACTATAATGTAGCCTTTTAAACATGTTGTAAAAAGTGGCTAAAGAAGGTTTGTGCATAGAGCTAGCAAACTTATCATGTAAAATAAACAGCTATAGAAATCACTACTACAAAAGCGAATGTTAGTGCTTGACATTGAATCCCTGTGAGGGGGCCAGCTGCAGTGGTAATCATTTGCTTTATAAAGAGTACAATGGAGAAAAGGAGAAGAAAAAGATCAATAATTAGTGTTTAAGCTTGTCCACGAAAGGCAATTTTTAATGTGTTTTTTTTTCAAAATATTTCTGCCAGAAATGTTTAAATGCTTGATAGAAAAATAGTAGAAGCATACTAGGGTTGAATGGGAAAGGTTTAAATGTAAATATTTTTTCTTAAAATAATCATTTGGAAATAAAAAAGAATAATTTTTGGAACTAATAAATATTTCAGGGAAAAAAGAAATAATAATAGTTTGCTTTTTTTATGTTTGCATATGAAAAGCTGAATTATGGATTAACAGTTCTTTTCTTTACGTTCTTAGAAGAAATAAAAGTACTCTTTAATTGAAATACTAAAACAGGCTCCTCTATTGTTAAAAATATATTGTTGTTGACTGAAGAGGAGACCATATTCCCTCAACATGAATGTACCTGGTTATAAAATATTATTAGAAGACAAGAGCTCTAATCACTCTTCTAATCTTTATCTTCATCGTGTACAAAGTAAATGGTGGAAACCTTTTCCTCTTCCAATCTTTTTCTTCTTCTTCTTCAATACTCCTGGGAAAGGCAAGTTATTCACTCATGTATACTGTGCATTGATATAATATTTTGGAGGGTGTCATAAGAGGAATCATGATGCTGAGCAGTGCATGAGCTGCAGTAGTCAGTGATCCATAGCCAACTGCTAGCGCCAAGGCCAGCAAAGCAGAGCTACTAAGACACTTCAACGCGGTGATCCTGAATAACATGCTGCATCATAGCAGACTGGCTAAGAAAGAAGACAAACCTGGTACCCAAAAATGTCTGCTGAAGTCGGATGTGTCGGACCGAACGGTGCAAATATCACATTCAAGCAAACTTTGACATAATGCATTCCGTTTTTCTAACAACATCCTGCTACTTGCAAAGAGGGTTTGGTAGCGAGAGATTGAGAATAAACAAAGAAGATAAGAGGTCTCATTGAAACCCAGTAAGACTGTGCCTTCCGAAGAGTACAATGTCAAGTATTGGGAAGCATTCTACTATAGAAGGGTTTCCTCTTCCAATGATATGTCTTTCTTAATAATAAATCCATAAAACTGTTTCTTATAATGACTTAACATAAATTCTAACCCCAACAACTTGTTTAATAAACATTTTAAATTGTACTTAGACATGAAAGCGTTGAAATTGA
This sequence comes from Ariolimax columbianus, assembly GCA_036924085.1. Lineage (NCBI taxonomy): Eukaryota > Metazoa > Mollusca > Gastropoda > Stylommatophora > Arionidae > Ariolimax > Ariolimax columbianus. The sequence continues at coordinate 46,284,334 of JAVGWX010000015.1, read as the reverse complement.
ATAAATCCATTCACCTGAGCTTGTTTTTCACTGGATAAGAGTGAGTAAAGTGGAAGAACGAACAATGGTATGGTGTTGTCTGGTCTATCTTCACCCATCTTTACTCTCTGCAAATACAATTTTAAGTTCTACATTATAATACTGGAAATTAAAAATGAAAAAAAAATATTCAAAATACAAACAAATTACCTTTCAAAAACAATAAACACACCTCTAGCTTAATGGAATAGCTGATACTTTCATCATCATGTGTCTTGTCAACTGCCATATAGATCACTCTTCCTCTTCTTTTGCGTTCGTTCTCAATCTCCCGCTAGGAAGCCCTGAACAAGACTTTGCAAGTAGCAGGAAGTATTCAGGAAAACGGAATGCGCTGTGTCCCTAGTTTACAGCTTGACTGCGATATTTTCACCTTTCGGCCTGACACATCCGTCTTCGGCAGAACGATCACTAAATCTCCACAATTTCCGGTTTTAAGTGATGTTTATCAATTCTTTTCTTCCATGATATGATATGAACTGAACAGTATGTTTTATCTATGCCATTCTTTGTCCCCTTCCCCAGTAATTTATTCATGTTGTTTACAAAAAATTTAAAAATTACTTATTCGAAGTTACAGCACTTGCTGCTTTGAACTGTAATACATTTTTCTAAATTCAGCAGTAATGAAAAAGATTAAAGGTGAAAAGTATCAAAGGTAAAGCCAATCCCACATAAAATCAAAGAATTTGTACTAGCAATGATAGTCAAGGTGGATTATATTGTTTTTAATGACATACAGTTTTTTTAATTCCTATTTCATTCTCTGATATTTGGCTTGGCTTCGTTCGTTCTCAATCTCCCGCTACCAAACCCTAAAAGGGCTTAAGTAGCAGAATGTAGTCCAGAGAATGGAATGCGGTGTGTCGTAGTTTACAGGTTGACTGGGATATTTGCACCTTTCGGTCCAACACATCCGACTTCAGCAAGCATTTTTTGAGTACCGGGTTAGCATTCCCCCCTTCGATCCCTTCTCCTTAGCCAGTTTGCTCTGTTGCAGCCTGTTATCCAGGATCACTGCATAGAGGTGTAGAAGGGTCTTGGCAGCTCTGGTTCGCTCGCCCTGAAGCTAGCAGTCAGCTATGGGTTGCTGACCGCTGCAGTTCATGCGCTGCTCAGCATCTTGATCCCTCTGATATTTAAAAAAATCACAATTCACTATGTCTTACTACAAAGTGGGATGATCATAAATGTATATATATAAATAAATATTCATTACTGCTTCATTATCCAATTCATCCTGATCGTCCTCATCTTCATCGCCATCTCCAATCTCTGCATCAGAGTTTCCCTCATCATTGTCCTCCTCTGCTTCTTCATCATCTTGTGGCAAAACAGAGTATCTGTTAATAATAAAATATGCATATATAATGCAATAATCTATACAACTCTACAGTAATGTTTCTCAACCTTTTTTTTTTCGCGTTCGCCTTATTTCTCTAATCCCCAAGGCGGGTTGCGTTGCACTGTGGTTTTTATTTTGCACCTGTCGGCCCAGTGCATCCGACTTCACCATGCATTTTATGTAAGGGTCTGCTTCCTCCTGCATTTTCTAAGGGTTTGCTTCCCCGGGGTAACGGCCGGTGCTGTGATGGGGATCGAACCCAGCACCTTCTGGTTGTGAGCCATGTCACTTAACCCCTAGCCCACGCTCTCAATCTTTAATACCCTTTGAGATTTGCAAATCTAATGTGTCTTATCAACTGCCACAACTACTTAAAACACCAAAACATCAGCATAGCAACAAAACACCAACTTTGTGCTGCCAATGTCCAACTTGGTTGTTATCCAAGATACGAATATAACGTGTGAAATCAAATGTAGAAGTCATCATTCACCCTATAGCCTTCAGATAACCAAATTTATTTCCCTCATAAACTTGTCAGTCCATCTCAGGATTCTCATTGCCAAATAGCCCTCAAATAACTAGATTTACTTTCCCCATAAACTTATCAGTCCATCTCAGGATTCTCATTGCCATATAGCCCTAAAATAACCAAACTGATTTCCCTCATAAACTTGTCAGTCCATCTCAGGATTCTCATTGCCATATAGCCCTAAAATAACCAAATTTATTTCCCTCATAAACTTGACAGTCCATCTCAGGATTCACATTGCCATATAGCCCTAAAATAACCAAACTGATTTCCCTCATAAACTTGTCAGTTCATCTCAGGATTCTCATTGGCAAATAGCCCTAAAATAACCAAATTTATTTCCCTCATAAACTTGAGTCCATCTCAGGATTCACATTGCCATATAGCCCTCAACTAACCAGATTTACTTTCCCCATAAACTTGTCAGTCCATCTCAGGATTCTCATTGCCATATAGCCCTAAAATAAACAAACTGATTTCTCTCATAAACTTGTCAGTTCATCTCAGGATTCTCATTGCCATATAGCCCTCAACTAACCAGATTTATTTTCCCCATAAACTTGACAGTCCATCTCAGGATTCTCATCATTATATTTCAGACATAAACATGCCAACATCTGAATTCAGAAAAAGAACATTCAACTACACCTATTCCCTCAAATATGAATTTATAACTTATAACAAATGTTTTATTTATACCTCGCTGGTATCACGCAGTATATAAGGATCTCCAAACAAAAAACAGCCAAGTTAAATACTGAACTTAATTTAAAAGCTTTACAATAGAAAATATCATTTCAAGAGGTACTCATTACATTCAAATCTAAATCTACAGGTTGAAAGGTTCATTTTTACCTGCTTAAATCTACTTTTGGCAAGATTTCCATTTCAGTTGAGCTGTCTATTTTTTCTTTCTCTTTCCGTTTTCTCTCGCGTCGTGATTCTTTTTTCACAGGTTCTTGTACCACTGACATAACAGAAATAAAAAGACAAGAGTTTACAAATTATATCATTTTTATTTTGAGATTGAAGATGTAGCGTATGTGAAATGGCTGACAGAAGCCAGCAGCTCATAGATGGCTGCTTGCATGAGTGTCAGCAAACTAGAGCTGACCAAGACCCTATTTCGACTCAAAGTGGCGATCCTGGAAACAGGCTGCACTAGTGCAGTCTGGATAGGAGAATAGGGATCGAGTGGGAAGCCTCTCATAGCGCAGGAAATAGAGGATGCTTACCAAGAGAAAAAGCATACAGTAGCGGTTTGGGTGGATCTAGAGAAAGCATTTGACAAGGTGTGGAAAGAGGGACTTAAAGTCAAGCTACAAAGAAGTGAAGTGTCTGGAAAAATGTACAGATGGATCAGCCACTACCTCAAAAACAGAACAGCCAGAGTTCAAGTACAAGGGCAGATGAGCAAAAAGGTGACACTGGAGCAAGGAGTACCCCAAGGGGGAGTACTGTCACCCACACGTTTTCTGGTGTATATAAACAACATCATAGAGAATATACCAAGAAGAGTCCACAACTCCATGTTTGCAGACGATCTGGCTATGTGGACCTCTGAAGAAAATCTCACCTTAGCAAACAATCGGATGCAGCAGGCCCTAACATCGCTGGAGGAGTGGGCGAAATCATGGCTGGTAAAAATAAATGAAGAAAAAACAACATGTACGATATTCTCCCTTTCAAATAAACCACAGAACACCAAAATAAGTCTTAATGGCAAATATCTGCGGCTAAACGACAACCCAAACTACTTGGGCGTCACATTTGATCGGCACATGACATGGAAAAGTCAGATCGAGAGAAACCGAATGAGAGCCAGACAAAGAATGGCAATCATGAGGAAACTTGCTGGCACAAGCTGGGGAGCAGACGAAAGAATACTCACGAAACTGTACACTGGAAGAGTGAGACCAGTTCTCGAGTATGGCATTGCGGCATGGGCAACAGCAACAAAGGCAAACTTTGATAAAATTAGCAAACTTCAAAACCAAGCCATGAGAGTTATAACAGGAGGCATGAAGTCAACGCCAATTGTAGAACTTGAAAAGATTACAAATCTGCAATCCATGACCGATAAAAGAGACAGCAGAGCCCAGCAGCAAGCAGAAAAACTAAGAAGACTGACAGACCATCCAATGCATCAGAGACTAAATAGATTTGGAAAAGGGAAACTAAAGTGGAGAAACTTTGTAGAAATAGCCAAAGCAAAGATGAGCGAAGACCCTATGAACACCATAACAACACCAAAGCCCATCCCTACTGTACGCAAACCTACCTGGAAGCAGTATCTCATTCCAGAGGTGGTAGAAAACATACCAGGTATTGGAAACAAGAACAGCCATACTGAAAAAGAAAGAAGAGACATAACCCTGAGGTACATAACGAAAAACTACCCAAGCATGGACTGGACCCATGCATACACCGACGGTTCTGTAACAAACACAACACAGAATGGAGGGGGAGGGGTATTCCTGAGCCTAACAAATGGTAGAAAAATAACACTGTCAGTGGCAACTGGAAAATTCTCAAGCAATTTCAGAGCGGAGGCAGAGGCAATGAGGGCTGGGGTAGTAGCAATGCTGACAGGCGAAAGCAATGAAAGCCAGATAGTCCTGTTTACAGATGCCCTGTCCGTAGTCACAGCACTAAAAAGCCAGAAAAATACAGAACTTAATGATTTAAGAGCAGTACTCTGTCAACTATGCCAGCAGTCTGCACCAAAAAGAGTAGTGGTACAGTGGGTTCCATCCCACTGTAACATTCAAGGCAATGAAGAGGCAGACAAACTGGCAAAAGAAGGTGCAAGATTACCACAACCAGATTCTAGTGTGACCTACGAAGAGTCAAAAAGGCCTATTAGGGCCAGATACATGGCCAAATGGGAAACAGAGCATACTGGCTACACAAAAAATGATGCCTATTACCAGTTGAACAGAAGAGAGCAGGTCGTGGTCTTCAGACTCCGCAAAGGCCACGACAGACTGAGATACCATCTATTCAATAAACTGAAGATAGGTGGCACTGATGAATGCACCTGTGGTACAGGGAAAATTACAGCTGAACATCTGCTGCAAAATTGCCCAACATACGAGGACCAGAGAAAGCACATGTGGCCATCACCAGTGCCAACACTAGACAAGCTCTATGGCAGTGTCGACAGCCTCAGGATGACAGCTGCTTTCTTCGAACAAATTCAAGTTGACGTCTGACAGCGTACGAAGAAGAAGAAGAGTGGGAAGCCAAACCCAGCACCCAAAAAATGTCAGCCGAAACCGGATGTATCAGGCTGAATTGTGTAGATATCACAGCTTCGCTATAAACTGTGACACAAAATCCTTTTCAGGAAAAGACAAAGAAGATATTTTTGTCTCTCTCAGAAACAAAAACACAGTAATCGTTTTCTAACTGTTTAATTTGCACAAGTCACTGAATGTATGGGACTGAAGATGCAACACAGTGAATGAGTTGACAGCAGTCAGCAACGCATAGCTGGTTGCTTGCATCAGTGTCAGCAAACCAAAAGCTGACCAAGACTCTATTCCACCTCCAAGCAGTGGGTCTAGAAACAGGCTGTACTGGTGTAGTCTGGCTAAGAGATTGAACAGAAACAGGCTGTTCTAGTGTAGTCTAGCTAAGAGATTGAAGAGAAACAGGCTGCACTAGTGTAACCTGGCTAAGAGATTGAAGAGAAACAGACTGCACTAGTGTAGTCTGGCTAAGAGAAACAGGCTGCACTCGTGTAGTCTGGCTAAGAGATTGAAGAGAAAAAGGCTGCACTAGTGTGGTCTGGCTACGAGATTGAACAGAGGAGGCAAACCCAGTAACCAAAAAAGTCTGCTGAACCTGAATGTGTTAGACCAAAGGTGCAGATACCGTAGCCTCGTTGTAGACTATGACACACAATGTCACGTCATTTCCAGGATGAACGCAGATGGCGGCCATGTATGTTTATACACATTGTTATAAGATGATGTAATAGTCTCTGTGGTTTCTGGGGCTGTTTTGTGTGTGACACAGATGAAAATGCTGCCAGAGATGGATGTGTCGGACCGAAAGGTGCAAATATCGCAGTCAAGCTGTAAACTAGCGACACAACAAATTCCGTTCTCTGGACTACATCCTGCTACCTGCAAAGCCTTATTCAGGACTTGGTAGCGGGAGATTGAGAATGAACGCAGAATAAGAACAGATAAAAATATGACAACTGCCACACTGAGAACATCATGTTGTTGGTTAATACCCACATGAAAAGGATGTTATGTGGCAGGTTGTAGTAGCTTTCCTAACATCTTGAGTGTTTTAATGAAGGTTGACTGTGATCCTCCAGGCAGTTGTGCTATGTTTGGCTTCATCTGCATGACGCTTATCACATCTCGTCATCCAGACTGTCTTGGAAACAGCCTGTTTACAGGGAACCCTACATGGCATGGAAGAGAGATAGTGGTCTTGATCAGAATATTGTCTCTAACACAACGTCCTGGTCAGTATGTTGTGCCTGACCAGACTAGCATCTCAGTTACCCCTAAGAGAATGTAGCAAAAGGCACTAATAGTTGACTCACTCTAGTGGGGGGAAGGTTCGCTTGGTCCATCCATCTCCGTCTCTTCCAATCTCATGTAGTATTGGTTGCCACCGTGTTCGCCATCACAGATTTGTATGTACTACTTCTAGCCATCTAACATGAAGAAGGTCTACAGTCCATCGCGGCATCCCTAGCCACGTCTTCCAGGTGAGACAGCAAGACTAATTTACATTGGTGTTGAACAGGCCAATCATATTTCCCCTGAAGAATGTCACCTAGTTTCACACTGTATAAACAGAGCCAAAAGTAAATCTCATTTCATCAATCCCAGTTCAACAACCTTATCAGCTTTTCCACCTCTTTCAATGTCACCCTGATACAGGTAAAATTTTGCACTTTTCCAATTATCTGACTATCGATCATTATGAGGTGAACCGCGTAGCACAGTGGTTAGCGCGCTGGCTTCGCATCTTAGTGGTCCTGGGTTCATTCCCCAGTTGAGGCGGTAATGTTTTTCAGACCGCAATGGCTCCTGGGTCGACCCAGCCTTAAATAGGTACCGGTTCATTCCGGGAAGTAAAATCGGCGAGGGAGAGGAGATGGCTACCGCCCTCATTTAGCCGAACCTTTGAAATGTGAGATTGCTAACACCTCACACCCCTACGGCAGTAATGCTATGGGTTACTTTACTTTACTTTACAATCTTTATGGGTGTTTCCATGTTTCTCATTCACTCTCATTTCTCCTCAATATCCACACCCTTTGTCATTTGTTGAAACAGAATGAGCACCTATGATTTATCGAGAGTGCAGGGATGTCATTTCTGTATAACATAACTCACCTTGCCCTGCTACATATGGAAACATCTTCCTCAACTTCTTCGCCAAAGAGTGCACCTCCTGTTGACCAGTCACAAACACAAGAATTCCACCCTCAGGAAGCGTGCGATGAATTTTACACACCTAAGTAATAAAAAAAACAAGACTCATTAAAAACCATGTTATTAATTTTTCAAACTGCTTATACATATAACAAAATAATAAGAAAAGTAATCCAGGTAAACAAAACAAGATACAGTGAAAAGCTAATACATCCATCAGAAAGATGAAATAATAAAATGCATACAGACGGACTTAAACTACTAAAGTCTCTAACGCAACATTTTTATCATGGCAGAACCTTGAAAAAATTGCTATGCTCCAGGAAATCGCAGCACAAATTATTATATCTACAGATCAAAGTACATCAAGGTGATAATAATTGTGTATGTTCTTCCAATTTTATGTTATTTAATTTTAAATGTAATAACAATTTATTGGTAATATTGAATATCAAATAAATTAAGTCATTGGTGAAAACTGTGAATAGAAAATGTGGCATATTAATAGTGCACTGACATACAGGACTGCTAGATCTCAGACCACAACTGTGAAAGGTCTCAGCCCAAAACTGAGATAGATCTGTCCATAACTGTGAGCTTTTAAAAATCCTACTTTTATTTTTATTTAAACATGATCTCTCATGGAGCCCCTAAAGATTTTATAAACTGATTGTGAAACCTTGTTCTTGCGCTACTTTCTCCATGGCTATATCTGATATGAGACTTACATTTTTTCTTTGAAGTTCTTCTTCTTCTTTCTCCATGGCTATATCTGATATGAGACTTACATTTTTTCTTTGAAGTTCTTCTTCTTCTTTATCTATGGCTATATCTGATATGAGACTTACATTTTTTCTTTGAAGTTCTTCTTCTTCTTTCTCCATGGCTATATCTGATATGAGACTTACATTTTTTCTTTGAAGTTCTTCTTCTTCTTTATCTATGGCTATATCTGATATGAGACTTACATTTTTTCTTTGAAGTTCTTCTTCTTTTTTCTCCATGGCTATGGGTTGGGTCTCCTTGCAAAAATAAATATCATTTTGTTTGAATTCCGATTTTGTAGGCCGAGTTGGTCCAGACTGTCTCGATCAGGGTGTTGTAAAGGTTAAGAACCGAGTGCCTTAGCTGTCAGATATAGCAACAGCTTTTGTAAAACTTATCTGCTATCTGTATGTTGCTCTTCCCAAATTCATTTCAGTTAATGAAAACCTTTAGGGTATCAGAGACGCATGCCTTCAACATGGACACCCCACATTCTTCATTCATGTGTCAATCATCCATTCCAGGTTTCTCCAAGCCTTCCTTAACACTTTTACATGTCTCAAGCTCTCCTTGGGAGCCGCGTACCGCAGTGGTTAGCGAGCTGGCTTAACATATGAGTGGTCCTGGATTCATTCACCAGTTGAGGCGGAAATGTTTTTTTCCGACCACAGCGGCTCTGTGGTCGACCCAGCCACAAATTGATACTGGTTCAGGAAGTAAAAGATGCAAAGGAGAGGAGATGGCTACCGCACTCATATAGACAAGCCTTTGAAATATGAGATCGCTAACACCTCATACCCCTACGGCAGTAATGCTATGGGTTACTTTTTACAAGCTCTCCTTATATCTTCCTCTGTACTGCCATCAACCTTGCTGACAGTGGATCTTTTTTCGTTGGATGATTGAGTAACATTTTCTTGTAGTGAGCTGGCAATATCTGTTGCACAGTTTTTGTGTCTTACAGTTCCTACATGATCAACCCAACTTAATCACATGCCTACATGTTACAGTGTCACTATTTTGTACTCCCCTTTCAGGGCCTTGTATCAAATATGGACACTTTGACTAACAACACGCTGTTTTCTATTCTTTACATCTCGTCAGAATTCTTTAAAAATAACAGCATCCGTCTTATTTATGTACAATTTTATAAATGTGACTGCTTGAAAATGCTTAGTTTCATTAGGTTTACCTTCTTATAAGCCTCTGTGACATAATCATCTGCTGTCTTCTTATTGAAATGTACAGTAACAGGGTACTGGCGAGCCTCAACCTAAAGGGAACGGAAACATAAGACAGATGGCCATTTTAATTGTCAAACTTTGCAATTCTTACAAAAAATAATACAGATATATGATAATAGGAGTCCACAAGAGATCACGTAAGAAATGCTTGATAGGACAGTAGGGCAGTTTTTCTAAAAGATATTGCTCAAACAATATCTGCCTTGAAGGTTAGCTGGGGACAACCAAAAGTTAGGGAGGCAGTTCCAAATAAATGTATGATGAATGAGCGATGAGCCCTTCCAGGAGCAGAAGACGGTGTAATGCAACATTCCTCATAAGACAACCACATATGAGAGAGAATTAAAAAATAATTAATATATTTTTATTAACAGAATATACCATATTAATGTTGTTATTTTTACTCCTCCACGTACGTGACTGTTGGAGCCATTGATGTGGAAATCTGATGGCGAACGAGAGAGATAAGAGCCTGCAGGTAGTAATCATCTGTTCTGAAGTGGAACTGAAAATCAAATGTTGATAATATGTATTTTTTTATCTTTTTTTTTTGTGTTCGCCTTATTTCTCTATTCCCCAAGGCGGTATGCGTTGCACTATGTTTTCTTTTTTTTGCGCCTGTCTGCCCAGTGCATCCGGCTTCTGCATCAATTTTATGCAAGGGTTTGCTTCCACCTGCATTTTCTAAGGGTTTGCTTCCTCGGGGTAATGGCTGGTGTTTTGATTGGGTAGTGAATCCAGCTCCTTTAGGTTGTGAGTCGTGTCACCTAACCACTAGCCCATGCGATCCCCATATATAATATATATATATTTATATATATATATGAGTTTATGGAAGCAACAGAGGAGTAGTTTGAGAGGAGAGGTAACAAAACAGAAAAAGATGAAGCCAGTACAAATGTAGTTTCACAGAGCAACCCAAAATAAGATGGATATGTTGTTAAACACTATTTGTGCCTAGTTAACTTTTGACGTTTTTCATTTAGATGATTACAGTGACTTTTCTTACATCTCAAGGCATACTTGAGAACTTGGACTGGGATCCTCTTGGCTGTGGTGTAAAGCAAGGTTCCTCAGCAAACCTACCACTATGAGGATTACAGTGTTGATTCCCACCTCGTTGGCCAGACTGATGTGACACAGCTTGTTCCCAAAAGCACAAAGGGAGACTCAGTGGTATTGAGGTAAGGTGTTCGTCTCAGGTGCCGGAGGTAGCGGGTTCGAATCATGATGGAGACCAAGATTTTTCACATGGATCTCCTGGTGAAAATTCCCACGATCTCTGGGTACCGAGATCGGAGTCCTGTATTCATTGTCGAGCACATTAAAAATCGAAAAGAGTAGGCTTAACAGCCGTTGCCCGAACATAATTTTAAAAATTCCACCAAAAATTATTTCTACCTTCCTCCAGGAAGGAAACTCGCTTGGTACATCACAAATTCAGATCAAACAGTCTTGCAAATACAATCCTGCACGGAAAGGTGCAAGGCAGATGACGAAGAGGCCGTCCCTAAAAGAAGTGGGAGGGCAAAATAAAATAATGGACTAATCTCCGACCAGAAAAGGCACAGGCAGCGACAGATGGTAGAGAAGGGTGGCGTGGGGTTGTGAGGATGTCTTCATGTGTGCTCAAACCACCTCACTGGTTACGGGATGACCTGGCCAGACCAGGTGGTTTGTTAAGAGCAGCATAGATGGCACCTAACTGGCTGCAGGTCTACTTAGCTCTAGTGTTTGAGTCTATTAAGATGGACTCGTACATTGGTTAACCACCCTGCAAGAAACTGGTTGTATACAGACTCTGCAGAGTCTTCTAAACCAGTATAAAAGATGTTAAAGTTAAGTTAAACGAGGACATAGGGTGGTGGTCTTGATTAATATGTTTCACCTGAACCTGATTACTCTTTGTGCCTGGACAGATATAAATCAGTGGACAGTGACTGTTCCAGTTCTATGTTCCAAGGTGAACCAGAAGGAATTAGTCATGTTAATATTCACCTTTTCTTAAAGTTGCACATAATTTCAAGCTTCAATTAAAAACATAAAGTCTTACTTTAACCACTGGTGGAGGCTTTGAGTATTTGAAAAGGTTGGTTCCTGTGAAATCTTCAACCCTGAGTGTGGCTGACATTATAATCAATTTAAGAGGTCTTTTTCTCTGAAACATAACAAAAATGTACTTCTTGACACTGTAAAAGCAATTTGACATTTCAGACTAAAATAATCAGTGTCACTTTTCTCTTTTCCCACAGAATGCATTCCTCATAACAAATTTAGCCAGCCTTCTTCTTCTTCTCATTCACCCTATCTACACGTGAAGTCCAGTTCTCTGGATAAAGGTTGCTGACGTGGAGATTTTTATAAGGCTTCCAAATAGTTTTGTGTGGGGGTTCATTTATGCGAGCCAGTGCTCACAACGCAGCTGCCTAAGCATAACACAGTTTTGTGGGATATGTTCGGATATCTGTGCTGCTTGCCCGCACATACACATGGGTAATAGGATTAACTTTAGTCGGTGTAAGTGGCTATTCAATCTGATATGTTCTGTTCTCATGAAAGAACAGGTTCCCCCGCTTTGCTCAATCAAGGTACTGACAGTTGTCTCCCTTTTGGTCGACTTTACTTACGACTTGGATATTGGTCTTCTTTTCCTGAAAGGTGGTTGTTTGTTCTTTTTGTTCTCATGTTGCCTGACCAAATGTTAGCCTTCCTCCCTGCTAGCGTGTGATATCCACTATATCACTACCCTTCTTAGCTTAACTTAACGTCTTTATACTGGTTTAGAAGACTCTGCAGAGTCTGTATACAACCAGTTTCATTTACATTACCTTGCTCTAAAAGCGATGTGCATCCAATCTATTCTTAAATGCATTAATTGTCCCTACCTCCATTGCCCTCTGTGGCAATACATTCCACACATTCACCACTCTCTGACTAAAAAAATATTTCCTAATATCTAATCTGTTTCTTTTCTTCGTTAATTTGTAGTTATGCCCTCTTGTTATTGTAGATGATTGTATTTTGAAAAACTTGTTATAGTCTAATTTATCCGTTCCTTTGATTATCTTATAAATCTGTATTAAGTCACCTCAAATTCTTCTCTTTTCTAGACACTGTAGGCCGGCTTTTCCCCCCGAGTCTTTCCTCATAACTGTAATCTTGTAGCGTGGCCAAATCATTTTTGTTGCTGTCGTTTGATGTAGTCCAATACTGGTGTTGTTCCCACTAGTTTCCTGATGTCATTGTTTCTGATCATGTTTCTCCTGATTACACCCAATATTTTTCACAGGCATTTAATTTCTGCTGTTACGATGTGTCATTTTTCATTTGATGTTAAGTGTTCAGTTTTCACATTGATAGCATAGTGTTGGGATGAAAGTCGTGTTGTATAAAGCTCTTTTGACAGTTATTTTCATGTGCTTGCAATTAAGTATTGGAGTTCATTGTCCAATGATCTGATTTGTCTTATTATGTCTGTGTTGGATTTCTGCCGTAATTCTTCTGTCTGCTGATAACGTGCTCGCTAAGTATGTGAAATCTTTCACCTGTTTGAAGTGTTGCTATTCAAAGAAGACATTGATGTCACCGGCTATTCTAGACATATTCATGACCTCAGTTTTTTCTACATTGATTTTCATGCTGTATTCTTTACATGTTGTATTTAGTTTTTCAGTATGTTGTTGCACTGGTCCATGGGGGACAGCGTGGGATAGTAGTGGTTATGTGGCACAGCTCACAATCTCAAGGTGCTGGGTTCGCTTGCCAATCACAGCACCGGCCATTACCCTGGGGAAGCAGACCATACATAAAATGCATGCGGAAGTTCGATGCACTGGACCGACAGGCGCAAAATAAAAACCACAGTGCAATAAGCGAATACAAAAACCAGTAATGTGCTGGATTGAAATCCAAAGGGAAGAGACAAATAGGAAGGACTAATAACACCTGGCAGAGAATAGTAGAAGATGAGGCCAGGGCAGCTGATGTGGAGCTCCCAAAGATGGCTCACAATAGGAATAGATGAAGAGCATCCATTGCAACCTTATGATCTAAGAGGAACAGAGGGATTAGTTCAAAAATGTTAGCTCTAGATTAAAGTAACATACCTTTTCCCTTTGTCTAACAATAATAGACAGAAGTCCAATAAGGATATCTGTGTAAACACTTCTTTCATGAGCCTCGTCTATGATGATCACAGAGTACTTGCTCAACAATGGATCCTGCATAGACACCAAAAACAAAATATGTATTTATGCCTTACAAACAATGTCAAATCAGTTGTGCTTCTTTTATGCTTCACAAATATCAGTGCAATGTGCAACAAGATTTGGGTACAGAACTGAACTTAACGTCTTCATGCTGGTTTAGAAGACTGCCGAGTCTGTATACAACCAGTTTCTTTTACATTCCCTTGACCTGAAAATAGCTATGTGCATCCAATATATTGTTGAATGTATTAATTGATCCTGCCTCCACTATTTCCTGTGACAATGCATTCCATGTACTCTCCACTCTACGAATCAAAAAATATTTCCTGGTATCTATTCTGGTCCTTTCTTTAATTAATTTGTAGATGTGCCCTCTTGTTCTTGTAGCCGGCTGTATTTTTAAAAACTTGTTATAGTCTAATTTATCCCTTCTTCTGGTCTTATAAACCTGTATTAAATCACCTCGAATTCTGGATTCCAGAATTGGAAAAAGAAAATCATGGGTTAGAGCTGTTATTGGAAGTTAGTCCTGAGTTAATTTAACACTTGATGACATTTACAGTGGCTCTTATTATTCCTAGGTGTACTTGAGGTGGGCTGGTGTCTTCCTTGCGGTAGTGCAATGCAATGTCCATCAGTTTACTTCACCACTATGGAGATCACAGTGTTGACACCACCTCATTGGCCAGTCTGCTGTGACACATCTTATTTCCAGGAGCATGACGCAGTATCAGTATGTTTCACCTGACCATGATGTTACCCTTTGCTACCATGAATTAGAGTTAAGATGATTTAGTTGTAGTAGATGACATTGGTATATTAGAATTTAGATGATTATGTTGTAGGAGAAGACTTATGGTGGCTTAGAGATAAAATGATGTAGTTGAGAAGATTGATGGATTAAAGTTTTGATGATGTAGTTGTAGCAGAGTAGATTAATGTCTTATACTTTGAAAACAATGCTATTGTAGTAGAGGTTATTGGTGGTTTAGCATTTATATAATGTCATAGTAGTAGTAGAGATTATTGGTGGCTTAGAGTTTATATGATGTCATAGTAGTAGTAGAGATTATTGGTGGCTTACAGTTTATATGATGTCATAGTAGTAGTAGAGATTATTGGTGGCTTACAGTTTATATAATGTCATAGTAGTAGTAGTAGAGATTATTGATGGCTTAGAGTCTATATGATGTAGTAGTAGTAAAGATAATTTGTCGCTCACAATCAAGATTCAAGGTAATACAATAGTAGTAGAAGAGAGCCTTGGAGTCTTAAAATTATGGTGAATATGTACCTGTTGAGCTTCTTTTAGTAAAACACCGTCAGTCAGAAACTTAATCTTTGTGCCTGGTGTAACATTGCCTTCAAATCTGATCTGATAGGAGACCTCCTGGCTACTGAGGTTCATTTCCGTAGCAACGCGCTTTGACATACTTATAGCTGCCACTCGTCGAGGTTCCGTTACACCAATGATACCTTTGCCACTAGTACAGGAAGGGAAATTAAATAATCTCATGGAATAAATTTATACAAGGAACAATACCAAAAACATGTGCAAACCAAGAGAACAAACATTTCCTGTTTGAAATTATGGACGGGCTGAAGATGCAGCAGTGAATGAGCTGGCAGTAGCCAGTAACTCATAGCTGACCAAGACCGTATTCCGCCTCTAAGTGGCGGTCCTGAAACAGACTGCAACCTAAGAGATAAGGATCAAAGAGGGAAGGCAAACAGGGTTCTACAAATGATGTGTCAGGATAAACATCATAGACATAGAAGATACTATGGGAACACATGAAGGCTGCATAGTCAATTCCTAAACTGAGCTGCTTTAATTTTAGTTCTGTCACTGAGTCTCGGTTTCCTATTTTAATTGTTCTCTGCCATGTATTCTCTTCCTTTGTTAATCTCCAATCCAGTACATCTTCCAAGTATACAGTTAAATTGCTTTCTGGGAGTAGATACTTGCCATCTTTACTATCTCTCCTTAATCTCCAGTTTTATTGGTTGTTGCTTTGTTCTCTGCAAAAATGTTTTTTTTCCTTTTGATCATTAGATACAAGTGTAAACTTTAAATTAATGCTACACTTTTACAAACCTAAAATAGAATATATTTCAACATACAAAGCACATCAAGTGTAACTGTATGTTGACTTAGTGTTTGTTGCACATAAATAAGCAAACAATAGAGAAAGCAAAATAACATAATTTTTAAAAATCCTAGCAAAACAATAAATCATATATCCATAACAAAGTTCAGAATAAATGACATATCCATATACAAAGTTCAGTTCAGTTCAAGTGCCATCAAAAGGTCAGTTGCAATGAATCTCCAATATTCTTAGCCTTTTGTCATGATAGTACAACCTGCCAGGCTTTACCTTGTCCATTGTTTTATGTTATCCTCCCTTTATAATGTTATTTACCTGATATATTTGCCCTCTACCTTCCCTTATGGTATTGTTTCCAACAAGGTTTTCCTTTCTTTTGATATGACCAAAATATCTTAATTGTCGGCTCTTCTTTCGTCTTCGTTCGTTCTCAATTTTCTGTTACCAAGCCCTGAACAAAGTTTTGCAAGTAGCAGGATATCGTCCGGTGAACAGAATGCATTGTGTCACTAGTTTATGGCTTGACTGTGTTATTTGCACCTTTTGGTCCAATACATCCGTCTTCAGCACTGGTTGGAATCTAATTTCACTCATCAATTCCCTTCACATTCCTAATTTCTCCAAGACTTCTTTATTTGTTTTCTTTTCTGTCCACGAGATGTGCCTCATTTTTCTATCATTGTCATCATGTAGTATGCCCTGTGCAGAACGTCGCAACCATCACAGCATGTCTGAAAGAAACTTGATCTCTTGCCAAATCTCTAGAGCCATGTCAAAGCATTCATTGACATCTTGGTACCATCGCCTTCTTGGTCTGTCTCTGCCTCTCTTGCCCGGCACTATATCTTCTATTACCGTTCTGTCAAGACTGTTGTGTCTTTTGATGTGGCCAAAGTATTTCAATTTTCTATTCACGATGGAATTTCTTCTTCTTCGTTCATTCTCAAACTCCTGCTACCAAACCCTGAAAAGGGCTTAGCAAGTAACAGGATGTTGTGAGGAAAACAGAATGCGTTGTGTCGTAGTTTACTGCTCAATATTTGCACCTTTCGGTCCGACACATCCGACAATGGAATTTATGAACCAGTTCTCCTCTATGTCCAACTCTTGATGAATGTCTGCATTCTTTTTTTTTTCCGCTATTGCCAATCTCCTTCTGATTTCGTTTGAGCAGTCGCCAAAATATCGTTATACAAAAATTTTTCATCATGATTGTTGGAAGTCACATCTGTATTGTCCTTTACCCCTGACAAAGACCTATTGACTGTAATTTAGGTTATAATTTTTATTATGAGTGTCAATGCAAAATTGACAACTGTCGCTATAGAGCATCTTGTGTGCCCATTTGACACCTGGAGCTATGCCAGAAGTAGTTTGAGTACCAGCCATGTCTCGCAAGTCTAACAGGATGGAGGATAGGGGCAGACAAAATGAGATACAACACTGTTACCTTACAGCTAGACTGGGGTCAGTCATGGGCTAAGAAAGGTAAATTGACAGAAATGCCTCCTGAAATATGATACTCTAGGCCACACAATTTTAATTTAATAGTCCACCATAATTTTGTCGATGAAGATGTCAAAAGCAAAGTGAGCATTATGGCGCTCATTCTTTGAAGTTTCATCAGGTGGTGAGGTCCCTAGGCCCTGCCAATCCTGAAGTGGTCCACAAAATGCTATGGTGGTCAGCCTCTTATGTTCTGTAGAGTCAAGATTCACTGCAAATTGGTAAAAACTGACAAAGCTCATATAGCAAACAGCAGTTCAGCTCATGGAAAATAATAACATTAGAGGTGTCTCACCTAAAGCAAAAGTGAATATACTGAGATCAGATTTAGTTAATATTTCAAGAAGGGTGTGAGAGCTGGCAGATGGAGTTTAATGTTGATAAATGTAGTCATTGACATGGGTAGATCCAATATGGAATATATTTACAAGATGAGAGAGAACAATATTAGGAAGATAGAAAAAGAAAAGGGTTACAATAGATCATACAGGTAATGTGAGTGAGCAAGTCCAAGCAAATGCAATGTTAGGTATGATAAAAATTATTAAACATAGAAGCAAGGAAGTGATAGTTAAACTACATAAAGCATTAGTTAGACCTAGATTGGAGCACTTGTGTTCAGGTGTGGAGTCCTCATCATAGAGAGGATATACAAATGCTGGAAAGGATACAAAGATGAGCAACAAAGCTGAAAGTGGGATTCCAAAATTATAGTTATGACAAAAGACTCAGAAAAACCAGCCTACTGTGTCTAGAAAAGAGAAGAATAAAAGTGATTTAATACAGGTTTATAACATAATCAGGGAAAAAGATAAATTAGACTATAACAAGTTTTTCAAAGTACAGCTACAAGAACAAGATGGGGAGAGCTACAAATTAATTATAGAAAGGTCCAGATTAGATACCAGGAAATATTTTTGTTAAAGAGTGGTGAAAGCGTGGAATGCATTGCCACAGAAAATAGTTGGGGCAGGGTCAGTTAATGCATTCAAGAATAGATTAGATGCATAGTTATTTTTAGATCAACTGGAGTAGAAGAAACTAGTTGTATACAGACTCTACAGTCTTCTGAACCAGTATAAAGAAGTTAAGTTATCAGAATGACTACTTTAGATATATCCAAACTGAATGACATGAAGAAACAGAATATTATATTAATATGTTCAAAGAATAGTGATACATACTGTGCATAGCCAGCCTCATACAAAAACTGGGGCACCTGTGTAGTTTTCCCTGAACCAGTCTCACCACAAATAATTACAACAGGGTTCTCATTTATCATTTCCATGACAACCTGCTCTTCAGCAAGAATTGGTAGCTTCAGCCTTGCTTCCTGAAAGAATGAAAAAATGTTTTTCTTAGCAGACTATTAGGTACTGTCTGTTTGTTTAAGCATACTATTAGGTTCTGTCTGTTTGTTTAAGCAGACTATTAGGTACTATCTGTTTGTTTAAGCAGACTATTAGGTACTATCTTTTTGTTTAAACAGACTATTAGGTACTATCTTTTTGTTTAAACAGACTATTAGGTTCTGTCTGTTTGTTTAAACAGACTATTAGGTACTGTCTGTTTGTTTAATCAGACTACAAGGTACTCTTTGTTTACGTTGACCATGGGCTACTGTCTTTTTATTTAAGCAAACTATGAGATGAACTGAATTTACACTCCAAAAGTTTAACAAACAGCACAACCAAACCAGTCATAGTATTTGAATTCACAGAGTAAGAGAAGAGTAGGGAGACGAAACAACACCTGTTTTAATAACATTTTACTTAATAAACATTAAACGCAGCAATGTCTTTATCTTGTGAAAATTGCAGGTTCGCCTTTCTCGTCCGACAGGCATCATATATTTCTGGACTACAAAATGCCCCAATGTGCAAGAAAGAATATTGCTTAAATAGTAAAATCAGTTTAAGATAACATCAGTTTGAGATCAAATGTTACCTGCATTTCTGGTTTCCTGTTGACTGGAATAAAAGTGACTGGCTTTGATTCAAGTTTAGAGACTGCTGAAGTCAAAGATTTGCTCTTGAGATCATCTTCCTTTGCAAGGGAAGTAATAAAAGCATTGAAAAATAAACTCAAACAAAAACCAAGTACAAAATCAATCAAAATCTTTTCAGCCTCCTATGCATCATAGATCTTCAAACATTGATATGTCAATATGTGTTGGAAGATTTTGTGGGTTTTTTTTTGCGTTCGCCTTATTTCTCTAATCCGCAAGGCGGTGTGCGTTGCACTGTGGTTTTTATTTTGCGCCTGTCGGCCCAGTGCATCCTACTTCAGCATGCATTTTATGTAAGGGTCTGCTTCCTCCTGCATTTTCTAAGGGTTTGCTTCCCCGGGGTAACGGCCGGTGCTGTGATGGGGATCGAACCCAGCACCTTCGGATTGTGAGCTGTGCCACTTAACCACTAGGCTACGCCGTCCCCGTTTTTGTGGTTTAATAAAGTCTTTACAAGATAAGATAGTCAGCCCATGCCATACCCTTCTTAGTCATCTAGCAGGTGTTACTATTTTTATTTTACTTTCATGCTCCTATAACACTCGGGCAAAGTATTATATATAAATATCTATAATACGCTTAGGCGACCAGGGCCCATCGCATCGAATGACCATGTCTGATATCCGCATCCCAGGCAGCCTGCAGTTCTGTTGAGGAGGCGGTGATCTGTTTTAGCTAGGTGTTGCAAGGGCTGTCTCAAGGAAATCTCTAGGATGAGCACGGTTTATTCCCGTAACTCAACCCCACAGCCTGTCGGAGCATCCCGTCGGTTGGGACTTCCCAGAAAAGACGAGGAACGTGGCCTAAGAGGGATGAGCGATGACAATCAATAGTTGAGACAATACCTGCAAGCTGAGTACACTGAACTACTTCACTGTTTGGAATCATGTCATGGCAGACGATCCCGAGGATGTGCCTCATAGTGAAAGGCCTCAAGACACCGCCGGTCCTGCTGTACTAGTCTTCCGGACTCGGAGGGGCACAGGAGAATGGGGACAATGCAGGAGGAGTAAATATAAAGCCTGGTCTCCAGGGAGAGCCTTCGCTGGGACCAGACTCTGCGGAGCGAGTGCTAGGCTGCAGCCGTTAAGTCCATTCTACGGGTGATGTCGTGGCTGCTGCGTGCGTCAGAGACTGTCTGCTGCCGATGTAGACAAAGTCCTCGGTGGCTGCAACAGGGATGTCATTCATGGTGATGCTCAACACAAAGGGGCCCCTGCTGAGGTTTTGGATTTTCGTCTTCGTTCAGGAAATGTGCAAGCCTAGGTGGCTGCGATATACAGTCCAAAACATCTTATTTCAGCACTGCATTTTTGGAACCGAATTTGCCCTCCCTTTTTAATCCCCATCTCTTAGCCAGGCTGCATGTTTGCAGTTTCCAATGCCGCCACTTGAAGGTGGAATGGGTCTTGGTCAGTTATGGGTCACTAACCCTGATGTAAGCAATCAGCTATGGTCACTGGCTGTTATCAGCTCATTAACAACTAATCTTCTGCCATTTTTTTTTGACACATCTCCATATGCAAGACCACCGTGCCAAGGTTGGAGAGTTTGCATACCTCAATGATCCAAGGAACTATGCCGGTGGCAGTTCTACTCCTGGCAGGATCACCAAAGCTGGACAGGTTCTTGGAGAGAGACTAGACTTTGTATTTGGTATATGCTCTGGGCTGCAACGATCCACCTCCATGGGCAAATGCATTTGTGTCTCATTCGTGTTTGTTCTCTATCAATTATCCTTATACATGATAAATATTTACAGACCAGCAAACATTGCACCTTTGTAACGATCTTCCAGGTGGTTTGGAATGCCAGACATACCATCACTTCAGAAGGGCTGTCAAAGCTGACTGAGGAATGATGGGACAGCCAACCAAGATGTAAATGGTAGGTACGTCCCTGGCAGGAAATAACAAACATGGGACATGAACACACTGGATTGTGTCCATTTGGGGATACAAGGAATATGAGTCCATCTCCTCTCCCCCCCCTTTTTCACAATCAAGCTGCCCCTAGGTCAACAGATACCAGCACTATGTATCCTATAGCTTATGACTGAGGTAGGCATGTGCCTTTTCCTGGGAGACATTGGGTTCTCAAGAGCTACCTGCTCACAGCTAAAGAGATTACAACCTTATAAAGTTGAAGTATTCTGTGCATTAACCTACCATAGCACATTCTCAGTCAATATCATTTGCTCATGGAATTCTTGATATTCTTAGGTAAGGTAAACAAGTGCAAGTAATTCCACTGCAGTAACTGCTGGTCAAGAAATTTGTTGTTAGAGCTTGTGATAGAGGTTCCCTTCCTCGCTGTCTTTTCCTTTCCTAGCCATAAGCCAGATACCCATTTACAGCTGGGTCAACTGAAGCATATTCAGTAATCCTCCTTTATTTTATTTTTTTGTTGCGCTCGCCTATTTCTCTATTCCACAAGGCATTGCACTGGTTTTTTTATTTTTTTGCACCTGTCAGCCGAGTGCATCCGACTTCAGCATGAATTTTATGTAAGGGTCTGTTTCCTCCTGCATTTTCTAAGGGTTTGCTTTCCCCAGGGTAACCGCCTGTGCTGTGGTGGGGAACAAGCCATGTCACTTAACCACTAAATCAATAACCTATACTGAATTAGATAAGCCATACAAAGCAATTACCATTGTTGTTCACAAATAAAAATCAACACTGTCTAAGTTTCTTATTGCTGTGTATGTTTAATTTGTAAATCTAACTTTAGGTTTCAGATGAATTGCTTTGTTTTATAATGAGTCGAGCTTACCTTGTTCTGTTCACCTGCGCCTTTATTTGGTCCTTGGTCATCAACTTTTTTCTCTACATTTTCAGCGTTCTTATTTTCAGTGTCCATGTGTGAGCTTTCATGCATTATGGAATCTACTTCATCATCTGTGGTCATGTCGTCTGTGTCGGTTGAGTCTGATTCCTCTTCATTTGATTTGATATTTGGTTGCTTCTTTTTCTTCTTTGATCCTTTTATTGTGTTGGCTTTCATTTCAAATGTATCGCCCAGAGATGGATTACTGCAAACAGATTTAAAAGTTCAATTAAAATCATCATCTATGTTTTGAGAAAAACAATACTTTTCATGTGATATATTAAATTGGTGCTTAGTAGATCACATCAGGGCCAGGTGAAACATACAGAACAAGACACCTTCTCAACGCCACGCACTTGGAAACAGGTTGTGTTACATCAGCCTGACCAACGAGGCATGGATCATCACTGTAATTACTGTAGTTTTTCTTCTTCTTCTTTTGCGTTCGTTCTCAATCTCCCACTACCAAGCCCTGAACAGGGTTTTGCAAGTAGCAGGATGTCGTCCGGAGAACGGAATGCATTGTGTCGCTAGTTTACAGTTTGACTGCGATATTTGCACCTTTCGGTCCGACACATCCATCTTCGCCGGTATCACCGTAGTGATGAGCCTGCTGAGAAGACTAGCATTGTACTACAGGCAGGAGAGTGCAGGTCAACCTTCTTCAGTACTCACTGGAATATAAGAGCCATTGTAACAACAGAAAATGTGTTTAGAGACGGGAACTTAGCTTGAGCAGCTTCGGATAACTCCAAAAAAATATTGATTTCCATCATCAAACTTTCTTTTTTCTCCAATTAGAGCACAGGGTCATCATCGCAGTCAACCTTGATGGAGCCTACACCTAATCATTTATATGTTTCAGGTGTGGTAGTTCCTGTACCACTCTCTTTCAACATGATGAGGTTGCCAGCCCTAAAGAAAACCATCTTTAGTCCCATTTTATGACATTCATATTAGGGTACAGTAATCGAATTCTTACCCCAAGTCGTTGGGTACTGATATGCTAGTCCAGTTAGGCACAACAATACTGACCATGAAGTCACGTCAGGGTCAGGAACAATACACTGACCAAGAAGACAATCTCTCTTTCATGTAGCGTTCCCTGGAAACAGCCTGGTTGATGAGATGTGGTTCGATGTGATCCCCATAGTAGTGAGCGCCACGCAGATGAAGCAAAGCATAGCACAACCGCTTGGAGGACCATGGCCCACCTTCACCAGCATGCTTGGGATGTGAGGAAAGTTACTACAACCCGCTAAATGTACTTTTTAGGCCCACAAAAGAGTAAACTTACTCATTGTGGGCATTTAACAACAACCCAAGTTGTAAATCGTGAGGTATGATAAAAAGAAATATTAAACATAGGAGCAAGGAAGTGATCGTCAAACTGTATAAAGCTTTAGTTAGACCTAGATTGGAGTACTGTGTACAGGTGTGGAGTCCTTTTCATAGAGGGGACATAAACATGCTAGAAAGAATACAAAAAAGAGCGACAAAGATGATAGTGGGATTCCAGAATTACAGTTATGAGGAACGACTCAGAAAAACCGGCCTACAGTGTCTCGAAGAGAGAAGAATTCGTGGTGACTTAATACAGGTTTATAAGATGATCAGAGGAATGGATAAATTAGACTATAACAAGTTTTTTAAAATACAGCCACCTACAATAACATGAGGGCATAGCTACAAGCTGATTAAAGAGAGGTCCAGGTTAGATACTAGGAAATATTTTTTTAGTCAGAGAGTGGTGTCTGCTTGGAATGCATTGCCAGGGGAGGTAGTGGAGGCAGGGACAGTTAATGCATTTAAGAATAAACTGGATGCGCATAGCTTTTAGAGCAAGGTGATGTAAATGTAACTGGTTTTATACAGACTCTGCAGGGTCTTCTAAACCAGTATAAAGACGTTAAGTTAACAGCTTGCAACAAAAAGGACAGAAAATGCTACAAAATGAATTCCACTGGTTCAGCCCTAAACAAAAACCATCCACAGTTACCTTTTATGCATACATATTAGGGTACGGTAATATGATTCTTACCCTACGTCGTAAAAATGTAAACCTTTGTAACATTTTGCAACAAAATTCTAGACAATTAATTCCAATGAATTCAGCTCAGTTATTGTTATTCCCCCGAGTCAGATAACAAATATAGATATTTTATTCTGATTATTTGTCATGTCCAGTTCTTCTTCTTCTTCAGCATTCGCCCTGAAAAGGACGCTGTGATATTGTGTCATAGTTTCCAGATTTGATATATGTGCCTTTAGGCATGACACATCGAGTTCCAGCTGGTTTTTTTGGGTACTGGGTTTGTCTTTCCACCGCAATCCCTATTCTCTTAGCCAGACTACATCAGTGCAGCCTGTTTCCAGGGCTGCTCTTAGAGGCGGAATAGGGTCTTGGTCAACTCTAGTTCGCTGACCCTAATGCAAGCAGACAGCTATCAGTTGTTGGCTGCTGTCAGCTCTTTTATTGTGCTGCATCTTCAGCCCCACAATGCCATGTACCACAAAAGGAAAGACATGAGAGGCTGTTCTAAAACAACTTGGTAGTGACTGTGTGCAACACAAAATGCCATGCTATGAAGAAATGTGAAAGACATGGAGTTCCCAACACACCTGATTCAACTGATTGAAACACTATATCAAGTGCAACGAGCAAGTGTTACAATAGTTGGAGAGACATCAGACTGGTTTGAGGTGCAAAAGGGAGTAAGACCAGGATGCATGCTCTCCTTATATATTTTCAACATTTATGCTGAAAATATAATTAGAAACGCACAAAATAACAAAAGACTGAAAAGTTCAACCCATTCACAAATGGCTGGAATGAAATACCAGAACTAAGATATGCAGATGATACAGCTGACCTTTCAGAGAGCACTAGTGTGCTGGAACAGATGATCGTGTCATTACACAACACAGCAAGGAACAAAATCTATACCTAAATATCAGGAAGACCATGATTATTAGCACTGTTAAGACGAAAATGATGCCTAAAGTTATCATAAGGAAGGAAATTACAAATATAAGTTTTGAATATCCCGGCTCAATTATAAACAACAATGGAGATAGCCAAAAAGATGTTAAAAAATTGATGTGGCATTGCAGTGGTTAACTAAAGTGAAAAACAAATGGCATAACACTAACAAAATGACAAAAACAAAGATCCCGAGAACTTGCATCTTCGCAGTGGCAATGAACAGATGAGAGACATGGACCACCACACAAAAACAAATATTGAATCCTTTGAGCTAAAATGCTACAGGAAAGAGCTAAAATATACCATGGATAGTGAGAAAGAAAAATATATAAATCCTAAAGGAGCTGGATATAGAACAAAATTGGCTAGTAAACTATACAATGTCTACGAAAACAAAAATACTTCGGACACATCAAACGTCCCAATGGTCTAGAATAAAAATGATACTGATGGTACCTGGCAAGTAAAGCTGAGACAAATTGAGGAGAACAGGGACACAGGATATTAACCCTACCAGACCTAAGGCCCTGAACCCAACTGTCCCTCATTCCCGGGTAACCCTACCAGACCTAAGGCCCTGAACCCAACTGTTCCCCATACCTGGGTAACCCTACCAGACCTAAGGCCCTGAACCCAACTGTCCCCCATTCCTGGGTAACCCTACCAGACCTAAGGCCCTGAACCCAACTGTCCCTCATTCCTGGGTAACCCTACCAGACCTAAGGCCCTGAACCCAACTGTCCCCCATTCCTGGGTAACCCTACCAGACCTAAGGCCCTGAACCCAGCTGTCCCTCATTCCTGGGTAACCCTACCAGACCTAAGGCCCTGAACCCAACTGTCCCCCCATTCCTGGGTAACCCTACCAGACCTAAGGCCCTGAACCCAACTGTCCCCCATTTCTGGGTAACCCTACCAGACCTAAGGCCCTGAACCCAACTGTCCCCCATTCCTGGGTTCCAGAGCATTAAAGAGAAAAAACCAACATGATATAGACAAATGTTAGTTACATGCAAACAAGTGGTTAGAATAAGATGTAACTTGGAGACATTGTAGAAAATATGTTTACCTTTCATCTAGCGTCAATATTCCACCTTTGTGTGCCAATCCACCCAGCAAAAGGCAAAGAATCTGTCTCGAGTCATAAAACATTTCGAAATCCGCGAGTAAACACAACAAAGAGCCCTCATTTGTCCAATAATCCTGATAGCTGGGCTTTATACATGAGTATTCCATATAGATCCTCAGTCCAAGAAAAACCTTCATCTCATCACTCGAGCTCTCACTGTCTGTTTCACTTGAACAGAGTCTGAATCAACCAAATTATTGATCACCTGTTGGACTGTCATAAGCCTAGACTTACTTTGCTTTCCTGTTGAAGTGCTTGGTTCATCAGCCGTTCGTTTCATTGTCAATTTTCCGAATTTGTTCACGTTAAGCCCCACAAAATCAATTCAAACATGGGGGCAGCCATTTGCAATGACTAATCACGAAGATTGACCACGATTGGTTGGTTATTTTTAGATTCTGACGCATTTTATGACATACTATCCAAATTACCGAAAATTAGGTCCAGCGGCAGTTAAGGAAATTACCGAAAAATGGGGACAGCGGTCTGGTAGGGTTAATAAGGTTCCAAGGATGACAGAGGCAGGAGAGCTGGCCAAAGATCCAGAGCTCTTTAAATCAGCAATTATAAAAGCAATGTTCTGCAAAGGACATGCTTTATGATAAAGCCAACGAAAGAAGTTGAATTTGTATTTTTCCGTCACAATTGTTATTCAGTTTCACTTCATTTTGTTCTTCTCTTTTCCATTTGGCTTCTTATGAAGCACAGCCACCACTATAGTAAACATAGCATAAAACACTGTGTGCTTTCATAGTGCAGCAACTTGTTTTACAAGATGAGATTGCTGGTCTCATGTACAATCCTCTTTAGTCACCACCTATGACATGCATGGAAATACAATGGCACTATTCATTCCTCCCCAGTAAGTAACCACAGAATTCACATATACCCATCATAAATATCTCACATTTTCTTATGATACATCACATGTATTGCTCTTACTTTTTAAAGTTCTGTGTGTACATCTCTGTAATTGAAGTAAAGTTTTTCATCTCTTCTTCTGTGGCCTGATACTTGGATAATGATTCTAGGAGTTCAGCCCTCTGAAAAATATAAAACGTGCAGCTAGTAAGGTATTTGTTTACATTCTTATCATCCCGTTTTTGCTCTTTACTTCTTCTTCATTCATTCTCAAACTGCCACTAGCAAACCACGAAAAGGGCATTGTAAGTAGCAGGATGTTGTTCAGAGAAAGGAATGCGTTGTGTCGTAGTTTACAGCTTGACTGCGAAATTGGCCCCTTTTGTTCCGGCGCATCCGACGTCAGCAGGCTGCTCTTTAAATGTAAGGCCTACTGTATGTTGGACACCCTGACAGGCAGCTTCTGCCAAAGCAATTCATACAAGGTGTGGTCAAAAAGAATTAAGATTGGCATCCTAATTATTGAACTGCAGAATACAACCAAATGAAATTGTTATAGAGACTTCAGTATACTATACTAGGTTGTATGAGGTAGGGTAACCAGTTCTTTTCCTTGATGCCTTTCACATTTCCATAGTCATATGCCAGGTATCTATACACTGCTGGGTTGACTGGAGAGTGACAGTCATGAGAGATGAACCCTGTACTTTTACTGTGAAAAGTGAGTGCTCTACCTCTACACTAATCAGTCACTTTTGTACATACTGTTACAAGAAAATTGAACATTAATAAATGCAATCATGTTAAATGTAGTTCTTTATTTATGTTGCTCTTTTATTTATTTGTAGTTCTTTTAGATGTTATGTATTTTTCTGAAGAAATACACATGGATACATGGTTGTGACATTACATTTGGCCTGGCTTCGTTCGTTCTCAATCTCCTGCTACCAAGCTCTAAAAGGGCTTTAAGTGGCAGAATTTAGTCCAAAGAACAGAATGCGTTGTGTCGTAATTTACAGCTTAGCTGCGATATTTGCACCTTTTGGTCTAACACATCTGACTTCAGCAGGCATTTTTTGAGTACTATGTTAGCCTTTCCTTTTCGATCCCTTCTCCTTAGCCAGTCTGCTCTGTTGCAGCCTGTTATCAAGGACCACCGTGTGGAGGTGGTGAAGGGTTTTGGCAGCTCTGGCTAGCTGGCCCTGACGCTAGCAGTTAGCTATGGGTCGCTGACCACTGCAGCTCATGCGCTGCTCAGCATCTTGATTGCTGACATTACACTTCACTTAGCTGCTCTTCTACCTTTTAGGGGAGTAGAAGACTTTTGTATGACTAAACTCGTATTTACTTGCAATCAAGTGTACTAACAAACAGGTGATCTGCCTGTTGTGTCTTTGATTGATGGAGAGGCATGTTCCTTTTTGCCCAAACAGCAGCTAAAAGTCTGTACATTTTTTTTAAATTGTCAACTGTCAAGGGTTTTTTTACATGCACAGCATGTTAACTGGAGCTCCAAATTGATCAATTGTCTCTGGTGGGACTAGATGTCCATTTCATCTACCTTGAGACCAGCGGATGCTCTTGTGGGATTCGAACACTCACCATTTCGTACTTTCATTTCTTGATAGGCGAAAGTCATAACTTTCAGCTCTAGTAACACACCCCTGTATGACTTTACATAGGGTTACTCAAATTGTTTCAGAATAGTGAAGCAAAATATGCTAAATACTAATTTTATAGAACTTTTATGAAAAGATAACTAACTACCTTCATGAAGTAGAAAAGATTTTATGCTCTGACGGTCCCATGAGCTATATCAGCAAAAGTCTTGTACTCCAGACAGATTGAACCAAGCAGGTGAAAGGCCAGATTAAGCCAACACAGCTGTCCTTCAGGTTCAGGGGTTGTGATAAGGGTAACAACCCAAACTCATAATATAAAACATATAATTACAAAAACTTAAATGAAAACTCAAACTGCCAATGATATGGGAATTGGCAATCAAAAACATGCAATATGTATAACGCTGGTTTAGCCATGAAAAGTTCCTTACCTTTTCTTTCTTTTCCTTTCTCTGGATGATATCATTCAGACGTTTTCTTTCTTTTTTACTTAGCTTTTCAACTTTCTTAATTGGTTCTGGAGCTTTCTTGTGTTTTTTCTTGGGACCAACAACCAACATATTCGTGTCCCCATCCATGGACTTTGATGCTGATATGCCTTCTATAGAGACCTGAGAAACAGAAGTTAAATACGCAAGTTTATCAGCTTGCTAATGAGAACTGATGCAAATGCAGACATATTTCAAAATGCCTTGACATTCCAAAATAAAAGACACACTTGTCTACAACAAACAGGCATCGTTAATAAAAGAATTGATTTTGTTCAAAAATAAACTTGAGATATGATTACAAGAAATCTTGTGTATATCTTTGTCCACTAGTTAAGAAACCGTGACATCATATTAGAGTAATTAAATATTAATTAAGGGACAACGTGGCCTAGTGACACATCTCACAATCTGAAGGTGCTGGGTTTGCTCCGCAATCCCAGCACCGACCGTTACTCCGGGGAAGCAAACCCTTAGAAAATGCAGGAGGAAGCAGACCCTTACATAAAATGCATGCCGAAGTCGGATGCACTGAGCCAACAAGCGCAAAATAAAAACATAGTGCAATGCCCACCGTTTTGAGGAATAGAGAAATAAGGTGAATGGAAAAAAACAATTTTTTAACTGCAATTAAATTATTTATGGAAACTTAGAATAAGTCAATTATAAAATCATGATTTTTTAGTTTATTACTGTCAGGTTTCAGGTAAAACATGACAAAATGAATTCAATTAATGATAAATATGTGGTTCAATATAACAGGTAAAATACAATGGCTCATATTTTACAAGAATATTATTACACAGTCTCACTTTCTAGAGAATGTATGTGTATATATATAGGGAAATAACATAAGATCCAGAGGATATGCCAAGCATATCAATTATACAGTATGTGTATATCGGGTTCAAGATGGTGCCACACTATTTAAAGTAGACAGAAGTTGTGTATTTCATGATGAATTTTTCACTTCTGGTGGTAATATATGGAGATAGGCTAAAAATAGATATAATTGAATTGACTGAGACACATTGGAGAGAAGAGGGCAAATATCAGAGTGATGAATATCATGTAATACACTCAGGAAATGTCAGTGGACAAGGAGGAGCATAGCCTGCATATTAAATAAACAGTCAACAGCTGTATTGAAAGAGGTGACCATACACAATCACAGATTAATCACATTATGAATGGCTTAGCATCCGGTGGACACAGTCATAATATAAATATATATGCCCTGCCCACATCAGCACACGATGAAGAGGAGATAGAAGAGATGTATAGTACTGTAGAGCAAATACTGAGGACAACAAACGCTATAAATATTAATTATGATAATGGGAGATGCCACTGAATCATTGCGACTTCACACAGAAAGAATGATTGATCAAGGGCGACCACTATTTATCTGCTTTATTGACAAGAGAAAGCCTTCAATCAAGTCCCCTGAAGCAAACTTTTTCAGATGTTGCTACAAATAGGTATAGAGAGACCACTCATTAGGTTAATCCAGAACCTGTAAGAAAATCAAGAGTGCTCCTAGCCCTCGCTTACATCTTTGTACGTTCTGGTCCACATGGCAATTATAGCAGAGACTGCGATCAAATATCACTCCAAGATGTTTCAACCTGTCATACCTGTCAATGGTGCATCCCTCAAATGTGATGCTCGGGAATTCAGCCTTTACTATAGAATTATTCAAAGCACCACGTTATTCAGGCCTTGTTCGGATTGATCTTGAAGTTTGAGTTGCCACACCACTGTGAGATTGCTTGGAAGGTTCCCTGGATGTCTTTGACCAACCCTTGCCAGTCTGAGCCAGTACTGTACGTTAGGATGTCATTTGCAAATGTTAACGTTCGTCCTGTGGGTTGAATGTTGGACACTTTTACTGTGTAGATGTTGAACAGCACAGGTAAGAGCAGTGACCCTTGAGGCAATCCTGAGCATATTCGCCTCGGTTCTGATGTCCAAGTTGCAAGATCCCACGTAAAGAATAGTGCAACTGTTCTTTCCATCGGGGCGGCTGATATCCAACTAACCAGCCACAGGTTTAAACCACACTGCTTGGGATGTGTCATTAAAGTATCAAAATCGACACAGTTGTATGCATCTTCCAGGTCGAGTGCCACAGTCCGTGACTGTTTCTTTGACTAAAACCCTCATACATATCATGTCGTATGAGACGTATGTGAAAGTTTCAGCATTACCCCAGGTCTCTTTCGCTGTTCTGTAGCTGCGTAGCGTATTGGGTAGGATGTGCTCCTGTTCTAGGTAGAACATTGTTTTCCTGGCCACTATTTTCTGTATGGTGATTATAATGATTATTCGATAACTGCTGAGAAGCGTGGATTCCTTACCAGCACACCAGGTTTAGGGACTGGGCACACCGCACAGATACTGAGATAGATAGCTGTGAAGTAGTATGAAGCCAGTCGTCAGACACAGATGTGAGATGACTTCTCTGTAGTGTCATTGAACTCCTTCACCATATTTCTTATCTCTGCCTCATTCAACTGCTTGATGTGGCAATACTGTACTCCACCAGGACCTGGAGTGGTGTTTTCTTAGAACTCAATTAGGAGGGCTATTTCACATTTGCTAACCCCCGCCTCGGTGATGAAGTGATGAGTAATGAGGTCTACATTCTTCCCTGCTGGCAGCGTCGAAAATGCCTTTCCGAATTTCCTGAATTTCTATGTCGCCTATACGTTTCTAACAGTAGTTAATACTAATAGCCAACAGCACCGCAGAATATTGTTATTAATGTTTCATCGTTTTGTAAAATTATAGTCTCGACTCTCTCTTCGGAAGAGTCTTCCGTCACTCTACTTTTTCTACTACTACTAACTAGTTTAAGTACTACTTCTCTGACAATTACATGAGCCAAATGCGAATAATCTAAGTTCACCAACCTTATTTCCATGTCCACTAAATTCTACATTCACTGTAGCATTACCAATCTTCCGTTTTCTCCCCATATTTTGCCTCAACAGATTCAACTTGAGTTATGGACAAGAACACCGACAAGAACGTGTGGGGCACGTGTGTTTACTAATGTCTGTTTACTATTGGCCTGTGTCTATCAGCCCGTCCACGGCTTTTTTTTAACTTAGTTGAAGATCTATCGGTACAGCTGCCGTGATGTTTCCTTTTCCGAAAGTTGTCTGCAGATCACTGAGTTAAGAGTCATCTCGAAAGAATTTACAAGAAGCTTGTCATAAGTCTTTACCCTGATTATGAAGGGGTAGGAGGAGAAAGTTGAAATTTGGCACAGTGTTTATTCCTTCTCAATGTAGCCACTTCCTGAATTTATACAATTCTGCCATCTCTGCCTGAACTTGAAAAGACCTGCAGAATAAATTAACCTATTTTTCGAACTAAACCAGTTATCACAATACAGTCGCCACTGTCAAAATGATTTAATTTCAGCTGTTTTTTAAGTTTTGGAAAAATAAAAAAGTCTGATGGAGCTAAATCCGAAGAATATGGTGGATCTGGAAGAATGTCAATATTCAAATCGTTGGTTGTTTGCAGCACAAGCCTTGCTTTATGGGAGGGCGGGTTGCCTTGAAGCAAAGGCAGAATTTGAGTGCGCGCTATCCCTCGTTTTCTGATCACAGTCTTTCTTAGTTTTCTTAGAAATAATATTGCCTATTAACCGTGTTGTCATGAGGCCGGAAATCTTTCAATATGACACCTTTGACGTCCCAAAAAACAGTCAGCATCACTTTTCTTGCAGATGTCTGTGCTCTTGGCTTGTGTTGGTGAGCCCGGGGTCTTCTACTGCATGCTGGAAATTTTGGATTCTGGGTCATAAGGGTGAACCCAAGTCTCATCTACTGCCACCATAGTCGGCAACATGTTTTTCGACCGACACATTTTCAGCAACTGGCCACAGCAATCAACCCTTGTTTGTTTCTGTTCACTTCTCTTCTTCTTTGCGTTCAGGATCTTTTGGTCACGTTATATCTGCAGGTCAGTCGCCATGATGAAGTCTGTAGTCTTCACCCGGTCGGAACGGCTGCCCCACATATTTTGTCTCAGCTCGGCACCCTCTCAGCAGACCCTCTCTTTGCTGTTCCTATTCTGGTCAATGATTTTCTTCACTCTTGCATCATTTTCATCGCTGCACTCTGATGATGATCTTTCTGATCTTGGAATATCAGCAGCATGGTAACTCCACACTTAAACTGCCTACACCAGTTGTTGTTTTTTTTACAGAAGCATACGAAGGACATAATTCATCAAATACTGGTTCCATCTCCCTGTGTATTTCTGTAGGTCTTTTTCCCTGCAACATCAAGAATGTTATCACAGTTCTGGCCACTGATTTCTCCATTGTTCTGACAAACCGGTAGAGTAGCATATTCGGTCAATAAGGTGTGTTGCGCCATGCACCATACCGGGTAAACCCGTCGAGGAGGGAAATTCATTCTTCTTAAGTCCAGTGCAAATTGAATGAGCTACATATGTGCCAAATTTAAACTTTCTCCTCCTACTCCTTTATAGTCAAGAGACGTATGGCAAGGTTCTTGTATATCAAAAAATGTTAGAATAATTTGTCTGCTCGGAAAAACAAATTTGCTTTGCTATTATTAGCGTGAATGCGTCTCGTGACCAGCTCTGATATTGTTATTAGTAGCATGCGCAGAAAGATGTGTAGGAAACGCAGGTTGCATTTAAAAGAGTAACTGATAGAGTGATGCATATCTTTTCATACACAGTGTGCTAGGCCTGAAAAATATATGGATGCAGAGGACCATATACTTTTACCTTTTTAAGCCAAATGGACATAAATTACTTAATTTGTATGCACAAGCTATTGCCATGTAGAAATCACATTATTGGTGGAAAGCAGAATACGGGAAGGTGTGTAAGAATTAGAGAGAGAAGAGAGAGGGGCGAGAGAGGGAGAGAATATTTGGGAAGAGATAGAGATGCAAAGAAAGAAAAATGATAAATAAATTATAAATGGTTAGCTTATTAAAGGGTTATGATTGAACTTTCCGCACAGGCATGTCCAAATTTGGTGGTGTTTGGCTAACAGCAATGCGCATTATGTTTTCCAGATGTTTGCCAATTCTTATTTTGGTTGTAATTAACTTAATTTTGGAAAGTAATTGTTCACAGATATCAGAACTAACAAACACTGTGACCCCTTTTTCGGCGCTTATTCTTCTTGGCACTTATCCTGGAAAGAACGTTGTGTCGTAGTTTACAACGAGGCTGCAACATCTGCGCCCTTTGACCTGACATTAGATTTCAGCACGACATTTTTGCCTTCAATCTGCAATTGTTGTTTTCTTAAACAGATTATACTAGTGTAACTTGCTTCCATGGCCACCACTTGGAGACGGAATAGATTATTTGACAATTGGGATTATGTGACCCTGATGCAAACACCCAGCTATGAACCGATGACTGCCGTCAGCTCATTCGCTGTGATGTACTTTCTACTCATTTTAGGCATTTGATTTAACGTTGTATATTCTCCACAAAGAGGCTGCGTGGCCTAGGGGTGAAACTTGTTCGGATTGTTTCCAGTTTGGCAGAAACTGAGTTTTTTTTCTCGGGCTAATGCTCCCCAACGTACGGAAAGTAATGGCAACCTACCGTACTGCACACTTGCCAAGAAACTTATAATAGCCAAATAGGTGACGGTTGTAAGAAGCTACGTTCCGTAAAAGGACATGCGACTTACTACTATTCTCTATAGGGAAGCCAGGTATAAAGGCGTCATTTGTCCTCCACTTTGATTTTAAATATATAATTATCTAGGAAGAGGACAATTTCCAATCGAATGTCCCCTAAAGGAGCAATGGTGTCGACATTAAAAGGTGTTGCGAAACACCTCAACCTTATTTGTTGCGGCCCAAACCCTTTGAAACGCTATACAAACTGGATGTGAGTGTTAGTAACGGCGTCAATATAGCTTGTGAAATCAACAAGGGATGTCGTCCACTCTTCAAGTTTTACTAAGAAATTAGTATTTCCGCCTCAGTTTATTCTGGAAAATCTTGACGGGGCTGTAAGTTTGTGTACCAGCTGTCCTTGTGTCTGTAACGTTATAATAAGAACATTAAAAGGCTATCTTGTCAACTAAAAATGAACAATTCTTTGATTGGGCTAGCCTTCATGTCCATGACAAGTTCAATTTCAGTTCACCACCCGATATATCACAGACTAAATGGGTTGGGACGCGGCAGGCTAAAATGGAAACGTTTTACAGTCCAGAGAAAAAAAAAAGATTAAAAACAATGCTGCACTCTTAAACGAAAAAATAAACCAATACCAGCATGCTCCATCCGCTGCCCCTGGAAAGGAATATCCTTCTCTGATCTTATTTGCAATATCCCCAACATCGAAGACAAAAAGACACAAACAGAGGAACAGAAAAAACACATAGTTACAAATTACATCAACCAAAAATTTCCAATAGCCTGGACGCACGCCTATACGGATGGCTCAGCCAAAGATGCCATTGGAAACGGGGGAGGAGGCTAGGAGACGCTGCATTAACTTCAGTGCCGAAGCCAGTGCCCTGAGACAAGCAGCTGAAACCCTTATAGGACATAAGGAGCAGGCAGAAAAGTAACTGGTCATTTTCACAGAGGCCCTCGCAGTGTTAATGGCGCTCAAGAACCAGCACAAAAATGAACTCGGTGCTCTGGCAGACTTGCTCGAACGCCTGTCCCAGTGCTTCAAAAACAGGTCAGTCCAGGGGATACCAGCCCGCTGCAGCATTCCAGGCAACGAGGAGGCAGACAGACTCGCCAGAGAGGGAGGAATGCTGCAGCAGAATGATACAGAAATCACATACAATGAGACAAAAGCATTCATCAGGGCAACGTACAGTGCAAAATGGAAAAAAGACCACCCTGGTCATATAGAAAACGATGCCTACCATCAACTCTCCAGGCAAGACCAGGTTATAATTCTCCGGCTACGCACAGGTCACAACAGACTTGGATGCCATCTGTACAACAAGTTCAAGATTGGAACCTATGTGCCTGCGGCAAAGCCCACATGAAGGCAGAACATTTTGCAGTCCTGTCCGCTATATACCGATAAAAGAAGTAGCATTTGGCAACAGCCAGTGTCCTTCCACGAGAAGCTGTATGGAAGCGTACAGAGCCTTGAGTCGACCGCTGCCTTCATTAGAGTCATTGAAGTTTAGGTCTGAAGATGAAGACGTTAGAATTCTTCTAAGACCAAGATTGTTTGGTTCTCCCTAAACAATAGGTCGGTCTCAGATACACTACCAGGGGTCACCTGCATGGCCACCAACATTGAGAGGGCATGACATAAAATAACTGAGTATCATATTCCACAGAAGACTCTCTTTCAATAAACATGTTGACAATGTGATTCTGAAAGCAAAGAAGGGTATAAATGCAATCAAATGCATGGCAGTCAGACATACAACAATGGACTGTTTTCCTGCGGATGCAGGCACTGGGTTTGTCTGTCCTGGACTACGATCTTGGTTTGCTAACACTATGACAGACACAGATAGATAGATTGGCGATAATCCAGAACGAGGCTACAACGAGACTACGACGCTACAGATATTCCCATTGCTGCCATGCGATTCCTGCTTGTTTTGCTAAGCATCACGGTGCGACATCAAGTAGTACAGGTGAAAGCATACGCTAAGGTTGTCAACATTGAAAAACATCCTCTGCATCAAGACTTGGAAACACCTAAGGGCAGACGTTTCAAGCGAGGAAGGTCATGAATGGCGGAGGCAGAAGACTTCTTTATGAGGGTCTGTACATTGGAAGAAGTGGGAAGTGGCAGTGAATGGTCAGAAGCAGGCAACGAGATCCCCAACGACGGGTGGGGATACAACTGAGCAGAGTGTGTCGCGAGGGAACAGAACTAGGACAGAAGTAGGCAACGAGAGCCTCAATGACGGGCGGGGATACAACTGAGCAGAGAGTGTCGCGAGGGAACAGAACTAGGACAGAAGTAGGCAACGAGAGCCTCAATGACGGGTGGGGATACAACTGAGCAGAGAGTGTCGCGAGGGAACAGAACTAGGACAGAAGCAGGCAACGAGAGCCTCAATGACGGGTGGGGATACAACTGAGCAGAGAGTGTCACGAAGGAACAGCACTAGGACAGAAGCAGGCAACGAGAGCCTCAATGACGGTGGGGATACAACTGAGCAGAGAGTGTCACGAGGGAACAGAACTAGGACAGAAGTAGGCAACGAGAGCCTCAATGACGGGTGGGGATACAACTGAGCAGAGAGTGTCGCGAGGGAACAGAACTAGGACAGAAGTAGGCAACGAGAGCCTCAATGACGGGTGGGATACAACTGAGCAGAGAGTGTCGCGAAGGAACAGCACTAGGACAGATGCAGGCAACGAGAGCCTCAATGACGGGTGGGGATACAACTGAGCAGAGTGTGTCGCGAAGGAACAGCACTAGGACAGAAGTAGGCAACGAGAGCCTCAATGACGGGTGGGGATACAACTGAGCAGAGAGTGTCACGAGGGAACAGAACTAGGACAGAAGTAGGCAACGAGAGCCTCAATGACGGGTGGGGATACAACTGAGCAGAGTGTGTCGCGAGGGAACAGAACTAGGACAGAAGTAGGCAACGAGAGCCTCAATGACGGGTGGGGATACAACTGAGCAGAGAGTGTCGCGAGGGAAAAGAACTAGGACAGAAGCAGGCAACGAGAGCCTCAATGACAGGTGGGGATACAACTGAGCAGAGTGTGTCGCGAAGGAACAGCACTAGGACAGAAGCAGGCAACGAGAGCCTCAATGATGGGTGGGGATACAACTGAGCAGAGAGTGTCGCGAGGGAACAGAACTAGGACAGAAGTAGGCAACGAGAGCCTCAATGACGGGTGGGGATACAACTGAGCAGAGAGTGTCGCGAGGGAACAGAACTAGGACAGAAGCAGGCAACGAGAGCATCAATGATGGGTGGGGATACAACTGAGCAGAGAGTGTCGTGAAGGAACAGCACTAGGACAGAAGCAGGCAACGAGAGCCTCAATGACGGGTGGGGATGCAACTGAGCAGAGTGTGTCGCGAGGGAACAGAACTAGGACAGAAGCTTCGATATAGGAGCTTATCAAGCATCATTCAGGATCACAAGATCCAATTATGTACACATATGGGTCTGTCAAAAGAGATGCCAACATGTACTGTAGGGGCTTTGTCTTCTACCATAATGGCAGGAAGGTGGAGGAGAAATCAGCTGCCTACCCCACTACCACATTGGGTATGAGGATGGAAATTGAGGAGGTAACAGAGACCCTGACTTGGTTGGTAACACAACCGGGGACACACACAGTGATACTGTCAGACTCGCTGGGTATACTTCGTAAGATAGAAAGGTGTATGCTAAGAAGGGAGTGGCCTTCAATAGGACGAGCTGTGGTGAACGACACTATGGTGTCATGACGAGAGACAGGGTTGAATTGATCAGGCCAGGTGTTGAAACTCTACAGAATGATGAAGAGACAGAAGGTTGTGAAAATGCATATGTGCAGAGGATGCTAGATTTGGGAGTGACTATGGAAGAGGGGAGAAAGGGTGTCTTGTCTGGAAAGATCCAAAGAAAAACAAATCAACACCTGAGTAGATATACACTTAGTTGGCAGCTTGAATGAAGTATGGAGCACTTATTGGAATGTCTCCTGAGTGAGGAACTTGATTCCTAGAATCAATAATCTAGAAATAATAAGCCTTGCATACAATAACTAGAAAAAATTCAAATTATCAATACATTCTTTCATCTCTTCGGTTCTCTGGCATTTTTTTGGGTGCATATTTGATGTCTAGCTTCAAAAAGTGAAAGTCATATCTATACTGTCTTACTTTCTTGTTATCTCATTCAACTCTTTTAGTCATTCAAATGAAAGATAAGCCACAATAGTAATTGATTTATTATTTTATTAATCACAACAATACAAAATATTCTTAAATCTTCATGGTGATTCTTTTTGTAAGGTTGACAATGCCGATATCACAGATTAACAATGACATATTTTTTAAGGAATTCATTTTAAGTTGCTGAATCTGATAGCAATGGAAAAACTGAAGATAGTAGAACCTTTAGTCTGAACACATGACATATGAGCTCACAAAAGTACTGAACATTTCAGCTACAGAATAGACAAATATGCTGTGGTGTTCACTTTTGTTTCAAATTTCGCCACATTGAAGTGAGTGGCTGAAGATGCAGCAGTGAATGAGCTGACAGAAGCCATCAACTCATAGCTCGCAGCTTGCATCAGGGCCAGTGACCCATAACTGACCAAGATCATATTCCACCTACAATCGGTGACCTTGGAAACAGACTAGCCATACTATGAGATTAGTATGATTATAAGAGATTAGTGATCAAAGACAAAAGGCAAACATGGTCCCAAAAATAGGATGCTAAAATCAGATGTGTCCGGCTGAAAGGTTCAGATATTGCAATATCGTTGTAAACTATAACACAATATAACAAACATCCTTTTCAGAACGAACACAGAAGAAAAGTTAGAAGGAGAAAAAGAAAAAAGAAGAAGAAGAATAAGAAAAAGAAAAAAAAGAAGCAGAAGAAGAAGAAATGAGTGTACAAATTAAGCAGCAATTATATTCTTTGTTTTTATTAGACTTTCATTTATCTCCTTGACTTTTAGTAAACTGTCATTTATTTCCTTGACTTTTAGTTAACTTTCATTTATCGCCTTGGCTTTCAGAAAACTTTCCCAATGCCTCTTTGCTTTTAATAAATCTTCCTACAGCTTGAAAATCCTTTTATTCTCCTCGGGAGTACTCATTGACAAAGTTTGAAACTATTTCATTAAACTATCAAAGCTGGCAGATTTTGACATGTGGTGACTATTGTCCTTAACAAAGGTAAAAACAATGGAAGTTTCTTATTATTGTCCTTAGCATCATGAATTAGCTGTGCTCTTCTTTGGTGTTCATGCTAATATACAGCTTCTCAAGGTGTTTCTATCATTTCTTTCCTCAAATTATTTTTGGAATTGAATTTGCCAACTGATAGCAAGATTCTAGTCTAATTGATTTTACATACAAAATAAAAATACAATCATCAGACAAATTATAAAAGCATGCAAACAAAAACATGAGTAAAATATAGCAAAATATAAAATGCGTGCAGTCAAATATTTACAGAGATAATGTGGTTTACACCATTTTACATGATATACTTTAAAACATTAATACTGAAATGGTGCTGCAAAAAAGCTGCCAAATAAGACTGTTTCACTTTCCTTTTTATCTCTAGATCAGTCAATTAATTTTTTTTTAAAACATGTTTGTACTAGTACTTACTTATGTTTTATGTACACAGATACATCCATCTGTTCATCTATCCACTTGACATTTCTATATTTGTGACTTCCAACATGACACAGTATATATGTGTACAATAATTTTCATTGAATAAATATTAAAATTGTATATCCATAAATAAACGGCATAAATTTAATATTATAAAATATGTTTAAATTATAAATACTGATTTGGTTTTACAAAAAAACTTTCAAAAAATGTATGTTTCTTTCATTCTTGTCAGATCTTTCCTTCGATTATTTCCAAGACTACTGTTAAACTTATATCTGCAATGCATCCAGCGGTCCCACCATTAATTTGACATTTATATTTTTCTTAAATCAGTTTGTATTCAAAGGGCACCTTATAGGACTATTTACTACTATACATATTATTTAAAAAACAGTTAATAGGGTTGTAGATGGGTCTGGTAATCTCAGCATGTAAAACAAAATGTCACAGAAAATACCACTTCATGAGCACAAATGTACTTTGACTCAGGCTTCCTGCAAGGAGCAAAATGTAATTGGCATGCTTCCACTGGAGTAAAATAAAATTACCATATCAATCAAACAAAACCATTTCAGCTCCACGTGTAGCATAGGTCTTCAACATATATACGCCAAATCATTGAATAACTTGTTAATTTTATTTGTGGACATTTTTGTGGCTCAAAGTTTGTATAGGATATGGTAACCAGCCCCATGCCCAAACCTCCTTAATCATTCCTACAACATGCCTATCAAGCTACTATTCTTTGCTCCCCATTTGTCCAGTTTACACTAGGGCACATTAAAGGTCATATGATGGTATTATATTTCTCAAAGTTACTGTAGTTTCCAACATGACAATACA
Source organism: Ariolimax columbianus (assembly GCA_036924085.1). Taxonomy (NCBI): domain Eukaryota; kingdom Metazoa; phylum Mollusca; class Gastropoda; order Stylommatophora; family Arionidae; genus Ariolimax; species Ariolimax columbianus. The sequence goes on along the minus strand of JAVGWX010000015.1, from coordinate 46,243,083 downwards.
AGTACATATATGCATGTTATTATAATTTAAATAATATTCCCAGCTAGGAAAATAAAATACGGAACAACAAAATGGAATAGCTTTTATACTTATGAATGAGTATAAAAAAAAGAATTAAATTAACACTCAGTATTTTTTTTTCAGGTATCATTTCAAATACAATAAAGATTTGAAATGTCTTTCAACATTTCTTTTAAAATGTGTTTATCACATGTGAGCAATAGGGCTATGACATTTAATACATAATTTAAAAAACACATTTAGTTACATGTATAGAAAAATATTAAGTTCATTCAGTGCAGAGCTGCATTAGATATGTACAATATAGGTTAACCGCCATTTATTTGTTCTTTAAAAGTCAGATGAATAAAAAGCAATAGATTTCCGAGTTACAATAGAAATCTATTTCTAAGAAGACACGTACTTTAGCAACACTGAACTAATTTGTTAGTACATTAATGACATATTTAACAATTATCATTGTGCCGTTTGTTCCCATCGCTGAGGTACATTAGGAGGATTTCTGGCAAGAGGCTTGCTGAGCACTTTAAGTGTCGGCCTTCTGACCGCGAAGACATGTGTTCAAAATGTTGGAAAGGTCAAATAAAAACCTAGCATGTAGAACATGGTGACTGATGAGGCAAGTGACCTTTATTCTTCTGTCTTATAAATCCTCTCATTGGATGAACTACTTGAATTTTACAAAAAGAATCAATCTCCAACATTTAGTTAATTATACATTCTCCATTTTCAGTTAAACTATACTAACAGGTTTTTAAATACTTAATTGTATAAATAAAATAAATCAATCAATCGAAGCTGCAGCGATACTGAAGGCCAATAAGCAATAAAATTGTATAACATAATGCTAATTTTGTTAACAACTTTTTTTTTTGCCTGAGTGATACAAATGTTCCTATTGTAAATCAGTGTTCATGTCCGATATTGGCTGCTCATTTGCCAGCATTGAAGTTACAAATTACTTTGATTTTTATTACTAAACTGAAGCCCGTTCTTCACCACATTGATTTCTCATCTTCCCTTGAATCTTGTCCTTTAATATCTTCTGTAGAACACTTTCATGTCTCATATTTTTTACCCTGGGGCAACTCTTCCCCTGCTCTTTCTTCTCACCTCACTCTTTTTCATTTGACTCTGTCCTACAGTCACACTCTTACACAACTTTTACACGTGCCCTCATGGTGAGGCCCTTCCATTGCACTTTGGTTGGGGATTGCTTCTGAGGGCGCACAAACCTAGTATAGGTACATACAGATGCACACATGCATCCAAGCACTGGTTTATGCGTCCTGATATCGCCCAATGGACTACGGTCTGGGGTGGAAAATGGCGCGCCTCCGCCAGTAGAAACTAGTGAGGCAAACATCTAAGCAACAACAACAACATTCATGTCTTATATTGTGACCCAATCAACTCAACCAACATTTTTGTATCATATGCAATATTTGTCCTTGTGCGCACACATCAGGGAGTACATTGTCATTGGATCTTCTTTCTGTCCACCCACACTTTCCATTCTACGGTATCACCACATTTCAAACTCTTCCAAACTTTTTTTTTATCCTTCTTTGCTAAAGTCCATGTTTTAGCCCAATGCAGTGCAATTGGCCATATATGAGTGGCAAATATTCTTTTCATCAGTTCTGTCCTATTCTTTGAGGTTAAATATTTTTGTTTTTTTCTGAAGTAATTTTTTGCCTTTGCAATCCTTGTCTTAATTTTCTGTTTCATTGCAGGCATCTTCTGTTACAGTTTGCCCCAAATATGTAAACTTCTGTACTTGTTCAATTATTACTCTATTGATGATCACATTTATTTATCTCTGTTGCTTGGTCATTACCAAAGTCTTTGTCTACCCTGCGTTTATTTTCATGCCAAACTCTTTGGCTGCGCTATTAATTTTTTCAAGCAGCATTTGCAACATTGCTTCGGATTCTCTGACTATCACTTGGTCATCGTCAAATTTAATGGCATTAACTTTCATACCACTAACTTTGACACCCCTCTTACAACTCCCCATAACCTTATTCATCAACTCAGAATATAGAGACTTGGCAAAAGCGAAGCAGTCCTGTTGCACCGTGGGCGAATGTATACAACAATTATTTCCATTGCTGGGGTCTTTAGTGGATTTTTTGGGCATTAATTATGTCAGAACATATTGGCCATTAACACAAAAATATACATCTAGGCCTGAAATCTTGAGCAGCTCTGTTCATTTCCGTTTGTATAACACTGTTTATGTTCCGAGTTCATTACATTAATTGTTTCATATACAACAGTATGTATAAAAACCAGACTTTGACAAATATAGGTTTCCAATAAAATAAATACAAATAAAAGCATTCAACAATAATACTGATGTTGCTGAGAACATGTCATTAACCAGTTATAAATATTCTTACTATACAAAGGTACAGGTAAATCCAACGTCAATGTTTATATTCTGAATTTCATAGTCATTAATTCCACTGCGACAGCCGGTTCTTGCAACTACTGGAATCGTTTGCAGTAGACTCTTGCATACTTTGTTTCCACTTCGGCCGTGTCTGGATCTGTTCAGAAGAAACATTAACAATTCTAGAAGCTTGTTATTGCAGATGATTTTATAATTAAGTCTCTAGTGCACGTTAGTAATGAAAATTTTACAACCAAGTTGGCAGTGAAGGAAAATGCAGAAGGTTTCATACTAAAAAGTGTAGAAAAGGGTGTGACAAAATATTTGATACTAAAGTTAGTAAAAAAGGGCAGTGCAGAAGGTTTGATGCTAAAGTTTGTAGAGAAGAGACGTGGCAGAAGGTTTGATGCTAAAGTTTATAGAGAATGGCAGTACAGAAGGTTTGATACTAAAGTTTGTAGAGAAGAGACGTGGCAGAAGGTTTGATGCTAAAGTTTGTAGAGAAGAGACGTGGCAGAAGGTTTGATGCTAAAGTTTGTAGAGAAGAGACGTGGCAGAAGGTTTGATGCTAAAGTTTGTAGAGAAGAGACGTGGCAGAAGGTTTGATGCTAAAGTTTGTAGAGAAGAGACGTGGCAGAAGGTTTGATGCAAACGTTTATAGAGAATGGCAGTACAGAAGGTTTGATACTAAAGTTAATAGAGAAGGACAGTGCAGAAGGTTTGATACTAAAGTTGATAGAGAAGGACAGTGCAGAAGGTTTGATACTTAAGTTGATAGAGAAGGACAGTGCAGAAGGTTTGATACTAAAGTTGATAGAGACGTACAGTACAGAACGTTTGACACTAAAGTTGATAGAGACGTACAGTACAGAAGGTTTGATACTAAAGTTGATGGAGATGTACAGTGCAGAAGGTTTGATACTAAAGTTGATAGAGAAGGACAATTCGCAGGGTGTGATGCTAAAGTTGATAAAGAAGGACAGTGCAGAATGTTTGATGCAAACATTTGTAGAGTAGGGCAGTGCAGAGGATTTGATGCAAATGTTTGTAGAGTAGGGCAGTGCAGAAGATTTGATGCAAACGTTTGTAGAGTAGGGCAGTGCAGAGGATTTGATGCAAATGTTTGTAGAGTAGGGCAATGCAGAAGGTTTGATGCAAACGTTTGTATAGAAAGTTTTATACTAAAGTTTATAGCAAAGGGCTAGCGTCCTTGAAGGTAGCTTTGATAGAACCTTTGAGAAATATATCAAATGCCCTTTTTCCATTCCAAAAAGGACATACAGTTGCCACTACAGTTAGTCACCTTATAGACAGCTTGGATCAAAGCATATATACTCTCTTGCAGTAATAGTTCTTGTAGCATTGTGTTTTACTTGATGAGGTACCAAGCCCCATCCACAACCCTCATAAATCACGTTTTTAGAAAATACAAAGTTGGCTGTAACTACGTCATGGCCAATCTCAAACACAGATGAGAAATTAGGACGTCTGGGTTTGAGACTAGTTCTCCCACCCCATAAAACCTTCATGTTACGAAAACATCAGTGGACATATTTATTGAACCATCCTTGAAGGAGAAAGGTTTTTCAACGGTATCTATGATGAAAATTATGTTACACAAAACCAGATTGATCACATCTGCGTAAATATTAAATTTAGACAATCTTTACAAGATGTCGTGGTCTACTGAGGAATGGATGTGACTACATGCCACAATCTAGGAATGGCCAAAGTTAGGATTAAGTCAGTGTGGGATATCTCAAAAGAGATGTGAAGAAAAAGAATTTGTTTATTACACTCAACAAACAATTTCAAGCACTGGCACAAATAGACAGAGAAGCATGCATTGATGATAATTTGAAACAGCTACAAAAGTTATGAAAAACAAGGTGTAAAAAAGTCGTTGGTTGAAAGAAATGCCAGCGCAAAGAATAGATAACAGCCAAAATGATCACAATGATCAAAGAGAGATGGGCCAAAAGAATTGCAAAACTACAACTATCAAAGGCACGGCACAGAAAGGCTGCACAGAGATAAATAAAGAAATTAAAAAAGAGCATCAAGGTAGAAGAGAGAAACTGCATTAACTGTCTGAATACAGAAGACGAAAAAGCTGCAGTAAGAGGAAACTTGAATGGTCTGTGTCCAGTGTGTAACCTGACAATGGTCACATGATCTTTCCAAGCGAGCTTCCGATATGAATCATTTAAAAAACTAAAACTGGTCTGCAATTGTATTAGTAAAACGAGGATGTTAGACTTACCCACGTTGACGGAAACACATCTGAAAATGGTGAGGATATTCATTGTCCACAACTAGTCTAGCCGTAGCTATTCGGCAAGGATATCTGCAAGTAAAACACACACACTTTTAGAATATACTGAACCACTACGGGTATTTCAACTAAACTACAAAACGATTGAAAACATATTTATAACCAATGTACACCAACTAATGTATATCACCTAGGTAAGAGGTAGCCTGGAAATATAGTCGAGAATCTGCTTCTTTTTCCACTTCATGGATTTGAATACGGAAAAGCATTCTTGTCAAAAACCTTCCCCTCTCTCGTCCTGATCGATCTGAGTCCAGCGACTAGTCAAGACGAATAGAGATATGACAGGACACAGTGGACAACCATTACGTTCTATTGTCTCGGATGCTATGTACATTCCCCACCGCGCTTCTGGGATTCTCATTGAATCAGCAACTGGTTTCATCCGCATAATCCGTGGAGTCCATTCCTCGCATGCTTGGGTAGAGAATCCATAGCTCACAGATTGTTGAACGTTCAATTTCCCCCGTCTACTATCTCCTGGTTTAACTCGCCAGTCGAAGTCACATCACAAGGTGTGGCGGCTGCATGATTACACCTGCTTGGAGTCACGTATGAAAGTTTGGTGGCAGGTTGGTGAACGAACAGCTGTCTGTGGAAGCGCGACATGTTTCTTCCCACCAGAAGTGCTCTCTTGCCCTACCACTCTAGACACCCTATACAAAGCATAGAGCGACAACTACAGCTGTTCCCCTCTCCACCCATATAAAGTTTGTATTAAAGCACTCACGTCAGTTTCTGTAATGATTATTTCTTTAACAACTTGATTAACATGTAGAAGCTGCTAATCCCAAGAAAACTCTCGTTTAAACAGCCTTTAACGACGTGAGTGGAAGGTTTCAGTCGTCAAATTGACATAGTTGTGTACACAATGAGACATTGAAATACAAGCTAAAGACGAAATAGTTAATAAACAAACAAACCTGTAGCCATCAAGATCTTCGTTAACGTGCAGTACCCATGGGCATGTAGACATCTCAGTGTGCCATGGCTCCAGAGTATGAACTGGCCAGCGGTGCCACGAAATTTGGTTTGCTGTATGGATAAAATTGATACTTTTACGATAAATTTATTTCAAGGAACCACAAAAAGAGTCATGGAGAAAATATAATTAAAGGTTAAAAACAATTTTACATTACGACTATACTTACTGTACGCACAATTTCTTCTTTACCTATTTTATGTGTTAAAACCTGTCATGTGCGTGGTAAGGAAACAAAAGTGAAACTATAAGAAGCACACACAAAAAAACACCCCAAAAAAATAGAAGATCATAAGCCACAATGCCATACTGGTAAAAGAGAATGGACTAATTCAGACTCAATCAATCAAAAACCTCTTTCAATTCCATGTGGAGCATATCTTCATTAAATACATGAGTTCACCCGGCCTCAGCCATCCGTTCTAGATATATCCATGTCCTCGTAGTGTTAGAAGTAACTTTTCAAAATGTATTAACGAGGATGTGATACGGGCATCCAAAACAAAAATTGTAAGTATCAAACACATCAGAGAAAGCCGTCCTTTTTTATGTAGGCATTGTAGAAATAGAGCACGCTGTGACGCGTATGAGAGCTATACCAATTTGAATAAAGTGAACTGAAGTTGGATACATTGTGCCATAAGGTGCAAAACATTATACAATACACTCCGACATTAGGAAACACAGTGAATGAATTTCTTGAAAATGATAATGTAATAAAACTCTAAAGAATTTGGTTGCTTGACTTCATCCTGTTTTTTTCCCCTTTGAGGACAAGACCAAAATATATTATTTCCACTGGCTTCTATTATTTGGGCCGTCTTCTTTAACTCCACCCATGAGACTGGAGCTGATATATACTAATCTCATTCTCCATTGTTATTTGTCAACTGTTCTTTGGCATCCCCATTCATTTCTTCCCATATTATGTACTAATCCAGCGTGTGTCTGTATATTGCTAATCTTCTTTTCAAGGTTATGTTCTATCCATTCAAACTTTCTTAGGGTATGTTCTGTCCATCTAAAATTTCTTAGGGTATGTTCTATCCATCTAAACTTTCTAAGGGTATGTTATATCCATCTAAACTTTCTTAGGGTATGTTCTATCCATCTAAACATTCTTAGGGTATGTTCTATCCATCTAAACATTCTTAGGGTATGTTATATCCATCTAAACTTTCTTAGGGTATGTTCTATCCATCTAAACTTTCTTAGGGTATGTTCTATCCCTCTAAACTTTCTTAGGGTATGTTCTATCCATCTAAACTTTCTAAGGGTATGTTATATCCATCTAAACTTTCTTAGGGTATGTTCAATCCATCTAAACTTTCTTAGGGTATGTTCTATCCATCTAAACATTCTTAGGGTATGTTATATCCATCTAAACTTTCTTAGGGTATGTTCTATCCATCTAAACTTTCTTAGGGGATGTTCTATCCATCTAAACTTTCTTAGGGTATGTTCTATTTACCTAAACATTCTAAAAGTATGTTCTATCCATCTAAAAGTGTTTAGGGTATGTTCTATACATCTAAACTTTCTTAGGGTATGTTCCATCCATTTAAACTTTCTTAGGGTATGTTCTATCCATCTAAACTTTCTTATTGTATGTTATATCCATCTAAACATTCTAAGAGTATGTTCTATCCATCTAAACTTTCTTAGAGTATGTTCTATTTACCTAAACATTCTAAACATGTGTTCAATCCATCTAAACTTTCTGAGAATATGTTCTATCAATCTAAACATTTGAAGAATATTTTCTATCCATCTAAATACTCTAAGAGTATGTTCGATCCATCTAAACATTCTGAAGGTATGTTCCATCCATCTACACTTTCTGAGAGTGCGTTCTATCCATCTGAACTTTCTCTTTTAAATCTCAAACTTTACTAACAAATTTTGTTTTTCCTTTGTTTTTGCCACACATATGTTCATATGTTTTTCACTTTTTGTCGTTCAATTTAAGCGTTTTAACGCAACAAAAATTTTAATAAAATAAAAAAAGTCCACAAGATTATTAAACTCACCGTCAACATCTGAACACGGTCCTCGAGGAGCGAAACCACCAGATGCAGTATCGTTGACAAGAGTATAAAACTGTCGTACTTCATTCTTCAGCTGCACAAGATATCCAGGGTCTTCACAGTTCACGGCAAAACAGAACGTTTTATTAAACAAGACTGCAAATAGCAGCAGGCCTGCGATGGTGGTTTGTGGGTCAATGCAGATCTGACAAAGATGCAAACACACACGTTATGAATTAATACTTGACGGAGTCATTCCCCTGCTACCCTGATGTGTCTTTTCTTTTTCTTGAAGTTTGTAATTTGTAAAAGGAAGGTGGGACAGCAGTCCATTCTTAACGCGGCGAATGGGGAAAGCACTCTGTCCTTTTTTACTTGGGGATGCCAGCGTCTTAAAAGTTAGTTGCCAATCGCAAGCGACGTCTTGATGATGTAACTTGCGTTGTATTTTGATCATAGTAAGGAAGAAGATGTTCTGATCATCAATCTCACTCTCTTTCGTTCCGAGCTACCTTGGACTAGCGGCAAAACTATCATGCGAGACGAATGGAGGTAACTCAGGATGCAGTCACTTTGTCGAATAAAAAAGACCCAGTGTCTGTCAAAATAGGCAATACATGATTCGAACCCTGTCATTGTGAAACGGACGCCAAGACCACGCATCATGGTACCCGCATACCAATTTTTTTTTAAAAATTGTTTACACTTGAAGTACAGTGACGTCGATTTTTAGAAGAACAGAACAAAATATTTCAAGAAACTGGAATTGAGGACTAGATAAATGTAGCGAGGAAAAGCTAAAGAGTGTAATGCTATGATTGCAGCACGGCCATGTTGTTGTTGCTTAGATGTTTTCCTCACTAGTTTCTACTGGCGGAGGCGCGCTATTTTCCACCCCAGACCGTAGTCCATTGGGCGATATCAGGACGCATAAACCAGTGCTTGGATGAATGTGTGCGTCTGTATGTACCTATGATAGGTTTGTGCACCCTCAGAAGCTAGCCCAACCAAAGTGCAATGGAAGGGCCCCACCATGAGGGCGCGTGCGAAAGTTGTGCAAGAGTGTGACTACTGTACGCTGCGGTTTTTTCGATGGAAAAAATGAGGGGGAAAACTATCCTTCTCACTGAAGAACAACGGGAAATGTATGTGGTAACGTAAACGGTAGATTCTGACACTTTGTGTTATATGGTGATTTTGCAACCTCATGCATTCACAACCCTTCGCAGCCGCACATAGTATGGTAAAGGGGTGCTATTCTTTCCTCCGTGTAAAGGGACCTGGAATTTATACGAAGGTCAACAATAAATATAATATTACATATTCTGTTAATATAAAATAATTTAGTTAGCCTTAGACTCCCCACTGTACATTAGCTCTGAATGTATCAACAGCATTATTAAGGTTTCAATACAACAGTTATTATATTTGCGTATACTAAGGTAATCAATCGGAATAGCTCACTTTGTCAGGCTGGCTTTTTATTGCCATTTTAAATTTATCTAGTAAATCTTTTTTTTTAACAGGTCAAAGTCACTTTTTTCCCCATTACATATTCTCACAGTAATGGACAAAAAAACTGTTTTAAACTACGAAAGGATGTAATGGCTCGCAAAAAACAACAACAACAACAACAACAAAACCAAACCCGAACTGAAAAAGGCACACGCTTTCAATCACACAGAAGTGCACGAATTTGTCTTTTAGCGTTTCGCATGCTCTTTATAAAATAAAGGACTTTTTATCAGTTCTGCGTGTGTTGAAAATTACTGTAACATATAGTTTTATAGTATTGTTGAATAATATTATTTGCTGCAACTGGTGAAGCCAAGAGTGATAAAAGAAGATTAGAAATCAAGAGAAACACTTTGAAAGACTGATTATGGGTATACACGGAAATGGACAAAATATCAGGGAGTCGAAATCAGCTGGCGAGTGGGGTAATTAACTACTAGCTGGAGCGAGTTTCAAACTGATATTACTAACCACACATTGCATAACCCTCTTGGATCTACGACCCACGTTTGGGAAGGATAATGTAATCAGCTCACCTGTACAACAAAATGAGGATTGGGACAGATGACAGGTGCCTATGTGGGGAGCATATCATGACTGTGGAACACATCATGCACAGCTACACGCTTACGCAGGAAAATAGAGAACAATACTGGCCTCGTGAGACAGATATGCGACAAAAGCTGCATGGACATGAAACAGCCTTACAGACAACGGTGTCCTTTGTAAGAGAAACCGGAACCTTGATCTGTGGAAAAACGAAGAAGCAGAAGCTCACGTTGAAATAAAATGACGGACTACCATCGGGTCATTATCGCTCTGGGTTTGTTTGCTTCTTAGATGTTAGCCTCAATAGTTTCTACTGGCGGGGGCACGCCTAATCCACCCCAAACCGGTGAATAGAATGCAGAAACCGATGGAGTGCGAAAGCGGACCTCCAGGTGAAAAATCTAAGAATTATGATGCAGTCATATATATTGATTGATCTGTACTACGCGATAAGAAAGCCGATTGAGGGTTCTTGACTAGAGTAAGAAGTGGGGTCCCTGCTGAGAGGAGATGTACATACTTGACGCGCAGAATCAGAATGGAAAGCGAAGCAGTGTCTTCGCCACTGAGTTGGCAATCTTGGAGCTCTCTAATGGTTGATACTGACTCATTCCTTGCATCGGGAGGTGCGGACAGGCTGACTGTGATAGTGGACACAGAGGCCTCGAATCTGTCCTGTCCATGCTGGGGTTTGCATGGATGAAAAAGCTGACGCTCTTGCTTCAGGGCCACCTGAAGTGAGAACAATAGCAATGAATGGAGAGGACATTTTTAAGTTGATCAACAACCACGTTTAGGATAAAGACATAGCATGCGATTAGCCAGTGATGTACAAACGCAGTACCAGAAGAGAGAGTCACATGAGAGGACGAAGCAGGAGTGTGTACAACCAGCGAGCTAGAGGAACCATCAGTACCTACAATCACAGCGCTTGATGACGTCTTTAAGGGAAACAACAAACTCCACTTCATACTGTGTACGACAATCCTTCATACAATACCTCATTTCTTCTTTATGATTTTCACTTCTCCTCCTGTGATTCTTCACCAAGTCGTCTTAGGCCACCTTCTCTCTAAGATCCATATCATGGTGGTATCAGGGACTCTTCCATCGTCAACCAGTTGATTGTGAGCATATCGTAATTGTTGCACTGCATTCCCACTGCTATAATTGACATCTACTTAGTTCGTTCAAAGATGCAGTTTGCAAAACATAGTTTGTAATCAATTAAGTGCAATTCCAAAATAACACAAAAATACTTACCATAGTTGCGTATAAATTGTAATAGATTTGTTATAGACTTAATTATTAGTCTTTAGTTTATGTTTCAAATGCTTTGGAAGTTGTAATGAATGGAGAGGAAACAGTTTTAATGATTCTACCTAGGTTCAAAACTGCATTTATATACTACATTTGTCAAGGTATTGCTGGGCTAATAAGTCAATATATTTGCCAAAAATAGATGATATTTCCTCCCAATACGATACATCCAGGCCATGATACATGGATACATCCTTCTTGTCGTGTTGGGCTGCTTCCTTTATTTTTAGAAGCCAATCAAATCCGCTGTTTTATGGTGACCTAATTTCCGGACGGAGACAAGATCTGGTAATCCCCCACTTTTAAATGTCATCAATAGTGATCATGTACGTGTAAATGAAGAAGGTCATTGATAAAGGTTGTGGCTGCAATTTCTGTTAAGTGTTTGATTTGTTCCTATGGACCGGAACTACCTCATATATTTATCGGAACAATACCGGTACTGTCTTTTATCTACACAGAAAACCGCCTATGAAAAATAAGTGAAGACGATTTGAAAGATCCTGCATCAATCACTGAAAAATTAATAACATCATTTTTTTTTAAAATGTGGAATGTTAAAAATAGCGTCATTGACATTTGACTTTTGATCCAAGGGACAACGAGTTTCCATTCCTTCTTTTCCCTACGCCAGGTAGTAGAACGGATATGTTTTCTTAAGTTGTTTTGTGTGACCACGCAGGGAGTTGGTAATAGAGGAGGTTGGTAGTAGGAGTTGTGTCCGCAAAAATGACAATGGTGGACAATCCATAAAAGGTGTTTTATTGCTTCCTCCTGTCCATCTCAGTGCTTCTAATATGTGGTGCATGATCTGCGGACACTCTCTTATAGTGTTTTTTTTTATGTCTTGTTTGCAACCTGAAAATTGGACGCTGGTCTCTCAGGCTCATTGTTGATGTTATCTTTGTTGTTGGCTGAGGTTGGGTGGAGACGTGCTTGAATACAGAGCTCTTGCAATGACACATGTAGTCTATCGGTCCATTTGTTGTTGTCTGCAGTTGTTGTAGATTATGTTTTTAGTAGTTCTTTGGTTGGTGGGATTGTTGGGTTGTGGTTTGTTTGCTCCTATTTTTTTTTTGACGAGTTTATCAGCGCTTTCATCGCCTCGGATGTCTGGGTGACACGGTGTCCACTGTAGGCTAGTACTGATACCATATGATGCACATACCGTAATAAATTTCATAATTATTTGTAGTGTTTTCTCGGAAACTGGGATCCAGTTCTCAAGGGACTGGAACGGAGATATGGAATCTGTGAAGATGACTTAGTTTGTTTGGTGTACTGTCATGTTCTTGTATTTTGAAATTATAACAAGTACGATTTTTGATATTGGTTGAATTCTGCATCGAAGTTTGAGCAGAATTATCTACATGTGCAGATATCTGTTCACTGTTTTGTCTGGAAAGATTATATGGGAGCCATATACTGTGTTTGTGGTAGCCTTAAATAGTGGACCAAACGTGTATGCATGGAACAAGTCCATGGGCTAGGACTGGATGGTTTCAAGTGCTCAGTTTTAGTATGTGTGAGTCGGTTGATTTGTTCACTCAAGCAAGTCTACACTGGTGCAATCAGATCAATCATGGAATATGCCTCTAGCACTTGGTCAACTGCGGCCAAAATAAACACAGGAAAACTAGGCCGAGTTAAAAATATGGGTCTCACAATTGCCCTTACTCCAATTACAGAGCTAGGAAAAACAGCAAATATTGAGCCACTTGAATTACGGAGAAAAAATAAATCCCTTACTGAGTTTGACAAACTAAAGAAGTTACTTGATCATCCTCTGCACAAAAAGTTCTAAGAGGGAACAAAAAACAGACTGCTAAGGGAAAACCCCAACCATCTGGCCAGAGAAATCCACAGAAAACACGCAGACATTCTTGAAGCTGAAACCAAAAAGTGCGAAGAACTCCTCATTCTAGAACCCTCGACACGGAACCAGGACAGGTCCAAAATAATCTTGGAGGTTCCAGGGTTAACGAAGAAAAGTGAGCAGTCGGCAACAGAGACACAATCTACGTTCTACGGGAGCTCAAGAGACAACACGATATCGACTCTTGGACACACGTGTACACAGGTGAGCGATAAAAGGGGAGGCAGTGGAATCTACATCGAACACTCCAATTGTGACATAGAAAATCACTCCATACCACCAGAAGAGATTTGTACTAATTTCAAAGCTGAAGCAAGAGATGTTCATGCAGCAACTCAGATTCTTATCAGCCAAAACATAACTCGGAAAACGGTCGTTCTAACAGACTCCGGGAGTGTACTCCAAGCCATCTCAAGTCGCAAACACGATAGACTCTCACGTGAAATAAAATACAACATAGGATTGCTGTCTCAAAAAACAGAATTAGTTCTACAGTGGATTCCGGCCCAATGTGGGATCCCTGAAAACGTGAAAGCAGATGAGCTTGCAAAAGCCGGATGTGGCGGCAGAGTCCCGATCCACAGAGCTATAAAGAAGCAACGCCACTCATTAAACGATCCACGAGGACAGAATGGAGAGAACAGTACAAAGAATACAGGCCAGAAAATGACAGCTTAGACAAACTTGGCAGAGATTGACAGACAAAGATCTTCAGACTCAGAATGGGAGATTGTAGACTCAAGGCCCACCTCCACAGAATGAGTCTCAGAAACACCGCCACGTGCGATTGTGGAGCACCGAAGCAAACACCAGTGCATATTCTGCAAGAATGCCCTACCTATGCAGACCAAAGAGAGGCAGTCTGGCCTGGGGAGCGACCACGCTCGAAAAGATGTGCGGGACCGGTGAAGGCTTGAAACGCATAGTCTTCTTCGTTAATCTCACTAGAAGCATAGCATCAGTTGATCGATGAAGAAGTTCCCTATCTATTTCATGACTGTCGTGTTTATTTGGGGCTGTGTTTTTTTGTATTTGATGGGCAGGTAGACACTTTTGCTGGTTCATCTCTGGCCATCTCTCTGTCTGTCTTTCTGTCTATCTTTCTCTCTCTTTCTCTCTCTCTCTCTCTCCCTCTCTCTCTCTCTCTCGTTCTCTCGGTAGATGTTAGTTGGTATTTAGTTCTTCTTTTATCACCATTTGATATTTTTGAGTCAGTCATATTTATGTATGTCCATTTATGAAGCAGCTTTCTGTTGGGATGGTTTTGACGGAAGCGTGGTCTTCAGCACTAAACCCCTCGACTTCCACGGCAGTTGGAATAAAGTCCTACTTTAAAAAAAAAAGATAATAACAATTATTACTACCATCACCTTCACCATCACAATTAACATGATCATCATCGACAACAATTTGATAAGTAAAGGTGGCCTTTGTGATGCAGACCCCATCACTTCTAATGTGTCGTTGGTCAAGAAAAATAGGGCTCTAACATCGTATTCCCAATGTGCCACAGCGGGTTAACTGGATCATTACTATTCAATTGTGTAAAAAAAAAATATATATTGGCATCTTTCCATGATCTACAATATTTGTGTTTCAAAACGCTTCTCTTGTTTTCTTGATGTTGTTGTCGTTGTCGTTTTGGTTGTGGTGGTAGTGGTGGTGTGATCCGTGGGCGTACGTGTATACGTAATCTAAAAGTATGAAGACCGTTCAACAAAAGGTCTACGTCATTCTTAAACCGACTAATCCAACAAGTGTGTACTTTGGAAAAACATTTTTTATTGGAAGAAATAAAATATCGAGTTATATACCTCTGGACTGAAAAATAGTCCAGTCAATTAGGAAGTGATAATGGGTGAGGCTAGACATTGATATCTTTAATGACGGATTTGGATAATATCCAAAGGTGTGGTGTGGTCAGGAGATAAAATGTTAACATCCGTCCCACGCGCAAACTGAATGTGATAATCGTGTTAATAAACATACTAGACCGCCTTTTTAAAAATTATATTCAATGATGCTTCCTTAGTGTGGGAATTGGTGTAAATTAGTAAATCTATTAGTAGTATTTGTAAAAAAGGTGGTTGGTAAAGCTGATGATAGTACTAGGATATCTGAAATAAGTGGCTGAGAAAAATAGAGGGTATTTTTTTTTTTTTTTTTTTTTTTTTTTTTTTTTTTTTTTTTTTTTTTTTTTTTTTTTTTTTTTTTGCGTTCGCCTTATTTCTCTAATCCCCAAGGCGGTGTGCGTTGCACTGTGGTTTTTATTTTGCGCCTGTCGGCCCAATGCATCCGACTTCAGCATGCATTTTATGTAAGGGTCTGCTTCCTCCTGCATTTTCTAAGGGTTTGCTTCCCCGGGGTAACGGCCGGTGCTGTGATGGGGATTGAACCCAGCACCTTCGGATTGTGAGCCGTGCCACTTATCCACTAGGCCACGCCGTCCCCCAATAGAGGGTATATTATGGGTACCATGAAAAGATAGTAATTATCTTTCTTATTTTTTCTTTTTTTCGTTAGTCTTATATCTCTATTCCAAAAGTCGAGTGTGCGTTGCACTGTAGTTTATATTTTGAACCTGTCGGCCCAGTGCATCCGACTTCAGCAAGCATTTTATGTAAGGGTCTGCTTTCTCTTGCATTTTCTAAGGGTTTGCTACCATGGGGTAACGGCCGGTGCTGTGCTGATGATCGAACCCAACACCTACTGGTTGTAAGCCTTATCACTTAACCACTAGCCCACGCCGTCCCCACAGTAATTATCTGAGTTCAAGAACGCTAAGTGGCTGAGGTTGACTAAGAAATTGGTCGTCTTTTTCTTCTTCTACTTCGTTCTCAAACTCTCGCTATCAAGCCATGAAAAGGGCTTTGCAAGCAGCAGGATGCAGTCCGGAAAACGGAATGCGTTGTGTCGTAGTTTACAGCTTAACTGTGATATTTGCAACTTTCAGTCCGACACATCCGACGACTTCAGAAGGCAATTTTGGGTACCAAGTTAACCTTCCCTCTTTGATCCCCTTATCCTTAACCAATCTGCTCTGTTGCTGCCTGCTATTCTGGATCACCGCATGGAGTTGTAGAAGAGTCTTGGCAGCTCTGGTTTAATGGCCCTGACGATAGCAATTAGCTTTGAGTCGCTGACCACTGCAGCTCATGCACAGCTCAGCTTCTTCATCCCAGTCATCAAGATAGTGATGAGAGTCTTGTACCCCTATCTTGCTTTTACGTTTACCATTCAGCAGGTTCTACCAAATGTTGCATTGTCTCTTATTAGAAGCTTTTTCTTCTTATCTTTTTCGTCTTCGTTCGCCCTCGGATCGAGGTCCCATTTTCTCTTACAAAGGACACCGATGTATGTAGAGCTGTTTTATCTCTATACAGCTTGTCTCATAACTATTTTGCGAGGTGAGTATTGTTCTCTGTATTTCAGCGAGAGCATGCAGCTTTGTAGAATGTGTGCCCAATCTTTGTCCAAATTGTGCATGTGCTCTAGTTAAACTCTTATCTGACACGGTCAAACCCCTGACTATGTAGAATATGCAGAATACATGTTCAAACGTTAAATTACTTTTCAACTGCACAACTCTCGCAGAAAATGATCTTAATCCGCCACATCTCTTTTATTCCCTTTGATCCCACTACGTCAGGCACTGTGGCTTCATAAATGTACGGCATGAAAAATCTAATATTTCAGGCCCACAGTCCAAAATCTAAATGACACACTCTCCGACCATTCCATGTTTGACGTTGAAGTGAGCTTCGTATCAGAAAAATGTTCACAAATTAATGCTGAGATCGTGTCATTGCTGAAGCTCTACCAAAAATATCGCATTGAATCTAAAGATTATACAAGCTTGGTTTACAAGTCAAAATAATGGCACCTTCTGTTACTTCGTTAATTGTTTACTTTGGTTGTTTTGTTTTGTTTTTTGTGTGCGAAGGTATAGTTTTCTCAGCCTCAGACATAGTCTTTTATGTCATATCAGGACGCAGATGGCATCCATGTTTGGCAGCAGTTTTAATATATAAGCAGGATTTAAATAAAAAAACCAAGAATGAAATAAACGAGGCGCACTTTAAACCGGATGACATCTGATGACATCTTAAAACATCTGACTGATGCTCATTTATATTTTATTCTATAATTGACCTTAACAAAAATCAGAAATAGTTAGCATGGGTTTACTTGAGGCAGATCGTGCTGAACAAATCTATTGGAATTCATGGAGGAGGTTACTAAAATTATAGATAATGGGAAACCAGGGGATGTTATTTATCTAGATTTTCCAAAGTCTTTGATAGAGTACCTCATCGAAGATTATTTAAAAAGTTAAAATCACATGAAATATGTGGGGAAGTTGCTGAAACGATTGAAAGTTGATTAGCGGGAAGAACCCAGAGGGTGGGCATAAATAAGAAGAACTCTGAGTGATGTGAAGTAAAAAGTGGAGTGCCACAGGGCTCGGTTCTTTGACCAATATTGTTCTTCATATATATATACATATATATAAACGATTTGGACATTGATATTGGATCAACGATTGCAAAATTTGCGGACGACACAACACTATGTAGGAGTGTCTCATCTATAGGAGAAGTGGATAAATTGAGGTCGGATTTAGATAAAATTCGAGACTGGTCTGTGAGATGGCAAATGGAATTTAATATAGGTAAACGTACATTGATCCATATGGGTAGATCCAATATGGAACATAATTTCAGAATGAACGAGAACAGTATTAGAATGATAGATAAGGAAAAGGACCTAGAGGTTATGATATAGCTTACAGGTAAAGTGAGTGAACAAGTCCAGGTAGCAGTGAATAAGGCAAATGCAATGTTAGGTATGATAAAAATAAATATTAAACATAGGAGAAAGAAAGTGATTGTCAAACTGTTTAAAGCATTAGTTAGACCTAGATTGGAGTATTTTGTACAGGTGTGGAGTCCTTATCGTAGAGGGGATATTAAACATGCTGGAAAGGAAACTAAGAAGAGCGACAAAACTGATAGTGGGATTCCAGAATTATAGTTATGAGGAAAGACTCAGAAAAACCGGCCTTCAGTATCTAGAAAAGAGAAGAATTTAAGGTGACTTGATACAGGTTAAAAGATAATCACAGAAAAGGTTAAATTAGACTATAACAAGTTGTTTTTTTCTTCCAAATGCAACCACCAACGAGTACAAGAGGGCACAGATACAAATAACTAAAGAAAGGTCCAGATTAAATATTACGAAATATATTTTTAGTCAGAGAGTGATGAGTGCTTTGAATGCATTGCCCCATGAGGTAGTAGAGGCAGGGACAGTTAATGCATTTAAGAATAGATTGGATACACATAGCTTTTAGAGCGGGGTAATGCAAATGTAAATGGTTGTATACAAACTCTGACCAGTATAAAAAAGTTAAGTTAAGTTAAGCGTATCGCCGAAAATTTATTAAATGTCAAGCAACAACTGCCATCTAGCGGCGTTCTGGATCTATCAATAAACTACGTCCACACGAGAGGGAGGAAGCAGGGGTGTTGTATAAAGTGTACACATTTACAAATGTTGACAACTATAACTAAATTGAAAGTAAAGACTGAGACGCTTATGTATGTATGTATGTATGTATGTATGTATGTATGTATGTATGTATGTATATATGTATGTATGTATGTATGTATGTATGTGTGTGTGTGTGTGTGTGTGTGTGTGTGTGCGTGCGTGCGTGCGTGCGTGCGTGCGTGCGTGCGTGTGTGTGTGTCTATGTATGTATGTATGTATGTATCTGTGTATCTATGTATGTATGTATGTATCTGTGTATCTATGTATGTATGTATGTATGTATCTGTGTATCTATGTATGTATGTATGTATCTGTGTATCTATGTATGTATGTATGTATGTATGTATGTATCTGTGTATCTATGTATGTATGTATGTATCTGTGTATCTATGTATGTATCTATGTATGTATGTATGTATGTATCTGTGTATCTATGTATGTATGTATGTATCTGTGTATCTATGTATGTATCTATGTATGTATGTATGTATGTATCTGTGTATCTATGTATGTATGTATGTCTTAGTCTTAGTCTACCTGTGCATCCACAAAGACGTTAGGCCGTGTGCAGGTCCCAACTCTTGTGCCAGTTGGTTGTAGCCGGGTGTCTTTCTCTGCTTAACGGTCTGGGCTCGAGCACTGCTATGTTTTTTGGTTTTGTGGTTTTGGTTTCTCGGTTTCCAGTCGATTCTGGCTCGGGCATGGGTTGTCCAGTGGATGGTTAACTTGGTTGTTTCAGGATCGCGAGAGTTGTGAAGCTCGAATGTATCTTGCCATCTAGTTTGGGGGGTGGTTTCTGTCAGGTGGTCTTTTTGTTGTTGCCGTGCCGGTACCACAGAGTGGCATCTGTGCTCCAGCGTTCGTCTTTCTTTTCCTTCTTACTACATGGCCAGCCCAGAGGTGCTTGGAATTGTTGGCATGACGAATGACATCCTTGACGTGTGACAATGCCCAGATATCACTGTTGTGTAAGCCCATCTGGCGCTGTTACCTAAGTGATAGACCCACGATACAGCGATCGAGCGAGGTTTGTGTTGTCCTTAGCTGGTTCTCCATGACTTTTATCAGAGACCAGGTTTCACTTCCATTGCATAGCGCTGGTAAAACCACTGAGTCGAATATGTCAGCTCGCAGCCTGGTGTCTCTTGTGGCGTCTGCTGTGTCAGTAAGAAATGAGTTAATACTGCAGTTAAAACTGTGTTGTATTTTCAAGGTCTGAACAAGATTGGCGCTCTTCGCCCTAGCTGCAGACAATGTTCGTTGTTTGTCCTCCATATCTTTGTTTGAGTGTATCTTATATTTTAAAATAATTTTTTTTTAATTGAGATTTCTTCATGTTTTAATCTGTTTGGTTTTTGTTTTGTCTGAGTAATCATATCGAGGGAAATAAAGATCAATACCAAGTTTAGATTGTTGAATTCCAAAGTCAAGTCAGAACTCTTTTACAGAGCCGAAACTTGGAGAGCGATAAATGCAATACAGAGAAAACTCTAATCGCTCGTCAATAAATGTATACGGAGGATAATGTGTATATGCTGACAAGACACGGTTGAGGAACGAAAACCTATAGGAAAGGAGCCTATAATATCCTTTTTAGCAACAAATCACAAATCAAGAAATCGAGCTGGATAAGACACACGCTACATAAATTACTATAAAACGTGGCAGGACAGGTCCTAACATGGAATTCACGGGAAAAGAGGAATATAGGACAGACCAAGAAACACCTGGAAAAGAGAGAGCGTTAACTGAATTTTGGTCTCTGGGCCTCAACTAGAGAAAGGCAGAAAGGACAGCTTAGACCGAACTTACTGGATTAGGGGTGGGAAGGGTGGGCTATGCCACGAGAGGCATTGATGAAGATTCATTTACAATTCTTTATTCTGCCAACTCTGTTTCATAACTGGTACAAAGTTCTTCACACTTTCCTGGCACAGCTGGTTAATGGCTGCTAACTTAACCGGCACTTGTTACATCATGTCTTGTTTAACTTAACTTAACGTCTTTATACTGGTTTTGAAGATTCTGCAGAGTCTATATACAGCCAGTTTCATTTACATCACCTTGCTCTAAAAGCTATGAGCATTCAATTTATTCTTAATTGCATTAACTGTCCCTGCCTCCACTACCTCCCGTGGCAATGCATTCCAAGCCTTCACCACTCTCTGACTAAAAAAATATTTCCTAATATCTAATCTGGACCTCTCTTTAGTCAACTTGTAGCTATGCCCTCTTGTTATTGTGGGTGGCTATATTTTTTAGAAAAAACTTGTTATAGTCTAATTTATCCATTCCTCTGATCATCTTATAAACCTGTGTTAAGTCACCTCAAATTCTTCACTCTTCTAGACACTGTAGGCCGGTTTTTCTGAGTCTTTCCTCATAACTGTAATTCTGGAATCCCACTATCATCTTTGTCGCTCTTTTTTGTATTATTTCCAGCATGTTTATATATGATAAGGACTCCACACCTGTACTCAGTACTCCAATCTAGGTCTAACTAATGCTTTATACAGTTTTACTGTCACTTCCTTGCTCCTATGTTTGTTATTGCAAATTGTTTAGTTGTTTTCGCTCGCTCTTTGTTCTTGACGAAGACATTGCGACCGTAACGTAGGTTTCATTGTGTTTGTTTTATCCTGGTGCGGTTACTGAACCATTACTTAAATGATTTTATCGACTTTTGATCTTTAGTACCCATGTAGTATCGATATATTCATTTCTAAATCATGAAAGGATATTAGAACACCACGTTTTCATGGCCATTGATGTGGGGACGGCGTGGCCTAGTGGTTAAGTGGCACGGCTCACAATCCGAAGGTGCTGGGTTCGATCCCCATCACAGCAATAACCGTTACCAGGGGAAGCAAACCCTTAGAAAATGCAGGAGGAAGCAGACCCTTACATAAAATGCATGCTGAAGTCGGACGCACTGGGCCGACAGGCGCAAAATAAAAACCACAGTGCAACGCACACCGCATTGGGGATTAGAGAAATTTGGCGAAGATGTAAACAAAAAATGGTAATGTTAAATAAAAATAAATAAAAGTCTCAATACAATTTTCATTCCGATAACCGGGCAAATTCATGACAATAAAACCCGCTTGTCCCACAGTGGGCGCGCACTTGATCTGCAATAGCGAAAAAGACATCTTGCCTCGCGAGGTTTTGAACGTCTGTCCTGCTGAGAAGAAACTGCATCCAAAACTCTATGCCAGTCGATACACAGAACTAATGTCAGAGGATGTCAATTGATGAGGAAACAATTTAGACCGGTAATTTAACAAACAGAATGTTATCACGTTTATCTGAACCAGGTTAGAAAATGCGTTCGCTATTGGCGCTAAAACGTGAACCTTTTATGCTAAAAAAAGACTTAATATTGATAAAACATGAAATTATCATCCCGAAATGGACGGGTCACCAAATCAAATTATGTCAATATGTTTTTCTTTTCTAAATTTAATTTAAGATAGGACGAGATCTGCTATCCGGAATTGTTATCAACAACTTGATTGGGTAAGCGGATATTATGGAATCTTAACACTCCTAATGCGAGTCTTTACAATCTTAATCGAGATTGGGAGACATAGAAAAGTTCTCATGGCTGACAATATTACCAGGTAATAGTTGATACAGTGTACCGGGAATCTCATTTGGTTTTCTCTAATCAAAAAATAATAAATGGTCAGAGAAATTGCTGTTAAAGTACTGAGTTCGCTGTCCCAGGTAGCAGTGTGCCCCAGTTTACCCAGATTCAAACGTGTACTTGACTTTGTGTTAGGAAAGGCTGACATCTAGTTCAGTGAAGAATCAAGTACTACATCCCTGATACCAGTGTCTGCTATGTAGCTTACCTTTACCTTTAACCAAAAAAAAGTAGAGATCACATCTGACGACCACATTGCGTCGTTTTTTCTATGACTATTTCATGTCTGTTGTCAAATTGATGCCATTATCTGATTATCTTTGTGTCTTTGACAAGACGCGTTCCTGGGGAAACCATAAGCTCACAATATAGACCAATGCTGCAGTATACAATTGTAACAGTTCCAGACCGAGCATGAGCGTTTAGGGCAGGGGTAATGTGGTCGGTGACTCTGAGAACAAAGGTACCTGAATGTGTGCCAAGGCATTCACCGTTTCGATACTAAGTCACCAGGGGAAAACGGGGTTGGGGCAAAGAATGTGTTTACAGGTAAGAGGCTAGGTGCTGCCCACTGATGTTCCGATTTGGGTAGTGTGTGATAAGTGACAGACAAGAGGCTATCCCCCAGAGCCATCCCCCAGAGATCCATTGGACTGATACTGCTTGAGACTATATAATACTAGACAAAGTTTAGCTTAAGCAGACTGGCCAGAGAGAGAGAGAGAGAGAGATAGAGAGAGAGAGAGAGAATTTAGCTCGCCGACTTAATATAGGAGTGATTGATAGGCTGTTTTTACGAATGTGAGAACAGGGTCGCTGAACCAGCATACTCCTTCAAGTCTTGGCCAGTCGCTCTATAAGGTGTGTGTTGGGCGCTCTGTGTCTAAGAGAGAAATAAATGTATGTGTGGTGTGTGTAAGCACCGAGGGAACGGTGTATGTTCTGAAGAGTTACGCAAGTGTACAGATCGACTAGGTGAGATCTAGATGTATGTGTGGTGTGTGTAGACACCGAGGAACGATGTATGTTCCAGTGCGTGTGTATACGCAGATCGATTGAGTGTGTGATCATATGTGAGTATACGTTGAGTATATTGAATGTATTATGTCCAGATCACCCGCCTGAGGGGATCTGAGTGTCACAGAATACGAACGTAAGGACGAGTTTTTGAGAGTGTGTTGAGGGTGCAGATAAGGGGAGGGGAGTGTGTGGCTAGAACTGGGTTGGATTAGTTAGGAGCAACATCAATAGCTTGTGCTTATAAACTCCGAGTATCTATTTAGATAAGATTTATTTCAAATTGTGTTTGTAATTTCATTGCACTCACTTTAATAGTTGTTGTATGAGTATGATATAATAAATATGCCACTTGCTGCGTGCTATGCTATTTATTGTGTGTGGTCGTGAATGATGTGGATGAGTATGGTAACATTATAGATAGTGGAAACCTGGACTTTGCTACACAATGCTTGCGTCACCAATTTACTTATCTGCTTTAACGAGGCTTGCGAAACCTCCACACACAAAGAAATGAAGCTGAACACCTTCCACCTATGATGTCTGCGTCGCATCCTCTGTGCCAACTGAACACCTTCCACCTATGATGTCTGCGTCGCATCCTCTGTGCCACCTAAACACCTTCCACCTATGATATGTGCGTCGCATCCTCTGTGCCATCTGAACACCTTCCACCTATGATGTCTGCGTCGCATCCTCTGTGCCACATGAACACCTTCCACCTATGATGTCTGCGTCGCATCCTCTGTCCCACCTAAACACATTCCACCTATGATATCTGCGTCGCATCCTCTGTGCCACCTAAACACCTTCCACTTATGATGTCTGCGTCGCATCCTCTGTGCCACTTTGGAGAACAGAATGACTAATGTCGATGTGCTGGTCCGAACTGGTCTCCATAGCATGTACACATTGCCCAGGCAGTGCAGAGTGTGATGAAGCGGCCATGTTGGGCGCACGGACGAGGGGCGTGTTCTCAAAGATATTCTCTACAGTCAACTAGTGTATGGCAACAGAGCAGTCGGGAGATCGCAGTTGAGATTCAAGGATGTGTGCAAGAGAGGATCGTAGAAAACTACGTCGCTTATTAGGGATCAAAGTGAAAATCCAGGACGGTCACTGGGCAGGCACGCGGGAGTACTTGGCAGAAATACGGGGAAATACTTGATGAACTATGTTCTCCATCACGCAGAGGTTTTTATCGAAAGATACATGATCTCCGTTTGCGAGATGAGAGCTACAATCCTTCCACAATTTTTAATGACAGCGAGGGTCTGCCAATCTTTGATCCCGACCAGATAAAACTAAGATAGGAGACGTTTTTCACAGAACTTCTAAAGTTATTCAAACGCCGGACGATGACAACTCAATACCTGAGCAAAATCAAATAGTACAAAAGCAGGGTCAAACCGCCCAAAGTTACAGGTTAACACTAGAACAAGAGGCCAGAGAGTCACTTAGACGAAGCCCTCACAACAAGGCCCCAGGGGTGGACAATTTTTCGCCGGACGCCATTATAGTCCGCCAGGAGGTTAGTGTCCGGTTGTTAACACAGATTTTTAATCAGGCGTGGCTAGAAATGATGGTACCTAGAGACTGGCAGAGGGCGGTTGTGGTGCCTATTTAGAATAACAGAGAAAGCAAAACAGAATGCGGCTTATATAGAGGCATATCGCTTCTAGGACACGTGGGTAAATTGTTTGCTAGGGTCCTCGAACAGAGAGTTCAGGCAATGGGGGAACCGATGCTTAGTGCATCACAACCCGGTTTTAGGAAAGGCCGAGGGTGTACGGATGCCATATTCACGCCCAGACAGTTAAGCGAAAAAAACCATCGAATACAATAAAGAACTGAACGTGATCGTCATAGACCAGGAAAAGGCCTTCGACAGGGTAAATAGGAGTAAGCTATGGAAGGTAATGACGAAATATGGTATCAAAGGTAAGCTGTGCCTTCCAGGCATCAGTCCGTGCAAAAATACACGTGATTGTGTTACCTGCCCTCATGTCATCCTCTCTCGCTCCATCACCTTTCCCAAAGCTGAATTCTTCATTTAAAAAAGATTCACATGCAATTCCCGTAATCTCATCAATTCTATCATCTGCCGCCAGTGTCGTATGACACACATTGGGGAAACTGGTATGGAACTGCGGGAGCGTTTCCGCCAACACCTCAGTGATATCCGCAACCGCACTGGCTCCCCAACTGCCAGCCACTTCAATGGTCCTGAGCACCGGATTAAGTCTGACGTTAGTGTCACTGGCCTAGTTTCTTACTTCTCTGACGATCATCATCGAGTCTTTTTTTTTTTTTTTTGCTTAAATGTTTGCCTCACTAGTTTCTACTGGCGGAGGCGCGCCATTTTCCACCCCAGACCGTAGTCAATTAGGCGATATCAGGACGCATAAACCAGTGCTTGGATGCATGTGTGCGTCTGTATGTACCTATGCTAGGTTTGTACTCCCTCAGAAGCTAGCCCAACCAAAGTGCAATGGAAGGGCTTTACCACGAGGGCGCGTGTGAAAGTTGTGCAAGGGTGTGACTGTGGGATAGAGTCAAATGAAACAGAGTGAGGTAAGAGAAGAGAGAGAAGGGGAAGGATGGCCCTCAGGGTGAGCCTCCTCATATGCTGTCGAGTCGCCCTTGAGAATAGACTTATATTCATCATGGGTTGCCTACAACCACATGACATTAATATCTTCTATACCTTTTCTTAAAATCGCATACTGGCTCCCATCTATTTGCCCTTCCCCCCCCCCTCCCCACCCCTTTCGTATGTGATGCTTTTTTTCCAAAGCATCTTCTATTACAATTGGGATGGCCTACAACATCACCTCACCTCCCTCAATTCCATCTGTCAAAGATTTGACATGAAGATCTGTAGAAATGACTGTGTCTATGAAAATAACCCGTAAACATGTAAAGCAACGCTTCCACATCGACCACAAAAATCTCCATCAGGTTTGAGAGTTCAAGTACCTGAGAAGTGTTTTCACTGATGATGGTAGAGTGAACAGAGAGATAGCACGTGGTATTCAGAAAGCAAGCAATGTCCACTACCAGATTGCATCAATTTTAAAATATCCCAGAGTGAAACTTTGAACAAAGGGGTGATTGATCAACACGCTTGTTATTTCTAGTTTGTGTAACCAGTGTCAATCCTGGTCCTTATTGGAACATCACAAGAGTAGGATTCAGAGCTGTGAGATGCGCTGTGTGGGAAGTGCAGTTGGCAAGTCTACCCGAGACCGTCTCCGAAACACCACGTTGAGGCAGATGTTAGAAACAAACACAGTAAGTGCCTACACTGAAGCCCAACAAATCAAGTGGTTTGGCCACTTGGTTCGTATGCGTTATGATCAACCATCAGCAAGAGCCTATCACATGCAAGTATCAGGTCCTCGTGTAAGATGCCGCCCTCGTCACAGATGGATAGAAGGTGTGTCTGAAACACTCGGAAGGTTCCAAGTGACGACCACACAAGCTTCTCACCTGGCCCAAACAAAAGATTTAATCTTCCCGCCTTTCTTAGATGCCACATGGCAGAGCAGTAAACAAAAGAAGAAAGAAGAAGATGGAAGTGCAAGAGAGACATGAATGCACTGGAAATAGATTCAAAATCACGGGAAGACAAAGCTATTGGTTGACCTCACCAAACTGACAAGTTTTCTGTGGCCTCATCTAACATTAGGCGAAGAGAGACTATAACAACAAGCAGAGGAGGAAAGGGGACGCAGAAAAGAACAATAAAATATCACGTCAATTGCGCACCCTCCAACAGTCAATAATGACTGAAGGAGGCTATTCATCTGATTATTTGTTAGTTTTTCTGTTACTGCAAACCCCAACCATCCCTCTCCCTGCCCCCCCCCCCCTCTCTCTCTCTCTCTCTCTCTCTCTCTCTCTCTCTCTCACACTCTCTGCGTATTGTTAAGCTCTTAAGGTACTTTGCTGTCGTACCTTTCTAAACGCCACCTGAGACGTGAATAATTGTCATATCAGAAGTAGAACGAGAGAAACAGGTAAACGACACAAGGCACTCTATGGACATCAGGTGCAGCACATGAGACTAAAATCAAGACGAGGTTTTTCCATAGTAGACACGGTCCCTGCACACTAGTCCTGAAATATGACGCATCGAAAGATACGAGGCGTGTTCAAATTAAACCGGACCCAGTGGCTTTATTACAAACATATGAAAGTTGCATCATCTGGTGTGACAGAATTAAATATACCAATTGTTATAATGCAAAAATGCCACAGGGTTAGTTAGAAAAAATCGCCATAGGCATTCATACATGCATCCCACTGCTCGGGTAGACGGCGGATGCCGAAAAAATGACTTTGGTTGCTCTTTGAACCACTTGGTCACCGAGGCTATGACGTCTGCATCGGAGTCGAATTGTTGTACCCTCAGACATTTTTTTAAGGGTTCGAACAAATAGAAGTCACAAGGGGACATATCGGGGCTATAGGATGGGCGTGGCAGTACTTCCCACCTTTTCTGTGCTAACGCTTTCTCAACAATGTTCGCGACATGTGGACGCGCATTTCGTGCAACAGAATCACACCACGCGAAAACATACTGAGTCGTTTATTCTTGTTTGCTGTATGCAGCTTGTCTAGTGTGTCATTGTAACGGATGGCATTGATGTTCACGTCAGGCTCTTTAAATAAAGTCTATCAACAAAAGTCCCTCATCGTTAAAAAAAAAAACGTTTACGGTTATGCAAACTTAGCAGCGGAAATGTGTGACTTGAAATTTTTTGGTTTCGGTGATCAGGGATGTTCCCATTGCATGCGAACAGTTTTGCTGCTCGGCTCAAAGTGGTGGCACCACAAATCATCACCTAGAACTATGCGCAAAAAAAATGAATCACACTCTCCTTCGTATCGCAGCAAGTAGTTCAAACTCCATTTCATGCGTTCTTCCTTATGGTGGTTCACCAGCAACCTCCCGATATTTCAGTTTCTTGCAAACCACTATTTGAACTGTCCCTAGCGACACAGCGAATTCCTCTGCTAGCGAACGTAAGCTCCGGCGACGGTCCACCCGAATTGCTGCATCAATTTTGAGATGGCATCTTCTGACGCAAAAATATGCACCTGAGCTGGTCTCGGATGATCTTTCGTTAATTCACCTCCATCTCGTTGTCCAGTTCTTCACTGCTGTCTTTGACTCCCTTTTTTCACAATTCACTGCCTGCATTCTGCGATAAATGTTAACTGGTGGACATTCGTCTGCTGTTAGAGACCCGGTCACCGCTTGCTGATCAACTCTGGACGGATTCTGTATCACTTTCGCCATGTTTTCAACGGTTTGCTGATGAAACTATGAGTCTGAGGAAAATGGCATTTTGCAAACTTGATGGTTGGTATGTGCTGTTTACAACAAAAGTGACGCATCGTGCGTATTTTCACTTGGTGCAATTCGGTCCAGTTTCAGTTGAACATGCCTCGTAGAAAGAGCTGACGCAAGGCCCCACTGGATCTAGTTACGGGAGCAACCTGCTCCTGGACATCCCCTGCCTTACGTAAATAAATGGCTCCGATCAAATCATTTCTTTCTTGTCTTTCTATTCTTATCAGCCAAAACACAACTGCAAGAAAAATGGTCATTCTAACAGACTGCAGAAGCGTACGCCAAGCCATCTAACAGACTCCAGGAGCGTACTCCAAGCCATTTCATACTAACAGATTCCAGGAGCGTACTACAAGCCATCTCAAGCCCCAAAGAAAATTGACTCACGCGAAATAAAATACAACATCGGGTTGATATCACAAAAAGCAGAGCTAGTCCTACAATGGATTCCAGGAAGCATTTGGAAAATTTTGTTTTATTATGTGGTGGAAACTGGTCGTCTACAAAGCCTTATAAACCAGTACCGGCATAAATAAGTTGTTACATTAATTGTCCAACGACAACACCATGTTAATTGAGATGCAAAAGGAATTCAGTCAACATATTTCGGAGAGCAGAATATTTGGTCAAAGAACCAGTTTAGGCTAAGAAGCCGTGGTTTGGCAATCCCTAATATGTGGTATAGTATTTGAATTAATACAGCCCTACTTAGACTAATTATATAAGATAATTCTCAATAGTCTCTAGGATCTAAAGTTAAAATTCAGCAGAATTAACCGCTGGCTGGAAATGGAATTTTTTAAGACACCATTTTACTAAGCCGCAGCCTGTGAGAGGTGGGGTGGCCAGTCCCCTTCTGTTTTTACTTTAACAAACTCATGCGGCAGGTACCCATTTACAGTTGGGTTAACTGGAGAAGCGGTCCCCGATTAAAATCATGACCTGGATATTTTTATTCTCCTTACGCGATTCGAACCGAGGGACACAGTTACCACAGATAATAGCGAATTGCTCGTTATGATCTGAGCTAATGCGAGCCTCCCCCAGTGCCTAGTGATGGTAATTTGAAGAACAAGCCTTGTCTACAATAACTAGAAGAAATCCAAAATTGTGTAGATGATGAATACACTCTTCCATTTCTATGATTGCTCTGGCTTTTCATTGTACATTTGATGTCTGGTTTCTGAAAGTGAAAGTCGTATTTTTACTCAATTTACTGTCTTACTTTCTCTTTATCTCATTCACATTTTTAGTCATTCAACTCTTTCAGTCATTCAACTCTTTCAGTCATTCAACTCTTTCAGTCATTCAACTCTTTCAGTCATTCAACTCTTTCAGTCATTCAACTCTTTCAGTCATTCAACTCTTTCAGTCATTCAACTCTTTCAGTTATTCAAATGAAAGATAAGCCACAATAGTAATTGATTT
The DNA here is from genome assembly GCA_036924085.1 of Ariolimax columbianus. Lineage (NCBI taxonomy): Eukaryota > Metazoa > Mollusca > Gastropoda > Stylommatophora > Arionidae > Ariolimax > Ariolimax columbianus. Next base: position 46,213,051 of record JAVGWX010000015.1, on the reverse strand, counting down.
ATTATTTTATTAATCACAATAATAAAAAATATTCTTAAATCTTCATGGTGATTCTTTTTGTAGGGTTGACAATGCCCTTATCACAGATTAACAATGACATATTTTTTAAGGAATTCATTTTAAGTTGCTGAATCTGATAGCAATGGAAAAACTGAAGATAGTAGAACCTTTAGTCTGAACACATGACATATGAGCTCACAAAAGTACTGAACATTTCAGCTACAGAATAGACAAATATGCTGTGGTGTTCACTTTTGTTTCAAATTTCGCCACATTGAAGTGGGTGGCTGAAGATGCAGCAGTGAATGAGCTGACAGAAGCCATCAACTCATAGCTCGCAGCTTGCATCAGGGCCAGTGACCCATAACTGACCAAGATCCTATTCCACCTACAATCGGTGACCTTGGAAACAGACTAGCCATACTATGAGATTAGTATGATTATATGAGATTAGTGATCAAAGACGAAAGGCAAACATGGTCCCAAAAATAGGATGCTAAAATCAGATGTGTCCGGCTGAAAGGTTCAGATATTGCAATATCGTTGTAAACTATAACACAATATAACAAACGTCCTTTTCAGAACGAACACAGAAGAAAAGTTAGAAGGAGAAAAAGAAAAAAGAAGAAGAAGAATAAGAAAAAGAAAAAAAAGAAGCAGAAGAAGAAGAAATGAGTGTACAAATTAAGCAGCAATTATATTCTTTGTTTTTATTAGACTTTCATTCATCTCCTTGACTTTTAGTTAACTTTCATTTATCGCCTTGGCTTTCAGAAAACTTTCCCAATGCCTCTTTGCTTTTAATAAATCTTCCTACAGCTTGAAAATCCTTTTATTCTCCTCGGGAGTACTCATTGACAAAGTTTGAAACTATTTCATTAAACTATCAAAGCTGGCAGATTTTGACATGTGGTGACTATTGTCCTTAACAAAGGTAAAAACAATGGAAGTTTCTTATTATTGTCCTTAGCATCATGAATTAGCTGTGCTCTTGTTTGGTGTTCATGCTAATATACAGCTTCTCAAGGTGTTTCTATCATTTCTTTCCTCAAATTATTTTTGGAATTGAATTTGCCAACTGATAGCAAGATTCTAGTCTAATTGATTTTACATACAAAATAAAAATACAATCATCAGACAAATTATAAAAGCAAGCAAACAAAAACATGACCAAAATATAGCAAAATACACAATGCGTGCAGTCAAATATTTACAGAGAGATAATGTGGTTTACACCATTTTACATAATGATATACTTTAAAACATTAATACTGAAACGGTGCTGCAAAAAAGCTGCCAAATAAGACTGTTTCAATTTCCTTTTTATCTCTAGATCAGTCTATTAATTTTTTTTTAAAACATGTTTGTACTAGTATTTACTTATGTTTTATGTACACACATACATCCATCTGTTCATCTATCCACTTGACATTTCTATATTTGTGATTTCCAACATGACACAGTATATATGTGTACAATAATTTTCATTGAATAAATATTAAAACAATTGTATATCCATAAATAAACGGCATAAATTTAATATTATAAAATATGTTTAAATTATAAATACTGATTTGGTTTTACAAAAAAACATTCAAAAAATGTATGTTTCTTTCATTCTTGTCAGATCTTTCCTTCGATTATTTCCAAGACTACTGTTAAACTTATATCTGCAATACATCCAGCGGTCCCACCATTAATTTGACATTTATATTTTTCTTAAATCAGTTTGTATTCAAAGGGCACCTTATAGGACTATTTACTACTATACATATTATTTAAAAAACAGTTAATAGGGTTGTAGATGGGTCTGGTAATCTCAGCATGTAAAACAAAATGTCACAGAAAATACCACTTCATGAGCACAAATGTACTTTGACTCAGGCTTCCTGCAAGGAGCAAAATGTAATTGGCATGCTTCCACTGGAGTAAAATAAAATTACAATATCAATCAAACAAAACCATTTCAGCTCCATGTGTAGCATAGGTCTTCAACATATATACGCCAAATCATTGAATAACTTGTTAATTTTATTTGTGGACATTTTTGTGGCTCAAAGTTTGTATAGGATATGGTAACCAGCCCCATGCCCAAACCTCCTTAATCATTCCTACAACATGCCTATCAAGCTACTATTCTTTGCTCCCCATTTGTCCAGTTTACACTAGGGCACATTAAAGGTCATATGATGGTATTATATTTCTCAAAGTTACTGTAGTTTCCAACATGACAATACAAGTACATATATGCATGTTATTATAATTTAAATAATATTCCCAGCTAGGAAAATAAAATACGGAACAACAAAATGGAATAGCTTTTATACTTATGAATGAGTATAAAAAAAAGAATTAAATTAACACTCAGTATTTTTTTTTCAGGTATCATTTCAAATACAATAAAGATATGAAATGTCTTTCAACATTTCTTTTAAAATGTGTTTATCACATGTGAGCAATAGGGCTATGCCATTTAATACATAATTTAAAAAACATTAAGTTACATGTATAGAAAAATATTAAGTTCATTCAGTGCAGAGCTGCATTAGATATGTACAATATAGGTTAACCGCCATTTATTTGTTCTTTAAAAGTCAGATGAATAAAAAGCAATAGATTTCCGAGTTACAATAGAAATCTATTTCTAAGAAGACAAATACTTGAGCAGCACTGAACTAATTTTTCTAGTACATTTATGACAAATTTAACAATTATTATTGTGCCGTTTGTTCCCATCGCTGAGGTACATTAGGAGGATTTCTGGCAAGAGGCTTGCTGGGCACTTTAAGTGTCGGCCTTCTGACTGCAAAGGCATGTGTTCAAAATGTTGGAAAGGTCAAATAAAAACCTAGCATGTAGAATACATGGTGACTGTTGAGGCAAATGACCTTTATTCTTCTGTCTTATAAATCCTCTCATTGGATGAACTACTTGAATTTTATAAAAAGAAGCTAAACTGAAGCCTGTTCTTCACCACTTTGATTTCTCATCTTCCCTTGAATCGTGTCCTCTAGTATCTTCTGTAGAACACTTTCATGTCTCATTTTGTGACCCAGCCAACTCAACTGACGTTTTTGTATCATATGCAATATTTGTCTTTATGAAAATCAGTGAGTACATTGTCATTGGATGATCTTTCTGTCCAACCCATTCTTTCCAATCTACGTTAGCACTACATTTCAAACGCTACCAAACTTTTCTTCCCCTTCTTTGCTAAATTTCATGTTTTTAGCCCAATGCAGTGCAATTGGCCATATATGAGTGGTGAATATTCTTTTCATCAGTTCTATCCTATTCTTTGAGGTTAACAATTTGTTTTCCTCTAAAGTCATTTTTTGCCATTGCAATCCTGGTCTTAATGTTCTGCTTTATTGCAGGCATCTTTTGTTATGGTTTGCCCCAAATATTTAAACTTCTGTACTTGTTCGATTATTACTCCATTGATGATCATATTTAATTGTCTCTGCTGCTTGGATATTACCAAAGTCTTTATCTTCGTTGTGTTTATTTTCATGCCAAACTCTTTGGCCGTGCTATTAATTTTTTCAAGCAGCATTTTCAACACTGCTACGGATCCTGTCACTATCGCGTGATCATCGGCAAATTTGATGGCATTAACTTTCATACCACTAACTTCGACACCCCTAATACAACCCCACTTTACCTTGTCCATCAACCCAGCATATGCGTTATAATTATAGAGACTCGGCCAAAGCGAAGCAGTCCTGTTGCACCGCAGGCGAATGTATACAACAATTATTTCCATTGCTGGGGTCTTTAGTGGATTTTTTGGGCATTAATTATGTCAGAACATATTGGCCATTAACACAAAAATGTACATCTAGGCCTGAAATCTTGAGCAGCTCTGTTCATTTCCGTTTGTATAACACTGTTTATGTTCCGAGTTCATTACATTAATTGTTTCATATACAACATGTATAAAAACCAGACCTTGACAAATATAAAATTTCATCAAAATAAATACCCAAAAAAGTTTTCAACAATAATACTGATGTGGCTGAGAACATGTCATTAACCAGTTATAAATATTCTTACTAAACAAAGGTACAGGTAAATCCAACGTCAATGTTTATATTCTGAATTTCATAGTCATTTATTCCACTGCGACAGCCGGTTCTTACAACTACTGGAATCATTTGTAGTAGACTCTTGCATACTTTGTTTCCACTTCGGCCGTGTCTGGATCTGTTCAGAAGAAACATTAACAATTATAAGGCATGAAGCTTGTTATTGCAGGTGATTTTATAATTAAGTCTCTAATGCATGTTAGTAATGAAAATGTGACAATCAGGTTTGCAAGGAAGGGAAATGCAGAAGGTTTGATAATAAAGTTTGTAGAGAAAGATGTGACTGAAGGTCTGAAGCTAATGTTTGTAGAGACGGGTGTAACTGAAGGTTTGATGCTAACGTTTGTAGAGAATGGCAATGCAGAAGGTTTGATGCTAACGTTTGTAGAGACGGGTGTAACTGAAGGTTTGATGCTAACGTTTGTAGAGACGGGTGTAACTGAAGGTTTGATGCTAACGTTTGTAGAGACGGGTGTAACTGAAGGTTTGATGCTAACGTTTGTAGAGACGGGTGTAACTGAAGGTTTGATGCTAACGTTTGTAGAGAAGGGCAGTGCAGAAGGTTTGATGCTAACGTTTGTAGAGAAAGATGTGACTGAAGGTTTGATGCTAAAGTTTGTAGAGAATGGCGTGACTGAAGGTTTGATGCTAAAGTTTGTAGAGAATGGCGTGACTGAAGGTTTGATGCTAACGTTTGTAGAGACGGGTGTAACTGAAGGTTTGATGCTAACGTTTGTAGAGACGGGTGTAACTGAAGGTTTGATGCTAACGTTTGTAGAGAAGGGCAGTGCAGAAGGTTTGATGCTAACGTTTGTAGAAAAGGGTGTTGCAGAAGGTTTGATGCTATAGTTTGTAGAGACGGGTGTAACTGAAGGTTTGATGCTAACGTTTGTAGAGAAGGGCAGTGCAGAAGGTTTGATGCTAACGTTTGTAGAAAAGGGTGTTGCAGAAGGTTTGATGCTATAGTTTGTAGAGAAAGATGTGACTGAAGGTTTGATGCTAAAGTTTGTAGAGAATGGCGTGACTGAAGGTTTGATGCTAACGTTTGTAGAGACGGGTGTAACTGAAGGTTTGATGCTAACGTTTGTAGAGACGGGTGTAACTGAAGGTTTGATGCTAACGTTTGTAGAGACGGGTGTAACTGAAGGTTTGATGCTAACGTTTGTAGAGACGGGTGTAACTGAAGGTTTGATGCTAACGTTTGTAGAGAAGGGCAATGCAGAAGGATTGATGCTAACGTTTGTAGAGAAGGGCAGTGCAGAAGGTTTGATGCTAAAGTTTTAGAGCATAGCAGTAGAAGATTTGATAATTAAGCTTGATGAGCATGTTCGTAGATTTGGTTATCAAGTTTGTGAAGAATGGCCATGCAGAAGATTTTGTATATATATTGTTTTCCTGTATTTGAAGCATGTAGCACTGTAGCTAGCATCCTGAAACGTAGCTTTTGGTAGATCCTTTGAGAAATATACCATATTACCCTTGTCCATCAACAAATGGCATACAGCTGCCACTACAGTTAGTCTCCTCATAGAAAGTCTCGATCAAAGCATGTATACTCTCTTGCAGTAATAGTTTCTGCAGTATTTTGTTTCACTTGTTTAGGTACCAAGCCCCATCTACACATCTTTCTTCACATCTGTTTTGAGACATACCACGCTGACTTTTTAAATTCTGTTTTTCGTAGTTTAAGCCTAACTTTGGCCATTCCTACGTAGTCAATTCCGTTCTTCAGTAGACCACGACATCTTGTAAAGATTGTCCAAATTTGATATTTACGTATATTTACCTTAGACACCGTAGCGCAGTGGTTAGCGCGCTGGCTTCGCATTTGAGTGGTCCTGGGTTCATTCCCCAGTTGAGGCGGTAATGTTTTTTCAGACCGCAATGGCTCCTGGGCCGACCCAGCCTTAAATGGGTACCGGTTCAGACCGGGAAGTAAAAGCGGCAAGAGAGAGGAGATGGCTACCGCCCTCATATAGCCGAGCCTTTGAAATGTGAGATCGCTAACACCTCACACCCCTACGACAGTAATGCTATGGGTTACTTTACTTTACCTTAGACACGTTTTTACAAAATACAAAGTTGGCTGCTACTCCGCCATGGCCAATCTCAAACACAGATGAGAAATTAGGACGTCTTCGTTTGAGACTAGTTCTCCCACCATTTAAAACCTTCATGTTACGAACACATCAGTGGACATACCTATTGAACCCTCCTTGAAGGAGAAGGTTTTTCAACGGTTTATATGATGAAGATCTGCCAAAGCATCAACGGAAACTGTTTTGGCATACCCTTTTTATCAACATGGAAGACTTCCATACTCAGTATCTGGAATATGAGTTTCAGGAGAAAGGCGTAAAAAATACTCACATTTTTATAGAGAGGAACAAATACTACATAAGCATCCATGGACTTAGCAAAATAGGATGGACACACGCAGATACAGTACAGCTAACATCAAGTTAAACAAATATGTATTCAGCCCACGAAGAAGGGACTGCAGCAAACAGTAAATGGGTAACACTTATGTTATAGGCTAAAATAGTCTTGAAGTAGTGAATGAAAATGGTGAGAATTTGCAGATTTTTGCACAGAGCGCCCACGTGGCTATTGGAGGAAGCATGCTCTCACACAAGTAACTACATAAGGCGATATGGATATCCCAAGATTATCTTACGCAAAACCAGATTGAAATTTAGACAATCTTTACAATATGTTGTGGTCTACTGAAGAAGGGAATTGCCTACGTACCACAATCTAGGAATGGCCAAAGTTAGCCTTACACTACAAAAAACAGAATTAAACAAGTCAGCGTGGGATATCTCAATAGAGATGTAAAGAAAAAGGATTTGTTGATCACACTCAACAATCAATTTCAAGCACTGGCACAAATAGACAGAGCAACACGCATTGATGATAAATTGAAACAGCTACAAAAGTTATGAAAAACAAGGGGAAAAGTTGTTCCTTGAAAGAAATACCATCACAAAGAATGTATAACAGCCAAAATGCTCACAATGATCAAAGAGAGATGAGCAACAACAACAAAACCCCGCTAAACTAGAACTACCAAAGGCACGGCACAGAAAGGCTGCACAGAGGTAAACAAAGAAATGAAAAAGAGCATCAAGGTAGAAGAGGGAAACTGCATTAACAGTCGACTACAGAAGACTAAAAAGCTGAAGCAAGAGGAAATTTGAATAGTCTGTGTCCAGTGCGTAACCTGACAATGGTCACATGATGATGTCAAGAGAGCTGCCGATATGAATCCTTTTAAAAAACTCAATCTGGTCAGCAATTGTATTAGTAAAATGAGGATGTTAGACTTACCCACGTTGGCGGAAACACATCTGAAAATGGTGAGGATGATCATTGTCCACAACTAGTCTAGCCGTAGCTATTCGGCAAGGATATCTGTAAATGAGACACACACACACACTTAGAATGTACCGAACCACCACAAGTATATCAACTAAACTTCAAAACGAATGAAAACATATCTATGACCAATGTACAACAAATAATGCATATCGCCTAGGTAACAGGTAGCCCGCTAACTGGAAATGTAGTCGAGAATCTTCTTATTTTTTCGTTACATGGATTTGAATACGGAATAGTATTCTGGTCACAAACCCCCTCTCTCGTCCTGAACTGAGTCCAGCGATTAGTCAAGACGAATGGAGATATGACAGGACGCTGTGGACAATCATGACGTTCTAGTATCTCGCATGCTCTGTACGTTCCACACCGCGCTTCTGTGATTCTCATTGAATCCGTAATTAGAAAACGATTGAGAGCCAGACAAAGACTGGCAATCATGAGGAAACTTGCTGGCACAAGCTGGGGAGCAGACGAAAGAATACTCAAGAAACAGTACACTGGAAGAGTGAGACCAGTTCTCGAGTATGGCATTGCGGCATGGGCAACAGCAGCAAAAACAAACTTTGATAACATTAACAAACTTCAAAACCAAGCCATGAGAGTTATAACAGGAGGCATGAAGTCAACGCCAATTGTAGAACTTGAAAAGATTATAAATCTGCAATCCATGACCGACAGAAGAGACTGCAGAGCCCAGCAGCAAGCAGAGAAACTCAGAAGACAGACAGATCATCATATGCATTAGAGACTAAATAGATTTGGAAAAGGGAAACTAAAGTGGAGAAACTTTGCAGAAATAGCCAAAGCAAAGATGAGCGAAGACCCTATGAACACCATAACAATACCAAACCCCATCCCCACTGTACGCAAACCCACATGGGAGCAGCATATCACTCCAGAGGTGGTAGAAAATATACCAGGTATTGGAAACAATAACAGCCAGACTGAAAAAGAAAGAAGAGACATAACCCTGAGGTACATAGCGGAAAACTACCCAAGCATGGACTGGAACCATGCATACACCGACGGTTCTGTAACAAACACAACACAGAATGGAGGGGGAGGGGTATTCCTGAGCTTAACAAATGGTAGAAAAATAACACTGTCAGTGGCAACTTGACATTTCAGAGCGGAGGCAGAGGCACTGAAGGCTGCAGTAAAAGCAATGCTGAAAGGCGAAAGCGATGAAAGCCAGATAGTCCTGTTTACAGATGCCCTGTCCGTGGTTACAGCACTAAAAAGCCAGAAAAATACAGAACTTAATGATTTAAGAGCAGTAATCTGTCAACTATGCCAGCAGTCCGCACCAAAAAGAGTATCGGTACAGTGGGTTCCATCCCACTGTAACATCCAAGGCAACGAGGAGGCAGACAGATTGGCAAAAGAAGGTGCAAGACTACCACAACCAGATTCTAGTGTGACATACAAAGAGTCTAAAAGGTTTATTAGGGCCAAATACATGGCCAAATGGGAAACAGAACATACTGGCTACACAAAAAATGATGCCTACTACCAGCTGAACAGAAGATAGCAGGTCGTGGTCTTCAGACTCCGCACAGGCCACAACAGACTGAGGTACTATCTATTCAATAAACTGAATATAGGTGGCACTGACGAATGCTCCTGTGGTACAGGGAAAATGACCGCTGAACATTTTACTGCAAAATTGCCCGACATACGAGGATCAGAGAAAGCACATGTGGCCATCACCAGTGGCAACACTAGACAAGCTCTATGGCAGTGTTGACAGCCTCAGGATGACAGCTGCTTTCTTCGAACAAATTCAAGTTGACGTATGACAGCGTACGAAGAAGAAGAAGAAGAATCCATAACTGGTTTCATCCGCATGGTCCGTGGAGTCCATTCTTCGCATGCTTTGGTATAACCGCCACAGTTCACAGAGGGCTGAACGTTCAACTTCCCTCGTCTACTATCTCCTGGTTTAACTCGCCAGTCGAAGTCACGTCACAAGGTGTGGCGGCTGCGTGATTACAACTAATTGGAGTCACATATTAAAGTTTGGTAGCAGGTTGGTGAACGAACAGCTGTCTGTGGAAGCATGACATTTTTCTTCCTACCAGACGTACTCCCTTTCCCTACCACTCTATACACCATATACAAAGCTAGAGCGACATCTACAACTGCCCCCTCTCTCCACAGACAGAAAGTGTTTATTAGAGTGCTCACATCAGTTTTTGCAATGATTGCTTCTGTAGCAACTCGTTTAACATATTGAAGTTGCTGGTCCAATAAAAACTCCCTTTTAGGCAGCCTTTAACAACTTGAGTGGAAGGTTTCAGTGGTCGAATTTACATTCTTAAATAAGACATTGAATATACAAGCTAAAGACGAAGTAGTTAATAAACAAACAAACCTGTAGCCATCAATATCTTCGTTAACGTGCAGTACCCACGGGCATGTGGACATCTCAGTGTGCCATGGCTCCAGAGTATGAACTGGCCAGCGGGGCAACGAAATTTGGTTTCCTGTATGAATAAAATCGATACGTTTACGATTAACTTATTTGAAGGAACCACAAAAAGAGTCATGAAGGAAATATAATCAAAGGTTAAAAATCAATTTTACATTACAATTATACTTATTTTACGCACAATATCGTCTTCACATATTTTATTTGTTAAAACCTGCCATGTACATGATAAGGAAACAAAAGTGAAACTATAAGCCACAAAACAAAAAAGGGAAGAAGATCATAAGCCATAATGGTTGTAACTGGTTGTATACAGACTCTGCAGGGTCTTCTAAACCAGTATAAAGACGTTAAATTAAGTTAAGTTAAGAGAAGCGACTAATTCAGGTTCAATCAATCAAAAACCTTTTTTCAGATTCCTGGGGAGCATATCTTCATTAAATACACATCTAGTTCATCCGTCTTCAACCATCTGTTCCAGCTCTCTCCACGTTCTCGGAGTGTTAGAAACAACTTTACAAAGGCCTTAAAGAGGATGTGATAATGGCATCCAATACAAAAAAGTTAACATATTATATAAATACATTTTAAAAATTCGTCCTTTTTATTTAGGCACTGTAGAAATAGGACACGCCGTAAGAAGTAGCACAATTATCGAGAAAAAAAGATGAAGATAACGACACAGATAGTAGATTCAGAACAGTTTAAAACGATGTCAGGGGACAAAGAAATACACAACATAATTTATAAACAACAATATGGACAGGAACATATGGTGACCAACGGTCAGCATGTCACAAGAAGAAGAATAAGCCAATCGATATTATGATGCGCGGCGTAGCAATGTGGTTAGTGAGACGGCTCACAACTCAAACAAGCCTATTTTCGGATTCAGGAAGCTGTTGCCCCGTATGGGAACTAAACCAAGAATCATGTGTGCTGAAGTTGGACACATTAGTCCATAAGGCGCAAAACACAATACAATGCACTACGACATAAGGAAACACAGTGAACGAATTTATTGGAAATGATGTAATAAAACTCTTAAGAATTTGGTCACTTGATTTCATCAAGTTTTTTTCCTTTGAGCATAAGAACGAAAAATATTATTTCCACCGGTTTCTAGTTTTTGTACCGTCCTCTTGAGCTTTGCCCACGAGACTCCAGCTGGTTTATACTAATCTCATTCTTCACTGTTATATGTCAACTGTTCTTTGGAATCCCCACACTTTTTTTCTCAAATGCTGTACTAATCCAATACCGGGTTAGCATTCCCTCTTCGATCCCTTCTCCTTGGCCAGTCTGCCTGCTGCAGCCTGTTATCCAGGATCACCACTTGGAGGTGTAGAAGGGTCTTGGCAGCTCTAGTTTGCTGGCCCTGACGCTAGCAGTCAGCTATGGGTCGCTGACTATTGCAGCTCATGCGCTGCTCAGCATCTTGATCCCAATTCTATCATCTAAACATTCTGAAGGTATGTTCTGTCCATCTAAACGATCTGAGGGTATGTTATATCCATCTACACTTTCTGAGTCTACGTTCTATACACTTTCAGAGGGTACGTTTTATCCATCTAAACTTTCTGAAGATATGTTCTCTCCAGCTAAACATTCTGAGCGTATGTTCTATCCATCTACACTTTCAGAGGGTATGTTTTATCCATCTAAACATTCTGAAGGTTTTTTTTTATTCAACAAAACTTTCTGACAGTATATTCTATACATATATAAACTTTCTGAAGGTATTTTCTATCCATCTAAACTTTTTGAGGGTATGTTCAATCCATCTAAACTTTCTTCTCAATCTCGAACTTTACTAAAAAGTGATATTATTTTGTTTCTTTTTAAAAATCTTTTGTTGTTTGTTTGTTTGTTTTTTTTGTTGCTGTTGCCACAAATATGTTTTATGTCGTTGCCTAAAAACGTAGAAAAAATTATAATGCAATGAAAAAGTCCACAAGATTATTAAACTCACCGTCAACATCTGAACACGGTCCTAGAGAAGCAAAGCCACCAGATGCAGTATCGTTGGCAAGAATGTAAAACTGTCGTACTTCATTCTTCAGCTGCACAAGATATCCAGGGTCTTCACAGTTGATGGCAAAGCAGAACGTTTTATTAAACAAGACTGCAAACAGCAGCAGGCCTGTGGTGGTGGTTTGTGGGTCAATGCAGATCTGACAAAGATAAAAACACGCAAACACACACGTTATGAATTAATACTTGACGGAGTCATTCCCCTGCTACCCTGATGTGTCTTTTCTTTTTCTTGAAGTTTGCAATTTGTACAAGAAAGAGTGGGGGGAGGGGGGAGAAAGAAGAGAAGGGGGGGGGGGTGTCAGGTGGAACAGCAGTCTCTTCTTAAACATGGTGAATGGGGAAAGCACTCTTTCCTTTTTTACTTGGAGATGCCAGTGTCTTAAAAGTTAATTGCCTTTCGCAAGCGATGTCTTGATGATGTAATTTTTATTATTGTATTTTTATCAAAGTAAGGAAGAAAATGCGCTAATCACCATTCTCACTCTCTCGTCCCGAGCTAATCTTGGACTAGTGGCAAGACTATTAGGCGGGAGGACTGGATGTAACTTAGGATGCAGGCACTCACGCGAATAAAAAGAACCCAGTGTCTGCCGAACTAGGCAAGGCGTGATTCGAACCGTGTATGTTGAGATTGTGAAACGGAAGTTTCACCCCTAGACCACGTACCCTGCTACCCGCTCACCTATTTGTTTTAAAAATTGTTTACACCTGGAGTACAGTGACGTAGATTCTTAGACCAACAGAACCAAATATTTCAGGAATAAAGGAATAGATAAATATAGCGAGGAAAATCGAAGTAGTGTAATGTTATGATTGGAGAACGACCAACAGTACGCTGGAAAAAAATTTCAAAAAACTATCCCTCACACTTGCAGGGTAACGGGAAATGTATGTTCTATTGTAAACGGTAATTTCTGACAATTTGTATTATATAGTCATGTTGCAACCTCATGTATTGACAACCCTTCGTATCCGTACATAGTAATGTAAGGTGGCGCTATTCTTTCCTTCGTAGAAAGAGACCTGCAATTTATACGAAGATTGTTCGAGGCCAACAAAAAATATAATATTACATATTCTGTTAATATAAAATATTTAAGTTAACCTTTGGATTTTCACTTCTGCTCCTGTGATTCTTCACCAAGTCGTCCTATGCCACCTTCTCTCTAAGATCCATGTCATGGTGGTATCAGGGACTCTTCTGAGTGCATGGCTGGTCCAATTCCATCGTCAACCATTTGATTGTGATCATATCGCCTTGGTTGCACCGGATTCCCATGCTATAATTGAAATCTATTTAGTTCCTTTTAAAGATGCAACTACCCAGTTTGCAAAACATAAAGTTTGGAATCAATTAAGTAGAATTCCAAAATAACACAAACCATACTTACCATAGTTGCGTATTTATAGTAACAGATTTGTTATAGACTTAATTATTAGTCTTTAGTTTATGTTTCAAATGCTTTGACTGTTGTAATGAATTCAAAGGAAATAGTGTGAATGATTCTACTAAGGTTCAAAACTGCATTTATATACTACATTTGTCAAGGAATTGGTCCAATAAGTCAATCCGTTTGCCAAAAATAGAAGATGTTTCCTCCAAATATACATCCTTCATGTCACGTTGGGCTTCCTTTATTTTTAGAAGCCAATCAAATCCACTATTTTATGCGACATGATTTTCAAATGGAGACAAGATATGGTAATCCCCCACTTTGAAATGTCTTCAATTGTGATCATGTACGTGCGAATGAAGAAGGTAATTGATAAATGTTGTGGCCATCTGTTACGTGTTTGATTCGTTAATGCGACCCGGAACTACCTCACATATTTATCGGAACAATACCAGTACTGTCTTTTATCGACACAGAAACGCGCCTAGGAAAGATAAGTGAAGAAGATTTAAAAGATCCTGCGTCATTCGCTGAAAAAAATAATAACATCGTTTCTTTTTTAAAGGTCAAAGGGCACGCGTTGGTTAAACATTGCATCATTGATATTTGACGTTTCATCCACGGGGCGAGTTTTCACTCCTTCTATTCCCTACGGACAGGTAGAAGAACGGATATGTTTTCTTAATTCGTTTTGTGTCACCACGCAGGGTGTTGGTAATCGATAGAGTTGATAGTAGTAGTTGTTTCCGCAAATATGATAATGGTGGACAATCCATAAAAGGTGTTTTATTGTTTCCTCTTGTCGATCTCAGTGCTTCTAATATGTGGTACATGATCTGCGGTCACTCTCTTATGGTGTTTTTTATGTCTTGTTTGCAAACCTGAAAATTGGACGCTGGTCTCTCCGGCTCACTGTTGATGCTCTCTTTGTGGTCTTATTTGAGACGTATTTGCATACTGAGCTCTTGCAGTCACGCCTGTAGTCTATCGGTCCATCTGTTGCTGTCTGCAGTTACTGTAGATTATGTTTTAGCAGTCCTTTGGTTGGTGGGATTGTTGAGTTATGGCTTGTTTGCTCCTGTTTTTTGGCGAGTTTATCAGCACTTTCATCGCCTTGGATGTCTGTATGCTAGTACTGATACCATATGATGCACATACCTAATAGATTTCAGAATGTTTTGTGTTTGTTTTCTCGGATACTGTGATCCAGTTCTGAAGGACCTATCCAGTTCTGAAGGAACTATCCAGTTCTGAAGGAACTATCCAGTTCTGAAGGAACTATCCAGTTATGAAGTAACTATCCAGTTCTGAAGGAACTATCCAGTTATCAAGGAACTGGTTGGTGGATATCGAATTTGTGAAAATGACTAAGTTTGTTCGTTGTACTGTCATGTTCTTGTATTTTGAAATTATAACAAGCACGATTTCTAATATTGATTGGATTCTGCATCGAAGTTTGAGCAGAATTATCTACACTGTGAAGATAGTTGTTTACTGTTTTGTCTGAAAACTGTGTAGGGGAGCCATATACTGTGTTTATGTTAGTCTCAAAGAGTGAGCCAAACGTGTATGCATGGATCCAATCCATGGGCTAGGACTGGATGGTTTCAAGTACTCAGTTGTAGTATGTTGTTGGAGTCGGTTGATTTGTTCACTGTGTGTTTATTTGGTGCTGTGATTTTTTTTTAAATTTGATGGGCAGTTGGACACTTTATCTAGTTTATCTCTGGCTATCTCTCTGTCTTTTTGTCTGCATCTCTCTATCTCTCTCTATCTTTCACTCTCTTTATCTCAATCTCTCTCACTATCTCTCACTCTCTCTCACTCTCTCTCTCACTTTCTCTCTCTCTCTCTCTCTCTCTCTCTCTCTCTCTCTCTCTCGGTAGATGTTAGTTGGTATTTATTTCTTCTTCCACCATTTCAGATTTATGTCAGTCATTTTTGTGTATGTTCATTTGTGGACCAGCTTTCTGTTGGGATGGTTTTGATTGAAGCGTCTGTCTCCTCATTACTTCAATCATTGTATTTTTCCTGAGTTTTTTTCTCAGGAAATTATATGTTAGCATCGATTTCTCATGCAGCTTTTGGTGTAGATCTAATATACATCACCCTATCGCCCAACAGATAAAACGAGTATTCTGTCGACGTAAGTTCAGGGACTCTTAGATGACGTTGCTTGCTGAAGAAGATGCGTCCTATCTATTTATTTATCTATCTATCTATCTGTCTATCTATCTATCTATCTATCTATCTATCTATCTATCTATCTATCTATCTATCTATCTATCTATCTATCTATCTATCTATCTATCTATCTATCTATCTATCTATCTATCTATCTATCTATCTATCTATCTATCTATCTATATTTATATCTATCTATCTACCTATCTATATTTATATCTATCTATCTATCTATCTATCTATCTATCTATCTATCTATCTATCTATCTATCTATCTATCTGTCTGTCTATCTATATCTCTATCTATCTATCTATCTAATCTATCTATCTATATTACTATATATATTTATATTTATATCTTCTATCTATCTAGAGAGAGATAGAGAGAGAGAGAGAGAGAGAGTTCTGTCAGCTTCCCGGTGTGTGTTTGAAAGCAACTGGGTCGTTACTATCTAGAGAGAGAGAGAGAGATCTATCTATCTATCTATCTATCTATCTATCTATATATCTGTCTGTCTATCTATCTATCTATCTATCTATCTATCTAATCTATCTATCTATATTACTATATATATCTATATTTATATCTTCTATCTATCTAGAGAGAGATAGAGAGAGAGAGAGAGAGTTCTGTCAGCTTCCCGGTGTGTGTTTGAAAGCAACTGGGTCGTTACTATCTATCTATCTAGAGAGAGAGAGAGAGAGAGAGAGAGAGAGAGAGGGAGAGAAAGTTCTGTCAGCTTTCTGGTGTGTGTTTGAAAGCAACAACACAACACACACTGCAATTAGAATGGTTTGCAGTTTCACCTTTACAGGATGTCAAACCCATGTCCAGCACCTTCATGACGTACTTACACACGTCTTTGAACCCCAGCTGAATGTAGTCCGAAGAATGGAATGCGGTGTGTCATAATGTACAGCTTGACTGTGGTGTTTGCACCTTTCTGTCCGACACATCCGACTTCAGCAAGCATTTTTGGGTACCGGGTTAACCTTCCTTCTTCGATCCATTTTCCTTAATCAGTCTGTTCTGTTGCAGAACGTTATCCAAGATCACCGCGTGAATGTATCGTAGGATCTTAACAGCTCAGTGTCGCTGACCCTGATACTAGTAGTCACCTTTTGGTCTCTGACTGTTGTAGCCCATGCACTGCTCAGCATCTTGATCACGGTCTTCTAGATACTGATTTGATTCTTGTGCCCTGACGTCGCTTTTACTTTTGCCCTTCAGCGGGTTCTACCAAATTTTGCGTTTCTGTTTCTGTTTCTAAGAATCGGCGTCACTGCACTCCGGGCGTACCCATGGGTGCTCAGTCTCTCTCATCAAATGGCGTAAGGGATGGATGCTGATGGTCCCTGTAGCTCGCTGGTTGTACACGCTCCTGCTCCGTCCTCTCATGCACCCCACTCCGCTCGAACCTCGTTTAAGGTCGAAACTTTGCAGTCTGTGGATTGCTGCTTCATCTATAGTGGTGTCCTCATCTAGCAGGTGGTCATTGATTGATTTCAAAATGTCACTTCTATCCATCACTGATGCGCCCATGATGAGAGCTTGTGAAGCCCTGATGTCAGCTCTTTCATTGCCCTGAACCTCAGCATGAGCAGGACAGTAAATCCATGTCAAGCCCTGGAGGTTTGAGGCCTCAACAGCTGTTATCCACTCGTACCTAAGCCATCCCTTCTGTGCTTTCTGAAGTTCGGCTTGCGCGTCTGTCACGATGACTGCCCTTGTTATAGAAGTCTCAGATATCCATTTCAGTGCTGAGGTCACTGCTTCCGTCTCCATTCTCATACTGGAGGTTGTTGACGTGTATGCCCAACTGCACTCAGCAACGACCTCTCCTCTCACTCTAGCCGAGAAACCCCAGCCTGATGTCCCACTGCTCACAACTGATCCGTCGATGTATATGACAGCGTCACTCTCCTGCGTGTTCTCAGTTATCAGCTGATAACTGATAATTTTGCATCGGCTCTCATTAAACTCCCCATCTGCTTCTTCCCATCTTCTTCATCGTTCATCCTCAGCTCAAGGTCTCGGTTTGTCTTACATAGGACACCGTTGTTTGCAACGCTGTTTTATCTCCCTGCAGCTTTTGTTTCATATCTGTCTTTCGAGGCCAGTATTATTCTCTCTCTTCCTGTGTGAGCATGCATCTTGGTGGTTTCAAGTAAAAATAATGGCAGCTTTTGTGAGTTCCTTAAAAGTTTACTTTGATTTTTCTGCGAAGGTATGACTTTTTCAACCTCACACATAAGCCTTTTAGGTTATATCAGGACGTAAATGTCATATATGTTTGGCAGCAGTATTTATATGTAAGCAGTACTTTAATATTTAAAAAAGATTGAAATAAACGCAGAGCACTGTAAGAACCCATCTGACTGATGCCCATTTATCTGTCGTTCTGTAAATGTCCTCTCCAAGTTGTCACCAAACGTTTAGAGACTTTCAAGCGACAAACATTATCTAGCGTTGTGGAACTATAAAAAACAAAAAAGACGTCCACATGAGAGGGCAGAAGGAGGTGTGTTGTATAAAGTGTACAAATGTGAACAACAACTGTAACTATAAATTGGCTTGACTTGGCGTGGCTTCGTTCATTCTCAATCTCCCACTACCAAACACTGAAAGGGCTTCAGTAGCAGAATATAGTCAAGAGAACGGAATGCGTTGTGTCGTAGTTTACAGCTTGACTGCGATATTTGCACCTTTCGGTCCAACACATCCGACTTCAGCAAGCATTGTTTTTAGTACCGGGTTAGTATTCTCTCTTCGATCCCTTCTCCTTAGCCAGTCTGCTCTGCTGTAGCCTGTTATCCAGGATGACCGCATGGAGGTGTTGAAGTGTCTTGGAAAGATCCTGAACATAAAAATGAAGAAAGAACAAGGTGAATGATGACCCTACGACCTCTTGCAGTTATGGGAAAAGCAAGACACACAATGATAGATGTCACCCCCACCCCCCTCACCCCCAACCCCCTCTCCCTCCTGTGTCTTGCGGGATACCTGTTAATCAGAAAGGCTTTTGGAGTTAACTATGATAACAAATCTGCATCCTATGCTATCTCCAGTCGCCTCGATAAAGTCTTGCCACTAGTCAAAAGGTAGCTTAGCACGAGAGAGTGAGGTTGACAAAAGACGCAGTGTCTATCTCACTTTAATCCAAATCACTGCGCAAGTCACCAATTCCAGCGGGCACAGCACGAGAAAAGACTGTCCACACGGCTGAACAGAGAGAGCTGTCTTCATCACATGTTATGGACGAACATCATATATATATATATGGTTTTCTTGTTTGTTTGTTTGTTTGTTGTTTGTTTGTTTGTTTGTCGTCCATATCTATGTTTGAATGTATGTAATATTTTTTTAATTCGTTCTTTCAAGTGGGATTTCTTCATGTTTTAATCTCTTTGGTTTTCTTTTTGTCGTCTCAGTAATCATGTCAAGAGAAATAAAGATCAATACCAAGTTCAGATTGTTGAATTCCAATGTCAAGTCAGTACTCTTGTACAGAGTCGAAACTTGGAGATCGATAAATGCAATTCAGAGAAAACTCTAGTCGCTCGTCAATAAATTTATACGGAGGATAATGGGTATATGCTGACAAGACACGGTGAGGAACTAAAACCTACAGGAAAGGAGCCTATAATATCCTTTATAGCAACAAATCACAGGTAGGAAATAGGGCTGGATAGGACACACACTACGGAAATCACCATAAAACGTAGTATGACATGTCCTGGCATGTAATTCACAGGGAAAGAGAAAGATAGAAAGACCAAGAAACACTTGGAGATAAGACAGCGAAAATGAATTTTGGTTCCTGGGCCTGAGCTGGAGGGAGACAGAAAGGGCAGATCAGACAGGAACTTACTGGAGGGGCATTGATGAAGATTCATTGACCATTCCTTGTCCTACCCACTCTATTTCATAACTGGTACAGAGCTCTTGCACAGTTGGTTAACGGCTGCTAACTTAACCGGCACTTGTTACATCATGTCATGTTTGTTATTGCGATGTATTAGTTGTTTTCGCTCGCTCTTTGTTCCTGACGAAGACATTGTGACCGTAACGTAGGTTTCATTGTGTTTGTTTTATCCTGGTGCGGTCACTGAACCATTACTTAAATATTTTTATCGACTTTTGACCTTCAGTACCAATGTAGTATCGAATTATTTATTGATAAATCATGAAATGGTATTAGAAAACATAATTTTCATAAATTGTGTGCATGTGGATGTTCTGGTAAAAATTCACATAATCTCTGGGTAGTGAGATCGGACTCCCGTGTTCAGTGTCCAGCACGTTAACAATTCCTTGGCATTTGAAAATCGAAAAGAATAGGTTTAACAGTCGCTGCCCGAACAAAAGTTCAAATAAAAAATATTTCCAAGTAATTATATCTTTTCCCAGGTGGTTTGTTAAGAGCAGCTATTGATGGCGCCTAATTGGCTTCAGGTCTACTTAGCTCTAATGTTTGAGTCTATTAAGATGGACTCGTACATTGAATTTCAATATTGTATTTTTTTTAATGTGTTACTTGCGTTTTAATTAAGCGCAAACAGAGTTCGCAGGGTTACAATCGTACGTAACGGGGCATTTCATTTCGGGTTAAGGAAGGACATGTTCATATTATGTCATTTTATATATAAAGAAGTAAAGTCTTAGATAAAGATTGAAGTATAGAACATTTGGTTATTTTAAGTTTGTGAAGAGTTAGGTTTAGGGTTAGGGTTAGGGTAAGGTTTAGGTTTAGGGTTAGATTTTAGAGTTAGGGTCAGATTTAGGGTTAGATTTAGGGTTAGGGTTGGGGTTAGGGTCAGGTTTAGGTTGAAGATTAGGGTTTAGGTTAGGGTTATGTTTAGGTTTAGGATAAGGGTTAGGGTTAAAGTTAGGATTATGGTTTAGGGTTAGGGTTAGGTGTAAGGTTAGGATTAGGTTTAAGTTTAGCGTTAGTGTTAGCATTAGGTTTAGTGTTAGGTTTACGGTTAGACTTGTAGTAAGGGTTAGGGTTTGAGTTATGATTAGGGATATGGTTATGGTTAGGGTTAGGGATAGGGATAGGGATAGAGTTAGGGTTATGGATTTGGTTAGGGTTAGGGTTAAGTTTAGGGTTAGGGTAAGGTTCGCGTTTAGGTTTAGAATTATGGTTTTGGTTAGGGTTAGGTTAAGGATTAGGGTTAAGATTAGCTTTAGAGTTAATGCTAGGTTTAGGGTTAGTATTTCGGTTAAGGTTAGGGTCAGATAATAATAGTTGTCCATCACAAGTGATGAAGACCACTCTCTTTGTTCAGCCGTGTGGACAGTCGTATCTCTTGCTGTGTCCGCTGAAATGGGTGACTTGCGCGGTGATTTGGATTAAAGTGAGGAAGAAACTTTAGTCAACCTCACTCACAGAGCCCAAGCTACCTTTTGCCAGTGGCAAGACATTCATCGAGACGACTGGAGATAGCATTGGATAACATGGATAACATGGTCAGATAACATGGTTACTATTACATCTTCTCGTAGCATGGATAATGTCATGCGGCTGTAGAAACTGGATGTTGCTCTCTTTATCGTGGATCAAGTTGACAGATTCGAGAAATCCATTGCTAAGGCGACAGGAATAAGCGGATACAAGAGCAGGATCAGAAATTAACAATTTTTTCTCGTAGAATGTTAAACAGTAAAAATGTGAACTATTATGTGACGTTATTATCTCAAGTGTGGTGCTAAAAATATATATTTCGTTTGTTTGGGGGGAATTAAGACGCAATTTGTTTTCTAATGCTCTTTCATGATTACGAAATAAATAGATCGACACTGCAGTGCTTCTGAAGCCTGAAAGGGATAAAAACATAATTAATAGCAGAGTGGCCGCACTAGGATAAAACAAACACAATGACACACGATGTACGGTCATGGTTTTCATAACCATTAATGTAAAAAAAAAATGGCAATGTTAAACAACAACAAATAAAAGTCTCAATACAATGTTCATTCCGATTACTGAGGTCTATCGAGAGAATTCATAGCAATAAAGCCCGCTTGTCCGACAGTATGCACGCACTGACATGGTATGCTTTCATTCCATTTGCGATAGAGAAAAAAAACAACTTTGCCTCGCTGAGGTTTTTGTCCTGCAACTCAGAATAAAGTACATCCAAATCTCTATGCTAGTCGATACACAGAACTAATGTCAGAGGATGTAAGTTGATGAGGAAACAATTTAGACCGGTAATTTAACAGACAGAATGTTATCACGTTTATCTGAACCAGGTCGGAAAATGCGTCGGCTATAAAACGTGAACCTTTTATGCTAAAAAAAAGGCTTTAAATTGATAAAACATGAAATTATCATCTAGAAATGGACCAAATCAAATCATGTCAATGTGTTTTTATTTTCTAAATTCAATTTACGATAGGACGAGATCTGCTATCCTGAATTGTCTTGCAACAACTTGATTGGGTAAGCGGATATTATAGAATCCCAACACTCCTAATGCGAGTCTGAATAATCCTATTCCAGATTGGGTGACATGGAGAAGTTCTCTGGTTGACAATATGACCGGGTTGATACAATGTACCGGGAATCTCATTTGATTTTCTGTAATCAAAAACTGTCAGAGCAATTGCTGTCAAAGTACTGAGTTTGCTGTCCCAGGAAGTAGGGTGTTCCAATTTACCCAAATACATACGAGTACTTAGTGTTAAGAAAGGCGGACACCTATTTCAGTGAAGTATCAAACACTACATCCCTGATACCAGTGTCTGCCATGTGGCTATATTGACCTTTACCTTTGACGACCACATTACGTCGTTTTCTCTATGACTATTTCACGCCTGTTGTCAAATTGATGTCATTATCAGATTATCTTTCGGTCTCTGTTAGGGAACCCCTAAACTCAGTGTACTTCTCTACTTCAACGAGGCTTGTAAAAATCTCCACACACAAAGAAAGGAAGCTCAACACCTTCCACCTATGATGCCTGCGTCCCATCCTCTGTGTTACTTGGGAGAACAGCATACTAATGTTGAGGAGCTGGCCCGAACCGGGCTTCAGAGCATGTACACATTGCCCAGGCAGCGCAGATTGCGATAAAACGGCCATGTTGGAAGCATGGACGACGGGCGAATTTTCAAAGATATTTTCTATGGTTAATTGACTGTGACAATACAGCAGTCGGGCGACCGCAGTTGAGATTCAAGAATATTTGCAAGAGAGACATGAAAATACTGGAAATTGGTTCCGAATCCTGGAAAGACGAAGCTGTTGACCGCACCAAATTGACAAGTTTCATGCGACTCCACCTCAAACTGGACGAAGAGAAACTATTGTTGCGTGTCCATCGTTTCCGAAAAGGGCTACATTGTCATCTGTCAATCCTGGAGTGGGTTCGTTGGTGGCTGATCAAACCAATCTGAGCCAGAAAGCGTCTGTCCCACTGGGGCAAGAGAAACACTGTCTGACGGTTAGACGGAGGCAACTAGTCTCTTGCCGCTCGTGCCACTCGTCTCCGTGCAGCTTCCTTGATTCTTGTCTGCTCCATATGTGTCCTGCCAGAAGAGAATGTGTTCGAGCAATTTATAGAAATATATAATGGTTAACAACGCAACCTGCCTCATACAGACAGAGAGACAACGCCTTCTTCAATCAACTGATGATATGCTTCTAGCCCGGTGAGATTTGAGGAGACTGTGCGTTTCAGGTCTTCGATGGTCCTCCACAGCTTTTCGAGCATGGTCGCTTCACCGGATTAGACTGTATGTGGGTTATTTCTGCAGAATATGTTCTGGTGTTGGCTTTAGTACTTCTCACTCGCATGTGGTGGCCGTGTCTCTAAGACTTATTCTGTGGAGATGGTCCATGAGTGTACAATGCCCCGTTCTGAGTCTGAAAATCTTTGTCTGCCCATTTCTGCCAAGCTTGTGTATGCTTTCATTTTTTGGTTTATATTCTTTGTGCTGGCCTCTCCATTCGTCCTCATGGATGGTTTGATGAGTGTCTTTGCTTCTTTATAGCTTTGTGGATGGTGAGCTCATCTGCCTTCTCGTTTCCATGGATTTCACAGTGGGCTATAATCCACTGTAGGACTAGATTTGCTTTTTGGGACATCAACCCGATGTATTTTATTTCATGTGAGAGTCTATCTTATTTAGGGCTTGATATGGCTTGGGGTACGCTCTTGGAGTCTGTAAGAATTACCGTTTTTCTTGCAGTTATGTTTTGACTGATAGGAATAGAGAGACAACAAAGAAATTATTTCATCAGAGTACAAAGAAAGGAAATTATCAGAGCCATTTATGTGGATGTCGGGTGATGAACAACGTATACCACCTCATACATACAGACAGACAGACATGCACAGAAATGACTCTGTTAGAGCCATTGTTAGTGAATCTATGTTGCGGAACAAAGCAGCCCCCTTACAAAAGATAAATAACTTTGTTAGAGTTACTGATGTCGGTGCCCGTGGCTAAATTGGAAAAAAAGATGGAGGTTGCCTTTTTTTTGTTAACTGTTTAATTTCATTTGATCCCAATACCCTTCTCATGTTCGTGACTGTGTTATTAGTTTTTAATACTCTTTCACATTTGCTATAATGCATCCAATTTATTGATGGAAAAAAAATTGACACTTTAAAGTGTCTATCCATTATAATTATCTTCAATACGTTAATTATGCAAAATGTCTTATTTATTGAATACTGAATTGTTTTTTAATGCGAGCAACTTCTTTGTAGGTTGCTCTCACATAAAAACATCTATTTCCCAAGAAAGTAAAGGTCAATCTCAGGTTTCTATCATGGCCATACAGTTTGTACATCAAATGGATTTAAGAAGGCTGTATTGTCAGCTGGTGCATTAAACTTGGCCAAAAGACTGAGAGAGCAGGTATCACGAGTGGCTTGTTCTTCAACATTGGCACATTTCTCTGTCTTATTCATAAACTGTTGTTCTTGTTGTTGATGGCGGTAGATGTGGTGGTGGGGGTGGAGGTGAATGTGATGTGGTTCGAAGCTACTCGGGCTGAGTTAGCTCTTAACTTAACTTAACTCAAAGTCTTTATACTGGTTTAGAAGACTCTGCAGAGTCTGTATACAACCAGTTTCATTTACATTACCTTGCTCTAAAAGCTATGCGCATGCACATTTATTCTTAAATGCATTAAGTGTCTCTGCCTCCACTACCTCCCGTGGCGATGCATTCCAAGCATGCACCACTCTCTGACTAAAAAATATATTTCTTAATATCTAATCTGGGCCTCTCTTTAGTTAATTTGTAGCTATGCCTTCTTGTTCCTGTGGGTGGTTTTTAAAAAACAAACTTTTCATAGTCTAATTTATCCGATCGTCTCATTATCTTATAAACCTGTATTAAGTCACCTCGGATTCTTCTTTTCTAGACACTGTAGGCCGGTTTTGCTGAGTCTTTCCACGTAACTTTAATTCTGGAATCCCACTATCATCTTTGTCGCTCTTTTTTGTATTCTTTCCAGCATGTTTACATCCCCTCTATGATAAGGACTCCACACCTGTACACAGTACTCCAATCTAGGTCTAACTAATGCATTATACAGTTTGACTATCACTTCCTTGCTCCTATGTTTAATATTTCTTTTTATCATACCTAACATTGCATTTGCCTTTTTCACTGATACGTGAACTTGCTCACTCACTTTACCTGTATGATCTATTATAACCTCTAGGTCCCTTTCCTTATATATCTTTCTAATATTGTTCTCTCCAATTCTGTAATTATGTTCCATATTGGATCTACCCATGTGGATAACTGTACATTTATCTACATTAAACTCCATTTGCCAGCTTACTGACCATTCTTGAGCTCTATCTAAATTCAACCTCAATATATCCACTTCTGCCTTAGATGAGACATTACTGCAATCGTGGATCCCATATCAATGTCCAAATTGTTTATATATATATGTATATATATATTTATATATATATGTATATATATATATATATATATATATATATATATATATATATATATATATATATATATATATATATATATCTCCAAAAAAAATTAGTCCCAACACCGAGCCATGTGGCACTCCACTTTTTACTTCACACCACTCAGAGTACCCCTTATTTATGTCCACCCTCTGCCTTAATCTCGTTACCCAATTTTCAATCCATTTGGCAACTTTCCCACCTATTCCGTGTGATTTTATCTTTCGAAATAATCTTGTATAAGGTATTCTATCAAAGGCCTTTGCAAAATCTAAATAAATAACATCCACTGGCTTGCCTTTATCTATTATTTTAGTAATCTCATCCATGCATTCTAAAAGATTTGTTAAGCATGATCTCCCTCTAGTAAGCCCATGCTAACTATTTATAATTAGATTAAATTTGTCTAAATGCATTACAATGTTTTCTTTGATTATTGACTCTAACAATTTACAGACTATGCTCGTTAAACTCCCCGATCTGATTTTTTTGGCCTTTTTTTTAATGTGGATCACTCTTGCATCTTTCCAATCCCGTGGAACAATACCTTTTGCAAGTGATTGAGAAGATAATATATTTAATGGTTTTGCTAGTTGGTCTCTAATTACAAACAGCAATTTTGGAGGAATACCATTATGACCTGGACATTTATCCACTTTCGACCCCTCCAATTTAAAAAAACAAAACATTTCCTCTGTAATTCAGATTGATCTTAATCCCGTTGTTTCAATGTCTTTTTAAAAGATATCTTGGAGCAGTCCTCTTTTGTGTAGACTGTGCCAACGTACTGATTGAGTAGATTAGTTGCCTCCCTATTCTCATTATTTTTCCTGTACTGTATATGAGAGGGTATACTTTGTCTTTTGTTCTTTGTTTACTTCTAACATTAGAAAATATGTTTTTACTATCAGTCTTGATTCTCTGAGCAAGTTTTTTTTAAAGTCTATTTTTTGCTGTTTTATTCACTTTCTGAGCTATGTTCTGCTTGTCCAAATATTTTAAATATGTTTCTTTTGATTTACCTGCTTCTATATATTTTGTCTATGCTTTTTTTTAAGCTCTTCTACATTTAACTACAAATCTAGTTATCCACGCTTGGGGTTTACCTCCCTACATGGAACACATTCCTCATTTAGCTTTCCTAGAACTGTGTTAAAACTCTCCCACTCTTGTTAAAAAACTGTTCCTCCGACAATATCTTTCCAGATTATATGGCTCGCTGCCTTTTTCATCCTCTTAACATCTGCCTTAGAGTAGTCGTATGTTCGCGTGTTTATGTTTACTTCTTTCCCTGCTATAAGATCTCAAAGGATGATTTGATGGTCACTTGAACCAAACAGTTCCACAACAGTAACGTTTTCAATCATTTCTTGGCGACGTTACTTTGGTAACAAGTTAGAGTGACTTTTATTACACCCATATGCGTACTTGTTGAAAAGATTTGTGTGCGACTGACATTTCAAAATGGCGACATAGTAGCTTCTATTCTACCATGTCGTGGTGAGATCTTTCCTTTTATTCATGATGTCCCACACGTTACCGTACTCTGATTTTCACTTATAACTTTTAAAACAATAAAGATTTTTCAGTACAATTTGACTTGAACATACCTTTGTGTGTGAGAAACAAAATGAGCATATATTACATTTTGCAAGAATGTGTATGTGTGTGTGTGTGTATGTGTGTGCGTGTGTTTATGCGTGTGCGTGCGCGTGCGCGTGTCTATATACTGTGTGTGTGTCCCACTTGCTGCCGGCCCATAGTTGTCTTTTACAACTTTTAAATCAATGAGCCCAATTCATTGTAATTTGACATGGACATTCTGTGAACTAGTTGGACAACGAGGAACTACATCCTGGCTATTTTCAGCAGGATGGAGCCAAATAACGCACCTCAAATGTCAGAATGGCTGTCCTCTTTGAAGATCGTGTCATTTCTAAGAGACTGGCCACCAAGGTCTCCTGGCTTTACCTCAGGCTGAAAGAGAAAGTGTTTCACAAGAAGCCAAGGAATCTCATGGAACTGCGAGAAAACATTCGGTGGGAAATTGAGTATGTAACTCCACTTGCTTTGGTGAATACCAAATACCTCTGAGGAGGGCTCGTGCCATGCGCGAAGCACATCCTGGATTTGCTTCTGAACCCGAACCCCTGGCACGATGCACCCCAATCTAGTAAGCCAACTCACTGTCTACTAGGCTACATGCTCCACAATAAGTAATACACGAGACCTCTGTAGCTAGTGCTTCGTCTGCATATTGTTGCTGGATCTCTAATTCATTCTCAATTTGCCATTTTCTCTTGACGCAAATATTGCTTTTGTTTTTTTCTATATAATAAATATTTCCCTGGCACAACTAGCGGTCTGTGTCAAGTTTGTCTTGTTACCAAACAG
Source organism: Ariolimax columbianus (assembly GCA_036924085.1). NCBI lineage: Eukaryota > Metazoa > Mollusca > Gastropoda > Stylommatophora > Arionidae > Ariolimax > Ariolimax columbianus. Next base: position 46,185,182 of record JAVGWX010000015.1, on the reverse strand, counting down.
TTTATTCCCAAATCGGTCTTAGAAAGGAACAGAAGACAAGACAGACGATGAAGGTGAAAATGGGTCCAAGAAAAGTCCCTACTCTGAACATTTTTCTTCTTCAAAAAGTAGCCAGTCAGAAGGAGCCTAATGCAATGATGAAAAAATGGACGACAAAAAAGTCAATAAAATGAAGGAGATAAACACGTTTTCAGTACAAACAGGTGCAGGTCGGTACTGGTTATCATGGATGTGTATAAACTTCAGTGGTCGTGACTGCTGAAGTGGGCAGCGACAGGAGAATCAGAACCATAGTATATATTTCATGCGCTTCGTATCGTTTGCCATTGTTTTAATCATATTGTTAGTTTTCTCTCTACTTATGCCGCTGTGCGGCGTGGGGAGCTTAAGTCGTCTGTCTTGCGTTGCATTGATCATTGTGAGCACATGTCGTTGAACAATCACTCTAATGTCATCTATTCACCAGCTCCTCGGTCGCCATCTTACCCTGTAGCCAAATCTACCAGCGTTGCAAGCCATCAGTGAAAATTGATGAAGGTGCATTCTCATTAGCAGACCGAACCATCGTATTTTGTGCCTGTAAATGTATTGTGTACAAGACCTGCCATACTCTGAGTATCTTCATTTCCAAGTCTGTCTTTCCTGGTAACACCGATGACCTTTCTCAAATACTTCATTTCACACATTGGAATTCTGCTCTCACGCACCTTGGACAGAGGCCGTGTTTGACACTGGTAGCAAGGGTCGGCATAAATATACTGTGTATTAGATGTTTCTGTGTTATAAAATTAATGCTTGGGTGCCTAAGCAGTGTCAACAGCTGGTACGTTTCAGCGCACTGCCATCATATGTTGCTCAAATCGATGAGGAGAGAGTTATTACTTCGTCATAGAAAATGCAGGCTGCACTGAAGGACAGAATGCAAGTCGGCTCAATTCTTGATTGTGTCCAGGAGTGCCGCGGTGACAGAGTATGTTGCGTTAGGATCGAACTGTGCGGTCATACGCGATCACATCTGAATACAAATATATGACGCTGTCGCCATCTTCGCTTGTAAAGGGCAGCTATTATTGTTACGTTCGTCGGGAAAAAAACGATTTGTTTTTGTTGTATCGTAATTTGCAACGAGGCTGCGCCTTTCTGTCAAATACATCCGGTTTTAGCACTGCGTTTTTAGGATCGTGTTTGCCTTCCCTCATTGATTCCTATTCTCTCGGTCAAGCTGCATGGGACCGGTCTATTTCCGGGGCCACCATTTGGAGACGCAAAAGGATCGTGGTTAGCTCTTGTTAGCTGGCCCTGATGCTAGCAGCCAACTATAAGACACTGGCTGATTTAAGTTCATTCACTGCTGCGTTTTTGACCCACGTAAACCTTTTAATCTCAGAACAAGACTTTCGGGTAAGACACTGGACGTGTCCTAATGACATAGCCCCAAGTGCCACATTTTATGTGTTTTCGCGGTCTTAGTCTTTCGACCTGCACTTCTACGGGGGAAGATACCATTGTGCCGGAGGGGGATTTCCTGCTTAGCAGACTAGGCTCGAGCAGCTTATTACTCCGTTGCGTTAGGACAAGTGCCGCGGAGGATGGTAAATTGATGTGTGAGTCCATTTTAATAGACTCCAACGCTAGAGTAAAGTAGACCCATAGCCTGTTATGCGCCATCTTTGCTGCTCTTAAAACACCTAACCATGGCGGGTGTTATGTCGTGTCAGACCATTAGTCGCCTCTTGCAATATGCTCTCTGTGCGGCAATGATAATAGTCTTGTCCTTGTCGTACACAAATACCCCGGCAGACCATTCGGGATTACATTTAAGGGATTACATTTAATTGCGTTTAAGGCATATTCATATCACGCATGTAGACAACATATAGGGGTTCTTTGAACATTTTAATTGAATGTTCCATGAGAGGATCTATAACCTACTTCCTAACATGAACCAGAGCATATGTTTTCGATGCTATTTACGTCAAAAGTCCTAAAAGAATGTGTCTGAGTATGAAAGTGATGCACATTTACTAAAGAGCAAGGTAAATCTCTAACAAAGTCACAAAAGCTACCATTATTTTTACTCCTGTTTCTAAGAATCGACGTCACTGCACTCCGAGCATACCCATAGGTTCTCAGTCTCTCTCATCAAATGGCGTAAAGTATGGATGCTGATGGTCCATGTAGCTCGCTGGTTGTACACTCTCCTGCTCCGTCCTCTCATGCGCCATACTCTGCTCGAACCTCGTTTAATGTTGAAACTTTGCAGTCTGTGGATTACTGCTTCATCTATTGCGGTGTCCTCATCCACCAGGCGGTCATTGATTGATTTCAAAATGTCACTTCTGTCCATCACTAATGTGCCTATCATGGGAGCTAGTGAAACCATGATGTCAGCTCTTTCATTGCCCTGAACCCCGAGATGAGCAGGACAGTAGATTCATGTCAACCCCTGGAGATTTGAGGCCTCAACAGCTGCTATCCACTCGTACCTAAGCCATCTCTTCTGTACCTTCTGAAGCACGGCTTGCGCGTCTGTCACGATCACTACACGTGTTATAAAAGTCTCAGATATCCATTTCTGTACTGAGGTCACTGCTTCCGTCTCCATTCTCATACTTTTTTTTCATACTCATATTTTTACTTGTAACCGCCAAGCTTGTATAAACTCAAGATTGAATAGGATATTGTGGTAGAACTCCAGCAATGTCACGCTGTCGGCATTAATTTGTGAATATGTTCTGATTCGAAGCTCACTTCAACGTAAACCATGGAATGGTCGGAGGGTATGCTATTTAGCTTTGGGACTGGGGGCCTGATATATTTGATTGTGGGGGACATACATTGCTGAGGACACAGTACCTGGCGTAGTGGTATTAGAGCGAATAAAAAGAGATGTGGCAGAATAATATTCTTTTAGCTTGGCTTGGCTTCATTCGTTCTCAATCTCCCGCTACCAAACCCTGAAAGGACTTAAGTAGCAGAATGTAGTCCAGAGAACGGAATGCTTTGTGTCGTAGTTTACAGCTTACTGCGATATTTGCACCTTTCAGTCCAACACATCCGACTTCAACACGCATTTTTTAGTACAGGGTTAGCATTTCCTCTTCGATTCCTTCTCCTTAGCCAGTCTGCCCTGCTGCAGCCTGTTATCTGGAGGTGTAGAAGGGTCTTGGCAGCTCTGGTTCGCTGGCCCTGACGCTAGCAGTCAGCTCTGGGTCGCTGACCACTGCAGCTCATTCGCTGCTCAGCATCTTGATTCCTAATAGTCTTTTGACAGGAGAGATTATGCAACTGGAAAGTAATTAAACGTTTCGCCAAGGACTCTATATATTCTACATAACCAGTGGTTTGACCGTGTCAGATGAGTTAAACGACATCACATGCACAATTTGGCAGAACCTGCTGAATTGCACACAAAAAAACAGCCTCATTGCACAAAATTATCATGAGCACGTGCCGTATCTATCCGTCGATCTATTTCTGCACCAACCTCTGCCACTTTGAGCATTCTTGCACATCAGATACTTAATGTCTGCACAATCTTGTCTAGATACCCGTAACATTCCCCTCTGATTTCCTCAGCTTTTTATTCCATATTTACTTGGACAATCAACAGATTTTTCAACCATATCCCCACTGACCCGTTTTCTTTCTAAAAATACTATCAATACATTTACCGTTTTACGCCAATTCCCACACTCAGGAAGCTCAATAGTACCAAAAAATGGCGGTCTAGTATGCTTTTAGATACGTTTATCAGTTTGCGTGTGGGGCGGATGTTAACCTTTATCTTCTGACCACTCCCCACCCTTGCATATTTTCACAACCCGTTATTAAAGAGATATCAATTTCTAGCCTCGCCCATTATCACTTCCTAATTTACAGGACTATTTTTCATTCCAGATGTATAAATCTAATTAAATTATATAAATCTATAAATTCTAATTATTCTTCCAATAAAAAAAATGTCTAGCCAAAGTACAAACTTGTTGGATTGGTTGATTTAAGGATGACGTAGAATTTTGTTGTGCGGCCTGCATAGTTTTAGATTGCGTACACACGTACGCGCCATGGGATCACACGAACAATAAGAAGACAAAAAAGTGGAGCGTTTGGGAACACAAATATTGTAGGCCATGGATTGAGGCTAACAGCGCTTTCCTTACACGAATGCATAACAAAATACATTCTAGAGTAACACCAGCTGGCGGTTCTGCTGAGGATACTAATGACGACAGAAATGAGAATGTTAGAGAGGATTTTTTAAATTTTTTTTTGCGTTCGCCTTATTTCTCAAATTTCCAAGGCGTGTGCGTTACACTGTGGTTTTTATTTTGCGCATGTCGGCCCAGTGCATCCGACTTCAGCATGCATTTTATGTAAGGGTCTGCTTCCTCCTGCATTTTCTAAGGGTTTGCTTCCCCGGGGTAACGGCCGGTGCTGTGATGGGGATCCAACAAAGCACCTGCGGGTTGTGAGCCGTGCCACTTAACCACTAGGCCACGCCGTCCCCTCTGTTAGGGAGGATGATTATGATTCCGTTATCTTATCGTGGTCATGGTGATGATGATTAGGATAGTGATGATAATGATGGTGGTGGTGGTGCCCATGAGGAGGATGATGTTAAAGATAATGTCAAGGAGGATGATGATCATGTTAGGTCTGATTGCAATAGTCTTCTGCTTTTTCGTCATTCGTTCTCAAACTCCCGCTAAAAAGCGGAGGAGGAGGGATCGAAGAGGGAACACTAACACGGTACCCAAAAATGTCATTCTGAAGTCGGATGTGTCGGACCTATATGTGCAAATATCACAGCCAATCTGTAAACTAGGACACAACACATTGCGTTCTCCGGACTAAATCCTTTTACTTGCAAAGTTTTTTTCAGGGCTTTATAGCAGGAGTTTGAGAACGAACGACGAAGAAGAAGAATATAACAAATTTAGTCACATCAGGCCTATTGTTATCTTCTTATCAAAGGTCGACCGCAATACATCGCCAGCGCCCTCCGTCTCTTGTACATTCTTCATTAGTTTTCACATCCTACGAGTATTTTCCTCATTGCTGGCATTTTGTTTTATTAATAACTGTATTTCGTTTAATTGTTTTGTATAATTAATTTTGAAGTTTTATTAATTTCATCATCATCTCCTTCATCATCATCCGCATGTCCTGTCTGAAAGAAACTCTTTCCCTTGCCAAAACTCCAGTCTCCGCCACAATCATACCCAGGCATTCTTTGATATCTTGGAGCCATCGTCTTCTTGGTCTACCCCTGCCGCTTTTACCTGACACCATACCTTCTGCCACTATTCTATCAAGACCGTTCTATCTCTTGATGTGACTAAAGTATTTACATTTACTTGCCAGAATGGAATTGATAAACCAGTGCTTCTCTATGTTCAACACTTGCCGAATGTCTATATTTGTCTTTTTCTTTGTCAAGGCGATTCTGATGATCTTTCTGTAACATTTAGTCTCGAAGGATTCAATTATTTGTCTAGAAGTTTTGTTAATCTTCCATGATTTGCAGTCAAATGCTGCTACATGAAAAACACAGGCTCTCAAGACTTTCACTTTTGTCGTTTTGTCTGTGCAATGCCATAATTTCATCAGGCCGTTCAGTCTCTGCATTGCCATGGCTAGTGTTCTTCTGATTTCTTTCAAGCAGTCGCCATTTTTGTCAATTCTGGAGCCCAGATATTCAAAATGCATGACCTGATCTATTTCATCACCACCCACTGTAAATTTGATTAACTCAGATTAATAGTATCTTCTTGACTGTTCTGTTTTGTACAATCGTCGTTGAAGAGGCGTTCACAACTGACGTCACGCAATTTTTGTGTGTTTACCTGCGCCCTCTAGCTACACAAAAACTCGGACCTTCCATCTAAATAAGGTCACAAACATCCCACCGTGCCCTTCCCCCTTTACTGGGCTAGCAACAACAACGTGGTTTTAAATGGTGAAAAGTAAATGTAATGTTAATCAGTTTATTTGCCATTTTCTTACGAATTGACATCACTGCACTCAAGACAGCCCCATAGGTGCTCAAGCTCCATCATCAAATGGCAAAGTGTGTAGGAACTGCAGACTTCAGTAACCCTCTAGTTGCACACGTCATCTCATGCACTCCCTGCTGTTCGATCCCCGCCACGTTTGATTTCAAAATTCTGCAGCTTGCAAATTGCAAGCTCCTGAATTGCAGTCCAAGAAATGGTCATCGATTGATGAGAGAATGACAACCCTATTTATATCTAAAGTCACAACTATAAGCGCCTTTGAGGCGTTGACGTCAGTTCGTTCATTGTCGTGAACTCCAGCATAACTAGGAGGGTATATTTACACAAGCCCCTGAAGGCTTGATGCCTCCCTTTGAATGTCCTCTTCTGCTGTAGTCAACTCTTCTGTACCTTCTAAACCATTGATTGAGAGTTCTGTACGATTACCTGCCCATGTTAAGGAAGTCTCAGATAGACACCTCAGAGCTAAGGTTACAGCGTTGTTATTCGTTCTCTTATTGCCCGTTGTTGTCATGGATGCTCCACTTAGCTCTGCCGCAACCACCTCTCACTCTTGCAGTTGTTGTTATTGTTGTTGTTGCTAAATCACTCTTTTGTGCACCTTAAAAAGGACGTTTAGTGGCGGGTTGCAGTAGCTTTCCTCATATCTCTAGCGTGCTGATGAAGGTTGACATGGGTCCTCCAGGCGGTTGTGCTATGCTTGGCTTGATCTGCGTTTCGCTAACTACTACAGGGATCTCGTTGATCCTTCGCCCCGTAAGCCAAGCCGGCATGAAAACAGTGCCATCCAGGGAGGGTTACTAGGAAGCCGAGGTGATGGTCTTGGCGAGTATATTTTGCCTGACCCTGACCAACATGTCTGATCAGTATGTTTTGCCTGACCCTGACCAACATGTCTGATCAGTATGTTTTGCCTGACCCTGACCAACATGTCTGATCAGTATGTTTTGCCTGACCCTGACCAACATGTCTGATCAGTATATTTTGCCTGACCCTGACCAACATGTCTGATCAGTATGGTGGGTCTGACAAGACGTTAGTCTTCCTAAAGAATAATGTGGTAGACTAACAATACATTAAATTAAAAGATGATACTACGATAATGGGACGTCACATTTCTTCAAAGTCCCTCTCCTTCCCACATGTTATCTCGCAATATTAGATAACCTCCCCACACCTCCACCCCCACCTCACCCAACCCCCTAACCGCGCAAGTCACCCTTTCTCCCCATACTGCATGACGTCATATGTGAACGACAAAAAATACATGTCTTGGTCCAAACTCAGCATATATGGTATTGTTATGTGTGCTATGTGTAACAGTTCCAGCCGGAACATGGGCGTTAAGGGCAGAGGTGATGGAGCCGGCGAATCTGGGAACAAAGGTACCTGAATGTGTGCCAAGGCTACTCCCCGTCTCGACACTAAGTCGACAACGGAAAACGGGGGGAGGGAGGGGGGGGGGTTGAGGGTAAGAATGTGTCCGCTACAGGTAGAGGTTAGGAGCTGATCACTCTGGCGTTCCGATTTGGGTCGTGACAGACAGAGAACATCAGGTCTTGCTGCGATATTTTAGAGTGTTGTTATTAATGTTATTTGCTGTGTGTGGTTTTGAATGATGTGGATGCATATGGTAACATCCTAGATAGCTAAACCCCAGTGAAATATGGACTCTACCACAAACGGTGTTATGTGTGTGCCGTATTGTTATGTGTAGGCTGTGTTATTATGTGTAGGCTGTGTTATTATGTGTAGGCTTTGTTGTTATGTGTATGCCGTGTTGTTATGTGTAGGCTGTTTTGTTATGTGGTGGCCGTGTTGTTATGTGTAGGCTGTGTTGTTATGTGTAGGCTGTGTTGTTATGTGTGTGCTGTGTTGTTATGTGTAGGATGTGTTGTTATGTGTGTGCTATGTTGTTATGTGTAGGTTGTGTTGTTATGTATGTATTGTAATGGTATGTATGTGTTGTATTGCTATATGAATAGTATGTTGTTATGTGAATGATGTGCTGTTATGCATGTGTTGTGTTACGTATGTGTTGTGATGGTATGTATGTGTTGTACTGTTATATGTAAATTATGCTGTTATGTGTATGTTGTGTTGTTATGTGCATGTGGTATTGTTATATACATGTTGTGTTTTTATGTACGTCTTATGATGCTATATATATGTTGTGTATGTGTGATGTGATGTTATGTGTCGGTTGTGTTGTTATATGTTCGTTATGTTGCTATGTACATATTGGGTTGTTATGTATATGTTGTCTTGACTTATGTCTTGCCACTGGTCCAATGTAGTTCGGGACCAGAGAATGATGTTGATTACCATCGCAGCTCTTGTCTGATAGTGCCATCGCTTGCGATGGACAAATACCTTATATGTGTGCTTCGTTGTTATGTGTGCTTCGTTGTTATGTGTGCTGCGTTGTTATGTGGTGTGTTGTTATATGTATGTTGTATTGTTATGTAAACTGCGCTATAAACTTTGACAATCCTTATTATTAAATTGGGCGACGCGTTAGCTCAGTTCATTGAGAGAAATTCATTATTTTCTTTCTGTGTTAACAGCGTACCTCGGTTCGAATCGCGTCAGAAGTCTTAAAAAATACGGGTTGTGATTTTATTCGGGGCCCACATCTCCAGTCAACCCACCTGTAAATGGATACCTGACGCATGAGTAAGAAAAGCAATAACAGCAAGGAAGGGCACTGGCCACCCCACCTCTCACAGGTTGCAGCTTAGTACAATGAAGGCTTCAAAAACTCTAACCATTGGTTAAGTCTATGAATTTCCACTTTACTTTACATTTTATTATTAAGTGCAACTATGTTGTTGTTTGTGTTTGTTGTTGTTTGGCTCGGTTTGGCTTCGTTCTTTCTCAACCCTGAAAGGGCTTAAGTAGCAAAATGTAGTCCAGAGAACGGAATGCGTTGTGTCGTAATTTTCAGCTTGACTGCGCTATTTGCACCTTTCGGTCCAACACATCCAACTTCAGCAACCATTTTTTTAGTACTGGGTTAGCATTCCCTCTTCGATCCCTTCTCCTTAGCCAGCCTGTTCTGCTGCAGCCACCCCACTCCAGGATCACCGCGTGGAGGTGTAGAAGGGTCTTGGCAGCTCTGGTTCGCTGGCCCTGACACTAGCAGTCAGCTATGGGTCGCTGATCACTGCAGCTCATGCGCTGCTCAGCATCTTGATCCCCGGTTGTTGTTTCTTCTTCTTCTTCTTCTTCGTACGCAGTCAGACAGTAACCATTATTTTTTCGAAAAAAGCGGCGGTCATCCTGAGGCTGTCGCCGCTGCCATAGAGCTAGTCTTGCAGTTCCACTGGTGATCGCCACATCTGCTCTCTCTGATCCTCGTATGTTGGGCAGTTCTGCAGCAGATGTTCAGCGGTCATTTTACCGGTACCGCACGGGCATTCGTCGGTACCACCTATCTTCAATTTATTGAATAGGTGGTACCTCAGTCTATTGTGACCAGTGCGAAGTCTGAAGACAACGACCTGCTCTCTTCGGTTCAACTGGTAATAGGCATCGTTTTTGGTGTAACCAGTATGTTCGGTTTCCCATTTGGTCATGTATCTGGCTTTGATAAGCCGTTTTGACTCTTCGTACGTCATACTAGTATCTGTTTGTGGTAGTCTTGCACCTTCTTTTGCCAGTCTGTCTGCCTCCTCGTTGCCTTGGATGTTGCAGTGTGATGGGAACCACTGTACCACTACCCTTTTTGGTGCGGACTGCTGGCACAGTTTGCAGAGTGCTGCTCTTAAGTCATTAAGCTCAGTGTTTTTCTGGCTTTTTAGCGCTGTGACTACGGCGAGAGCATCTGTAAGCAGGACTATATGGCTTTCATTTTCTTTCTGTGTCACCATTTCTTCCACTGCCGCCCTCAGTGCCTCTGCCTCCGCTCTGAAATTGCTTGTGTACTTACCAGTAGCGAATGACAGTGTTATTTTTCTGCCATTTGGTAGGTTCAGGAATGCTCCTGCCCCTCCGTTCTGTGTAGTGTTTGTTACAGAACCGTCGGTGTATGCATGGGTCCAGTCCATGCTTGGGTAGCTTTTCGATATAAAGCTTAGGGTAGTATCTCTCCTTTCTTTTTCAGTCTGGCAGTTTTTGTTTCCAATATCTGGTATATTTTCTACCACCTCTGGAAATATATCCTGCCTCCAGGTAGGTTTTCGTACAGTAGTGATGGGTTTTGGTGTTGTTAGTGCGTTTATGGGATCTTCGTGCATCTTTGCTTTGGCTATTTCTGCAAAGTTTCTCCGCTTTAGTTTCCCATTTCCCAAATTGTTTAGTCTCTGGTGCATTGGATGGTCAGTCAGTCTTCGGAGTTTCTCTGACTGCAGCTGGGCTCTGCAGTCTCTTCTATCGGTCATGGATTGCAGTTTTGTAATTTTTTCAAGTTCTACAATTAGGCGTTGACTTCATGCCTCCTGTTATAACTCTCATGGCTTGGTTTTGAAGTTTGCTAATTTTATCGAAGTTCGCCTTTGCTGCTGTTGTCCATGCCGCAATGCCATACTCGAGAACTGGTCTCACTCTTCTAGTGTACAGTTTCTTTAGTATGCCTTCGTCTGCTCCCCAGCTTGTGCCAGCAAGTTTCCTCATGATTGCCATTCTTTCTCTGGCTCTTATTCGGTTTCTCTCGATCTGACTTTTCCATGTCATGCGCCGATCAAATGTGACTCCCAGATAGGTTGGGTTGTCGTTTGGCTGCAGGAATTTGCCATTTAAACTTAATTTGGTATTTTGGGGTTTTATTGAAAGCGAGAATATTGTGCATGTGGTTTTCTCTTCGTTTATTTTGACCAGCCATGAGTTCGCCCACTCTTCCAGCGATGTTAGGGCCTGCTACATCCGATTTCTTGCTATGGTGAGATTCTTTTCAGAGGTCCAAATAGCCAGATCGTCTGCAAACATTGAGCTACGGACTCTTCTTGGTATATTCTCTGTAATGTCGTTTATATATACCAGGAAGAGTGTGGGTGACAGTACTCCCCCTTGGGGTACTCCCTGCTCGAGTGTCACCTTTTTGCTCATCTGCTCTTGTACTTGGACTCTGGCCGTTCTTTGTTTGAGGTAGTGGTTGATCCACTTGTACATTGTCCCACAAACATCACTTCTTCTTAGCTTGACTCTAAGCCCGTCTTTCCAGACTTTGTCAAATGCCTTTTCCAGATCCACCCAAACAGCTACTGTGTGTTTCTGTGCCTGGTAGGCATCTTCTATTTCCTGGGCTATGAGGATGACCTGGTCCTCAGTGGATCTGTGCTGTCTAAAGCCGGCTTGCTGTGGAATTAGTATTCGTTTTTCTTCCAGATGCCACATCAGTCTGGTGTTTATCATACGTTCCATCAGCTTGCCGACACAGCTCAGTAGGCTGATGGGCCTGTATCCATTTGGATCTGTTTTGTCCTTTCCTGTTTTTGGTACTGGTACAAGTACTGCGTCTTTCAATGCCTGGTGTACAATTCCCCTTTTCCAGCTTTGGTTCAGGACCGATAGCAGTTTCCTCTTTGCTGTTTGGCCCAGCCCCATCAGCATTTCGTTTGTTATCCCATCTTTTCCGGGAGATTTCCTCTTCTTTAATGTTCTCATAGCCTCTTCCATTTCGCTCATTGTTAATTTGGCCATCATGTGCTCTTCAGGTGCCGTATTGATGTTGTCGTGCCCCTTTAGCTCTTCACTAATGTCTGTATGCCTATCTGGCATAGTTTGCTCTGGCATAGTGATCGACAAAAGCGTTTGCGGATTTCTTTCCGGTGAGCAAGTTTTCGCCCTGCTTGATGGTAATTTGTTTGTTTGACGGGGTTTCGTCGTTCATGGCTCTGACTAGCTTCCATAGCTTGTTCCCTTCTTTGTCCAGGTTTAGGCGTTCCGTTTTGTTTTTCCAGCTTTCTCTTGCTGTTTGCTTGAGAGTGTATTTGTATTTCGAGGTGGCGGCTTTGAGGGCGATGTTTTCCTCCATAGATTGTTCTCGCTCTGCCATGTTCCTAGCATTTGTTACTGCATCTTCCGTTTTCTGCAACTCATCATTCCAGTAGAGCTTATTGTTTTTCCTAGCTCCTCTTGGGATGGTTTCAGTGGCGGCTTGCATTATTGCCTTGCTTAGGCTTTTCACCATGGGCTTCATTTTGTTGTTTCGTGTGTTGATGGTTTCACACAGCCCATCTGTCAGGATTGCAAATCTGTCCCAGTCGGCTCGTTTGTAATTCCAACGTGGGAGCGGTTTTGTTTCCTGTGGGCCTACTTCCATATCAATGTCTAGCCTGATCGGCCTGTGGTCGCTACCTGCCAGTTGGTTTAGCACCTGGCGGTCTATTTTATGGTGTATGTCCTGTGTGGAGAAGGCCAAATCTGGAGTCGAGGTGGTACGCCATGTTCTAGAATAGAAACTAGGGGTATCCTCCGGCCTATTGATTAGGGAGAGATTTGTATCTATCTCCCAATCTTCCACTTCGTCACCTCTGCTGTCTGTGTCAGAGTATCCCCATCTCTCAGAGTGGCTGTTGAAATCTCCAACTACTATGCAGTTGGAGTCTCTGACCTCCATACTCGAGAGCGATAGGTCTCTATTTGGTGGTCCGTACAGATTGAAAATGCGGAGCTTCGTCTCTTGAGCCATTATGTCAACTCCTACAATTTCTGCTTGTCCGGTGTGACTGACAGATACCGCGCTACTCGGTATGCAGTTTCTGGTCAGTATCAGGACCCCTCCTTTGTGGCCTTCTCTATCGAGACGGAAGGTCTGGTATCCTCTGATTGAGAATTTATGATTATTGTTGAGGTGCGTTTCCTGGATACATGCCACGTCAATCTTACCTTCATGCTGGTGATGTGTTAGGGCTGTTGTTGTTTAACGCCCACAATGAGTAAGTTTACTCTTTTGTGTGCCATGTAAAGGGCGTTAAGTGGCGGGTTGTTGCACCGTTCGTTACATCCCGAGCGTACTGATGAAAGTAGACCGTGGTCTTTCAGACGGTTGTGCTGTGCTTGGCTTCATCTGCACGACGCTCACTACAACCTAGATCATGTTGTTCCACATCTCCGCTTGTTTCGAGGGAACGCTACATGGAAGAGAGATTGTGGTCTTGGTCAGTATGTTGCGCCTGACCCTGACACGACGTGCTGGTCAGTATATTGTTCCTGACCGGACGTCCTGGTCAGTATATTGTGTCTGACCCTGACACGACGTGCTGGTCAGTATGTTGTGCCTGACCCTGACACGACGTGCTGGTCAGTATGTTGTGCCTGACCCTGACACGACGTGCTGGTCAGTATGTTGTGCCTGACCCTGACACGACGTGCTGGTCAGTATGTTGTGCCTGACCCTGACACGACGTGCTGGTCAGTATGTTGTGCCTGACCCTGACACGACGTGCTGGTCAGTATGTTGTGCCTGACCCTGACACGACGTGCTGGTCAGTATGTTGTGCCTGACCCTGACACGACGTGCTGGTCAGTATGTTGTGCCTGACCCTAACACGACGTGCTGGTCAGTATGTTGTACCTGACCCTGACACGACGTGCTGGTCAGTATGTTGTGCCTGACCCTAACACGACGTGCTGGTCAGTATGTTGTACCTGACTCTGACACGACGTGCTGGTCAGTATGTTGTGCCTGACCCGACGTCCTGGTCAGTATATTGTTCCTGACCGGACTAACGTCTCAATACCTCTAAGTGCAACTATTAAATTACACGAATACTATCATTCATTCACAATATAGAGGAATTTTTTTGTTGAGTATTTGTGAGATATAATTATCTCAAATGTACGGAGACTCTAAGGTGTGTCGTAAATGGAATAAGGGTTGCGATCCAATATCCAATTCCCCCTTATTTGCAATTAAAATGTGTGCAACCGGATGCAGTGGTTCTATGCTTTCTTTACTACATTCGACGATCAACGGTTCCAGACAGTGAGATGTCAACATTCATTGACATATAGAGCACTTCATCCACACATGTCAACAGTCTCCTGTCTTTAATGTAGCCTTCTTGATTGGAAAGTTATAGAAACAAGACACCATACATGATTGTCTTAGTCTTTTCTATTCTACAATAGCGTGTTGAGGCCTCTTTTGTCTTGTGCTCATAATTCTGCTTCGCGTTAATCCTAAAATAAACGTCGTGGCATTGTGTCATAGTTGAACGAGATGTGTCTTCTTGGTTCTTAGTCGACCTGTACTTCTACAGAGGCAGACGCCCCTGTGCAAGTCCCAGTTCTTGTATGAGCTGGGTGTAGCCAGGAAAAGAAGGATTTCCTAATTATCGGTTATGCTCGAGCAGTTTAACACTCCGCTACGTTGGGACAAGCTCTTACTGAGGGGGGTTAACCGATGAGCGAGTTCATCTCAATAGACTCAAACATTAGAGCAAAGTATACCCGCAGCCTGTTAGGCGCCATCTATGCTGTTCTAAACAAAGCACCTAACCAAGGCCGGTGTTATCCCATGTCACACAGTTAGTCACCTCTTACGACATGCTTTCTGTGAGGCAGTGGTGCTATTCTTATCCTTGTCATACACAAAGACTCCGGCGGATCACTCGTACACTAGTACAGCCTGTATCCTGGGCCGTCACTGGAAAACGGAATACGGTCTTGGTTAGCTGTGCGCCGCTGACCAAGGTGCAAGCAGTCAGCTCTGGTCCGCTGACCCAGATGCAATCAGTCAGCTCTGGTCCGCTGACTCAGATGCAAGCAGTCAGCTCTGGTCCGCTGACCCTGATGCAAGCAGTCAGCTACGAATTGCTGGCTGTTGTTAGGTCTGCTTATAATTTATACAGAATGAGGAAGCCAGCCCCCATGCCTAACTCTTCATAGTAGTCTCTCACGACATACCTGGTAGGATACAGCGTGTTTATTCTTTGCCATCGGTCCGTACACCAATAACACACAAGCGACCCCAAATTTGATACAAGAATAAAACTTTGAATTAATCGTTATCTCGGTGTGATCGTAGAAATAACTGGGTTTGTTTGTTGTGTTTCGTGTGTGAGTGAATGCGACGTGCAAGAATCACTCAATCAATAACCTCTTAACCCATTACGGTCGTACCGGTGCCATTGTGGAAAAATCAACAAATAAAGTCCTCCAAAGTTCTCTGGCTTCAGACCTGCGAACAAACCTGCAAAAATAAATCAGGTCCTGTTTATTCTTAGAGATTATCAAGCCATGACTTTCTTCGTCCTTCTCGCTTCCTTTAGTCTTGAACTGTTCTCTGCAAAATTACTTTTGAGATGGAGTAATGTTTTGTTCCATGTCCAAAAGATGTCACTTTTTGACGTTTCACTACTGACAGAAGTGGTTCATTTGTTTCATGTTCTTCATAAAAGATGCGTAAAATGATCCTGAAAAATTTCAAAATTCTTGATATTCAATCTAGTACATGTGTCTGATGTCAGGAAGCCAAATGTTAAGTAAACTCATTTCGCTCTTTTGCCTTGGTGTACCATGTTGGACCCAGGGCCTCCATTATGCCATCTCTCCACCTCGTCCTCGGTCAACAGCGATGGGAGCTAATGTTGTATGGCCACCATGACGTCACTCTACGTGTCCATCTGTTATCTGACATGCGCACCACATGGCCGGCCCATTTGTATTTTCGTAACAGCACGACATCTATGAGGTCAGAGAAGGAAGTTCGACGTTGGTCCATGTCTGATCTATGCGTTGCGGATTTTTATCTCGAATGGAAATCTTCAATGTTCTTTGTTCTATCGCTCGTTTGACAACGCGTAGTCTATCTGCATCAACCTTTCGTAGGTTCCCCACCACGCAGCCAAATAACATGGCTGAAATAACCACACTGTTGAAGATGTAAGCCCTAGTGTTGTCGTTTAGCATCTGTTGCACCATGGGTGTATTACAGTTGAAGCTGAGCTAGACTGCTGTTATATTTCGTGAGATCTCCCGATTTCGTGGGAGTTCGTGATCTCTTGGCCAAAGTAAATGTACCGATTTACGATTTCGACGTGACAATCTCCTAGGCGCATTTCTCCTTTTGGGCAGAAGGTGCTGAGTATGAATTTGATTTATTTTCCATTGATTTGTAGGCCAACTACAACAATTGCTCTGCTGAGTTCATTTAGACTTTTCTCCGCTTCTTTGACGTCGTGACTGATGATGACTACGTCATCCATATCCCTGTGTTTAAAGACCGCCTCGAGGGCTGCTGTAAATGGTTTTGGTGAGATTGTATCACCCTGTTGTATTGATATGGTGATTCTTTAGACCGATCACTATAGCGAAATTATATTGTATCATTTATATTAAAAAGCTTGTATCGTTTCTTTCTATATCAGCAGTTAGTGTTCAGCTCCCACGTTCATACAAAAGAACAGACATCACTAATTAGTTCTTAGTCGGCCTGTATTTCTACAGCGGCGGATGCCCCTGTGCAGGTCCCAGCTATGGTACGAGCAGGATGTAGCCAGCAGGAGGATTTCCTGCTTAGCGGACAAGGTTCGAGCAGCTCAACACTCCACTACGTTAGAACAAATGCAGTGGAGGGTGGTTAACTGAAGTGCGATAGACTCAAATACTAGAGAAAAGTAGACCCGGAGCTTGTTAGGCGCCATCAATGCTGCTATAAACAAACCACTTAAACGTGACCAGTGTTATGCGATGTCACACAGTTAGTCGCCTCTTACGACATGCTCTATATGTGACAGTGGTGCTATTCTTGTCCTTGTCATACACAAAGACCCCGGTGGACCACTAATAGTTTATATAACTTGACTTTCACTACTGTGAAGATGTTCCTTCTCCATATCACATTCAGCCTGACAAGAATGAGAATATATTAAAACATGAAAAGAACAAAATAACAGAATATGTTCAACATGTACAACTGAAAAAACAATTCATACAAATAAATAAGATGAACAGACAAGAACAAACTGTTGTGTTGTGTATTAGAACCGAACGCAGCCAACTCCGCCGCCCCCGTGTACACGCAAAGGAAGATTGGAAACTCAGCTGCGTGTTCAGGCGGATAGGCACCCCAGACCGCAGAGCACATACTACAGAACTGCCCCGAATATGATATTCAGAGAAAATCCCACTGGCCCATAGAAACAACACTGGAAGATAAACTTTATGGACCTATATGTGAACTACAAAAGACAGTGAAGTTTATACAAGGGACAACATTGTAGATATAGACAATATTTTCAAACGAACGAAAGAAGAAGAATTCAAATACATTTAACGTACAAATAAGCACACTGAATGCCATTAATGCAAATTTTTACCAACGCGTGCCATTACGCAATGTCTTTTTTAAAGCTGTGCTACTTTTCAGGCAAAGGATGCAGGAGCTTTCATCTCTTCTTCGTTTATCTTTCCGCGTTGATTTCCGTATAAATTAAAGACATTGCTCGTATTGTTCAAAAGTTAGATTTGGAAAATGTTTTGTTTAAATGACAGATCCGGAACTCGTGCATAGTTTTCTAACACCTGGCTCGTGGGCTCCCCACAATGTCACTATGTGAATAGAGCAGGAAAGATCCTGTTCACTTAACACTTTCAACGTGCGTTATTTCGTAAATGCCGCAGGGACAATCTGGGCGTGGGTCTGTTCGCTGGACATTGAGGGCTCTTGAGTTATCTGTAGGTTTGACATATATGCAATCAGTGGGCAACCTAAAGAGGTACATACTATTTAAATGTGAAGAGCGCAATAATATGAGATAGTTCCGGTCCATGGGAGCAAACCAAACACGACACAGATATTTAGAAAGACTATATCAATGACATCTTCATTACACATCATTTTTCCCATTTGATGACAGACAAAAGTGGGGGATTACCATATCTTGTATCCATTTGAAAATCAGGTCGCATAAAAGAAGGGATTTGATTGGTCTCTAAAAATAACGGAAGCCCAACATCAAAAGAAGGATTATCTTATTTGGAGGAAAAATCTAATTTAGGACTTCTATATTTGACTTCTTGGAACAGCAATTCCTTGACAAATGTAGTATTTAAATGCAATTTTGAACCTTAGTAAAGTAATTCAAACTCTTTCATCTGCATTCATTATAACAGTCAAAGTAGTTGAAACATAAACTAAAGACTAATAATTCAGTCTATAACAAATTCATTACTATTTATACGCAACTATGGTAAGTATCGTTTGTATTATTTAAGAATTTAGCGTAACTGAATCCAAACTTTACGTTTAGATAATAAATAATATTTGCAAACTTAATAGTTGCATCTTTAAACGAACTAAATATATGTCGTTTACGGCAGTGGGAATCCGGTGCAACCAAGGCGATATGTGCCTCATCAACATTAAATTGGATCAGATATGTTCTCAGAGGAGTCCTTGATTCGACCATTATATATATCTTAGATAGAAGGTGGCCTAAGACATTCTGGGGAAGAATTACAGAAGCCGTAGTAAAAAGCGTCAATCATATATGGGCTACTGTGCCAAGGATTGTCCTAGAGAGGGTCAAGCGGGTTTTTTTCTGCACTTAAAGACACCCTCAAGCGTGGTGATTACAGAATGCTTTGTCACATATAAGCCAAGAACCCGAGAAGAAAAAAAAAAGACAGTGACATGTTTAAGTATTTTTTTCTGGGTAAGAATATTGCCCGTGTGCTATTTTTTTCATAAAAAGTTTCAGCATTTTTTAAACCAGTGGCATTTCTTCTTCTCTTCTTCTGCGTTCGTTCTCAATCCTCCGACTAAGCCCTGAACATGGTTTTGCAAGTAGCAGGATGTAGTCCGGAGAACGGCATGCGTTGTGTCGCTAGTTTACAGTTTGACTGCGATATTTGCACCTTTCGGTCCGACACATCCGTCTTCGGCAGAGTGTCATTTCTTTTATGACACAGTTGTATATCAGTGCATATTGTCTAGTAAAATAAAATCATTAAAAAATTTGAGCATCCACATTAGGAGATATTTGACGTGGGTATCAAGGAAATATTTAAATCACTCAATGACTTCCCGTTAGACAATGACGAGGCTATTGATGAATAAGCAATCTTCAAAATGTATAACGTTTTAATCAGGTATGAGTTAGGTAGGGAAGCGCACCAAACAGAACGGAGCTGGAGTGTGTACAATCAGGGAGCTAAGAAAAATGGGAGCATTTTGGTCTCCTTGGAGTGCAGTGATATCGATTCTTTATAACAGATGCCAGAAGGTTGCGAGTCCCATGCAACAGCAGTCACTAGACACGATTTACGACATCCATGGTAAGACGCAGAGCAACTAATCTATTTTACCCAAGACACGGGTTCCTATATCCACAAGGGATAGACAATTTGTGGTTAGCGTTGATGTAAACAGTGTCATGCGCCCTCTGTATGTAGGTCAATTACCGCATTCACAACAGATCATGATTTTCTGTACGCGTTTACATTTCAATGTATGCCCACCGTCAGTTTTATATGAATGGAAAGTGTCTTTAACGAATCAAGATCGTCTTGGTCACGGGTCATCTTTACAACAAAATGAGGATTGGGACAGATGACAGGTGCAATTGTGGGTATCATACCATGACCGTAGAACACATCCTGCAAAGCTGCACGGTCATGCAGGAAAAGAGAGACCAACACTGGCCTCGTAAGACAGATATGAGACAAAAGCTGTATGGAGACGAAACAGCTTTACAAACAACGGTGTCCTTTGTAAGGGAAACCGGAACCTTGATCTAAGGATGAACGAAGAAGAAGAAGAAGAAGATGAAGAAGAAGAAGAAGAAGAAGACTTGGTCAACCAAGACGACCCTGCAATGCGGTGTGAGGGAAAGCGTAAGAGATGGGAGCAGAAAAAGAGATGGGAAGACAACATCAGAGAGTGGACAGGGAGGTCAATAGCTAGAACAAATATTTTGGTACAAAAACAGAGTGGAGTAGCGGGAATTCGTTTCATAGACTGCAGCATTGGTGTCCTGACGACCTTTCAGGTTACGGGACTTTTGGTGATTATGATGATGATGAATATTCTTGCAGCCTACTGTGCTGAACGAGCTGTTCTAAAAACAAATAATTGCATTCAACTCGCTTTGAAAGCTATATGTTACAGCAGTTGAGAACAACAATACTGTTGATGAGATGTGATAATTTTTTTTTTCAAGAGGATGCGATAGGCTAAAACACGTATTCGTGTTCACCAGTAGATCAAAAATATAATGACTCGTTTCATGTCTTCATTGGTTGTTATGTATTTATTATTTAAATATTTTTTGTTTGGCAAGATGTTAGATTGCATCCTTGTTTGAAGACCGTATTCTCATTCATATGACGTGTAATTAAAAAATATAGCTGCGTATTTTTAAGAAAATACTAATTAGAATTACCTTAAAAATAATAAGCCAGCCTGTTAAATTGATATATGGAATTATTTTAGTATGCAGTATGCACGTAAATGACAATGCTGTATTGAAGCTTTTATTATTATTGTTATTATTTTCATTCATCGCTAATTTATAATCCCCACATTGATTCCGGGTCCCTTTTTGTGGAAGAAAGAATAACACCCCGGTAAGCTATTAGGTATTCCACAGCGGTGAACATGGACATAGTTGCAGACATGACAATCTTAACAGGAATGTAATGTCCCTTACAAAGCAACGAGCTGAGGTTGCTACCCACTCATTCTCGGGAATAGAAATGTAAACGGTCAATAAAATCAAACTTTCGATTAATAAGTACTTTCAACAAAATCAATGTTTAGAACATTTAACAAAATAGGTATCCTTATCATAGGAATAACACATTACTTATTGCCATGTACTCGTTCCCATTTCATTTCAAAATGTAAATATCAATATTGCATGCATAACTGGTATTACTTTCCCCTTGTATTTCTGCTTTTCCTGTTATTTCTTTTTAACAGTGCGTTCTTTATACAAGCTTTTATCATTGACACGGCCGTAGATAGTTTGAGTGGATTTCTATTTCTTCTATTTCAGTCAACTTCCCCATAACATAAAGAGCTGAAATTTTGTACGCAACCTCTACTTGTGCGACGTACTAATATATCATATTTTGACGGATTCTGTACAGGTCATAAAGAAGCGTTTTTAAAAAAAAAAACGTAGTTTCTTTGTTTTTCCCTTGTTCAGACACATTCACTAAGTACAAGCAAGAAACTACGTTTCGATTGAATCCCGAGTAATTTCCATGCTATTTTCCGCCCGAGCTTGTCATTGTTTTCTTCGTCGCAGCGTGAGATAGGATTGTTAAAGCGCCGACAGCAACGTAGTGCTCGTAAAAAGCAAGAAACGTGTCATTTAAACTCTGCTTTGCTGACAAAATAATCAGTTGATCAGTTCATTTATTGACAGACAGATCTAAATTTTAAAATGTTTCTATATGCATGATTACGTTATGCGCCCCAAAATTTCTGACATTTATCACCATTAATTTTTAAAAAACCTAAATACATGAATTAAGCAAAGAAACCACAAAATAAAAATATTATACTACTGTAGTCACCCAAAATAGACAAAAATGGTGTAAGTATAAACAAAAACGTGTACCCGAAAAAACAATCGTTTTTCTGCATTTCCTTGTTTAACATGTATGGACCAGATTTACATTTTCAGGTCAGGTCAGGTCAGGTCATCCCGTAACCGGTGAGGTCGTTGAGGCACACATTGTCACGGCCTCCTAATCTTTATTTGTTTTATTAACT
Organism: Ariolimax columbianus; assembly: GCA_036924085.1. Taxonomy (NCBI): domain Eukaryota; kingdom Metazoa; phylum Mollusca; class Gastropoda; order Stylommatophora; family Arionidae; genus Ariolimax; species Ariolimax columbianus. Next base: position 46,163,492 of record JAVGWX010000015.1, on the reverse strand, counting down.
CCCAACCTAACGTTGATCTGAGTTCAAGCTACAATTTATTGTTCTTCTTGTTTGGTTTTTCATCTCGAAGGCTCTGTTTTGGGACTTAACTTAAGTATTTGTTTTAAATATTATATTATTTAATTCAGACTAATAATCCACATTAATCAGTTAATGATACATTCACCACGGAGCCCGTACTATCGGAGAGCCCATTGTCAACGCCCATGTTTGCAACATCTAAAACAATGTGCCTTAAATTATCGCTACAAAACCAAAGACTATGCCCCTTTCAAGTGCATTGTGAGAATTAGTCCGACAATGCGATTATATTAGAGCGCTTACATATCAAGGAATAAGGGACAGAGTATTTTCCCCATTCGACGTGACTAAGAAGGTTTTGGCACGAGGTCTGCTTCCCCACCCTGTGCAAACTATAAACTTCAAGGATAAGAAAATACCTTGACACACGACGATAAAAGACAAATGATTACAAGTCATAATTAATAACGCGTGTGTGTGCGTGTTTTTATCTTTGTTAGATCTGCATTGACCCACAAACCACCACCGCAGGCCTGCTGCTGTTTGCAGTCTTGTTTGATAAAACGTTCTGCTTTGCCGTGAACTGTGAAGACCCTGGATATCTTGTGCAGCTGAAGAATGAAGTACGACAGTTTTACACTCTTGCCAACGATACTGCATCTGGTGGTTTCGCTCCCCGAGGACCGTGTTCAGATGTTGACGGTGAGTTTAATAATCTTGTGGACTTTTTCATTTAATTGTTGTTGTTGTTGTTTAATGCCCATAATGAGTAGGTTGCTCTTTTGTGTGCCCTGAGAAGGATGTTAAGTGGCGGGTTGCAGTAGCTTTCCTCATATCCCGAGCATGCTGATAAAGGTGGCCGTGATCCTCCAAGCGGTTGTGCTATGCTTGGCTTCATCGGCGTGTCGCTCACTACTTCGGGGATCACGTCGAACCCTCACCTTGTTAGCCAGGCTGACATGAAAACAGCTTGTTTCCGAGAAGGGCTACGAGGAAGCCAAAGTAAGGGTTTTGTCCAGTATGTTTTGCCTGAACCTGACTAACATGTCTGGCCAGTATGTTTTGCCTGAACTTGACTAACATATCTGATCAGTATATTTTGCCTGACCAGTCGTTAGTCTTCCTTCTCTCTCAGAACGTGCAGATGGATGAAACATGCCCTCAAAAAGTATAGATGGGTAGAACAAACTCTCAGAAAGTCTAGATGGATGAAACACACTATCAGAATGAGGACTAAACAATACAATCAAACATGTACTGGATTAGTACGCACATGAGAAGAAAAGAGCGGGGTGACCAAAAAACATCTGACATATAACAGCCAAAGATGAGATCAGAACAGAGCAGCTTGTCTCATGGACAAAGCTAAAAAAAAAAGACAGCCCAATATATAAACCGGTGGAAGCAATTTGTTTCGTCCTTATGTTCAAAGTAACAAAATGGTTGGATTTTTAATATCATCATTTAATTTTTGTAAAATTGTTGGCCTTGTTTCCTAAGGCGAAATGCATTGTATTGTCTTTTGCACCTCAAGATATAGTGCATCTGACATTAGAACACATTTATAATGAATTTATTTCCAACACCCGGCACCATCTTCTTGAATCCGAAGATCGCATATTTTGGTGGAGATGTACGTCACTAACCACTTCGCTGAAACCCACAGATCATTATTTCTTCTCCTTCACCTGTCATTCTTCTGTCTACGCTGTTGTTTAAAAATTCCGTTTATCTTCGATTGTATTTCATCCATGACTCTTTTTTGTGGTTTATTCAACTAATTTTATCGTGAAAGTATCGATTTTATTCACACAGGAAACCAAATTTCGAGGCCTCGGTCTCCAGTTCATACTCTGGAACCATGGCACGCAGAGATGTCCACATGTCCGTGGGTACTGCACGTTGACGAAGATAGTGATGGCTACAGGTTGGTTTGTTTACTGTCTTTTCTTAAGCGTGTATATTAAATGTCAATACAGCTACTGTAACCTTCCACTCACGCTGTAAAAGGCGACTTAAACGGTAAACGACTTGCTACAGAAACAGCTGCAAAAACGGACGTAAGTGCTTTAATGTTGATTGCCAATGACAAGCGTTGATAGCGACACCATTAGATTGGTTTGTTTTTGATGATGTAACTTGTGCTGTATTTGGATTATAGTGAGAAAAAAGCTGCGCTGGTCATCAACTTCACTCTCTGGTCCTGAACTACCTTGAGCCTGTGGCAATACATAAGCCGCACAGAGAGGTGCATTATGGAAACATCAATGAACACATCTAAAGACAAGCTGGTTTGGCACATGACGTCAAGATAAACCAAATCAACTCAAAATGACTTAAAGTGATCCTTTTTCTCTTAGGGAAGGGTCTAGACGTTTGCTTCTCCTTTTCCTGCGGCGTATAGTTCGTACATGATAGGGTAACCATTCTCATCCAGAGCCCAGGTCTCGACACACCCCAGTCTACCCACTTGTAAATGGGTACCTTGTTTACAGTTATGGAAGGTAGACAGGGATTATGGAAACTGGTCAGCACTTCCCCTCTTGGAAAAAGTTTAAACCAAGCGAAGCAAAGTTTCTGAAACCTTACCATTGCCGAATTGCCCGAGTGATTTCCGACAGAGCCTTGTGTATGTGTGTAGCATATGGATTGCCCGAGTGATTTCTGACAGAGCCTTGTGTATGTGTGTAGCATATGGATTGCCCCAATGATTTCTGACAGAACCTTGTGTATGTGTGTAGCATATGGATTGCCCGAGTGATTTCTGACAGAGCCGTGTGTATGTGTGTAGCATACGGATTGCCTGAGTGATTTCCGACAGAGCCTTGTGTATGTGTGTAGCATACGGATTGCCGGAGTGATTTCCGACAGTGCTCTGTGTGTGACAGACAAAGACCGGAATAGGACCACTGGCATACTGAGAGTACGTCGTAAGAGGCGACTAATTGTGTGATGCTAGCCCCTCCAGGGTAGAAGACTCTCTGACATGGGTTTTGAATGCCCTGCCTTTCACGCAGACCAAATATGATCTCCATAGTGGTGAGTCTTGTTATACGTTATGTGTTTCACTACAGCCATGAAGATCCAGGCCCATTTTCTTCAGTAGAACTCGGAATATAGAAAGAACCACTGTAACCCACTACAAAAGAAGAGTGACGAATTCAGCTTGAATGACTTCAAACAATAACTGGACAAATGCCTGCCAAGTGTAAATCAACCATTTTGTTGAAGAAAGCTTTGTAAACAATACCCACATATTAATCAATCACCTTTTTCGGCCTCATGTGGAACAAAGGTCTTCAACATATACACACACTAAGTCATCTCATGTTAGTCGGCCCACATATATTGACGTTTTTGTGTGGCTAAAACTTGTACATGATGAGAAAATCAGTCCGATATCCAACCATCCATATTCGATTCTTGCAAAATGCCTGGCAGGTTACAGTGTCACTATTCCTTGCTTCCCTTTCGGCCCCTGATAAGACTCGTACAAAACCCAAAGATGATACAGTAATTACTGGATAACTCGTTCTTCAGTGGCGGTAACATAGTTGCGGGTCCCAAATTCGCTTCCAATGGTCTCTGTCTTGGGCCACGGTGGACCAATGGATAATGAGCTGGCCATCTGTGGCATCGTGGGGTGCAAGGGAGTCGGACCAACGTGTTGGTGGTCGTCCCCATGGTAGTTTCTCGTACCTGGGGTACCATATTGCTGTCGCTGTACTCCGTCAATCGCCCGTTCTTCGCAGTAGGTGGCCACCCAAAAGTGTCTGCATAAACAGCTACATCTTCCACCAGGGACAATTGACGTATGTCCGAGTTATGAAGACCTTTTGTGCGCTGGCTATGAAGCATGAGGCCGACCATGCGTCTCTCGAGGGAGGCTTGGGTCACTCTGAGTTTGAACTCCATCTCCTTCGTGAATGTCCATGTTTCCGCCACATAATATATTTTAGCTAGTATTGTGGAGTTCAATAGAGAGTTGCGACGGCTCAGGAATATAAAGAAGTGAATAACTTAATTTCCCAGGTAACGGATGAGGAAGAAGATTTCTAACTACATTATCTGCTATCAGACTACCTGTTACCTTGGTGAAATATGTTAGCTGCTGTACATTGGTCATATATCATAAATATGTTTTAAATCGTTTTGTAGTTTAGTTGGAATACCTGTGGTGGTTCGGTATATTCTAAAGGTGTGTGTATCTTACCTACAGATATCCTTGCCGAATTGCTACTACTAGACTAGTTGTGGACAATGAACATCCTCACCATATTCAGAAGTGTTTCAGCCAACGTGGGTAAGTCTAACATCCTCGCTTTACTAACACAATTACTGCAGAAATTATGTATTTTGTGGGGCGAAGATGCATCACAGTGAATGAGCTGACAGCAGCCAGCGACTCATAGCTGGCTGTATGCATCAGGGTTAGCGAACCAGTGCTGGCCAAGACCCAATTCTGCCTTCAAGCGGCAGCCCTTTAATATCAAATCATCTGCACTGCCCTTCTTTACAACTTTAGCATCAAACCTCCCACACTGCCTTTTTCTACAAACTTTAGTATCAAACCTCCTGCGGCTGAGCAGCGCATGAGCTGCAGCGGTGAGTGACCCATAGTTGATTGCTAGCGTCAGGGCCAGCAAATCAGAGCTGCCAAGACGCTTCTACACCTCCTGGATAACAGGCTGCAACAGATTAGACTGGCTAAGTCCTCTTCAGAGCTTGATAGCGGGAGATTGAGAACGAACGAAGAAAAAGAAACCTCCTGCACAGCCTTTCTCTACACACTTTAATATCAAATATCAAACCCCCTACAAACTTTAGCATCAAATCTTCTGCACTTCCCTGCAATGTAAACCTGATTGTCAACCTCCACAACACTTAATTATAAAAACATCTGGAAGAATACCCAAATAACACTATGGAAACAGTTGCAGCACCAACAGGAAAATTCTGCCATAATTATGATGCAAAGATACAAACGATGAAATTGGCGATGGAAAAATTGCTGAGCACCAACCTTGACCCGTATCCTGTAGTATTTTTGACAGATGCAAAATCAGTACTCCAAGCACTATCATCCAGGAAGCTGTCAGATCTACAAGCTTTATTGTGAACATTGAGCAATCAGCGCAGAATCACGGTGCAGTGGATACCGTCTCACTGCGGAATACCAGGAAATGAGAGAGCTGACACACTGGCGAGGGAAGGTGCCGCAGACGAGCAACTAGATGTACCAGTTACATACCATCAAAAGAAAAAGATTATTAAATCAGTGAGAAAGAGCTTCCAACACAAATACAAGATGACTATCATAATATAAATAGGCAAGAGCAGATTGTCATACTGTGTCTTAGAACGGGACACAACCGACTCCACAGCCACATGTATACCAAATTTAGGATTGACAGCTCAAGTACGTGTACATGTGGACAGGCATCCCAGACTGCGGAACATATACTTCAGGACTGTCCAGAGTATGAGATACTGAGTTGGACATTCTGGCCAAGAGAAACAAAACTGGAAGGGAAACTATATGGACCTATGTGTGAACTGCAGAAGACAGTGAGGTTCATATAAGAGACAACTTTGCAGATGTAGACATACTCCAAGCGAGCGAAAGAAGAAATCATCTGCAATAACAAGCTTCTATCTTTTCTTCCTCTTTGCGTTCAGAATCTTTTTTGTCTCAGCTCCGAACCCTCTGGCCAGGTCTGGCATCTCATTTCCCTAAGGATTGGGTATTCCTGTAGAATGTGTTCAGGGTTATGGCATCCTGTTCCACATGGGCACTCATCAGTGTGTGAGATCTTCAGTCGGTATAGATGTTCTAATAGTCTGCAGTATCCAGTAATAGGCGAAATAAGGTAGTTTGTTGGTTTATTTTGAGTTGGTGAATTGGGTCTGGTGTACTGCTTATGTTTCTGTCTTCTCTCCATTGGTGTATATACTGATTTTTGATGATGTTCTTGATTTCTCTGTATGGTATTCGATGATTAAATTGTGCCTTTTTGCTGCCATCTTTTGCCAGAACATCAGCTCTCTTTTTTCCCGTAATTCTGTAATGGGAGGGTAGCCACTGGAGCACTATTGTTGAGGATCTCTGGAGTTTTCCCAGTTCTGCTCTGATCTCTGATAACAGTGGTTCGTTGTTTGTTTTTTGAATTGTCTCTAATAGTACTCTGCAGTCTGTGAATACAGCTATTTTTGTTGGAGGTTGCCTTTCTGTTTGAAGTATTCTCAGTGCTCGCAGGAGGGCTACAGATTCTGCTCTGAGGTTTGTGGACAACTTTCCTGTTGGGAGGGCCTCTTCTGTTATATTTCCAATTTTGTGTCTTATGAATATGCCTCCTCCCCCGTTTTGGCCTGCCCCCTCTGCTGAACCATCTGTGTACACCTGTGTCCATTCCTTGGTATTATATTTCTCCTCAATCATTGGTTGTGCTAAAATTTTCAGCTCGTGGACACTGTGTTGGTCTTTTCTTCTTAATCCTGGGATCCCTGTACTTATTTCGATGTTGTTTATGTTGCAGCTTGGCTCTTCATAGTTAATAAGCATTTCTATTTCTGCAGGTTGGTTTGGAATTAGTTCTCCATATTTTTGGTGTAGGTGGTTGGATATATGAATGAACAAGCTCCTATAATTGCTAATGTTTCTTCTGAGCAGATCCAGACACGGCCGAAGTGGAAACAAAGTATGCAAGAGTCTACTGCAAATGATTCCTGTAGTTGCAAGAACCGGCTGTCGCAGTGGAATAAATGACTATGAAATTCAGAATATAAACATTAATGTTGGATTCACCTGTACCTTTGTTTAGTAAGAATATTTATAGCCAGTTAATGACATGTTCTCAGCCACATCAGTATTATTGTTGAATGCTTTTATTTGTATTTATTTTGTTGTAATTTTATATTTGTCTTAAGTCTGGTTTTTATACATACTGTTGTATACAACAATTAATTTCATTAACTGGAAACAAACTTAAACAGTGTTTTACAAATGAAAATGATCAGAGCTGCTCAATATTTCAGGCCTAGATGCAAATATTTTTGTTAATGGCCAATTTGTCCTGATAAAGTTGATGGCCAAAAAATCAACCTATGTACCCCATTGGGAATAAGTATACATAATGATTGTTGTGTTTTTAATAGCTAAAAGTTATATGGACTACTTTTGCAAAGAAAAGGATTAACCTTTATAAAAGTCTTTTTTTTTTATATACATTTTGTAAACTTATTTTGCACATATATATATATATTTTATTTTCATACGTTTTGTTAGCTGAGGAAAATTAAATTCTAAATACACAACTCTTAAACATGCAGTAAATAAAAACAGGCAGTGTTACTTTGAAAACTTTAGTTTAGTAGAGTTTGCTTCCTGAATAAATTTAGTAAATAAGGAAGCTGGTCAAACCAGATTGATTTTGTATGTGTATAGTAGATATCAGTCATTTATGATTTAACACCACTATCTGGTGTCAGAGGTTCACAAATGTCCTTTTGCGTTCCAAGTCTCGTGTTTGTAGTAATCGATTGCAGTGTTAATGGCGCTCAAGAATCAGCACAAAAATTAACTCAGTGCTCTGGCAGACTTGCTCGAATGTCTGTCCCAGTGCTTCAAAAAAAGCACAGTCCAGTGGATACCAGCTCACTGCAATATGCCAGGCAACGAGGAGGTGGACAGACTCGCCAGAGAGGGAGGAATGCTGCAGCAAAGTGATACAGAAATCACATACAATGAGACAAAAGCATTCATCAGGGCAATGTACAGTGCAAAATAGAAAAAAAACCACCCTGGTCACATAGAAAACGATGCCTACCATCAACTCTCCAGGCGAGACTAGGTGATAATTCTCTGGCTACGCAAAGGTCACAACAGACTTGGATGCCATCTGTACAACAAGTTCAAGATTGGCACTACAGACCTTTGTGCCTGCGGCACAGCCCCCATGAAGGCAGAACATATTTTGTAGTCCTGTCCACTGTATACCGACAAAAGAAATAGCATTTGGAAACAGCCAGTGTCCTTCCACGAGAAGTTGTACGGAAGTGTACAGAGCCTTGAGTCGACTGCTGCCTTCGTTAGGGTCATTGAAGTTGAGGTCTGAAGATGAATGAGGAAAAAGAAGAAGAAGTAATCAATTAAGGAGTAAGCATTGTTTTGACAGGTCCATAAAAAGTACATTTCTTTTAGCTTTATTACTCTTTAGATTTTAAACAACAAAGCCTGCCACTACATACCAGGTTGGAATACATTTAATTTTCAGCTGAAAATTCCTGTGAATCAACATCTTCTGTTCACAAGCAACACTCCTTGTGATAGCACTCTACCAATACAGTTTTAATTACTTTAGTTTTGTAACAAACTCTGTGCCAATATCTGTGAAGTCAAATGAAAAAGCAAAAGCGGTGAAGAACTGGCTTCAGTTTAATAATACAAATCAAAGTAATTTACAACTTCAATGCTGGAAAACGAACAGCAAATAGCGGACATGAACACCGAACACTGTTTACAATAAGAACAATTGCCACATGAAAACCAAAAATAAGGCTGTTGCAAAATTATCATTACCTTATTGCTTATTGGTCTACAGTATTGCGCATCTTTGATTGATTTTTTTTTACTAATACAAATAAGTTTTTTTTAAACCAGCAAATATTGTTTTACTCAAATGGAAAGATATAATAAATCTCATGTAACAATTTTTTCTCTAAATTCAAGTATTGTAGTTTATCCAGTGGGAGGATTTATAGGGTGTAAAATCCATTTAAAGGTATGGTCAGATACTGCACTAAGATGAAAACAGAAATGAAATCAATATTACGGCCAAAAGATCTTCATCAGGGACAACCAGCAACAAAAATATAATTTAGTGAATCATAGAGCAAGGGATAAATACATGAAATAGAGATACGAACACAAAGATGAAGAAAAGGGAATTAGTTTGATAGCTAATAAAATATTGTCTCGGGTCACCTTGCCTGTAGAAATAAAAGACACTGTCTGTACAGTCACCATGCATTTTACAGGCTAGGTTTTCATTTGACCTCCAACACACACAAAATATAAGCCTTACTGAGTTTTTGAACAGATGTCCTTGTGGCCAAAAATCTGACATCCAAACTACTCGACCAGTCTCTCCCTAGAAATCCTCCCAATGTATCTCAGTAATGGGAACAAACGGCAGGATGAAAACTGTTGAATTTATCAATGATGTACTAGAAAAATGTGTTTAGTGCGGCTCAAGTAAATGTCTTCTTAAAAATGAATCATTATTGTAACCTGGGAATCTATTACTATTTATTCATGGAGCTTTTAATGAAAAAATTATTGACGGATAATGAGGATCTACTGTATTGTACTTATCTAATGCAGCTCAGAACAGAATTAACTTAATCTTTTTGTATAAGTATAACTTAATGTTGTTTTTTTCCATTTTGCGCTCAATGCTACAGCCCTATTGCTCACATGTGATAAACACATTTTAAAAGAAATGTTGAAAGACATTTTGTATCTTTATTGTATATTTTTTTTTTTTTGGTTTTTTTTGCGATCACCTTATTTCTCTAATCCCCAAGGTGGTGTGCGTTGCACTGTGGTTTTTATTTTGCGCCTGTCGGCCCAGTACATTCGACTTCAGCATGCATTTTTTATGTAAGGGTCTGCTTCCTCCTGCATTTTCTAAGGGTTTGCTTCCACGGGGTAACAGCCGGTGCTGTGATGGGGATCGAACCCAGCACCTTCTGATTGTGAGCCGTGCCACTTAACCATTAGGCCATGCCGCCCCCTCTTTATTGTATATGAAATGATACCTAAAAAAAAAGGAGGGGTGTTCATTTTTTATTTAATAAAAACCCCATTCTTAAGTATAAAAACTATTCCATTTTCTTGTTCTGTATTTTTTTTTTCCTAGCTGTGAATATTATTTAAATTATAATAACATACATATATATACTTGTATTGTCATGTCAAAAACTACAGTAGCTTTGAGAAATATAAAATCATCATACGCCTTTTAATGTGCCTGAGTGTAAACTTGACTCAAACGGGGAACAAAGATTAGTAGCTTGACAGGCATGTTGTGAGAATAATTCAGGAGGTTTGGGCATGGGGCTGGTTACACTAGCCTATAAAAACTTTGAGCCACAAAAACTTAAATAGATATGAGATATGGACAGGTCAACATTTGATGACTTTGCATTTATTTGTTGAAGACCTATGCTTCACAGGGAGCTGAAAAGGTTTTGATTGATTGATATGCCCACCCCCCCCCCCTCCTCCACCCAGCAGGAGCATGGCTACAACATTTAGCCTCCTGGTAGGAAGCCTTTAGTAAAAGCATGTATTTGCTCCTGTAGAGGTGTTGTCTATGGCACTTTGTTTTACGTGAAGAGGTTGCCAGACCCATGCACTACCCTGTTAACTATCTTTTTATAACATGTATAGTAGGGTGTGTAGCCTTTTGAATACACACTGGGAATTTAGAAATATACTGATGTCAAATTAATGGTGGGACAGCTGAGTGTATGACAGATATAAGTTTGCTGCCGAAGATGGATGTGTCGAACCGAAAGGTGCAAATATCACAGTCAATCTGTAAACTAGCGATACAACGCATTCCGTTCTCCGGACTACATCCTGTTACTTGTAAAGCCTTGCTCGGGGCTTGGTAGCACTAGATTGAGAACGAAAGCAGCAGAAGAAGAAAAATATATAAGTTTAACAGTAGTCTTGGATATATTCGATGAAAGGATCTGACAAGAATGAAAGAGATACATTTTTTAAAGTTTTTTATAAAACTAATTCAGTATTTATAAAATAAACTTATTTTATAATATAAAATGTGTGCCATTTACTTGTGGATATACAACTGGTTGTAAATAATATTTGTTCAATTTAAATTATATTACACATATCCACTGTGTCATGTTGGAAGTCAAAAACATAGAAATGTCAAGTGGATAAATGGACAAATGGATATATAGGTGTGTATAGAAAACTGTTGTTGTTATGCATCCAGCAGCATCTGGGCTCTCGCCCTTCGGCCCAATGCCATGCATTGGTATCTGCACGTGTTTATCAGCTGTTGTCTAGTGCTATAAAAAGTGTTCCATGTATCTGGCCACGGAGGAAGAAATATTTTCATAAAAGTACTGATGTTTTATTTATCCATGTTTCCACATATCAAAAAAAAAGGAAAGTAACCCATAGCATTACTGCCGTAGAGGTGTGAGATGTTGACAATCTCACATTTCAAAGGCTCGGCCATATGAGGGCGATAGCCATCTCCTCTTCCTCGCCGCTTTTACTTCCCGTACTGAACTAGTACCCATTTAAGGCTGGGTCGACCCGGGCGCCATTGCGGTTTGAAAAAAACATTTCCGTCTCAACTGGGGAATGAACCCACGACCACTCAGATGCGAAGCCAGCTCGCTAACCACTGCACTTCGCAACTCCCACATGTTTTGAATAAAATTAATAGATTAAACATCATCTTCTTCTATCCACTTGTGTCGTTAGACGTAGTGGGGAGGTGTAGTTTTCTGTCATGCGCCAGCATTGTCGATGTTATCATTCCATGTTTCTTCAGTGTCTCACTGACACCATCTATCCACTTTTTTTGTGATCTGCCTCTGACTCTGCAATCCTGATGTCTGGTTTTGTAGATGCAAGCAGCTGGTAAATTTGGTTATATTCTTGTAATCCTCTGAACCACTTTATTCTCTGCATTTCCATGTATTCCATACATGGTATTGGACCCACCTTCTGTCTGTATTCTTTGTGTCATACCCTGTTCAGCCTTGTAACCCCAACAGACTTTCTCAAATACCGCATTTCACATACCATGATCTTTCATTCTTGTGCCTTGCTTAGAGTCTTGGTATAACAATACTATTTATCAGCTGTCTCTTTGTCTTCATTGTAATGTTTTTGTGTCTTAGTGATGGTGTCTTAGTAATAGATTGATCAAGTGAGAAAAAAACCCAGAGTGAAACAAGCTTATTTGGCAGCTTTTCACAGCATCGTTTCAGTATTAATGTTTTAAAGTATATCATCATGTACAATGGTGTAAACCACACTACCTCTTTGTAAATATTTGACTGCACATATTATGTATTTTGCTATATTTTGCACTTGTTTTTGTTTCCATGCTTTTAAAATAAATTTGTCTAATGATTGTATTTTTATTATGTATGTATAATCAGTTAAACAAGAATAATTTCAAAACTTGTAAAAAGTTGGTCAATTTAATTATTAGTGGAAAGATATGGTAGAAACATATTGAGAGACTGCACATACAGCATAAAAGTCAAACAAGAACACAGCTAATTCGTGATGTTTTGGATTATAATGAAAAATAGAATCCCACTGTTTTTACCCGTTTTCACCACATGTAAAGAACTGTTGGCTTTTATTTAACTAACACAGAAGTTCCCAATTTGGTCAATGAGTACTCCCAATGAGAATGAGATGATTTTCAACATAGTATGAGAGGATTTACTAAAACGAAAGAGGGTATGGGAAAGTTTTTTAAATGCCAAGGAAATAAATGAAAGTTTACTAAAAGCTAAGGTGATAAATGAAAGTTTACTAAAAGCTTAGGAATTAATTAACGTTTACTAAAAGCTAAGGAAAATAAAAGAAAGTTTACTTGAAGTCCAGGCGATAAATGAATGAATGCTAAAACCAAAAGCGATAATGAACATAAGTTTAATAAATGCCATGGACGTAAATTAATGTTTATTAAAAGACATGGAGATAAATAAAAGTTACTAAAAACCAAGGGTATAAATGAAAGTTTACTAAAAATCAAAGAGATAAATGAAAGTTTACTTCAATCTGGAGAACGGAATGCGTTGTGTCACTAGTTTACAGCTAAACTGCAATATTTGCACCTTTTGGTCTGACACATCCATCTTCCACAGGGAAAATTTACTAAAAGCCAGTGACATAAATTAAAGTTTACTACAAGTCAAGGAGATGAAAGTTTACTAAAAGCAAAGGAGATAAATGATAGTTTTCTAAAAGCCATGGAGATAATTTAAAGTTTACTAAAAAAGTTAAGGACATAAATGAAAGCATTCTAAAAGCTCAGAGTTAAAGAACTAAGCTCAAACTCAGAAAAGACATTTACAATGAATATTGCACACATTATCTACCATGAGCTGCTCACAGCACCAGATAAATTTGTCAGTACAAATCTTTATGCAGCAATAAAATGAAAGACAAATGCACCCACAACTTTTCTATATGGTTCAACACTTTAATTGACCACAGAAAGTATAGTTATCAAATCTGCTGCTTAATGTGTACACTCACTTCAATTTGGGGAGAAAGCAAATGAAAGTGAATTAATTATACCACAGCGAATTTTCCTATTCTGTAGCCGATGTGTTAAGTACTAATTGTGAGCTCATTGATCACGTGCTCAGACTAAAAGTTCTTTAAAAACCTGAGTGTAAAGTCTCACAAGAAATCTATCTTCAATTTTTCTTTTGCTATCAGATTCAGCAACTCAGAAGAATGCCTTAAAAATAGATGTCATTGTTTATCTGTGATATCAGCTTTGTCAATACTACCAAAGAATCACTGCAAAGATTTAAGAGTAATTGAATATTGTTGTGATTAATAAAATAATAAATCAATTACCATTGTTGCTTACCTTTCAGTTGAATGAATGAAAGACTTGAATGAGATAACAAGAAAGTAAGACAGTATAGATATACTGAGAGAACGATATTAGAAAGATGGATAAGGTAAGGGACCTAGGGGTTTTAATAGATCAGACAGGTAAGGTGAGTGAGCAAGTTCAGGTAGCAGTGAAAAAGGCAAATGTAATGTTAGGTATGAAAAAAAGAAATATTAAACATAGGACCAAGGAAGTGATAGTAAAACTGTATAAAGCATTAGTTAGACCTAGATTGGAGTACTGTATACAGGTGTGGAGTCCTTACCCTAGAAGGGATATAAACATGCTGGAAAGAATACAAAAAAGAGCGACAAAGGTGATAGTGGGATTCCAGAATTACAGTTATGAGGAAAGACTCAGAAAAACCGCCTTCCAGAAAAACCGGCCTTCAGTGTCAAGAAGAGAGAAGAATTTGAGGTGACAATACAGGTTTATAAGATGATCAGAGGAATGGATAAATTAGACTGTAACAAGTTTCTTAAAATACAGCCACCCATAAAAATAGGAGGACATAGCTACAAATTAAATAAAGAGAGGTCCAGATTAGAAATTAGGAAATATTTTTTTAGTCAGAGAGTGGTGAATGCTTGGAGGCAGGGACAGTTAATGCATTTAAGAATAAATCGGATGCGCATAGCTTTTAGAGCAAGGTAATGTAAATTAAACTGGTTGTTTACAGACTCTGCAGAGTCTTCTACTTCTTCTTCTGCATTCATTCTCAATCTCCTGCTACCAAGCCCTGAATAGGGTTTTGCAAGCAGCATGATGTAGTCCAGAGAACGGAATGCGCTGTGTTGCTAGTTTACAGCTTGGCTGCGATATATGCACCTTTCGGTCCGACACATCCGTCTTTGCCAGGGAAGAGTCTTCTAAACCAGTATAAAGACGTTAAGTTAAGTTAAGATATGACTTTCACTTTCAGAAGCCAGACATCAAATGAACAGAGAAATGTCAAAAAGATCACAGAAATGAAAGAATGTATTCATCATCTACACAATTTTGGATTTATTATAGACAAGGTTTGTTCTTCATATTATGATCACTAGCCCCTAGAGACCACTGTAAAGTATCTATATAATTGACTTAAGTAGGGTTGTATTATTCAAATTACGTTACCATATAGCAGGGGTTGTTAAACCACAGATTGTAAGCCACTTGTGGTACTTTGACAAAACATGCAGATTGTGAAATCATGTTGGCTGAGTTGTTTTCTGCCTTTCAATTAATATAGAAAGTAAAATAATACATTTTTAAGCTTTAATTATTTAAAGTTATCAAAAGTAGTTCACTGTCATATAGCTCAATAAGTTCAAACAATAATCATTCACGAATATGAAAACATTTGATATAAATGTGTACTTTGTCACAATTATGATTAAACTATTACAAATTAACAGAATGAAAACTACATACATGACTAAACATTATTAAGTACATTTATTTCTTAATATTTATTTAACATTTAGTTACAAAATGTTCATGTAACAATCCTAATGTTCGTGTAACATTTGCCCATATCCAGCGGCTATCAAACATCTGAAGTTTTTTGTTAGTCTCTTACTTTATGCGTTTGATCATTCCTGTCATGTATCTTTTTTTAATGTGTGTACATGTATTGCAGTGGTTAGAGAGCTGGCTTCGCATCTGAGTGGTTCATTGCCCAGTTGAGGCGGAAATGTTTTTTTCAGACCGCAACAGATCCCAGGTCGACCCAGCCTTAAATGGGTACCGGTTCAGTCTGAGAAGTAAAAGTGGCGAGGGAAAGGAGATGGCTACCGCCCTCATATAGCCGAGCCTTTGATATGTGAGATCGCTAACATCTCACACCTTTACAGCAGGATGCTATTGGTTATTTACTTTACATGTATTGGACCCTTTCTTCTGAGTTTATTTGATCATTACAAAAAGCTATTTCATGTTGGTCAGCAACACCTTCTACAAGCAGCGCCCAATGTGAGGGTACTTTTTCAACCAATACCCTTTCACTTACTTCAGTTTTGTAAGAAGTTAAGGGCAAAGTGGTTAGTGACATGTTTCGTAACCCAAACTTGGGTTTGGATACTTGAAACAACAAAACCATACACCTATGAGAAATAAATTCATTAAACAAATGTGCTGATGTTGGATTCATTGAACCATTAGGTGCAATACAGAATACAGCGCATGCTGCCCTAAGAAAAAGGTTAATGCAAAAAAAAACCAACGATATAGTCGCTGCTCTTCTACTACAGAATGTAGATGTCATTCTTATTTTTCTTGTGGTTTATATTTCTACGGAAGAGGTGAATATCTTATTCACTTCTGATAGGTTACAGTGTTACTATTCTTAGCTCCTTTTGAGGGCCCTGGTAACATATGGTTGTGCTCTATCACAGCAAATATTTAATTTAAGTCTTTTTATTTCTGCACCTTAAGTTTAGGGATCCATGTAGGATGGTCAGTGGTCTATATTGTTCAGTTTTGCTGATCTAAATTCCTTGCTGCCTTTCCTTCCCTAACATTTTAATTTTTTTATTTTATGTGTTTGTCTCACTAGTTTCTACTGGCGGAGGTGCACCTATTCCACCTCAGACCGTAGTCAACTGGGCAATATTAAGACGCATAAACCAGTGCTTGGATGTATGTGTGCATCTGTATGTACCTATGCTAGGTTTGTGGGCTCTCAGAAGCCAGCCCAACCAAAGTACAATGGAAGGGACTCACCCTGAGGGCGCGTGTGAAAGTTGTGCAAGAGTGTGATTGTAGAACAGAGTTAAATGAAACAGAGTGAAGTAAGAAGAAAGAGGAACGGAGAGTCCGAGAGTTACTCCAGAGTTACCCCTTCCCTAACAGTACGCCAGGTAACCATTTTATAGATGGGTTGACTGGAGCGTGATTATATTAATGGTCAAACCTGGCACAAATTCTGTGAGAAACGATTGCTCTACTACTATACTACTCAGGTAATAACATACACACTTGTACATTGTGACAAATTCGTATGTAAATTATAATCACTTGGAAGCTCTTTAGCAAGTAGAAACATAATCATGCTATTATTGTCCATTCCTGCAACTTGAAACAGAAGACAAGAAACAGTAAAAATAAAAGCAGCAATAACTAATAGCGCAGACATGTTGATATTTTAAAAATCACATACATGTACAATTGCATGGGTATTAGTATTTTGTAGAAATAAATAAATCGAAGTTGTAGCACCGCTGAAGGTCAAAATTGAATTAACCTTCTGCTTTCCAGTTTACAAAATTATGTCTATTTCCTGTATCTGCATAATTTTTCCGCACCTCATGCCCCGACATGGCTTTTGATTTTGAGAACCTCTCATTTTTTTTAAAATGTTCTGTGTGTGTCTAGATGTATTAATAAATAACTTGTTGGTGTTATTATTGTCATTGTGTGTTTGTTAGTTTCTGATATACAACAAGATGAAGGTGATAGTGGTGAAAAATAGCACAAATACATAGACTCACCCAATAGCAGGTCACTTGGTTATATATATATTTTTTTATATTTTAAAAAATCGTGAAAAATCGTACTAATACTACTATTGATGTTTAACGTAATAGCTATGTCTGTCACTTCGACTATAAACGTAATTATTATATCTACATAAACAAACTAAATAGATCTACCTCAGAAAAATTTGTTGCAGAAACTCAACTCCCCCATTCTCAATAATGGATGAATCTTCAAATCCAAGCAAAAATCTGAAGAAACCTTTCCAAAATCTAAAATAAATTTAAAAAATCACCATTGTTTTTGTCTAACCTGTGGCAATGTATTCCAAACACTTATCACTCTCTGACTAAAAAGATATTTCCTGGTAGCTAATCTGAACCTATCTTTAATTAATTTGTGGCTGTGCTGTCTTGTTCTTGTAGCGACTGTATTTTGAAAAACTTGTTATAGTCTAATTTATCCTTTCCATTGATTATCTTATAAACCTGTATGAAATCACCTCAATCACTCCTCTTTTCTAGACATTGTAGGTCTGTATTGTGATGTGATATAAATGCTTTCATCTGGTTCAAGTTGACATGTATGTAACTATAATAAATGGACAGCACTTGAGCAATGCAGAAAACAAATGTCATAGTATAAAATTTGCACTATGTAAATTAAGGTTTGCTGAAATTAAGAAAAATTATGGTTCATTATTAATATACATATATGTGTGTGTGTGTGTGTCTATATATATATATATATATATATATATATATATATATATATATATATATATATATATATATATATATATATATATACACATACATACACACACACCTTTTTCTTAAAATTAACAGTAATCACAAAAGAAATTCTCAGCAAAATATTTCAAAAAAATTAAACAAAGTTTTAAACCATACAACATGCAACATTATCAAATAAAATGTACATCACTCTGTGAGTGTTTGCACAATTCAGATGTACTTACATCTATCTTTTATTCTTGCAAAATAGTTAATAGTACATATGCTAGTTCTTTCTCCAAGTAGATCCTAGGACTGTTTATTAGGTAGGAAAGTATCAGACACCACACTCTCATACATGTTGTAAAAACTAAAGAGGGCTAGCAACCTCATCATGAAAATCAAATTGCTACAGAAGGTCACCACTACAAAGTGAATAAGCACACTTTTTGTGTATTTGAGTTATCTTTTGCATATTTTGTAAAGAAAAAAAATGGAGAAGAATGCTTGTACTTGCATATTCACAAATGCTGCCAGTAGTAATGAGAAATATTGTAGAAGAAACTACCCCTTGTACTGAATGGAGCAGAAGATGCAGCCCAGTGAATGAGCTGACAGCAGCCAGCAAACTCATAGATGGCTTCTTGCATCAAGGTCAACGAACCAGAGCTGACCAAGATTCCATTCCGCCTCCAAGCTGGGCACTGGAAACAGGCTGTACTAGTGTAGTCTGGCTAAGAAAATAGGGATTGCAGTGGAAAGGTAATTCCAGTACCTAAAATAGTCCGCTGAAATCAGATGTGTTGGACCAAAATATGGAGAAGATGTATGACACAACATCCTTTTCAGGACAAATGTCAAATGTCCTTTTCAGGTCGAATGTCAAAGAAGAAGTACTAAATACATTTCTAGACAGAAAATACAATAGTTCCATCATCACAGGAGAATGTGGTCTGATCAACTATCACCGCATGCCTACAATACAAGAAGTTCCGACTACAGTGCATGAGGTAGATGGCACAGAAGGTGGATTTATGACATAAGAGTAATCCTTCAACAACATTGGCTTAGAACGACCGATACAACACACTTGGCCCCAGAACAATTATTTAAGCTTCCTCCACCGCTCACCAGCACAAGTGGATGTATGGGACAACTGAGCTGCCAGTAGTACTCACCTGAGTTAGTGCACAAAACATCACAGGATGCATACTTCAATCGCATCAAAATGCCTTGTACTATTCACACAACTTAGTTTAGGACTATAATAATGATAGCTATTCAATAGCTGTCAAAAAGCTATATACAAAACTAAGTAAAACTGTTTTTTAAAATTATATATACAACTATCAAACAAATTGCTTCAGAAACAACCACTGCAAAAGTACATAAAGAGTTATGGTACAGGCTTTCTGTAAGGAGCAAAATGGAAATGATGATTATTAACTAACTCTAACTATTAATAGTGCGACCCTTGAACCCCAATATTACCTTCATAATACTTAGAATCCTGGTATTCCCACAGACAGACACGGAAAGCCTGACACAAACTTTGGTTTAATAAACTGCTCCCGACCCGCATCCCAAGGCAGCGAAATACTCGGCCACCTGGGGAGTCTGTAGGAATTTTGGTCAACACACTATGCATGAACACAGCCTCAGCAGTTGAATATGGTAGTGGTCGATCGACGCAACGAGCCTTTGACGCCTACGCGAACATTATTATTAAGGAAGACTGTTTTATACAAAGTTTGGTTTCTTTTTGGACTGCTCTCGTATCATCCTATATTGTTTTTCAGAGTCATTATGGGGGTCTGGATCCTTGAGTCTTTGCTTACCATGACCTCAATGGTAGCAGATCTTCTTTCATTTTGCAGACATGGCCAAACCATCAAAGTTGAGTCTGCAGGTATTGAGTTTCAAGATGATGCCATATTGTCTGATGAAACCACCTTTCTTCAATATCTAATTTCAGAGGCTTGGAGCTGGCTTTTTTGGGTTGTAGTCATTGTTCATGATTCACACCGAAGTCAAAACTGGTACGTAGATGGAACGGTATACAGCCATTTTCTTTTTCTTTTTCTTTCTTACTTCTCTTATATTTAGAAATGGAATCAAGACTGAGCAGCGCATGAGCTGCAGCTACCCATATCTGACTGCTAGTGTTAGGGCCATCGAACCAGAGCTGCTAAGACCCTTCTACACCTCCATGTAGTGATTCTGGATAACAGGGTGCAACAGAGCAGACTGACTAAGTAGAAGGGATCAAAGAGGGAAGGCAAATCGGTGCTCAAAAATGCCTGCTGAAGTCGGATGTGTCAGACCAAAAGGTGCAAATATCGGAATAAAACTGTAAACTACGACACAACGCATTACATTCTCTGGACAGCATCCTTCTGCTAGCAAAGTCCTTTTTAAGGCTTGGTAGCGGGAAATCGAGAATGAGCAAAGAAGAAGAGGAAGATATATTAAGAAATTCTATATTTGTAACATGAACAAGTTTTCCAGTTGCTGCGCCGCGAGTATTCAACTCTTCTTTGCTATCTTTCTTTAGGTCTAACAGAGTAGATACCCACCTTGTTGACCAGACTGCTGTGACAGCCTGTTTCCAGTAGCACAAACAAGGACACAATACTAGGGTTCTTGATTAGTATGTTTCATCTGACTCTGGCTCCAATGTATTTGAACTGCTTGACCTGTTCCAAAGGTAATATTATGTCTCCTTTCGTCTCTTCTTTTAAGACCATCATGGTTTTTTTTTTTAACAATTAATTGTATTTGTCATGTAATGAAACACAAAATTATTATAAGTCCTACCCACCAAATGTACATTCAAATTCTATTTGGCACAAAGACAAAATAATGAAATAAATAAAACAAATGCAACTTTGCATGTGTTTGATCAAATATCTCACAATCACTACAGAGTGCTCAATGATGTATCCTATTCATCTTTAATGCCATGTTGAAAAATGGCATATACGTATTGCTTGAACCATCTGTACACATAACTACCGTTTATAGGAAAGGTTCCTTCCAAGAAACCTATATGACCTCCACGTGATGTCTTTATGATGGCAATGTTGTCATTCTCCTCTGCTTCTTTTATAGGTATTGCTGGAAGAAAGTCAAGTTAAAAAAGACATGAATAGATACAAATTATTTTTAAAAATTAATTCACATCTGGGTGATGTTTTTATATTAGGCAAACATAGAAAAATTAAATCAATTAATGCTCGTAGTTGGATCTCAGGCGCAGGCGGGCGGTCCGGCTCGCGCCGGTTCACTGCCCGTTGTCTCCTGCCCTACCGTCTGCCGGCTCTCTCCCACGGGTGCTCTTCGCTGAGCGTCCTGGGTGGCCGGCGCGTTTACTTTGAAAAAATTAGAGTGTTCAATCGCCGCAAGACGAGCTACTGCGAAAGCATTTGTCAAGAATGTTTTCATTAATCAAGAACGAAAGTCAGAGGCGCGAAGACGATCAGATACCGTCGTAGTTCTGACCATAAACGATGGCGACTAGCGATCCGCAGGAGTTGCTTCGATGACTCTGCGGGCAGCTTCCGGGAAACCAAAGTGTTTGGGTTCCGGGGGAAGTATGGTTGCAAAGCTGAAACTTAAAGGAATTGACGGAAGGGCACCACCAGGAGTGGAGCCTGCGGCTTAATTTGACTCAACACGGCCAAAGACTGACATGATTGACATGCCAAGAGCACTTTCGTTGGGTCTAATATGGAACGGGTGCTGGAATTAGACCCTCGAAAATCTGGGGCTACCCTCTAAGTAACTTGATTGTCTCGCTAAAGGAATTGACGGAAGGGCACCACCAGGAGTGGAACCTGCGGCTTAATTTGACTGAACACGCCAATAATGTAGAACGACTGACAAATCGAGAACACTACCGTTGGGTCTAATAATGAACGTATGCTGGTATTAGACTCACGGAAGACAAGTCAGCTCTCTAACACTCTAATGAAAGAACGCTACGGAAATCGTGTTTAACTCCGCAGAAACCGCAGATTTCAAATACCTGGTCATTGACAAACAAAAGCCCTCAATAAATTCGTCTGGCCAAATAGTGAACGGGTGCTGGAAATAGACCATCTGAAGACAGGTCAGTTTTACCCTACTAATGACAGGGCGTTGCTACGGAAAACCAGCTCATATCGAGAGGAGCCGCAGACACTTTGGTTCACGTACCAGGCTGATAAGCCAATGGCGCGAGGCTACCATGTGGGGGATTACGACCGAACCCTTGTAAGCCGCAATCCCGCCCAAAATCTCAGCACCACTGCAATGGGAGGCTCCTACATGTTCGGGACCTGGGGCTCGCGCCCCAGCCCTATCCGGTAGAGCCGCAGAAAGAGGTCTCTGCCGTCCGCCGATCAAAGCGGGCGGACAACTGCTTGATACTCACCTTATTCGGCGATGGGGTGCGAAACCACCAACACAAGACTTAGTACCTGGTCAGGGTGTCGAAAACAGTAGAGCAGCCACCTCACTGTGAACTGTCGAGACTCAACCAATGACCATGAGATCTGTCCGCACACCAGGCGAACAACATCTCTGTGACATTACCAGGCTTGTCCTCTGGTTAAATGCACTTCGGCTACGATATCTACCTCTGTACGTTATGAGCCATATAGCTATCATGCTGGACGCAGAAGAGATGCAGACCAGCGGACATTGCACACCTGCCCCACTGTGTCAACACCCCAGGTGGCGGGGAATGCTAGGCGTACCATCTCTGCATAGAAGCCAAGAAAATAAAGGGAGAAAGAGATACCCCACTCACATGCAAATGCTACGCTCCTGACAGGACGTGACGATCCTGGGATACAGACACACTGGACTGCCTCTCTTCCGGGTAAACCAGTCCATCTCATATATCATCTCACATATCATCATTGCACCCTATAGACACGAGTAGTGAAGACTCGATAGTCTGGTAAGACAACTTCCATAAGAGAGACAACTCTGATCATAAACAACTGCTGCCTTGCAGATAGGCTGGGGACAGCCAAAGGCTAAGGAGGGCATCCCTACAGAAACGCCTGTTGAAATCGGATGCACGGGGCCGCAAGCCTAACAAAACAGTGCAACGTAAATCGCAGCATGATGACAGTACAACCGATTAGAAAAACGCATGGCGCTCATCCTGCGGAGTCCCACCAGGCAGCGATAGTGCCGGGCCTCACGCCTCGAAGGGGCCCACCCTTGACTACTGGTGGTCACCCACCCATGTGTCGTGGAGTCAAGGCACATGGCTATGGGGCAACTCTGGACGAACTCATGGCTGGTCAAAATAAACGAGGAGAAAACCACATGCACAATATTCTCGCTCTCATTAAAACCCCAAAATACCAAATTAAGTCTAAATGGCAAATTCCTGCAGCCAAACGACAACCCAACCTATCTGGGAGTCACATTTGATCGGCGCATGACATGGAAAAGTCAGATTGAGAGAAACCGAATGAAAGCCAGAGAAAGAATGGCAATCATGAGGAAACTTGCTGGCACAAGCTGGGGAGCAGACGAAGGCATACTAAAGAGACTGTACACTGCAAGAGTGAGACCAGTTCTCGAGTATGGCATTGCGGCATGGACAACAGCAGCGAATGCGAACTTCGATAAAGTTAGCAAACTTCAAAACCAAGCCATGAGAATTATAACAGGTGGCATGAAGTCAACGCCAATTGTAGAACTTGAAAAGATTACAAAACTGCAATCCATGACTGATAGAAGAGACTGCAGAGCCCAGCTGCAGTCAGAGAAACTCAGAAGACTCACCGACCATCCAATGCACCAGAGACTAAACAATTTGGGAAATGGGAAACTAAAGCGGAGAAACTTTGCAGAAATAGCCAAAGCAAAGATGCACCAAGATCCCATAAACGCACTAACAACACCAAAACCCATCACTACTGTACGAAAACCTACCTGGAGGCAGGATATATTTCCAGAGGTGGTAGAAAATATACCAGGTATTGCAAACAAAAACTGCCAGACTGAAAAAGAAAGGAGAGATACTACCCTAAGCTTCATAACGAAAAGCTACCCAAGCATGGACTGGACCCATGCATACACCGACGGTTCTGTAACAAATACTACACAGAACGGAGGGGCAGGAGCATTCCTGAACCTACCAAATGGCAGAAAAATAACACTGTCATTCGCTACTGGTAAGTACACAAGTAATTTCAGAGCGGAGGCTGAGGCACTGAGAGCGGCAGTGGAAGAAATGGTGACACACAGTGAAAATGAAAGCCATATAGTCCTGCTTACAGATGCTCTCGCCGTAGTCACAGCGCTAAAAAGCCAGAAAAACACTGAGCTTAATGACTTAAGAGCAGCACTCTGCAAACTGTGCCAGCAGTCCGCACCAAAAAGGGTGGTGGTACAGTGGGTCCCATCACACTGCAACATCCAAGGCAACGAGGAGGCAGACAGACTGGCAAAAGAAGGTGCAAGACTACCACAAACAGATACTAATATGACGTACGAAGAGTCAAAACGGCTTATCAAAGCCAGATACATGACCAAATGGGAAACCGAACATACTGGTTACACCAAAAACGATGCCTATTACCAGTTGAACCGAAGAGAGCAGGTCGTTGTCTTCAGACTTCGCACTGGCCACAATAGACTGAGGTACCACCTATTCAACAAATTGAAGATAGGAGGTACCGACGAATGCCCGTGCGGTACTGGCAAAATGACTGCTGAACATCTGCTGCAGAACTGCCCGACATACGAGGATCAGAGAGAGCAGATGTGGCCATCACCAGTGGAACTGCAAGACAAGCTCTATGGCAGTGGCGACAGCCTCAGGATGACCGCCGCTTTTTTCGAAAAAATAATGGTTACTGTCTGACTGCGTACGCAGAAGAAGAAATCAATTAATGGAGCCGAAGATGCAGCAGTGATTGAAATGACAGCTTCCAACTTAGCTTGTTGTTTGCAAATACCCATAATGAGTAGGTTACTCTTTTGTGTGCCCTGAAAAGAAGGTTAAGTGGCGGGTTACAGTAGCTTTCCTCACATCCTGAGCGTGCTGGTGAAGGTGGACTGGGGTCCTCCATGCGGTTGTGCTATGCTTGGCTTCATCTGTATGTCGCTCACTACTACGGGAATCACTTCGAACCTCACCTTGTTAGCCAGACTGTTGTCCTCAACAACAGCCTGTTTCCAGGATGACCAATGAGGGTCTTGGCCAGTATATTTCTCCTGACCCTGGCTAACATTGTCTGATCAGCGTGTTTTGCCTGACCAGACGTTAGCCTCATCATCCCTCCAACTTAGCTTAGACCAATCGCTTTTTTTGTGCCATTTCCATTTGTTCAGTCTTTGCTTATGGCCCCATTGAGTGAAACATTAGTTTACATCCATTTTACTGTCAAAAGAAAACATGTAGTAGTACTTTATTCCAATTGTTGGGGTAGTGGAGGGGGTTTTAGGCTGAGGACTACAGCTTCGCCACTGCTGTCGCTCTGCAGAGTGTGTTGGCTGACTATTTTTGTTTATTCCCCCCCCCCCCCCCCCCCCCCCCAACAGAAAAACAATATATGCCTTACCAGAGATTAAATTTGCTGCCCTCCAAACCATTCAGCCACACTCTCCCCAACATCCATTACTATTGTCAGCAATTACATTTTTTTAAAATTTCTGCCACCATTAGTATTTACTTTAACTGCAATCAGACAAGTACTTGGTATATCTACATTTTACAGAAACTATTTAATGTTTCGTTATTCATTTTTATAGTTTAAAATGCATTTTAGGGACCTTCAAATACTGATTTCATTTTGCCTAGTACTTTTAAACAGCCTTTATTTGTCAAAACACATACATATCTTCCTCTTCTTCTTCTGCGTTCGTTTTCAGCGTTCGTTTTCAATCTCTCACTACCAAATCATGAACAGGCTTTGCAAGTAGCAGGATGTAGTCCGGAGAACGGAATTTGGTGTGTTGCTAGTTTACAGCTTGACTGCGCTATTTGCACCTTTCGGTCTGACACATCTGACGTCGGCAGAACATATATGTCTGTTATTCTTTTTACATTGCTCATTAACTGTGCTTATTTTTCAGCCAACTCTTCCCACTTACAATATTCTGGAGCAAATGGATCATCAGCAGCACTCAGACATAACACAGGTCTGGCTAAAGCATGTATTTTAGTGTGTATCGAAGCCTCTGTATAGTAGTGATCCACAGACTCAAAGCCAAACACCTTGGCTGTGAATCGTTCATCAAAGTCACTAATGGTCTCACTCTGCATTTGAAAATAAAATTAGATGTACATTTTTTTTAAATCATTCTTGATTTATGAATGGGACATGTTAATGAAAACAAAAAAAATGGTGTGTACAAATTAAAAATTACAACGACAAATAATGGACCAAAATATTTTACACATACAAGTATATTTACATTGTGCACTGTAGAAAACAATTATAATCTTGATGACCCATTCCTTAGCGCTGCTGTGGGTCCCAACTTCAACTCCAGCAGACCCTGTCTTGGACCACAGAAGTGAGGCATCTCAGACCAAGGCATTGGAGGTCTTCCCTGCAGTCTTTTGGCATTGGGAGTACCAGATTGCTGCCACCATGCTCCATCGACCATTGTTTTGTCATTCTCGGACTGAACCGGTACCCATTTAAGGCTGGGTCGACCCGGGAGCCATTGCGGTCTGAAAAAACATTACCGCCTCAACTGGGGAATGAACCCAGGACCACTCAGATGCGAAGCCAGCGCGCGAACCACTGCGCTACGCGGCTCCCATAATTATTGTGTATAAACTTAATATCTGCACCACCAGAATTCCGAAGTCTGTTACTGGGGAGAAATAGTCCATTAAATTCAATTATGATTAGTCACTCCTTTTCTATCATTAGGTGTAGAGACTTCTTTTCTTGTCTTTTTTTTGTGGTTTATGATGACAATATAATCCCGTTCGCTATGAGCTGGTAGCTGTTGACAGCCCAATGCCTTCTGGACAAAAGCACTTGCCTTCCTTTGTTGTCAATATTTACAGATGAATTGAGCATAAAACGTGTCTCATCCAAATTTGTTCCAAAATTGATCTCTGTTGCCAGAAAGAGGCCAGTGTTTCAGCTACTTGTAACCTCATGTACATAAAAGACCTCTATACCCATAGCAATAGAAGAGAAGTGACTAAGACAGAGAGAGAGTATACAAGGCTTCAATTTTTTGTTGCTTTGAAAATGGTAACATTTTTTTTTCAATGATCATAACTGGTGATTAATCAAGGCTGTAAGGATATGACCCTAAAACTAAAGTCTAGTCTTCACAGTGAAAGGCTCTAAACTCTTCTAGAATCAAACAAGTATGACAGAACCTAAATGTTGAGGAGATACAACAGAATAAAAGCATTTGTACTATTTCAGAATATGACTTCAATACATGCTTCTAGCAATGGAAACAGCGCTGCACTAATGTGTATCCTCCTCGTTCGTCTTCAGACCTCGATTTCAATGACTCTAACAAAGGTAGCAGTCGACTTGAGGCTCTATGCACTTCTGTACAGCTTCTCGTGGAAGGACACTGGCTGTTGCCAAATTCTACTTCTTTTGTCGGTATACAGTAGGCAGAACTGCAAAATGTGTTTTCTGCTGTCATGGGGGCTGTGCCACAGACACAAATGTCCGTAGTGCCAATCTTTAACTTATTGTACAGATGATATCTCAATCTTTTGTGTCCTGTGCGTAGCCGGAGAATGATCACCTGGTCTCGCCTGGAGAGTTGGTGGTAGACATCATTTTCTATGTGGCCAGGGTGGTCTTTTTCCATTTTGCACTGCACGCTTCCCTGATAGCTATTTTTGTCTCATTGTATGTGATTTCTGTATCCCTCTGCTGCAGCATTCCTCCCTCTCTGGAGAGTCTGTCATTGCCTGGAATGTTGCAGTGTGCTGGTATCCACTGGACTATTCTTTTTTTTTAAAACACTGGGACAGTCGTTCGAGTAAGTCTGCCAGAGCGCAGAGTTAATTTTTGTCCTGGTTCTTGAGAGCCATTAACACTGAGAGGGCATCTGTGAGAATGACCACTTGCTTTTCTGCCTGTTCCTTATGGTCTATAAGGGTTTCAGCTGTTTGTCTCAGGGCATGGCCTTCAGCGTCTCCCAGTGGTAAATGCGGCTGAGTATACTTTGTGTTTTAGTTTTACAATGATGTCTAAAAGTGTGTGACTTTGGAGGGGGAAACTTATTTTTTTTAAATAAATCCAATATAGATAATTTTATTATTACACCTTGAATACCTGCAGCCAATTGTGCAGACAAACAGCTGATTGATCTGCGGTGTCTTTGTATGATGAAGGGGCAAAGGGGCCAGCTCCTTTTGGCCTTCTTGTAGGTCACTATTGGGTAAGAATTTAGCTACTTTTATCATTTTTTGCCCAGACAGCAGCTAACAGCCTGCTCTTTTCAATTTCCAACCACTAAGGATTATTTTCATGCACAGCATGTACACGAGACCTCCATGTTTATAGTTTATCTCTGATAGGGGGATGCTTGGCACTTGCAGAATACGAACACTCACCATTTCACACTTTTGTTCATTCATTTCTTAAGGTGCACGCAGTTACCTCTCAGTTATAGCCACCCTCTCCTTGGACACATACAAAAGTATAATAAACACAACTAAATCGAGTTTCAGGGGTTGGCATGGGCTAGTGGTTAAGTGACACAGCTCACAACCCAAAAGTGTTGGGTTCGGTTCTCATCACAGCACTGGCCGTTACCCCAGGGAAGCAAACCCTTAGAAAATGCAGGAGGAAGCAGACCCTGACATAAAATGCATGCCAAAGTCGGATGCACTGGGCTGACAGGAGAAGAATAAAAACATAGTGCAAAGCACACTGCCTTGGAAAATATAAAAATGAGGCAAACACTAAAAATAAAACACAAAAAAAACAACAACAAAAATTGACTTTCAACTATTGGAGAAGACTATTATTAGACTGACAAACGGGATCAAGATGCTGAGCAGCGCATGAGCTGCAGCGGTCAGCGACCCATAGCTGACTGCTAGCATCAGGGCCAGCGAACCAAAGCTGCCAAGACCCTTCTACACCTCCACATGGTGATCCTGGATAACAGGCTGCAGCAGGGCAGACTGGCTAAGGAGAAGGGATCAAAGAGGGAATGCTAACCCGGTACTCAAAAAATGCTTACTGAAGTCGGATGTGTTGGACCGAAAGGTGCAAATATCGCAGTCAAGCTGTAAACTACGACACAATGCATTCCGTTCTCTAGACTACATTCTGCTACTTAAGCCCTTTCAGGGTTTGATAGCGGGAGATTGAGAATGAACCAAGCCAAGCCAAGACTGACAAACAAAACATAAAAGGAGATTAAGGCCACCAAGAGCCGAACTATTTTTCAAATAAAAATACCAAAATTGACATACCTTCAAAACATGGGCCACATCAATATCTACAAGCTCTTCAAACAACTGCATGTTTCTGAAACAGAGGTCAAAGGTAACTAAACTTAATTTTTACAACTTTTGTTGTTCAAAGTTAAATGATGAATTATAAATATGCATTTAGAATTTAGAAGATCTTTAAGGTAGTGAGGAGTGGCTGGTAAAGCCTTTTGTATTCCGGCTTTCTGATCATAAGGACATGCCCCCAAACCTTGAAAAGTGATAGGTTGTTTTTATTTTCTATCGGAGGTAAGATAAAAGCCTAGTATTTACAGTGTTAGGGGACTGCAGATACAAGCAGTCTTTAATCCCCAGGTTCATAAATCCTCCTGTTGGATCTCAGCAATGGGAATAACACAATAAACCACTTTCTACTAGAATGCCACAAATATGAGCAACACTAAGAGAAATACTGAAACTGGACATAGCACACCAAGAGAAATACTGAAACTGGACATAGCACACCAAGAGAAATACTGAAACTGGACATAGCACACCAAGAGAAATACTGAAACTGGACATAGCACACTAAGGGAAATACTGGACATAGCACACTAAGAGAAATACTAAAGCTGGACATAGCACACAGAGAAATATTAAAGTTGGACTTAGCATCCTAAGGGAAATATTGGACATTGCACACAGAGAAATACTAAAGCTGGACACAGCACAGTAAGATAAATTCTGGACATAGCACACAGAGAAATACTAAAGCTGGACACAGCACACTAAGAGAAATTCTGGACATAGCACACAGAAAAATACTAAAGCTGGACATAGCACACCAAGAGAAATACTGAAACTGGACATATCACACCAAGAGAAATGCTGAAAGTGGACATAGCATACTAAGAGAAATACTGAAACTAGTTCATCCTCAAAACAATGGCAACAAAAATAATATTCACATGCAAAAATCAACAACAACCATAAATACATGTGGAATAATTTCAAAATAATGTATTGACCAAACAATGACGATAATTCTCAAGTACAAGACAGTCTAGAGTTGTAAGATTATGGAACTAGGGTATTAGTATGTCTGCATGTTAGATATGAAAATATATATGTATAAATAAACTTGCCTTTTAATGTATTGTAGATATTGTAGTGTAGTGCAACAGAGTCTGACCAATGCATTGAAGATCTTTTTCTTCTTCTTCTTCTGCGTTCGTTCTCAATCTCCAGCTACCAAGTCCTGAACAGGGCTTTGCAAGTAGCAGGATGTAGTCCGGAGAAAGGAATGTATTGTGTCAGTAGTTTACAGTTTGACTGCGATATTTGCACCTTTCGGTCTGACACACTCGTCTTCGCTAGGTTTGAAGGTCTAAACTGTGGTCTTTTTCTGCCTCGAGGGAACTAGACTGCTGTGGGCATGCTCCAAAGTTCATTCTTCCTTCTGAGTATATGACCTGTCCATCAATGTTTTGCTTTGTTTGCGTGAACAACTAGAGCTCAGCAATAATAATTGTCATTGGTCAGAATTCTGAAGGTTCTGCATGCACTGATTGCGAAGACTTTATATCTATCTGATCATGTGTCTCTTAAGAGAGGTTCAGGTCACTCCTCACAGTTTGTTCTCCATTGCTTTTTTAAGTATCCATGTTTCAACAGCATAATTCTCGCTATTTTGAGAATCAGCCAAAACAACTAAATGTCGGTCTTAGTATCAAAACAGAAATCAAATATGTTATATGCTGACAACAGTGTCACGCTAACATCTAAAATGCTATTTAGTATTAAATAAAGTGGGTTTTTAAAATTTACTTTAAAAACATTTTCTTAAATATATTTCATTGTACTATAGACAATAATTTCTTCACCAAGAAATCAGGCTAGCGCCTTCCTTACCAAAAACCAGTAGAGATAACAAGTTGACCTGTCGACTGATGTCATCTGAACAATGAACCAAAATCAACACACTTTCACAATACACCTTAAACATATAAGAGTAGCTATGAGTCGCTAGCTGCTGTCAGCTCATTCACTGCCACATCTTTGGCTTCAGTCCCTGGCAAGTTACAATGTTACTATTCTTTGCTCACATATGGAAGTCAGACATTCGTTTGAATCTAAAAACATATCACATTTCTTTGCTATTGTTTTCAATTTAAGGTTACAGATAAACTCTTGTTTCATATCCTTCGCTCCCCATCACAGCACCAGCCGTTACCCCAGGGTAGCAAACCTTTAGAAAATGCAGGAGGAAGAAGACCCTTACTTAAAATGCATGCTGAAGTCAGATGCACTGGGCCGACAGGCGCAAAATAAAAACCACAGTGCAACTCACACCACATTGGGGATTAGAGAAATAAGGCGAACGCAAAATAAACTAAAAACAAACAAACAAACAAATTCATATCACTCACTTCTGAAATATTTCACAAAGATTGCTGGCTAAATGACGATTGAACATCCAATAGTTGACAGGCTTGTTGAGAGACTCCTTTGATTGGTGTAAGTTATAGGCAGGGGAAATTATCATTGCTGCGATCAATTTAGCTTCCGAACCTTCATGTGCTAAATAATTGAATAGGATCATTCTAGAAAAGAAAATCAAAAGTGAATATCTGTTACAACACATGAGTAATACAAGTTTATTTGTAACATAAAATTATGAAATAATTACTTCACTAATAAAAATTACATCAGTTCATAACGAAGAACATAATTTGTAAACAAATTTTGTTCTTCTTTCAGTGTATCATTGCAGAGATATTTTTCCTAAAGAATTTTGATACCAAAAATTTTGGATTTACGAGTTATAATTAAACAATATCCAGATTGGCATCATAATTCGAGAACTTGGAGATACAGCTGAAAGTTGCTAGACACAGATAGATTTCTGAACCTAATGTACATGTAACAGATCTGAGTCAGATCTGCCCTGCTCATCTGCTTTGTTGTAGTGCTTCGTCATGTGTTTGAATCGCATTTGTTGAATTGCAATAGCAGGACATTTGTTTTTTAAATCAATCAATACATTTTAATAAGATTTTGTAAAAATGACGAAACATGTTAATGCACATATTAAAGTTACAATCTATAGGGAGGATTGCATGCATCATATACCAGTTTACAAGTGGTGTAAAAGTTTTAAATATTGCCACAACAGCGTTAGCAAAATTGAAAACAATATCAAATTTGTACACACAGTTGAGCTGGGATATCACAGAATCACAATTTCCCAGTGGCAAATGCTGCTGATACAAATAAAAGAAATTAAAGAAAATAACGTGGGTACATTTTTAATTTCAATTTTGTCTGGGTAGCGGCCATTAAGCCTACTTCTTTCGTTTTCCAACTGCCAAGGAATTTTTAACGTGCTTGGCGCTGAATATGGGAGTCCAATCTCACTACCCAGAGATCAGGGGAATTGTTACCAGAAGATCCCTGTTAAAAAAATCCTCCCGTGAAAAAATCCTGGTCTCCATCGTGATTCGAACACGTGACCTCCGGCACCCAAGGCGGACAGCTTACCTCAAGTTCACTGAGCCCATCTGAGTTTAATAGTTGGAATTCTAATTTCTTAATATGAAAAGTATATAGACAAAAGTTACATAGTACCTCTACTTTGGTAAATAAAGTTCATAAAGTTCAGTAATATGTAGGTTGCCACATATATCATTTTATGAACTTTTTATTTTGAGAAAAGAAGAAATCATATAGAAAATGTGTACAGCACCTTATATTTAATATTTTGAAAGACAAATAATTAAATGGTTTGGACAAAAGAGAAGAATGTCTGCAAACCTGCCCACTGCATAAGCTTATAACACCAGACAGCAGTGCTTCATGCAAGATGATGATCAAACAAAAGATGTATTGATGGGGATAAAGAAACACTACAGAGGCAAGGATTAAAAATGACAACTGCCACACAGGTGTCACATGAAAGAAGATCGCACGTTCCACAATGTCAAACAACATAAGTGAACGGCTCATGTTGAGATAAGACAGAAAATGCAATAAATGTCTAGGAGTCACCTTCGCTGTATCCTCTTCTACACCTCTCCTGTGTAACACGTCCCACAGGTTACAAGCCCCTATATTATGCTTACCCACCAAGGGAGACACCTACACCAACAATTGGTGCATTTGGATACTTTTTCTTGATATGGCTGATCACAAACTTTGTGTCCTCTATATTAGCTGCACAGTAAGTTCGAGCAGTCTGAAACAGCAAGAATTATGTAATAAATATTATTTATCAAACTGAAAATTATATGTACTTATCTTCCTGTGTCTTGTGTTTTATTTGTTCAACTGATGATATTTCAGTATGCAGTGGCATGTTTACAATCTGAATATTGTCACTCGACCTTTTTGTCACAAGGATTAGTATGATTCTTCTGTATCAGAATATGGGTGAATTATTGATCGCCTTTCCCGATGAATGGATACATGTATATGCTGAAGGATCTGCATTTAATGCCACCATCAAAGAAGGTTATGATGTTCATATAGAATACCCAGACAGATCTTCTGATGAGTTATCTGATGCTTGTGGGGAGATTTGCTCTAACTATGAAGCTGAAATCACTGCACTTGAAGCCGCCTTGTACCATCTGTGGATAATTTTGTATGCCTTTCTCTCAAAGCCCTATAAAATTGTTATTTTCACAGACTTGATGTTTGTCCTTCAAGCATTAGAAGATGCTGAACATTGTAGACTGACCTTATCCAACTATCTCAAGACATTAACCCTATTATCACCTCCCATGTCATCAAAATAGTTGTGCAGCTGATGCCTGGACACTCAAACACACCTGGCAATGACAAGGCAGACAGTGTCTAGCAAAGAACAGATCAAGCCAAGAATAGCCACACTCAGCAACTACTTTACAAACAGCCAAACAGCTCATTAGAACAGCAAACAAAGAAACTTGGCTGAACAAATGGGCCATGGGAAAAATGGGGAGGGAGGCCTACAGACTTTTAACAAGTCCCTGCACTAACTCTAAACAAATTCAATAAACACTAATTATAAACACAATACAACAGACTATTTATTCAGGTAACACTGCCAACTATAAACTCTCTAAAAATTTCAATCCTTTCTCTCATCATTTCGATACCCTATTCTCCTAATCTGTTCTGCTGCGATCAAATTTAGTTGCGGATTGCCGCTGATGGTAAAGTTTGTAGGTTCTGAATCCAGAGTATGATGTCCATGGTTTTGGTCCTCTTGTCGACGGTAGATCAAAGTGGTCTCAATGTGGTCAGGATAGACTGCATGAAATATGATCCATGGGATCACTGCATAACTGCCTCTAGCTGCGACTGACAACTTACATTCACGAGATCAAGGTGATGTCGACGTGATCAGTGGGACTGCGTCAATATGATGAATGGAATGACTGAAGACTGCCTCTATAAGCTACAGACAACTTGTAATTACAACCACTACATAATCTGAGGGTAGTTACCTTGCTTGCTGCGTGTTTATCTCAACTACCTCTCTCCGTCGCCTAAATATCAACTCAAATCTGCCTCAATTGCATATCTTCATCACCTGCCCTCCACTGAGC
This sequence comes from Ariolimax columbianus, assembly GCA_036924085.1. Lineage (NCBI taxonomy): Eukaryota > Metazoa > Mollusca > Gastropoda > Stylommatophora > Arionidae > Ariolimax > Ariolimax columbianus. The sequence continues at coordinate 46,128,604 of JAVGWX010000015.1, read as the reverse complement.
GTCTCGTTCCAAAGTACCTCTGTCTCTGAAGTGAAGCGTTCTTATATAATCTGGTTCTCAGCTCAAATCTGCCTCACTCTGTGACCTGCTCTCCACTGAGCGTCTCTCTCTATATATTATCTCTACGGCTAAGATCTGTTACAATATCCACTCTATGATAAGAACTCCACACCTGAATACGCTACTCCAATTTAGGTCTCACCAATGATTTAAATAGTATGACTATCACTTCCTTGCTCTTATGTGTAATGTTTGTTTTAATCAAACCCAGCATTGAATTAACCTTTTTCACTACCACCTGGACTTGCTCCCGCACCTTACATGTATGATCTATTATAACACCTAGGCCCCTCTCCTTTTCTATCTGTCTAATATTGTTCACTCCCATCGTGTAATTATAATCCTTATTGGATCTTCCCATGCGGATAACTATATTTTTCTACATTAAACTCCATCTACCAGCTCACAGACCATTTATGAATTACAATATACTTTGTATAGCACTGGATAACAACTGACAAACACATGCAGGCACAATTACATAGCATTAGGCAGAAGGGTGAGGGCCCGGACTCTGCTGGATCCGTAACATCAACAGAATATGGGTGTCCTCTGAGTCATTTTTCTATGACGTGGAGTTTTTATTTCTTTTTGACTTCTTTTGTTGTCATGTCTTCAAGATAGGTTTTGGTAAGTGTCTCCTGATCCCCAGGTCCATGTATCTTGCAGTCACCAGAGATACACTGTACTTTCACCTTGTCGAATGTTAAAATTGTAGTCTTCCTGATTGCTTCTGACAGTCTGTCTAATTCACTGTCTTCTCTAATTGTTCACTCTCAAATAATCGCACTTATTTCCCTCATAAACCTAGCAGCGCTTCTCAAGTTTCTCTTATCGTCATACAGTTTATCTCACAATCGGGGACGGGGTGGGCTAGTGGTTAAGTGACACAGCTCACAACCAGGAGGTGCTGGGTTCGATCCCCATCACAGCACCGGCCGTTACCCCGGGGAAGCAAACCCTTAGAAAATGCAGGAGGAAGCAAACCCTTACATAAAATGCATGCTGAAGTCGGATGCACTGGGCTGACAGGCGCAAAATAAAAACCACAGTGCAGTGCACACCGTCTTGGGGATTAGAGAAATAAGGAGAACGCAAAAAAACAAAAAAAAATAAAAATCTCACAATCATGTTGGGAAGGATCATGTAGTTCCTCTCGTTGAGCCAGCCAACCTATAGAACATGTTCTACCATTTGTTTGTTCTCCCTACATGAGCACATGTTTGTGTGCCTAATTTTTAATTTGTTGAACAGATAATTGTTCAGTCTGCAGTGACCCGTTCGCAGTCTAAATATTGTCATTTGATCTCATTTGGCAAGTATTAGTATGCTTCTGTTATATCAGATGCTGGGTGTTCTCTGTGCCATTCGACTTTGTAATTAATTGTTATCATTGTCTTTATTTCTTCATATGCTGCTCTGTCTTCAGTTCAGGTAATGCATCCTCCCTTTTTGACCAGTCTATATACCTTCTCATTCCTGTGTATCTTACAGTGTACAGGGATCTACTGAATTTTCACTTTGTTTAAATTGTAGCTCGTACTCATGAGTGCCTTATACAGACTGTGCAATCCATTATTTTTATGGTTTCTGAGCGCTATTATCACTAATAGGGACTCTGTAATGAAGACTATCTTGTCTCTGGCATAGTCCTTTTTTCAATTATGGCTATTCAGCTGTTCTTAGTTTCTCAGCATCAGCTCTGAAATGAGAATTTTTCAGTGACAACTGAGATACAGTCCATTATTTAATTTTGTGTAAATGTCTCCTCCTCCATTTCTCATTGCTGATCAATTTGTGTATATGCAGGTCCTTCTTCTTCTGCGTTCATTCTCAATCTCTCGCTACCAAACCCTGAATAGGGCTTTGCAAGTAGCAGGATGTAGACCAGAGAATGGATTGTGTTGTGTTACTAGTTTATAGCTTGACTGCGATATTTGCACCTTCCAATCCGACATATCTGTCTTCAGCAGTATATTCAGGTCCATTCTGTGGCTCATCATGCCCCTTGAATATATTCTAATGTTAAATATTTTCTCTCTATTTTTGGGTGCCTTTTTTCATCACTTCTGTTATGTTGTCAATCAGCTCTGGAAGTAGTGCTCTCGTCTATGATGGAAATGTGCTGCTTGTCATTAGGAGCTCTGTTTATATATGGAGCAAAAGGTAATCAGGATCAGGTGCAAAGAGTAATCAGGATCAGGTGCAAAGAGTAATCAGGATCAGGTGCAAAGAGTAATCAGGATCAGGTGCAAAGAGTAATCAGGATCAGGTGCAAAGAGTAATCAGGATCAGGTGCAAAGAAATTATTTATTTCTTGGGTTATTTATTATTTATCTTAGGTCTCGGTTTTTATGTATTCTGTTATGATTTTTCCTGGTAACTAATCTTCATCTTCTCGTTTGTCAAAAATAAAGGGTGGGCACGTCGCATGGTACCTTGGTTGATAGTGCGCCTCCTGGCCTGGTACCTCTGTCTGCAGCACCTGTTCTGTGGTAGAGTGTGCTCCACCTCCCCCCATCTGGCTGGGGGGTCTGACTTCATCTTAACATCATTTGCTGTCCCATCTTACCTCCCACTGGGGTTAGCACCCAACCTTTGGCAAAATTACTGGGTATGTCAAGATCCACCAACGTGTAGGTGAGGGAGACTTTGGCAGGAGAGGCTATGATACATATGAGTCTTGTATTCTGCAAACACTACCGCATTAAATATCCAGATAACTTATAAAGGGTTATTTATTTCTACTACTGTTCTCGGAGCAAAGAGTAATCAGGGTAGGTCCAGTAAAACATATTTATCAAGGCCCCCACCTCACGTTCTCATTTGTGCTTCTAGAAACAGGCTGTGACACAGCAGCCTAGACACCGAGGTAGGGATAAACACTGTATTCCTCATAGTGGTGAGGTTACTGAGAAGCCTCAGATTGCACTACAGTCTGGAGGACTATATTCCACCTTCTCAAGTATGCTCAGGGTGTACAAAGAGCCACTAGAACTCACTACCAAATTAAACGTCATCAAGGGGGCATTAATTCAGGGGGGGGCCGTGGTAGCACAGTGGTTAGTGCACTGGCTTCCCAGTCAAGCTCTCAGGGTTCAATCCCCAGTTGGTGGAGATTTTTTAAATTCTGAACCGGCCCTTGTGATCAACCCAGCCATAGAAATTACCAGAAAAAACTGGGAAGTAAATGCGGCCAGCGTGATGCTGACCATATCATCCACTATATGCCGTTGGTTACAAAATAATATTTCCAGCTACTTCGAACAACAACTGATTATGGTTCTCATGTAAAACGGAAACAATTTAACCTTGCTTGTTTTTTTTTTGGTAGAGAAAGTCAGTTTGAATATTGAACAGTACCTTTAAACTAGTTCCCCCTGTTCCTCTATTGTTGAACACCACACTTCTGTACCCCAAATCTGTAGCATCGTGGACCATATGAAGAATGTAGTTCTCTATGCTGCTTCCTGAAACAACGACAGTGACAATACAGTTAGTTATATAACAGAACTTAACTTTTCCCATTCCTTGGATATTGAGTTTTCACTCTTTTCCTAGGTAATGGAATGTACATATTTTCATAGGGTTGTTTTGCATTTCCATACAGTGTGTTGGTGGTGGAGGGGGTTGGTGGTAGTAGTTGTCAGTGTGTTGGTGGTGGAGGGGGTTGGTGGTGGAGGGGGTTGGTGGTAGTAGTTGTCAGTGTGTTGGTGGTGGAGGGGGTTGGTGGTAGAAGTTGTCAGTGTGTTGGTGATGGAGGGGGTTGGTGGTAGTAGTTGCCAGTGTGTTGGTGATGGAGGGGGTTGGTGGTAGTAGTTGTCAGTGTGTTGGTGGTGGAGGGGGTTGGTGGTAGAAGTTGCCAGTGTGTTGGTGATGGAGGGGGTTGGTGGTAGTAGTTGTCAGTGTGTTGGTGGTGGAGGGGGTTGCTGGTAGAAGTTGCCAGTGTCTTGGTGATGGAGGGGGTTGGTGGTAGTAGTTGTCAGTGTGTTGGTGGTGGAGGGGGTTGGTGGTAGTAGTTGTCAGTGTGTTGGTGGTGGAGGGGGTTGGTGGTAGTAGTTGTCAGTGTGTTGGTGATGAAGGCGGTTGGTGGTAGTAGTTGTCAGTGTGTTGGTGGTGGAGGGGGTTGGTGGTAGTAGTTGTCAGTGTGTTGGTGGTGGAGGGGGTTGGTGGTAGTAGTTGTCAGTGTGTTGGTGGTGGAGGGGGTTGGTGGTAGTAGTTGTCAGTGTGTTGGTGGTGGAGGGGGTTGGTGGTAGTAGTTGTCAGTGTGTTGGTGGTGGAGGGGGTTGGTGGTAGTAGTTGTCAGTGTGTTGGTGGTGGAGGGGGTTGGTGGTAGTAGTTGTCAGTGTGTTGGTGGTGGAGGGGGTTGGTGGTAGTAGTTGTCAGTGTGTTGGTGGTGTAGGGGTTTGGTGGTAGTAGTTGTCAGTGTGTTGGTGGTGGAGGGGGTTGGTGGTAGTAGTTGTCAGTGTGTTGGTGGTGGAGGGGGTTGGTGGTAGTAGTTGTCAGTGTGTTGGTGGTGGAGGGGGTTGGTGGTAGTAGTTGTCAGTGTGTTGGTGGTAGTAGTTGTCAGTGTGTTGGTGGTGGAGGGGGTTGGTGGTAGTAGTTGTCAGTGTGTTGGTGGTGGATGGGGGTTGGTGGTAGTAGTTGTCAGTGTGTTGGTGGTGGAGGGGGGTTGGTGGTAGTAGTTGTCAGTGTGTTGGTGGTAGTAGTTCTCAGTGTGTTGGTGGTGGAGGGGGTTGGTGGTAGTAGTTGCCAGTGTGTTGGTGGTGGAGGGGGTTGGTGGTAGTAGTTGTCAGTGTGTTGGTGGTAGTAGTTGTCAGTGTGTTGGTGGTGGAGGGGGGTTGGTGGTATTAGTTGTCAGTGTGTTGGTGGTGGAGGGGGGTTGGTGGTAGTAGTTGTCAGTGTGTTGGTGGTGGAGGGGGGTTGGTGGTAGTAGTTGTCAGTGTGTTGGTGATGAAGGGAGTTGGTGGTAGTAGTTGTCAGTGTGTTGGTGATGGAGGGAGTTGGTGGTAGTAGTTGTCAGTGTGTTGGTGATGAAGGCGGTTGGTGGTAGTAGTTGTCAGTGTGTTGGTGGTGGAGGGGGTTGGTGGTAGTTGTTGTCAGTGTGTTGGTGGTGGAGGGGGTTGGTGGTAGTAGTTGCCAGTGTGTTGGTGGTGGAGGGGGTTGGTGGTAGTAGTTGTCAGTGTGTTGGTGGTGGAGGGGGTTGGTGGTAGTAGTTGTCAGTGTGTTAGTGATGGAGGGGGTTGGTGGTAGTAGTTGTCAGTGTGTTGGTGGTGGAGGGGGTTGGTGGTAGTAGTTGTCAGTGTGTTGGTGGTGGAGGGGGGTTGGTGGTAGTAGTTGTCAGTGTGTTGGTGGTGGAGGGGGGTTGGTGGTAGTAGTTGTCAGTGTGTTGGTGGTAGTAGTTGTCAGTGTGTTGGTGGTGGAGGGGGTTGGTGGTAGTAGTTGTCAGTGTGTTGGTGGTAGTAGTTGCCAGTGTGTTGGTGGTGGAGGGGGTTGGTGGTAGTAGTTGTCAGTGTGTTGGTGGTAGTAGTTGTCAGTGTGTTGGTGGTGGAGGGGGGTTGGTGGTAGTAGTTGTCAGTGTGTTGGTGGTGGAGGGGGGTTGGTGGTAGTAGTTGTCAGTGTGTTGGTGGTGGAGGGGGGTTGGTGGTAGTAGTTGTCAGTGTGTTGGTGGTGGAGGGGGGTTGGTGGTAGTAGTTGTCAGTGTGTTGGTGGTGGAGGGGGGTTGGTGGTAGTAGTTGTCAGTGTGATAATGATGGAGGGGGTTGGTGGTAGTAGTTGTCAGTGTGTTGGTGGTAGTAGTCGTCAGTGTGATAATGATGGAGGGGGTTGGTGGTAGTAGTTGTCAGTGTGTTGGTGGTGGAGGGGGTTGGTGGTAGTAGTTGTCAGTGTGTTGGTGGTGGAGGGGGGTTGGTGGTAGTAGTTGTCAGTGTGTTGGTGGTGGAGGGGGTTGGTGGTAGTAGTTGTCAGTGTGTTGGTGGTAGTAGTTGTCAGTGTGTTGGTGGTGGAGGGGGTTGGTGGTAGTAGTTGTCAGTGTGTTGGTGGTGGATGGGGGTTGGTGGTAGTAGTTGTCAGTGTGTTGGTGGTGGAGGGGGGTTGGTGGTAGTAGTTGTCAGTGTGTTGGTGGTAGTAGTTCTCAGTGTGTTGGTGGTGGAGGGGGTTGGTGGTAGTAGTTGCCAGTGTGTTGGTGGTGGAGGGGGTTGGTGGTAGTAGTTGTCAGTGTGTTGGTGGTAGTAGTTGTCAGTGTGTTGGTGGTGGAGGGGGGTTGGTGGTATTAGTTGTCAGTGTCTTGGTGGTGGAGGGGGGTTGGTGGTAGTAGTTGTCAGTGTGTTGGTGGTGGAGGGGGGTTGGTGGTAGTAGTTGTCAGTGTGTTGGTGATGAAGGGAGTTGGTGGTAGTAGTTGTCAGTGTGTTGGTGATGGAGGGAGTTGGTGGTAGTAGTTGTCAGTGTGTTGGTGATGAAGGCGGTTGGTGGTAGTAGTTGTCAGTGTGTTGGTGGTGGAGGGGGTTGGTGGTAGTTGTTGTCAGTGTGTTGGTGGTGGAGGGGGTTGGTGGTAGTAGTTGCCAGTGTGTTGGTGGTGGAGGGGGTTGGTGGTAGTAGTTGTCAGTGTGTTGGTGGTGGAGGGGGTTGGTGGTAGTAGTTGTCAGTGTGTTAGTGATGGAGGGGGTTGGTGGTAGTAGTTGTCAGTGTGTTGGTGGTGGAGGGGGTTGGTGGTAGTAGTTGTCAGTGTGTTGGTGGTGGAGGGGGGTTGGTGGTAGTAGTTGTCAGTGTGTTGGTGGTGGAGGGGGGTTGGTGGTAGTAGTTGTCAGTGTGTTGGTGGTAGTAGTTGTCAGTGTGTTGGTGGTGGAGGGGGTTGGTAGTAGTAGTTGTCAGTGTGTTGGTGGTAGTAGTTGCCAGTGTGTTGGTGGTGGAGGGGGTTGGTGGTAGTAGTTGTCAGTGTGTTGGTGGTAGTAGTTGTCAGTGTGTTGGTGGTGGAGGGGGGTTGGTGGTAGTAGTTGACAGTGTGTTGGTGGTGGAGGGGGGTTGGTGGTGGTAGTTGTCAGTGTGTTGGTGGTGGAGGGGGGTTGGTGGTAGTAGTTGTCAGTGTGTTGGTGGTGGAGGGGGGTTGGTGGTAGTAGTTGTCAGTGTGTTGGTGGTGGAGGGGGTTGGTGGTAGTAGTTGTCAGTGTGTTGGTGGTAGTAGTTGTCAGTGTGTTGGTGGTGGAGGGGGTTGGTGGTAGTAGTTGTCAGTGTGTTGGTGGTGGATGGGGGTTGGTGGTAGTAGTTGTCAGTGTGTTGGTGGTGGAGGGGGGTTGGTGGTAGTAGTTGTCAGTGTGTTGGTGGTAGTAGTTCTCAGTGTGTTGGTGGTGGAGGGGGTTGGTGGTAGTAGTTGCCAGTGTGTTGGTGGTGGAGGGGGTTGGTGGTAGTAGTTGTCAGTGTGTTGGTGGTAGTAGTTGTCAGTGTGTTGGTGGTGGAGGGGGGTTGGTGGTATTAGTTGTCAGTGTCTTGGTGGTGGAGGGGGGTTGGTGGTAGTAGTTGTCAGTGTGTTGGTGGTAGTAGTTGTCAGTGTGTTGGTGGTGGAGGGGGTTGGTAGTAGTAGTTGTCAGTGTGTTGGTGGTAGTAGTTGCCAGTGTGTTGGTGGTGGAGGGGGTTGGTGGTAGTAGTTGTCAGTGTGTTGGTGGTAGTAGTTGTCAGTGTGTTGGTGGTGGAGGGGGGTTGGTGGTAGTAGTTGACAGTGTGTTGGTGGTGGAGGGGGGTTGGTGGTGGTAGTTGTCAGTGTGTTGGTGGTGGAGGGGGGTTGGTGGTAGTAGTTGTCAGTGTGTTGGTGGTGGAGGGGGGTTGGTGGTAGTAGTTGTCAGTGTGTTGGTGGTGGAGGGGGGTTGGTGGTAGTAGTTGTCAGTGTGATAATGATGGAGGGGGTTGGTGGTAGTTGTTGTCAGTGTGTTGGTGGTAGTAGTCGTCAGTGTGATAATGATGGAGGGGGTTGGTGGTAGTAGTTGTCAGTGTGTTGGTGGTGGAGGGGGTTGGTGGTAGTAGTTGTCAGTGTGTTGGTGATGAAGGCGGTTGGTGGTAGTAGTTGTCAGTGTGTTGGTGATGGAGGGAGTTGGTGGTAGTAGTTGTCAGTGTGTTGATGATGAAGGGAGTTGGTGGTAGTAGTTGTCAGTGTGTTGGTGATGGAGGGAGTTGGTGGTAGTAGTTGTCAGTGTGTTGGTGATGAAGGCGGTTGGTGGTAGTAGTTGTCAGTGTGTTGGTGGTGGAGGGGGTTGGTGGTAGTAGTTGTCAGTGTATTGGTGGTGGAGGGGGTTGGTGGTAGTAGTTGCCAGTGTGTTGGTGGTGGAGGGGGTTGGTGGTAGTAGTTGTCAGTGTGTTGGTGGTGGAGGGGGTTGGTGGTAGTAGTTGTCAGTGTGTTAGTGATGGAGGGGGTTGGTGGTAGTAGTTGTCAGTGTGTTGGTGGTGGAGGGGGTTGGTGGTAGTAGTTGTCAGTGTGTTGGTGGTAGTAGTTGTCAGTGTGTTGGTGGTGGAGGGGGTTGGTGGTAGTAGTTGTCAGTGTGTTGGTGGTGGAGGGGGGTTGGTGGTAGTAGTTGTCAGTGTGTTGGTGGTGGAGGGGGGTTGGTGGTAGTAGTTGTCAGTGTGTTGGTGGTAGTAGTTGTCAGTGTGTTGGTGGTGGAGGGGGTTGGTGGTAGTAGTTGTCAGTGTGTTGGTGGTGGAGGGGGTTGTTGGTAGTAGTTGTCAGTGTGTTGGTGGTGGAGGGGGTTGGTGGTAGTAGTTGTCAGTGTGTTGGTGGTGGAGGGGGGTTGGTGGTAGTAGTTGTCAGTGTGTTGGTGGTGGAGGGGGTTGGTGGTAGTAGTTGTCAGTGTGTTGGTGGTGGAGGGGGTTGGTGGTAGTAGTTGTCAGTGTGTTGGTGGTGGAGGGGGTTGGTGGTAGTAGTTGTCAGTGTGTTAGTGATGGAGGGGGTTGGTGGTAGTAGTTGTCAGTGTGTTGGTGGTGGAGGGGGTTGGTGGTAGTAGTTGTCAGTGTGTTAGTGGTAGTAGTTGTCAGTGTGTTGGTGGTGGACGGGTTGGTGGTAGTAGTTGTCAGTGTGTTGGTGGTGGAGGGGGGTTGGTGGTAGTAGTTGTCAGTGTGTTGGTGGTGGAGGGGGGTTGGTGGTAGTAGTTGTCAGTGTGTTGGTGGTAGTAGTTGTCAGTGTGTTGGTGGTGGAGGGGGTTGGTAGTAGTAGTTGTCAGTGTGTTGGTGGTAGTAGTTGCCAGTGTGTTGGTGGTGGAGGGGGTTGGTGGTAGTAGTTGTCAGTGTGTTGGTGGTAGTAGTTGTCAGTGTGTTGGTGGTGGAGGGGGGTTGGTGGTAGTAGTTGACAGTGTGTTGGTGGTGGAGGGGGGTTGGTGGTGGTAGTTGTCAGTGTGTTGGTGGTGGAGGGGGGTTGGTGGTAGTAGTTGTCAGTGTGTTGGTGGTGGAGGGGGGTTGGTGGTAGTAGTTGTCAGTGTGTTGGTGGTGGAGGGGGTTGGTGGTAGTAGTTGTCAGTGTGTTGGTGATGAAGGCAGTTGGTGGTAGTAGTTGTCAGTGTGTTGGTGATGGAGGGAGTTGGTGGTAGTAGTTGTCAGTGTGTTGGTGATGAAGGGAGTTGGTGGTAGTAGTTGTCAGTGTGTTGCTGATGGAGGGAGTTGGTGGTAGTAGTTGTCAGTGTGTTGGTGATGAAGGCGGTTGGTGGTAGTAGTTGTCAGTGTGTTGGTGGTGAAGGGGGTTGGTGGTAGTAGTTGTCAGTGTGTTGGTGGTGGAGGGGGTTGGTGGTAGTAGTTGCCAGTGTGTTGGTGGTGGAGGGGGTTGGTGGTAGTAGTTGTCAGTGTGTTGGTGGTGGAGGGGGTTGGTGGTAGTAGTTGTCAGTGTGTTAGTGATGGAGGGGGTTGGTGGTAGTAGTTGTCAGTGTGTTGGTGGTAGTAGTTGTCAGTGTGTTGGTGGTGGAGGGGGTTGGTGGTAGTAGTTGTCAGTGTGTTGGTGGTGGAGGGGGGTTGGTGGTAGTAGTTGTCAGTGTGTTGGTGGTGGAGGGGGGTTGGTGGTAGTAGTTGTCAGTGTGTTGGTGGTGGAGGGGGTTGGTGGTAGTAGTTGTCAGTGTGTTGGTGGTAGTAGTTGTCAGTGTGTTGGTGGTGGAGGGGGGTTGGTGGTAGTAGTTGTCAGTGTGTTGGTGGTGGAGGGGGGTTGGTGGTAGTAGTTGTCAGTGTGTTGGTGGTGGAGGGGGTTGGTGGTAGTAGTTGTCAGTGTGTTGGTGGTAGTAGTTGCAAGTGTGTTGGTGGTGGAGGGGGTTGGTGGTAGTAGTTGTCAGTGTGTTGGTGGTAGTAGTTGCAAGTGTGTTGGTGGTGGAGGGGGTTGGTGGTAGTAGTTGTCAGTGTGTTGGTGGTAGTAGTTGCAAGTGTGTTGGTGGTGGAGGGGGTTGGTGGTAGTAGTTGTCAGTGTGTTGGTGGTAGTAGTTGCAAGTGTGTTGGTGGTGGAGGGGGTTGGTGGTAGTAGTTGTCAGTGTGTTGGTGGTAGTAGTTGTCAGTGTGTTGGTGGTGGAGGGGGGTTGGTGGTAGTAGTTGTCAGTGTGTTGGTGGTGGAGGGGGGTTGGTGGTAGTAGTTGTCAGTGTGTTGGTGGTGGAGGGGGGTTGGTGGTAGTAGTTGTCAGTGTGTTGGTGGTGGAGGGGGGTTGGTGGTAGTAGTTGTCAGTGTGTTGGTGGTGGAGGGGGGTTGGTGGTAGTAGTTGCCAGTGTGATAATGATGGAGGGGGTTGGTGGTAGTAGTTGTCAGTGTGTTGGTGGTGGAGGGGGGTTGGTGGTAGTAGTTGCCAGTGTGATAATGATGGAGGGAGTTGGTGGTAGTAGTTGTCAGTGTGTTGGTGGTAGTAGTTGTCAGTGTGTTGGTGGTGGAGGGGGTTGGTGGTAGTAGTTGTCAGTGTGTTAGTGATGGAGGGGGTTGGTGGTAGTAGTTGTCAGTGTGTTGGTGGTGGAGGGGGTTGGTGGTAGTAGTTGTCAGTGTGTTAGTGGTAGTAGTTGTCAGTGTGTTGGTGGTGGACGGGTTGGTGGTAGTAGTTGTCAGTGTGTTGGTGGTGGAGGGGGGTTGGTGGTAGTAGTTGTCAGTGTGTTGGTGGTGGAGGGGGGTTGGTGGTAGTAGTTGTCAGTGTGTTGGTGGTAGTAGTTGTCAGTGTGTTGGTGGTGGAGGGGGTTGGTAGTAGTAGTTGTCAGTGTGTTGGTGGTAGTAGTTGCCAGTGTGTTGGTGGTGGAGGGGGTTGGTGGTAGTAGTTGTCAGTGTGTTGGTGGTAGTAGTTGTCAGTGTGTTGGTGGTGGAGGGGGGTTGGTGGTAGTAGTTGACAGTGTGTTGGTGGTGGAGGGGGGTTGGTGGTGGTAGTTGTCAGTGTGTTGGTGGTGGAGGGGGGTTGGTGGTAGTAGTTGTCAGTGTGTTGGTGGTGGAGGGGGGTTGGTGGTAGTAGTTGTCAGTGTGTTGGTGGTGGAGGGGGTTGGTGGTAGTAGTTGTCAGTGTGTTGGTGATGAAGGCAGTTGGTGGTAGTAGTTGTCAGTGTGTTGGTGATGGAGGGAGTTGGTGGTAGTAGTTGTCAGTGTGTTGGTGATGAAGGGAGTTGGTGGTAGTAGTTGTCAGTGTGTTGCTGATGGAGGGAGTTGGTGGTAGTAGTTGTCAGTGTGTTGGTGATGAAGGCGGTTGGTGGTAGTAGTTGTCAGTGTGTTGGTGGTGAAGGGGGTTGGTGGTAGTAGTTGTCAGTGTGTTGGTGGTGGAGGGGGTTGGTGGTAGTAGTTGCCAGTGTGTTGGTGGTGGAGGGGGTTGGTGGTAGTAGTTGTCAGTGTGTTGGTGGTGGAGGGGGTTGGTGGTAGTAGTTGTCAGTGTGTTAGTGATGGAGGGGGTTGGTGGTAGTAGTTGTCAGTGTGTTGGTGGTAGTAGTTGTCAGTGTGTTGGTGGTGGAGGGGGTTGGTGGTAGTAGTTGTCAGTGTGTTGGTGGTGGAGGGGGGTTGGTGGTAGTAGTTGTCAGTGTGTTGGTGGTGGAGGGGGGTTGGTGGTAGTAGTTGTCAGTGTGTTGGTGGTGGAGGGGGTTGGTGGTAGTAGTTGTCAGTGTGTTGGTGGTAGTAGTTGTCAGTGTGTTGGTGGTGGAGGGGGGTTGGTGGTAGTAGTTGTCAGTGTGTTGGTGGTGGAGGGGGGTTGGTGGTAGTAGTTGTCAGTGTGTTGGTGGTGGAGGGGGTTGGTGGTAGTAGTTGTCAGTGTGTTGGTGGTAGTAGTTGCAAGTGTGTTGGTGGTGGAGGGGGTTGGTGGTAGTAGTTGTCAGTGTGTTGGTGGTAGTAGTTGCAAGTGTGTTGGTGGTGGAGGGGGTTGGTGGTAGTAGTTGTCAGTGTGTTGGTGGTAGTAGTTGCAAGTGTGTTGGTGGTGGAGGGGGTTGGTGGTAGTAGTTGTCAGTGTGTTGGTGGTAGTAGTTGCAAGTGTGTTGGTGGTGGAGGGGGTTGGTGGTAGTAGTTGTCAGTGTGTTGGTGGTAGTAGTTGTCAGTGTGTTGGTGGTGGAGGGGGGTTGGTGGTAGTAGTTGTCAGTGTGTTGGTGGTGGAGGGGGGTTGGTGGTAGTAGTTGTCAGTGTGTTGGTGGTGGAGGGGGGTTGGTGGTAGTAGTTGTCAGTGTGTTGGTGGTGGAGGGGGGTTGGTGGTAGTAGTTGTCAGTGTGTTGGTGGTGGAGGGGGGTTGGTGGTAGTAGTTGCCAGTGTGATAATGATGGAGGGGGTTGGTGGTAGTAGTTGTCAGTGTGTTGGTGGTGGAGGGGGGTTGGTGGTAGTAGTTGCCAGTGTGATAATGATGGAGGGAGTTGGTGGTAGTAGTTGTCAGTGTGTTGGTGGTAGTAGTTGTCAGTGTGTTGGTGATGGAGGGAGTTGGTGGTAGTAGTTGTCAGTGTGTTGGTGATGGAGGGAGTTGGTGGTAGTAGTTGTCAGTGTGTTGGTGGTAGTAGTTGTCAGTGTGTTGGTGGTGGAGGGGGGTTAGTGGTAGTAGTTGCCAGCATTTTGGTGATGGAGGGTGTTGGTGGTAATAGTTGCACACTGCACATGGGCGTCAAATCTGTACTACTAACCAGAGATCAGGGAAAATACCAGAAAGTCCACGTGAAAGAAATCCTGATTTGAACCTGCAACCTCCAGCACTAGAGGCCAATGTCTTACCTTGAAACCACTCAGTTGCTAACAATACAGAACAGTCTCTGAAATATTGAGGACTAGACAGAAACTAGGTCAAAAGGAAAACTGGATAAAACAATCTGGAAGTGGGGGGAAAACCTCTGCTCTCCCTGGTAGAAGATGAACAGTAAAGTAAATAAAAGGATTAGATTATGTACAAGGAAACATACATTTAACATACTCTCAACACCATTAGCGAAGTATGTGGCCTTTAGGTTGAGAGCTTTGCTTAGAATCCCAATGCACCATGTTCAAGTTATGTCATGCTCAGACCATGCATGTCGTGAGTTTTTTCATGGTATGGCTGCTTTTCCCCTGTCAACACAGCTGTAAATGTTTGACTGATGAAGCCATGAAAAAATTTGGGAGCTGCACGGAGTTCATGCACTGTCGTCTGCACCTTCAACAACGAAAGGGACCGAGTACAAATGGGAGCACACAGGTGCAGTAGGGTCGGTTCTTGGAACCATTTTCCAACACCATTCACAATTCTGCATTTGCTCAAAAAGGAAAATAGAGCTACCACTGACATTAGCTTGCCTATGTCTGCACAAAGATATAACTTCTAAATCTCACCTGTCAGTCCTGGAAAGAAGAGAACTGTTGGCCTTGAATCACTTGGGTATTTGCTCCTGTCATTTTCTACCCAGTCCAGTCTTATTTCTCCTCCATCTGGCATTTTCAGATATTCTCTGAATATTTAAAGAAAGCATAAATCATTTTATTACAAAAAAATAACACAATAAAGTCACACACGCCGCGTGTTTCTAGTCCCAAAAGGAGAGAAAAGAATAACTTGCTAAATATGTCACGGCAGGTGACTGAGGAGGGTAGCTTTTCCATTCCAAATAAGAGAATTTTGGACTCTGGTATCCATTTGAAAGGGTTCTAAGGTTCAAGACATTTTCTCAGCAACTAATAAGGATTTTATATAGATTGTAGTATCGGGGTCAGTATGTGCACATACTGCTAATTCAGATATACTGAAAGTTATTATTTTAATTCTCAGTTTGTCATCAGTATGAGCATTGCCAATAATTATATCTTGATTATAAAATAGAAAATAGAAAAAAAATGTATCTGTTTGTCCGTCTTGCACAAGCATTTGAACGTGAGCTTCAGGGATATGAAATTTGCACAGTTCATTCTGTCTGGAATTTCTAGGTCAATGTGAGGAGGTCAGGTAAAACATGTCAGCCAGGGTCAGGCAAAATATACTGGCCGAGATTCTAACCTCGGCATCCTCTTAGCTCTCCTTGGAAATGAGCTGTTTTCATGGTAGCCTTCTAACGAGGTGGGGGATCGACGTGATCCACATAGTAGTGAGCAACACACGGATGAAGCCAAGCATAGCACAGCTGCCTGGAGGACCACGGTTTACCTTCATCAACCCGCTCGGGATGTCAGGAAAGTTACAACAACCCATCACTTAACGTCCTTTTCAGGGTGCACAAAAGAGTAATCCTACTCATTGTGGGCATTCAACAACAACTAGGTCAATGCAATTATTTTTTCTGCTCGCTGTGTCGTTTCCTTCCTTAGCTAATTAATATTAACGAAGTTAAACTATTTACAGCCAATGTATTCTTTTTTGTATACTGTACAAGGCTGCTCAAGGCCAAATATTTGAAGTCTAGGACCAGTCCATGATTAGGAACTGGTCAATATTAGGAAACGTCAGTCCTTTTACCCTGGACAACACACAAATTTTGACAAGCTGAGAATGTGTTCCACCTACGAACTTTCAGTTTCACAACTTTATTTTTCTCACTTGAATGCACTGTTGTTATGACTGAGTTTTCTGTGTTAAGTGAATATTTAGTATAGAGTGAATATCATAATGATGCCGATTCAAATGCTAATTACATTTTTAAAACTCTCAAACAAGCAAAGTCGTACCGATCAATGCAACGTATTTCAAGTCGCTACTTGAAGTGACTACTAAAAAACTATGTTATTTCCTGGTCAAAGCCGAGTACTAAAGTTCTAACAACTTATAAATTAATAATGTAACGGCTTCTTCCTATATCTGAGAAAAAAGGGTTTCCCTGTTTAACTCGTATGAGGTATTTTTTCTTAGAGCTTCTTTCAAACCCAGAAGGTTACTACACTCTAAAACTAGTTTTGCCTGTGAGAATGGCGGGTGGGAAAAAATCATGAATATTTAGAGTTTTCTGTTTTAAAGGGGTTAGACTGCAACATTTATCACCTCTTATGACATGATTTCAATGTGTGTGTCAGTGGCCCTATTTTCATCCATGTTACACACCAAGAGCTTCTGGAAATCACTCAGGTAAGTTGTATTTGTGTTAAATAATATCAGTGATGTGTGGGGGGTGCGCACTCTATGTTGGACCTATTTAATGAGAGCTGTGATCATCTCTGACTCTCAATACTTGCTTCGGAAGGTGCAGAAAGGCTGGCTATGACATGAGTGGATAGTGGACATAGAGACCTTAAACCTCCAGGAACTTGTGTAGATCTCCTGTCCTGGCTATGCTGGGGTTTGCAAGTAGAACTAGCATCTTAGCCTCAGGGCACTGCTTTTTTCTTTTCTAACTGTAAGTCAGGTGCCCAATTACAGCTGGGTTGACTGGAGCTGCCGGTAGTGGGAGCTGAACCCTGTACCTTTTCCATGAAAAGCGAGTGCTCCACCCCTGCGCTAATCAGCCGCTCACTATGGGTCAGGAAACAACACCAAAAACAATATTCCTCTGATACATGTTAAGAGGTTATAACAAGTATGATTAATGTTGTTTAGAATGACATTAAGTATACACGAAAAAATGTTCGCTGTGTAGACCTCTGTCGCATTCTATTGGGGAGGAAAGAATAGGTCCACTGTTCCGACTATGAATGTTGTAAAAAAGGTGGCTAAGAAGATATTTCATAGAATTGGCAGTCTAATCATTCAAAAAGTTGTGTTACTACCATTGCAAAAGCACATAAATGATTTGGTACATGCTTCCTGAAAGGAGGCCCCATGCTTCTATGGGTCAAATAGAAAAGGAAGATGATGAACCCTATAAATACTTTTCGTGGATCTCAGAAATTAGAAAAAAAAATGACGTCAGATGATTCTACTACTACTTAATTTATCCTCTTCTACACTGGAGTGTTGAGGTTTACCAGAAAGAATGTATGACTATTGGATCCGCTTTTTCCTCTTGATTTTGTTCCGGTCTAGTCCTTTTGTTACATTGATTGTCTTCTGTTGTCATCCCAGCAGCCTTTGGGTCATCCTGGGGATCTGGATCCTTGGCATTTTGTTTACAGTGACTGCTGTGGTAGTCAATCTTCTGTCATTACTTCCTCTTTGGTGTTCGTCCTGAAAAGGACGTTGTAACGTAGTTTACAGCAAGTCTGCTATATCTGTGCTTTTTGGTTTGATCTGAGAATGCAGCATGCTTTTTTGGGTACCTAGTTTTCCTTCTCACTGCGATCCCTATTCTCCTAGCCAGACTACATTAGTGCAGCCTGTTTCCAGGGCCGCAGCTTTGAAACGGAATATGGTCTTGGCCAACTCTGGTTTGCTATGAGTCGCTGGCTGCTGTCAGCTATTTCCCTGTGCTGCATCTTCGGCTCCCATTCCTGATCAGTGCTCGTAAGCGACCAGGATCTTCATGCTCAATCAACATCGGATTTCAAATTTCTACAATCTGTGAACTGCTATTTTATCTCTTGTAGTGTCATCATCCAAAATTTATGATCATTAAATATGTCCTCTCTGTCGAAATCTTATGTCCTCACTATGTGTCCTTTGAGACTTGAATGTCTGCCTTTCAATTTCTGCAAACCCCAGCATGAAAGGACTAAAGGTTTGATGAGTCCACATCTGTTAACTACTCATGCCGTAGGTATTTTTTGTGTGCCTTCTTATCAAGGATTGAGATAATGTTTACAAATGATATCCCATACACGTTAATGTTAACAAATTACCAAAATTTATACACAGACAAAGTTAACATACTCAGTATAACTGACATATTTGCTTGACTGAATAACTGTTCTAAGAACAGTCTGAGCATGCGAGTGAAAGCACCACCAAGTTGGCCAAAACTTTTCTCTTGCAATTGAGCAGTGCTTATCAATAAACCTTCTAAATGCTTTGTCACCACAAGCTATTACTGGTTTCTGAAAGGACAAAATGAACAGTAAAATAATCAAATGTAAATTTTAAACGTGAAAAGATTTATAGTTAGTTTTCTGTCTACTTATGCCGCTAAGCGTCGTGCGGAGTTTAAGTCGTCTGTCCTGCACCAAGTGCATTATGTCCGTCAATAAAACCCTGTGGTACTGCACAATCACTCTTTGTTTATCTATCCACCTGCCTCATGGCTGCACCTTGCCCTGTAGCCAGATCTACCTGTGCTATAAGCTATCAGTGGAAGTTGATGGGGTGCATTCTCATGAGATGACCAAACCAACGTATTTTGTGTCTGAAAATGTATTCTGCACAAGAAGTATACTTGCATACTTCGAATGTCATTGTTTCGTATTCTGTCTATCCTGGTAACACCAATGACCTTCCATAAACACTTCATTTCACACGTTGAAATTCTGCTCTCACGCACATGGACAGAGCCCATATTTAACACTGGTGGCACAGAGTCGGCATAAATATACTGTTTATCAACTGTTGATTTGTTGCCAAACTAATGCTCAGGTGACTAAGCAGTGGTGACAGGTGATTAAGTTACTACAAATGCTTTCTGACACCTAGTCTCGATTTCCCTGTTGATCCTGTCTGCCAAAAAATACTGTCCAAATACTTGAACTCATGGGCCTGTTGAAATACAATATCGTTTACACTTATTTTTTATGACCTCAAAATATGCATTTTTTTTTTGTTTGCTCAGTTTTTATTTTTTGGGGAAATTTTTTTTTTTTTACATATTTCTTTCCTGCCGAAGACAGATGTGTCAGACCGAAAGGTGCAAATATTGCAGTCAAGCTGTAAACTAGCGAAACAACACATTCCATTCTCCGCACTACATCCTGCAACTTGCAAAGCCCTGTTCAGGGCTTGGTAGCAGGAGATTAAGAACAAAAGAAGAAATTTCTTTAGCAACAGATATAGGGTGTCTATCCCTTTTAACAGTAAGTAGGCTAATATATCTACCTTCTGGCCAGTCATTTTCAGGATCAATGACCCATAACTGACCAAGACCATATTCCACCTCAAAGTGGCGGCCCTGTAAATGGATGTCAACCATTCAGCCTGACTAAGAGATTAGGGATCAATGAGGGAAGGCAAACCCGGTCCCAAAAATACTGTGCTGAAATTGGATGTACAAGGCCGTAAGGTGCGGATATCACAGGCTAGCAAACTGCGAGACAATGTCACAAATTCCTTTTCAACACAAACGCCAAAGAAGAAGACAGTAGTGGGTGGTTTAAAGATTAAATTCTTCAGACTGAATAAACAGATAGGCATACAACATCAAAGATGACCTGAAGATGACAATGATAGAGGCGACAGAACTGGCTAGAGATCAAGTCTTACAGGCAGCTATGATGAGAGTGGCACTCTCCAAAGAACATGCTACATGATAATGGTTGCTTTCCCAATGCACAATCCTATTTAGTCACCTTTCATGATAAGTTAGGAAGCTTACAGTGGCACTATTCTTTCCTGGTGCAGAAAAAACTAACTCTGATCATCATGGCATATGTTCCCAGATATCAGATTTGGCAGCGGGGAAAGAAATTTATAAAGCGAAAGAATTAAAACCACATAGTCCAGCAGGTACCATACAGTGTGCAGGCAAGGTTTTTACTCAGAATAGATAAAATCCTAGGTCTTACCAAGATTTTCAACCTGTGTTCCCTGAGTCAAGAGACCAGTATTCTAACCACTCGACCATGTGCTGTTCGAGGGAAAGACTACAGCTGCTTTAATTCTAACTGATGAACTCATCTTTTACCCATGGCTGCCCAGGATGAAAAGAATAGGAGCTTTGTAATGTTTCAAGCATGTTGTAACTAAAGAGGGTTGTGCATAACTGTCATGCAAATTCTCAGATACAGGCTTCCTGCAAAGAGGCCAGCTTTAGTGGTGACAATATGCTTCACATGGATAAAAAAAGGTAAATCAATCAATGAATCAATCAATTTGATATTTATTACCCTTCCTGGGATTCTCCTGGATGATTTACAGGGCTGAGGAATAAAAGCCTCTTGTCCCTACAGTTACCACAGTGTACACTTAAGAGATCACTGATCCAGTGTGGTATTAACCATGATGACTGCAAAGAATCACCACCAATCGCACAGACTAGCGCAGCACTATTGCTGAGGGTGTAGAGAGACATGAGGCATCAAGAATAGATGATGACATACAGAGACAATCGCTCCGCAAGTCAGCTCACATCTTCTTCTTCTTCTTCTTCTGCATTCGTTCTCAATCTCCCGCTACCAAGCACTGAATAGGGCTTTGCAAGTAGCAGGATGTACTCAGCAGAATGGAATGCGTTGTGTCACTAGTTTACAACTTGACTGCGATATTTGCACCTTTCTGCCCGACACATCCATCTTCAGCAGCCAACTCACATCAGCCCTTCTTCAATTCCGGTGGAAGGAGGTGTCTTATTTCCCTGTACAAAGTGCAGCAGACAATTCAAGGCTCAGCTTGGCTTATTTAGCCATCTTCAAACTCATGCGAAAGTGAATGCTGACAAAGTGGTCCTCATCGATTACAATGGACGAACAACATACCACAGTGTGCAGGTTAGAACTACATTAATTTTAACTGATAAACTTACCTTCACAACATAGATAAAATAATAGGCAGCATATACACCAACAATGCAGGCAGCTGTGACAATGGATGGGCTTTCTGCCAGTTTTGCCACCACAGATCTCAAATAATCCATGACCTTAAAGACAACTCATATAACTACTCAGATGCTGAAATTACAGGCTGTCTTGATGAAATCAAAAATATCTTTTATTTCCAAACATACAATTCAGAGCATCTCGAGTGTCAGACCTGAGGAAAGCAACAAATTGATTGATGGGAATTTGTTTTAACTATTCTTAACATAACTTTGATTTGTTGGAGTACAGTTTATAATAGATCATACAGGCAAGTCTAGGTAGCAGTAAAAAAGGAAAATGCAATGTTAGGTATGATAAAAAGAAATTTTAAACATAGGAGCATGGAAGTGATAATCTAACTAGAGAAATAAGGCGAACGCAAAAAAAAAAAAAAAAAAAGACCTAGATTGGAGTACTGTGTTCAGGTGTGTAGTCCTTATCGTATAGGAGATATATACATGCGGGATAGCATACAAAGAAGTGTAACAAAACTGATTGTGGGATCCGGAATTATAGTTATGAAAAAAATTCATAAATGACTCAGAAAAACTGGCCCACAGTGACTAGAAAAGAGAAGAATTCAAGGTGATTTAATACAGGTTTTTAGGATAATTTACAGAAAGGATAAATCAGAGGAATGGATAAATTAGACTATAACAAGTTTTTTTCAAAATACAGCCGCCTACAAGAACAAGAGGGCACAGCCACAAATTAATTAAAGAAAGGACAAGATTAGATACCAGGAAATGTTTTTTTAGTCAGAGAGTGGTGAATGCTTAGAATGCATTCTCACAGGAAATAGTGGAGGTTGTTGTTTTTGAATGCTCCCAATGAGTAGGTTTACTCTTTTGTGCGCCTTGAAAAGGACAATAAGTGGCAGGTTGGAGTAGCTTTCCTCACACTCCGAGCGTGCTGATGAAGGCGGATGGGGGTTCTCCAGTCAGTTGCGCTATACTTGGCTTCATCTGCATGTCATTCACTACTACGGGGATCATGTCGATCTCTCACCTCATTAACCAGGCTGTCATGATAACAGCCCGTTTCCAGAGAAGACTACTAGGAAGCTACGGTGAGGGTCTAGGCCAGTATGTTTTGCTTGATCCTGACTAACATGGCCGATCAGTTTATTTTGCCTGACGTTAGTCTTCCTCCCCAAATAGGGTAGACAGGGTTAATTAAAAAATTAAAAACATTCTTTAGTTATCTCTTGTGACATGCAATGTAGGAAAACAGTGGTTCTATTCTATTTGCCCCGGGAACCATTCTTAGTTTTACTTAGTAAATTAGTTAGTTGGGTATTTTTGTTCCATATTCAAAAGTCCTTTTGGTTACAATGGGACTATTCTTTGCTACCATTATAGGCCTCTGTAACAAAAGGACCTTATCTTAACTTAACTCAACGTTTTTTATACTGGTTTAGAAGACTCATCAGAGTCTGTAGACAACTGCCTCCACTACCTCCTGGGGCAATGCATTCTAAGCATTCATAAATCTCTCTGACTAAAAAAATATTTCCTAATATCCAATCTGGACTTTTCTTAAGCTATCTGTGCCCTCTTGTTCTCGTTGGTGGTTGCATTTCGAAAAACTTTTATAGTCTAATTTAACTTTTCCTGTGATTATCGTATGAACCTGTATTGTCACCTCGAATTCTTCTCTTTTCAAGGCACTGTAGGGCGGTTTTTCTGAGTCTTTCCTCGTAACTGTAATTCTGGAATCCCACTATCAGTTTTGTCGCTCTTCTTTGTATCCTTTTCAGCATGTTTATATCTCCTCTACAATAAGGACTCCACACCTGTACACAGTACTCCTATCTAGGTCTAACTAATGCTTTATACAGTTTGACTAACATCTCCTTACTCCTATGTTTAATATACTTTTTATCATACCTAAGATTGCATTTGCCTTATTCACTGCTGCCTGGACTTGCTTACTCACTTTACATGTATGCTCTATTATAACCACTAGGTCCCTTTCTTTATCTATCATTTTAATATTGTTCTCGCCCATTCTGTAATTATGTGTCATATTGGATCTACCCATGTGGATGACTGTATATTTATCTATATTAAACTCCATTTGCCATCTCACAGACCAGTCTCAAATTTTATCTAAATCCGACCTCAATATATCCACCTCTGCTATAAATGAGATACTCCGATATAGTTTTAAGTTGTCCGCAAATTTTTCAATCATGGATCCTATATCAATGTCCAAATCGTTTATATATATATATCAAGAACAAAATTGGTCCTAAAACTAAGCTCTGTGGCACTCCACTTTTTACTTTTTGGATGGATACCATCTTGACCTGGACATATATCCACTTTTAATCCCTCCAATGTTTTTTAAAACCATTTCCTCCATAATACATATTGATTTTAATCCCAGTATATCCATTTCACATTTGAAAATATCTATAGGCTCTGGAATCTTGGTGCAGTCTTCTTTTGTGTAGACTGTGCCAAAGTATTGATTTAGTAGATTGGATGACTCCCTATTTTCTCTTATTATTTTACCTGTGCTATCTATGAGAGGGCCTACCTTGTCTTTCGTTCTTTGTTTATTTCTAACATAAGAAAAGAAGCTTTTACTATCAGTCTTGATCCTATCAGCAAGTTTTTTTCTAAGTATTTTTACTTCTTTAATCACTTTCAATATTCTACAATATTCTGTCCATCTCTGCATGACATCCTTCTCCGCAGTCATGGTATTCCCTGCCTTGTCCTGAATTGTTCTTATTGTGGACTTTAACTTCTCTGTCAGGTTTCTAACTAGTTGGTAAGCTGCTCGACCATTGTTCTTGACAATGTAGTCTTGAAAATAAAAAACTAGTACAAAACAGTTTAAGGCCAGGGACAGTAGGAAATACAAAAAACCATACAAATTGTGAGTAACCCATACAAGCTGACACTTATAATTCAATTTACTATCACACGTGTAGCTCAGAACCACACAAAATCCCCGGCCACCTGTTTACTATCCACTTTCTTACTGCTCATTTATATATACAATTTATAAAAACAGGACAGTTTCAATTATTAATGTCACAACTGTATTAAATTACCCATGGCTTCTCTAGCTGGAACATGATTACCATTACGAATTCTCAAAACACATTTTTTAAATGTGGTTTCAATATACATTAAAATCCATAGCCTAAGTTTTACATGATATTGACTTCAATTAAAAACAAAGACAGAAACGTGATTTCTGCTAACGGTTATGTGCAATAAGCTTTATTTGTGCTTTGGTACCTATTAAGACATTTCCATTCTGTAGCTGTCAATTGAACTCTCTAACTTAACGTCTTTGTACTGGTTTAGAAGACTCAGCAGAGTCTGTATACAACCAGTTTCATTTACATTCTTAAAGCTATGCGCATCCAATCTGTTCTTGAATGCATTAGTTGTCGCTGCCTCCACTACTTCCTGTGACAATGCATTTCAAGCATTCACCGCTTTCTGACTAGAAAAATATTTCCTAATATCTAATCTGGACCTTTCTTTAGTTAATTTGTATCTATGTTCTCTTGTTCTTGTAGGTGGTTGTATTTTGAATACTTGTTATAGTCTAATTTATCCTTTCCATTGATTATCTTATAAACCTGTATTAAGTCATCTCAATTCTTCTCTTTTCTAGACACTGTAGGCCTGTTTTTCTGAGTCTTTCCTCATAACTGTAACTCTAGAAATTAATCAAAACATTTTCAGCTCACTGTGAAATACATGTCAAGTCATCAAACACTGACCTGGATATCTGTCAAAGTTTTGGTGGATTAAAGTTTCTACAGGGTGGTTTAATCAGCACTATGTCCAAGCCTCGTTAGTCGCCTCTTACGATTTGTCATACAGGTTACAGTGTTGTTATTCTTTGTAAACCTTTTAACATAGACTACTAAATTGACTTATGCGCTTGTAATTCCATAAATTGACACAATTATCAAAATTAAATCTAAAACAATGTTAAGTTTGGTACAATTTCAATTTTTGTTAGATGGGAACTAGTAGAGGTTACATATTGGTGACATTCTGATGGTATAAGTATATTTTCCCCTTAAAACCCAATTAACTTTTGTTTAATTAGAATGCGTCAAGTCCCATAATTTGAATGCAGATATCCTGCTGAAGTCGGATGTCTTAAGCCGAAAGGTGCAAATATCACAGTCAAGCTGTAAACTACGACACAACACATTATGCTACCTGCAAAGCCCTTTTCAGGACTTAGTAGCAGAAGACTGAGAACGAAGCAAAAAAGAATGTAAATAGATCAAAGTTGCAATGGTACCGATTTTGAAAGTTAATAAAAACACATGGAGGTTTTGGCTCAGTGACTGCATCAAGGCTAAAATTAAAAGTATTGAGCACTGGGGACCACTGCATGAGTCTTATAGGGGTCTTCTTCTTGTGCATTTATCCTGAAAAGGACACTGTGCCTTTCGGCCCAACACATACAATTTCACCTAACCATTTTGGGTATTGAGTTTGCCTACCCACAGCGATTTATATTCTCCTAGCCAGGGCCGCCGCTTGGAGGGGGAATAGGGTCATGGTCGGCTGTGGTTCACTGACTCCGGTGTTGTCAACTCATTCCCTGAGTTGTATTTTCAGCCCTGAAACGAAAGCAAAAAGTAGTAACACTGTAACCTGCCAGCCTGTTGTAACAGGCAACTAAAGTGGGTTGTGCATGAATCGAGCTACCTGATTCTGCAGACACTTCTTAACTTAACTTCATTCGGTCACTAATGATGACAATAACTGTCTACTGTCATCAACCTATGTGTTCCTGAACATCTGCTGCAGAACTGCCCGACATACGAGGATCAGAGAGAGCAGATGTGGCCATTGCCAGTGGAACTGCAAGACAAGCTCTATGGTAGTGGCGAGAGTCTCAGGATGACCGCCGCTTTTTTCGAGAAAATAATGGTTACTGTCTGACTGTGTACGCAGAAGAAGAAGAAGATCAACCTATGTGTTCAAATAACAACAGTAATGTAACATAATATAGTACCCATATATACAATATACATTCCTTAATTTGTATATGAACACTTCTTAACTTTGCCATTCCACTTCTACCATGGAGTATATTGATATTATTTTTTTTGGTGCATTCGCCTTATTTCTCTAATCCCCAAGGCGGTGTGCATTGCACTGCGGTTTTTATTTTGCGCTTGTCGGCCCAGTGCATTCGACTTTAGCATGCATTTTATGTAAGGGTCTTCTTCCTCCTGCATTTTCTAAGGCCGCTGCTGTGATGGGGATCGAATCCAGCACCTTCTGGCTGTGAGCCATGTCACTTAACCACTAGACCACGTATATAGATATATGCACAGTATATAGATATTCATTTCTTATTTTTGTGACATTTTTGGCACAATGGGGAACCACATCCACACCCGTTCTTAGTCATCTCTTAGGGCCAATCAATCAATAAATGGGTCTTAGGGGTGTCACGGTGGAAACATCAACACTCAGTCCTCCATAGTTCTTATCCTAATATCTTCATCCCTGCGACAATGTGGGGAAAATCATGTCTTGTCCATTATTTGATGCTATCAGTATCAAGCAAGGACTTTCTTTGGCCTCCTCGCTTCCTTCCTCCTTCGACTGTTCCCTGCAATATTATTTTTTAAATGGAGTCATGTCACTTCTTAGTCACTAACTTGCATGTTACAGTTTTACTATTCTTTACTCACTTTCGGGTCATATTTAACACTGGGTGCACATCACAAAATACTGAGCTGAATTATTATGATAATAACTGTTGACTGTCGGTAGCGCAAAACGCAATGTTATGATTGTAGTCTACACAACAACATTTTTTCAAAGTTAGTCTAAATAGAAATTAAAAATTGGTAGACTAAGTAAACTCACCATGGCATGGCTTGACTACTAATTATAATTAATTAGAAACTACTGGACCTCTATACCACACGTTTACTAACGTGCGACTAAAGTAACTTAGAAACTACCGGGCCCATCTGTGCATGACCTTTGTACGTTAAAATGAATGAATCATCATCATCGCCCGACACTCGTACAAACTTCATTATACTAATACTATCTATACAATTACTATCCTTTCTATACTATAGTAAATTAGTATATATAACATAACCGGATTAACCGTAACGCCAGTCAGTAACTCACAGTACGTGAGTACTTACCGGTAACTATAACCTAAATTCATTAAAGGGTTACAAAATTTCGACAAGTCCATTAACAAATTTTAAAAAATACATGAAGCTTGTGGTGTATAAATGTTTAAAGTCACTAAAGTGGTAAGTTGAAGAAACTACCTAGGCGTGTTTCAATATCTAAAATCCAATCAGCTGCCTCTTGTGTTTACATTCTGCTCAATGGTCCGGGACAGGATTGCCAGATTAAAACAAGAGCAAAATGCCAAACAGTGTTTAGCTTCTGCTCACTGGTGCAGGACAGGTCTGCCAGACTAAAACTAGACCAAAAAGCCAAACAACCATCATTTTTCTCTCTCTCTCTCTCTCTCTCTCTCTCTCTCTCTCTTCTCTCTCTCTCTCTCTCCTTTCTCTCTCTCTATCGCTCTTTCGCTCTCTCTTTCTCTCTCTCTCTCCTCTACAGTTTATGTTTCTAAGAATCATGTCACTGCACTATGGGCATACCAAAGGTGCTCAGTCTCTCTCAGCAAATGTTAATCAAGAGGGCATAGCTACAAATTAACTAAAGAAAGGTCCAGATTAGATATTAGGAAATATTTTTTTTAGTCAGAGAGTGGTGATTGCTTGGAAAGAAATTGCCACGGGAAAGAGTGGAGGCAGGGACAATTAATGCATTTACGAATAGATTGGATGCGCATAGCTTTTAAAGCAAGGTAATGTAAATGAAACTGGTTGTATACAGACTGTGCGTGTCGACAGCCTCAGGATGACAGCTGCTTTCTTCGAACAAATTCAAGTTGACGTCTGACAGCGTACGAAGAAGAAGAAGTATACAGACTGTGCAGTCTTCTAAACCAGTATAAAGACGTTAAGTTAAATGGCGTATAGTATGGATGCTGATGGTCCCTGTAGCTCGCTGGTTGTACACTCTCCTGCTCAGGGCTCTCATGCGTCCCACTCCGCTCAAACCTCGTTTAATGTCTAAATTTTCCAGTCTGTGGATTGCTGCTTGATCTATTGCGGTGTCCTCATCTAACAGGTGGTCATTGGTTGATTTCAAAATGTCACTTCTATCCATCACTAATGTGACCATGATGAAAGCTTGTGAAGCCATGATGTCAGCCTTTTCATTGTATTGTACCCCAGCAGGAGTGGACAGTAGATTCATGCCAAGCTCTGAAGGTTTGAGACCTTAACAATTGTTATCCACTCGTACATAAGGCATCCCTTCTGTACCTTCTGAAGTACGGCTTGCCCGTCTGTCATAATGACTGCCCTTGTTATAGAAGTCTCAGATATCCATTTCAGTGCTGAGATCACTGTTTCCGCACCATTCTCAAACTGGAGGTTGTTGACATGTATGCCCTACTGCGCTCAGCAACGATCTCTCCTCTCACTCTAGCCGAGAAACCCCAGCATGATGGCCCAGTGCGCAGCACTGATCCATCCGTGTATATGACAGCGTCACTCTTCTGGGTGTTCTCAGTTATCAGCTGATTTACCTCGTGCTCTGCACTCTCGTTACTACGTTCTCTGCATTTCTTGCCTAAGGTTATGATGACTCTCTGGTACTCTATCATTTATCACCAGTGTGGACCCATCCTTCCCCCTTGGCTATCATCTCAGCTGGGTTGATATGTCCGATTGTTGTCTCTGCCTGTGCTATCCATGACGACCCGATCTTGATTCTTGATCCCTTGATGTCTGAGATACTACTGTACAGAAGGTACCACGTGTTTGTGGTGACACGCATTTAGGCTTTGACTTGTGCCAGTTTATGCCTGGATTTCACTGATAACAATCCCAATATGCACCGCATCATCACAATCAGGGTATTTCTAATGCAGCCCAGAACCAGTCGCATACCTTCATTCTGGATGCGGTCCAACATTACACACTGTGTTATTGAAAAGTGTGAGGATGCACAGTCCGTAATCGATAACAGACAACATGACCTGAAGAAATAGGATGAACAGGAGACGTTATTCCAAGTTAGCAGCAGTCATGGTCTGAAGTGCTCCTAACCCTTGCTTTTATTTTTGTACGATATGGTCATCATGGCAATTATAGGAGGAACTGCGATCAAACGTCACTCCGAGGTGTTTCAACCTGTCACACCCGTCAATGGTACAACCATCATCAAATGTGATGTCCGGGAGTTCTGTCTTTACAATGAAATTATTCAAGGAGCACCACATCATGTAGGCCTTGTTGGGATTAATTATGGAGCTTGAGTCGCCACAACACTATGAGATTGCTTGCAAGGTTTCCTGGATTTCTTTGACCAACTCTTATTTGTCTGAGCCAGTCCTGTACGTTAGGATGTTATCGGCAAATGTCAACGTTCGCCCATACCCTGTGGCTTGAATATTGGCCACGTTTACTGTGTAAATGTTGAACAGCACCGGTGAAAGCGGAGACCCTTGAGGCAGTCCTGGACATATTCGCATCGGTTCTGATGTCCACGATCCTACGCGTAGTGCAACTGTTCATTCCATCAGGGCAGCTGATATCTAACTAACCAGCCACGGGTTTAGACCACACTGCTTCATACAAGTAATTAAAGTCCCACAATCGATACGGTTGTATGCATCGTCCAGGTCGAGTGTCACAACGACTGTTTCTTGCTTTGACTGAAAACCATCATACACATCATACGCGAAAGTTCCAGCGTTACCCCATGTCTCCTTCGCTGTTCTGTAGCTGCCCAGCGTATCGGGTAGGATGGGCTCCCGTTCTATGTAAGCCATTATTTTCCTGGCCACTATCTTCTCGAGCAAATTTGCCATATACATTCAGTATGGTGGTTATTGGATAGCTGCTGAGAAGCGTAGAGTCCTTTCCAGGTTTAGGCAGTGGGCACAGATAGCTATGAAGCCAGTCCTTGGGCCCAGATGGCTTCTCTATAGTGTGATTGAACTCCTTCACTATATTTCTTATCTCTGACTCATCCAACTGCTTGATGTGGGAATAATGTACTCCATCAGGACCTAGGGCAGTATTTTTGCTGGTACGCCAGCTATTTGCGACCTTTGCTTCGGTGATAAGGTCTACATAAGCCTCTCCCCTGATGGCTGCGTCTAAGATGCCTTTCCAAATTTCCTGATGGAGATCTCTGTCGCCTTTGTCAGTCTGGGCAACATATCAACTGAAAAAAACTCAGACCCTTCTCTTCGTCTGTCTTTAGGGAAACTCCAGTGGTGTCTTGAATGTTGGGGATTAGCTGGCTTGTAGTCTTTCCATTAATCTTCCGATGTATGTTCCAGAACTTCTGGAGGGTATTATCATTACTCACACCTGTAATGAACTCCTCATATCGCTCGCTTTTGGACTCCCTAGCTAACGTTTTAAAGGTATTGGTAGCTTTGCCTTTTACCTCATTCTTCTCATTCAATGCGTCGATATTAGTACCAGATCTCTTGCTGGCTTTACGCTAATTCTTTGTTGCCGCCTCCTTTTGTCTCCAGGTCGTATCAACCACTTGATTCCACCAGGGTGGTTGGACACATTGGGATCTAGTGGTCCTGCGTCCGATCGTCTGGCGCAGCTTGTTCACTATATTATCCTGTTCATATGTGTATTTGAACACCTGTTTGGCTTTCCGGTATCTGGTGTGTTTTCCTCTGGGTATAAGTAGGGCGGGTGGTCACCCTCTTGTGCCCCTAATACGTCCCAGCGTGTGGATGGATCACTGGTAATAAGGGCCAGGTCAATAACCCCATACGTATCCCCCGGTTGAGATGTTAGTCTAGTTGGACGTCCGTCATTCACGGCAGTGAGGTTTGTGTAGACTAATGCCTAGCTCAAGGCGTCACCTTGCCTATTTTCAGTGGCATTTCCCCACTCCTTTGACCTAATGTTAAAGTCACATACAATAAGTCACTTTTTACTATTCGACTGAAAGAAACTCCCACTTGACGTCTCATCCTCTAACATTTCCCCACCCCACATCACCAAACCCCCACCCTCAACTCCATCAACACCTACCTCCAACCCCACTCCCACCCGCCTCTTGCAACCAATTCTGAGATCACACACTTCTCTCAGTGGTGCTTTCACTGCTGGAATCTTTCCGGGAAGTTATTTTTGGTGATCTCCTTCTAGCACTTCGTCGCGTTTTTCCCGATTTAATTTACGACCTGAAATCTTGTCCATTTGAGCGGTCCCATGTAAAAGAGGCAAATGGGCAGGAACTTGAGGTGGTAAAATGTTTCAAATATCTGGGATCATTGATCAGTGAAAAGGGATCGAAGCCAGAGGTAATTGCAAGAATAGCACAAACAACAGCGTCGCTGACTCGGCTGAAACCTATATCGCAAGACAAGCGGCTCGCCCTCGGCATAAAAGTTAGACTAATGCGTTCTTTGGTGCTATCAATATTTATGTATGCCTGCGAGACCTGGACCATTACTGCAGATATCCAGGGCAGAATACATGCAATGGAAATGAGGTGCTATAGAAAACTCATAAATGTTACATATAAAGATCGTGTCACGAACGTAGAAATACGTCAGAGAGTTGAAGACGCTATTGGTCCTTTTGAAAGACGAAAGATGGCCTGGTGCGGGCACATCGCGAGGTCCAACGGAATTACCAACTCGATACTCTTTGGTTCCGTACCGGGACTGAGAGGGCGAGGACGTCCAATGAAGAGATGGGTGGACAACATCACTGAGTGGTCAGGCCTTCGTTCCAGTGAGATATGACAGGCGGCGACAGACAGAGAGGGAGGGCGTGGAATTTTGGGAGTGCCTTCCTGTGTGACCCAACGACCTGATTGGTTACGGGATGAACTGAACTGAACTGAATGAGCCAAATTTCGCATGGAACCATGTCTAGAGAGTAAAGGATGTGTCGAACCTGTCCAGTTCCGGATTTCGACAACAAATCCTTGATGAGGTGCGATGTATTTGGTCGGAGAATTGTCGTAATGAATCCTACGGCCCACCTTATCCATGAAACACTGCATTGGACAGAGATGGCTCCGTGCGACTTTTGACTTTTTTCAAGACTCAGGATGCCACTCAAAGAATATAGAAGAAACCAAGACAAATACGACGAAGTGTCTGATGGAGATACAAAATTATGACTTCTAGATATGCTTCCAGCATTGAACTAAATAGACAAAACTGGTTTTTTGTTTTTTTTACCTCTGGGGTATATTTTTATCAGATCCAGTATTAGCATTCCCTTATATTGTATATTTGTCAGATCCCAAAAGCTACTAACATTTGTGGCGAGAAATGTAAGTAGCATGCCCTTCACTCAATGTGGCTTCGTACAACCGCCAATCTGTCTGTTTCTTGGCAGATGTGCAGTGCGGTAGATTGCTATTACTGTCCGTCCGCGTGAGAGCGATCGCACAGTGAAAATTAAATTCTGTGTCGTGCGAAATTTGACACGGCGGGAATCGAGGACGTGACGTATTATATCGTGTTTATTTTTAAGCAGCAGTTTTGTTCTGATTCTCTTGTTCACACTGTTGTTTTGTTCTCACGGCCGGGCTTTTAATTTTGTATCAATCTTTTAGCGAGCTCAGCAGAAAGGAAATAAGCAGTTGCGTATCAATGGGTTGTACAATTTGTGCAAGGCACAGGGGCCCCTGCGGTTAATGGGGACACAGGCAGAGGGCAGGATCTTTTTCTGCTTTCAAAATGTAAAGCAGGCCATGAATTATATTTCGTTTTTTAATTCATAAACAAGGTCAGAAGCAATTTTCTACTAAACTGCATGTTAGATCCAAATGATTTTTTGCATGCAGCCTTAGAATATCCATGACGTTGAGTAAACATTTCTTTTTCTAACAAATTTGATGTTTTTGAAAAATGTATTCATTAGGCTATATTAAAAGCAACCTCACTAAATTGGACATAATTTTTACATGTTTACAATATAGAGTCGTGATGTTTTTAAAATAGATATTTTGACATTCGGCTGAGTAAAAACAAATTCCTGATTTGTCCGTGCACAATTAGACACTATCGAGTGCGGAAAAATAACCAAGTCCATTCATGTGAAACTGTCCTCCATCATAGGCGTATCCCTATATCATAGTTTATGTTGTTGTTATTGTGAAATATAGTTGCTTTTTAAAAAGTTTCATTGATATCAATTTCAAAATAAGTTTGAAGTGTACATTTATAACAATGCAGAAAGTTACCGTTTTACTATACTAGTTTTTCTGCAGGAAATCTGAGATGGGTCATTTATATTGCGATATCCATGACCCAGAGAAACGAACGCATTTGGCGCTTATTCTGGATAGATGATCCTTTTACCGTTGGATTGGGCAGGACTCAGTGCACTTATATCAAGCAAGGCAGCAAAAGGAAATTTGACGGTTTTTACAGACATGTCATAAAACGGGAGAGTTTGAAACTGTTAACGAAAAATCAACTTGTTAAACTTCTGAAACTAAAATTAACATTGCATTCCGATTGCAGTATTGAAATTTCCAAAAGTAATCTTTGGGAAATTGCAAGAGCTACGGACTTTACATTCGGCAAAACTTTAGGCGACAGGAATATTATATGGTAAAAGCCACATTTGATTGCTGCCAAAAGCAAATACCTGAGACAGATACGTAAACAGCGTAGGCAAGGCTACAACATTGTATACTTGGACAAATCCTGAGTCAATGCTCAACACACCTATGGTAAAGAATGACAATCAGTTGACGGTGAAGAGAAAAGACAAATTCCAAGCACTTGCCTACTACGCTAAACTTATTTCCCAATCAAAAAGTACCGACGGTAGAGACTATCACACTTAAATGAATGGACACATTTTCAGGCAATGGAAGTCAAATGATCTGCTTCAAATTCTGGACATACCGTCATGCCTAGTAATGGATAATGCATCGTATCACAATGCAATATAAGAGAAAGACAAAGTACCAACTGCATCAAATACAAAAGCTCAAATTAGGACATGGCTAGTTATAGAAAAAAAGTGAATTTCAACGACATGTATTTGAAGACCGAGTTGTTGCAGCTCGTGAGGAAGACAAATAAGACAGAGGTGTATCATATTGACAAAATCATCGAAGAGTACGGTCCCACTTGTCTACGACTATCTGCATATCCAGCAAACTGTTGAGGAAAAATCAACTTGTTACTCTTCAGAAACTAAAATTAACATTGCATTCCGACTGCAGTATTGAAATTTCCAAAAGTACTCTTTGGGAAATTGCAAAAGTCGCCGGCTTTACATTCGACAAAACTTTAGGTGGCAGAAATATTATATGTAAACAGCCACATTTGAATGCTGCCAAAAGCAAATACCTGAGACAGATACGTGAATGGCGTAGGCAATTCTATAGTATTGTATACTTGGACGAATCCTGGATCAGTGCTCCCCACACCTATGGTAAAGAATGGCAATCAGTGGACGGTGAAGAGAAAGGACAAATTCCAAGCAGCAAATTGCGGCGAATTATACTAATGTATGCCGGGAGCAATTAAAAAAGACTTTCCCATTATGCTAAACTTATTTTCCAATCAAAAAGTACTGACGGTAGAGACTATCACACTTAAATGAATGGACACATTTTCAGGCAATGGAAGTCAAATGATCTGCTTCTAATTCTGGACAGACCGTCATGCCTAGTAATGCATAATGCATCTTATCACAATGCACTATCAGAGGAAGACAAAATTCCAGCTGCATCAAATACAAAAGCTGAAAATTAGGACAATGGCTAGCTAAAAAAAGGGAAATTTGACGACACGTATTTGAAGTCCGAGTTGTTGCAGCTTGTGAGGAAGACAAATAAGACAAAAGTGTATCATATTTACAAAATCATTGAAGAGTACTGTCACACTTCTCTGCGACTATCTGGATATCATGCGCCTCTAAACCCTTTAGAGCTTGTGTGGGTTAAAGTCAAAGGACAAGTTGCCGAGCAGAACAGGTCATTTAAAATGTGTGATGTTGAAGTGCTGACATGTGAATACTTTTCAAAAATAGACATTCAGTTCAGGAAGAAGTGTGTTGAACATATGCTCTGGGAATAAGAACAGTTCTGACAAGGGGATGGATTACAATTTGTCCAGCTAGTAACAATTATCAACCTCTTTGAATCGACAGATTCGGAATGATTAATATAATCTGTTGTGAACATATTAATTAGCAGCCTTGGATAAATTAGCTTATGTTTATCAAAACAATTAAGTGTACATACAATAACAACAAATATATTTCAATATTCAAATGTTTTAAGCAACATAAATTGATACAACATTGGGGTCTAATGGTGGCCGAAGTGATGTATTAATTGTTGCATATTGGTGCCATTTTTTGCGATTATATATAAAGGGAAAAACAGACAATCAATTGATCTATCAAAACATTAAGGAGAAACGGCTATGAACAAAATACGACGAGAAAAGCTGTATACTGTAAAATCTTAAATTTAATGTCATGTCTTTTCAATGGTCCTAAAAGATCAAAAGAATTCGCCGATGTGCAAAATTTTTCACATCTATGGAATAAATAATATCAATCAAGTTTTAGCGTGATGGATATTACAAAGCTGCATGAGAAAAGCCATTTGAATCTGACATGCAGTTTTATAGAAAATTGCTTCGGATCGTGTCCATGCATTAAAAGACGGACTATAATATTACAACAGAGACTGATTGTCCAAATGTGTGATTTAGTAACGTTTGACTTAACCGACGTGGTAAAATGTTGTCGAATTATTAACATTTTCTTCCACTAACTAGCAAAGAATAGTTTGTAGCACTTTGTATAACTTAATGAACGCAGTCCCGCACTGATGGCTAAGCCCGCGTTTGTTGTTGGGTGCCTACAATAAGAAAGTTTACTCTTTTGTATGCCCTGAAAAGGGCGTTAAGTAGTGGGTTGTAGTAGCTTTCCTCACATCCCGAGCTTGCTGTTGAAGGTGGACTTGGGTCCTCCAAGCTGTTGTGATATGCTTGGCTTCATCTGCGGGTCGCTCACTACTATAGGGATCACGTCGAGGAGCCAGACACCTGCTTGACTTTTGACCGGGTGGGAAGAAAGTACACAAATTCCCCAGCACTATTAATCCAAAATCCCCAAGAGATTATCGCACAGAGAGGTTGATCGTGATGATGATAGTCTACACCTCGGTAGCCAGACTACTATGAATTGTTAGCTTATCAGCATAATACGATATTTGTCTTGCTTTTCCAGCCCCGCTGTTGTCGTTTCGTTCAAGCACTGAGTTGAAGTTGCCAACCAAGTCAACCATCTTTCAAGTGACACTGAATAACTTTTATTTATCGACTATTTTGCTATGTCGTATATATTCACTGGCTACGTATGGCTGCTGATATTGTCAATGACTGTTAGGACATGTGAACGGTCATTTTCAGAACTCAAGATAGTCAAAAAATACCTACGAGGTTTCATGCCTGACGAACGGCTGAGCGACTTGACAATTTTGTGAATGGAAAATGAACGTGCCAAAAAGTTTGATGCTTGAAAATGGGTGGATATTATATTTTTTTAACCTTTGAAATCGAAAGTGCCCACCACCGAAGCTCTGAACACTGGCTCACTTAATTCGCTCTTATCTACGGTACTGAAAATACACGTTTCACTCCCTTCAGTTAATAATTTAACATTTACACCCTGGCCACATAGAAAACGATACCTACCATCAACTCTCCAGGCGAGACCAGGTGATAATTCTCCGGCTACGAACAGGTCACAACAGACTTAGTTGCCATCTGCACAACAAGTTCAAGATTGGCACTACAGACCTTTGTGCCTGCGGCCCAGTCCCCTTGAAGGCAGGACATATTTTACAGTCCTTTCCACTGTATACCGACAAAAGAAGTAGCATTTGGCAACAGCCAATGTCCTTCCGCGAGAAGCTGTACGGAAGCGAAGAGAGCTTTGAGTCGACTGCTGCCTTCGTTAGAGTCATTGAAGTTGAGATCTGAAGATGAACGAGGAAGAAGAAGAAGACGAATACAGATCACCAAGTAGATTAAATATTTTCTAGGGAAGAGGGACAGGCATGCCCAACGTGGACATATAAGACATAAAACACTACACTAGATCTAATTAATTTTTTTTAACGGTTTATTTCGGGATCTACTGTCAACGTAATGATATTATTAAACGAACAAGCATTCGCCAAGTTAGGTTTTCATTTCATATCATGTGGTGATTGAGACAACGTTTCCGTATATTAAACAATACAAGTTTACTACCAAGTCTGTTATTTTCATGTTTTTGTTTCTTTAATATAGTAAATTACAGTTTTACTTCCTTCGTGGAAGCCATTTTCGCATGACAAAAGCTACGAATTATATAGTTTGGCTTTGTTCGTTCTCAATCTCCAGCTACCAAACCCTGAAAGGGCTTAAAGTAGCAGAATGTAGTCCAGAGAACGGAATGCGTTGTGTCGTAGTTTACAACTTGACTGCGATATTTGCACCTTTCGGTTCAACACATCCGACTTCAGCAAATCATTTTTTAGTACCGGGTTAGCATTCTCTCTTCGATCTCTTCTCCTTAGCCAGTCTGCCCTGCTGCAGCCTGTTATCCAGGATCACCGCGTGGAGGTGTAGAAGGGTCTTGACAGCTCTGGCTTTCTGACCCTGACGCTAGCAGTCAGCTATGGGTCGCTGACCACTGCAGTTCATGCGCTTCTCATCATGTTGATGTAATCAACAACCCTAGATTAGCCGGAAAAATCATAAGGAATTTACTGAAGTTGGTCCTTTTTTGTTTTTAATAGCCGCATTTTATTTATTTTGGCTTATAAAATCCATGTTGGCAATCCTGCTTAAGATCGAATTTGTCACGGCTGGGTGATGTTAACCGTGTGCATATATAATGCATTGTTATAATACCTGCCGTAGATAGGTCTATATGTCTCAACTGTACCAACGGGATTAATGTTGTTTACTTAAACAGGTGTAGAAAAGAGACATGCGTTTTTACTGGCAACCGCTTTCAAATAGTCACATAAACGTATCCTAGCAACATCAGCCATGGTTGATAGATTAAAATGAAGCAAATGCGTTCGATGCTCTTTAGATAGATCCTTTGTGTGACAGGGAAATGTAGCATCTCTGGTGGGAAGAACATATAGTGCTTCCACTGGAAATGATCCCCCACCCTTCACCTTCACCTGTTACCCAGCTCTCACCTGTAGTTCAAAGTAGTTGTATGATGCGCAGTTGAAATACCCCGGGATACCACTTCGATCGGTGGGCTAAATCAACTAAGGGAAGTCGGTGAATGAAGCGGAAACATTCAGCCATCAAAGAGCTAAGGCTTGTCTACCTATGCATATGGTGAGCTGAGGCACTAGTCAGTCCGACCAGACGCAGCATACTGACCAAAACGTCGAGACAGGGTTCGGCACAATATACTGACCAAGGCGACAATCTTATCTTCCATGTAGCGTTTCATGGAAACATGTTGTTTTCAAGGCAGTCTGGTTAACGTGATATGGATCGATGTGCCCTCCGTAGCAGTGAGTGTCACGCATATGAAACCAAGCATAGCCCAACCATCTGGAGGACCACGGTCCACCTTCATCAGTACGATCTAAAAGCGTTTTAGAACGCACCAAAGAATAAATATACTCATTGTGGGCATTACAACAACAATAATCTCTAAGCATATGAAGATTTGACACGGAAGGCAATACGGACTAAACCATTAGTTGGTTCAACAGATAGGAAGGCAACACACATCATCGCAGCACAGAGCATGGCGAAATACTATAATGGCATGGTTGTCCACTGCATCCTTTCATAGCTCTAGCAGTCTTGACTACGTCATGCTGCTGGACGCAGGATAACTCAGGTCATAAGGTCGTTTTTAGCTGGAACTCGAAGCAGCAGCAGAGACTGGCAGTCCCCTGTGTGACTGAGCAGCCTTCTTTATGATCACTCTGCCTACCTCCTTACACGGAGCTTGAAAGATGCCTTGAACATAGCTTGCGTCTATCGTGCCCTTGTTGGTAAGAATAGCACTGATGACCAGAGAACTGGTACTCTACAATATGGAGATAGTACCCCTGCGTGAGACACGACTACAAGATGAGGGTCAAATCACAGAAGCTGCAGGCAGCGATACATTCTTTTTAAACGAACGTGGCAGTAAAAAAAAGGCGCAAAGCTGGTATGAGATTCGCCATCAGATATAATCTCGTTTGTCAGCTTATCAAACCTCCCAAAAGTGTTTAATGATCGGTTAATGTTTCTACAGGTTTGCCCCGGAACAAGTATGACGCTACACTGATCAGTACCCACGTCTAAACAATGACCAAACCAGAGAATGAAAAGGAGAAGTTCTTTGAGAAGCTGAACTATGTCATTACTTCAGCTCCAAAGTTAGTGAAGCTCTCCATCTTTTGTAACTTTAATGCTAAAGATGGGGTCGCAATATGTACATGTGACCTCCAAGACTATTGTCAGTCTTCAGAAGGACTCGGTGTGCGGTCTCATCTCTCTTAAGAACATGGGACTCTTCAAACGTGGGATTTGAGCCCCCACCGCTTCACGCTTTCGTTTCTTGAGAGGGAGCGCATTCCATCTCAGCTATAGAAACCACTGGAGGGGGGGGGGGGGGGGGAAATCACCGTACGGCTACAAGGTCAACGTTTACAAGCAGACGGTAGCTTGACCTACTTAGGCAGTACCCTCACCAGGGAAGTATCTATGGACTCTGAATTCCACAACAGACTTGCCAAGGCAAGTGCTGCTTTTGGAGAACAGCGAGCAACTGTTTGGGATCGACAAGGAATGTTGCGTTCAAGACCAAAGTTTATCGTGATGTTGTGCTAACTACACTTCTGTTCGCCTTTGAAACAGGAGCATTATATAGAAAATATATAAGGAAACTCAACCATTTCCGGGTGTGCTTTCTCTGCAGGTCAACTGGCAGGATAAAGTACCCAACTCTGGTCCTCGACAGAGCAAGATTTTCTGGAATATGTAAGCAGCTGCAGATAACCTAAATCAGATGAACTGAGCATGCTAAATAAACACCTCCCACTGCATCTGTTGTACAGTGAACTCAGAACAGGCAAACAGTCATAAGTGAGACAGAGAAGAAACGCTCATTGAAAGTGTCTCTGAACAGTTTCAACATTGGTATCACTTTCCTCGTAGACGCTCGCACAGATCGGCTTTCTCCGGTGAACTACTATCACATTAGATATTCATACTGCTGAACTGAGCATGCTCTATTATGCTAAGAGAAAGCGGACTGCCCGAGGGCATAGAAGGCCCAACTACCGAATCTACACAGGCACGGCCTACTGTAATTAAATCTACTAGAGTAGGCATTGACCCAGGTGTCTCCCGGATGTGGTACGGCCTGTCACCCTACGATAGGACTACATTCAACTGCGATCATGATCTGGGGTAGTTGTCTCGCCGCCGCGATTCAATTTCAACCAGTGTTCGTAAAGCGATCTCAGTCCCGCCAGGCGGAGCGATAGCGCGGGCTTGCGGAAAACGCTCGCCTGCCTTCCCCGTAGAGCTATTGGGATGCGGTTTGTTGTGGCGTCTCCTCCACCGAGGTGCGCTTCTCTGGTCTGTATCAGGAAACGTTGTCCGTCCGTGGTGATTTATCTAAGGCTTTTAGCAGAGCTCGACAGTTCGTCTCGCTGGTGGTCAGACTCTCGCAAAGAGCTTGTGACCGGCAAATGGAAAGCAGGAATCGTGCCTCAAGGCCCTGTGTTCTCCCGGGGGGGGGGGGGGGGGGACCAACCCTCGGGAGAAGGGCAGGCCGGCAGGCCAAATTGTCTCTAGTCCCAGTGAAATTCATCGCCGAGGTCGTTGGGATCCGTTCTGCACAGAGCGCTGCCATCCCTCCTCGAGCGAGCCCGGTCGGTCGGGCGGTCGTCTGGTGCGTGTAGGGGCCCCTGTCAGGCGGTCCTAGGTCGACGGAGTGAGGGACGGGTGGAACAACCTTCCGTCCGTTCCATCAGTCGGTCCCTGCGGCCGTCCCAGTGAGGCTTTTTACACACCCTTCCTCCGCCGACCGGTGTGTGCGCTACGTACGTCTCCGACAGATATCTGGTTGATCCTGCCAGTAGTCATATGCTTGTCTCAAAGATTAAGCCATGCATGTCTAAGTTCACACTGTCTCACGGTGAAACCCCGAATGGCTCATTAAATCAGTCGAGGTTCCTTAGATGACACGATCCTACTTGGATAACTGTGGCAATTCTAGAGCTAATACATGCTTACCAAGCTCCGACCCTCGCGGAAAGAGCGCTTTTATTAGTTCAAAACCAATCGTCGTTTCCCCTCGCGGGGTTGCGGCGTCCCCACTGGTGACTCTGGATAACTTTTTGCTGATCGCATGGCCTCATGTGCCGGCGACGCATCTTTCAAATGTCTGCCCCCACCACGAGTGGAACCTGCGGCTTAATTGGACTGAACACGCCAATACTGTAGAACGACTGACAAATCGAGAGCACTACAGTTGGGTCTAATAATGAACGTACGCTGGTATTAGACTCACGGAA
Organism: Ariolimax columbianus; assembly: GCA_036924085.1. NCBI lineage: Eukaryota > Metazoa > Mollusca > Gastropoda > Stylommatophora > Arionidae > Ariolimax > Ariolimax columbianus. Next base: position 46,087,936 of record JAVGWX010000015.1, on the reverse strand, counting down.
GACAAGTCAGCTCTCTAACATTCTAATGAAAGAACGCTACGGAAATCGTGTTTAACCCCGCAGAAACCGCAGATTTCAAATACCTGGTCATTGACAAACAAAATCCCTCAATAAATTCGTCTGGCCAAATAGTGAACGGGTGCTGGAAATAGACCATCTGAAGACAGGTCAGTTTTACCCTACTAATGACAGGGCGTTGCTACGGAAAACCAGCTCATATCGAGAGGAGCCGCAGACACTTTGGTTCACGTACCAGGCTGATAAGCCAATGGCGCGAGGCTACCATGTGGGGGATTACGGCCGAACCCCTGTAAGCCGCAATCCCGCCCAAAATCTCAGCACCACTGCAATGGGAGGCTCCTACATGTTCGGGACCTGGGGCTCGCGCCCCAGCCCTATCCGGTAGAGCCGCAGAAAGAGGTCTCTGCCGTCCGCCGATCAAAGCGGGCGGACAGCTGCTTGATACTCACCTTATACGGCGATGGGGTGCGAAACCACCAACATAAGACTTAGTTCCTGGTCGGGGTGTCGAAAACAGTAGAGCAGCCACCTCACTGTGAACTGTCGAGACTCAACCAATGACCATGAGATCTGTCCGCACACTAGGCGAACAACATCTCTGTGACATTACCAGGCTTGTCCCCTGGTTAAATGCACTTCTGCTTCGATATCTACCTCTGTACGCTATCAGCCATATAGCTATCATGCTGGACGCAGAAGAGATGCAGACCAGCGGACATTGCACACCTGCCCCACTGTGTCAACATCCCAGGTGGCGGGGAATGCTAGGCGTACTATCTCTGCATAGAAGCCAAGAAAATAAAGGGAGAAAGAGATACCCCACTCACATGCAAATGCTACGTTTCTGGCAGGACGTGACGATCCTGGGGTACAGACACACTGGACTGCCTCTCTTCCGGGTAAACCAGTCCATATCATATATCTCATATATCATCTCACATATCATCATCGCACCCTATAGACACGAGTAGTGAAGACTCGATAGTCTGGTAAGACAACTTCCATATGAGAGACAACTCTGATCATAAACAACTGCTGCCTTGCAGATAGGCTGGGGACAGCCAAAGGCTAAGGAGGGCATCCCTACAGAAACGCCTGTTGAAATCGGATGCACGGGGCCGCAAGCCTAACAAAACAGTGCAACGTAAATCGCAGCATGATGACAGTACAACCGATAAGAAAAACGCATGGCGCTCATCCTGCGGAGTCCCGCCAGGCAGTGATAGTGCCGGGCCTCACGCCTCGAAGGGGCCCACCCTTGACTACTGGTGGTCACCCACACATGTGTCGTGGAGTCAAGGCACATGACTATGGGGCAACTTTTATTGACCAAAAACTCAAGACCCTCAAAATACTACAGTGGAATGCGGAGGGAGTCATTAACAAACTGATACTGGCCAGAAACTGCATACCGAGTAGCGCGGTATCGGTCAATCACACCGGACAAGCAGAAATTGTAGGAGTTGACATAATGGCTTAAGAGACAAAGCTCCGCATTTTCAATCTGTGCGGACCACCAAATAGAGACCTATCGCTCTCGAGTATGGAGGTCAGAGACTCCAACTGCATAGTAGTTGGAGATTTCAACAGCCACTCGGAGAGATGGGGATACTCTGACACAGACAGCAGAGGTAACGAAGTGGAAGATTGGGAGATAGATACAAATCTCTCCCTAATCAATAGGCCGGAGGATAGCCCTAGCTTCTATTCAAGAACATGGCATACCACCTCGACTCCAGATTTGGCCTTCTCCACACAGGACATACACCATAAAATAGACCGCCAGGTGCTAAACCAACTGGCAGGTAGCGACCACAGGCCGATCAGGCTAGACATCGATATGGAAGCAGGCCCCCAGGAAACAAAACCGCTTCCACGTTGGAATTACAAACGAGCCGACTGGGACTGATTTGCAATCCTGACAGATGGGCTGTGTGAAACCATCAACACACGAAACAACAAAATGAAGCCCATGGTGGAAAGCCTAAGCAAGGCAAAAATGCAAGCCGCCACTGAAACCATCCCAAGAGGAGCTAGGAAAAACTATAAGCCGTACTGGAATGATGAGTTGCAGAAAGCGGAAGATGCAGTAACAAATGCTAGGAACATGGCAGAGCGAGAACAATCTATGGAGGCAAACATCGCCCTCAAAGCCGCCACGGCGAAATACAAATACACTCTCAAGCAAACAGCAAGAGAAAGCTGGAAAAACAAAACGGAAAGCCTAAACCTGGACAAAGACGGAAACAAGCTATGGAAGCTAGTCAGAGCCATGAACGACGAAACCCCGTCAAACAAACAAATTACCACCAAGCAGGGCGAAAACTTGCTCACAGGTAAGAAAGCCGCAAACGCTTTTGTCGATCACTATGCCAGAGCAAACCACATCGAGGTCCCTGCAGATAAGCATGCAGACATTAGCGAAGAGCTAAAGGGGCACGACAACATCAATACGGCACCTGAAGAGCACATGATGGCCAAATTAACAATGCGCGAAATGGAAGAGGCTATGAGAACATTAAAGAAAATGAAATCTCCCGGAAAAGACGGGATAACAAACGAAATGCTGATGGGGCTGGGCCAAACAGCGAAGAGGAAACTGCTATCGGTCCTGAACCAAAGCTGGAAAAGGGGAATTGTACCCCAGGCATGGAAAGACGCAATACTGGTACCAGTACCAAAAACAGGAAAGGACAAAACAGATCCAAATGGATACAGGCCCATCAGCCTATTGAGCTTGTCGGCAAGCTGATGGAACGTATGATAAACACCAGACTGATGTGGCATCTGGAAGAAAAACGAATACTAATTACACAGCAAGCCGGCTTTAGACAGCACAGATCCACTGAGGACCAGGTCATCCTCATAGCACAGGAAATAGAAGATGCCTACCAGGCACAGAAACACACAGTAACTGTTTGGGTGGATCTGGAAAAGGCATTTGACAAAGTCTGGAAAGACGGACTTAGAGTCAAGCTAAGAAGAAGTGGGTGGGTCAAGATGGCGCCGGACATGGTCGCAGTCGATTTCCCTCTTGATAAAACGGTGTTTTGTTTGTGTTTTCTACGATAACTCTCGGACTATTAACGTGATTCCTGGATATAAATGTGCCGACTTGTGAATTAAGCATACTAATGTGAAAGAAGTGATGCAACGAAGTATATAACAGTGTAGTTTTAGTCGTGAAAGGTAGACTAATGTGTACAGTTTCGATGGCACAAAGCGTGGCCAAAACTTGACCCGGTCAAAGGCTAGTGTCGCTCCGTGCTGTATCGTGACCCAGATAACGAAGCATGAACACTGAAACAAAGGAGGTCATCCTGACCCCGTCACACATACGGTACTTCAGAAAGGAGCTCATCGCGCTTCGATCAGCACACTACGTCCCTTCAAACTCAGATCTACATCTGTTGCGTGTGCTGAAAATACACTTAACCGAGGAGGCATCGAACTCACACGTATACAATCAAGGCGGAAGACCAGAGGAACGAGAGGTGGAAGAAGAATACACAAACAAATGCACTCAGAAACTGATACCTCAAAGCTCCACCCCAGCGATAAAAGAGAAGGGAAGGGCTACCGAGATAATGAGGCACACGCTGACACCATACTGTATGCATCCGAACCCTTCACTAGAAGTCTTGACAATGTCTTGCCTCTAGAACATGTTGAGTCCGGACGAGAGAGTGAGGAAGATCCTGCGCACATCCCCCTCACTATAAACACATTGCGCAACTCACGACATCACCCTACATATCACACCCTGACTAGCAGCTCGCAACTGGCAGGGCCCCTAAACTGCAGCGGCGGAACAGGCAGAAAACGATCACGAAAACTACCCATCACGCTTGCAACATGGAACGTCCGCACGCTACTGGGCAACACCAAAGCAAACAGACCCGAACGACGGACAGCACTGATCGCCAGGGAACTGGCTAGATACAATATCTGCATAGCTGCCCTGAGCGAGACACGACTGGCAGAGGAAGGGCAGATCACAGAAGAAGGCGCTGGTTATACTTTCTTCTGGAGCGGCCGCAGCAAAGAAGAACGCCGTGAAGCTGGAGTTGGCTTTGCCATCAAGACCAACATGGTCGACAAGCTCACAAGCATGCCCAGAGGAATTAATGACCGCCTGATTACACTGCGTCTTCCCCTACTATGAGGGCGCCATGCAACACTCATCAGTGCATACGCACCCACAATGACAAATCCTCAGGAAACAAAAGATAAGTTCTATGAGGACCTTGAGGCGCTCATCGCTGCAGTCCCCAAATCTGACAAACTGGTCATCCTCGGTGATTTTAACGCTAGGGTTGGCACAGACCATACAGCCTGGGAGGGGGCCATTGGCAGACATGGTATCGGAAAATGCAATAGTAACGGACTGCTCCTTCTGAGGACATGTGCCCCAAATGAACTACTCATTACAAACACAGCTTTCCGACTACCTGTCCGAAATAGAACCACATGGATGCACCCAAGGTCCCGCCACTGGCACCTCATTGACTATATTATCATCAGACGTAGGGATCGAGCGGATGCTATGGTAACGAAGAGCATGTGTGGTGCAGAATGTTGGACCGACCATCGACTTGTCATTGCCAAGCTAAACTTCAAGATCCAGCCCAAAATGCGCCCCCGGGGAAAGAAACCACCGAGGAGGCTAAATGTTTCTCAGTTGAAATACGAACCCACGAGAGGAGGCTTCCAGGAAGAGCTTGAGGGTAGACTGTCTGAGCTTCGTTTTGAAAAGAACGACATCGAAAAGAACTGAGCATCATTGAGAAACACACTCTACGATACAGCTGTTAAACACATTGGCCCACTCACGCGCAAGCATAAGGACTGGTTTGATGAGAACCGATATAGAAATACAGGGCTTTCTCGATGCAAAACATGAAGCGCACAGGGAATACCAGAGGGACACACCATCTCCGACAGCAAAAGCTGCCTTCAATACTGCTCGCAAAGCTGTCCAGACCAGGCTTAGAGAGATGCAAGACTCCTGGCTCAGCAAAAGAGCTGACGAAATTGAGATGTTCGCCGAGCGTCATGACACCAAACGGTTTTACGAGGCACTGAAAGCTCTCTACGGCCCGCAGCCCTCTAGTAATACTCCAGTTCGCAGTGCGGATGGGGTACTGCTGACAGATAAGGTTCAGATTCTAGACAGATGGGCAGACCACTTCTGCAAAATACTAAACCACCCATCGTCCATAAATGAAGAGGCCATCCGGCGAATGCCGCAGGTGGAACTGAACCTGGCGTTGGATGAAGTAATTACTGAGGAGGAAGTCGACAGGGCAATCAGTTCACTATCTATAGGAAAAGCTCCAGGAGCTGATGCAATACCAGCAGAGGTATATAAGACAGCTGGCCCATCCCTCACCAGAAGGATCACTGAACTTTTCTGTCACATGTGGGCTGAAGGTAAAATTCCGCAGGAGCTAAAGGACGCCTCAATCGTTCACCTATACAAAAGAAAAGGCAATCGTCAGGAATGCGACAATCATCGAGGAATATCGCTACTCTCCGTAGCAGGCAAGATCCTAGCGCGCTTACTGCTAAACAGGCTCAACAAACACCTTGAACAAAGCCACCACCTCCCAGAAAGCCAATGTGGATTCAGAGCCGGAAGAGGAACAGTGGACATGATTTTTGCCGCTCGCCAAGTACAAGAGAAGTGTCGAGAGCAAAATCAGGCCTTGTACACCACATTTATTGATTTGACAAAGGCATTTGATACAGTAAACAGAGGAGGGCTGTGGATGATAATGTCTAAGTTTGGCTGCCCCAACAAGTTCCTAACAATGGTGAAACAGCTACACGAAGGCATGTGTGCTCGTGTACTGGACAGCGGTGCAATCTCTAAAACGTTTCTAGTATCAAACGGAGTAAAACAAGGATGTGTACTCGCCCCGACTTTGTTCAGCATGATGTTCGCGGCCACGATGACAGACGCCTTCAGATCATTGGAACTTGGAATACCAATAAAGTACCGCACATATGGCAAGTTACTCAATTCCAGAAGAATGAAGGCCAAAACCAAAGTGGCTGGCGACATAATCAGGGAACTTGTATTTGCTGACGACTGCGCTCTAATGAGCAACTCAGAACTGAACATGCAGGTTGGAATGGACCAGTTCTCTGCCGCATGCGAAAATTTTGGCCTGACCATAAATGCCAAAAAAACAGAGGTCATGTACCAACCAGCACCAGGCATGCCGTACACAAAACCAGAGATTACAGTCAGCGGGCAGACGTTGAATGCCGTAGACAAATTCACATATCTGGGCAGCACGCTGTCGAGATCTGTCAGCCTAGACGATGAGGTGGCAAGCAGAATAGCAAAGGCCAGCACAGCCTTTGGTAGAATGCGCTCGATGGTCTGGGCACGTCGTGGCATCAGCGTCAAGACCAAACTCAAAGTCTACCGTGCAACCATCATTCCAACCCTACTATACGCTTGCGAAAGCTGGACTGTATACTCTGGACATGCAAGGAGGTTAAACCACTTCCACACAGGTTGCCTGAGGCGAATATTCCACATCCGATGGCAAGATCGTGTCACTGACATCGAGGTTCTCTCGAGGGCTAATATGCCCAGCATCCATGCACTGCTAGAAAAAGCACGACTAGGATGGGCCGGACACCTCGTCCGTATGTCAGACGAGCGGCTCCCAAAGAAGCTTCTCTACGGCGAGCTGAGAGAGGGATGGCGCGAGAGAGGGCGCCCAAAGAAACGTTTTAAAGACGGTCTGAAGGACTCACTAAAAAGTTGCCAGATAGACATCGACAACTGGGAATATCTTGCGAAAAACAGATCTGACTGGAGAAGCGCAGTCAAATCGGGTGTAGCTGCTGGTGAAGATGACCGTGTTGTGAAAGCCCAGAACAGACGCGAGACGCGGAAATCCCGAGCAGCGGGAACACCATCCCCTTCTACAAACCTCGTGTGCCCGATATGTAGCAGATGTTTTCGTGCTCGCATTGGCCTGTTCAGCCACATGCGCACCCACACCCAACAGGGAAATCTGTGACAAGGATGATGTCGGCGGTCCTCATCGACAACGATGGACAGCTATTAGGATTAAGAAGAAGTGATGTTTGTGGGAAAATGTCCAAGTGGATCAACCACTACCTCAAACAAAGAACGGCCAGAGTCCAAGTACAAGGGCAGATGAGCAAAAAGGTGACACTCGAGCAGGGAGTACCCCAAGGGGGAGTACTGTCACCCACACTCTTCCTTGTATATATAAACGACATTACAGAGAATATACCAAGGAGAGTCCATAGCTCAATGTTTGCAGACGATCTGGCTATGTGGACCTCTGAAAAGAATCTCACCATAGCAAGAAATCGGATGCAGCAGGCCCTAACATCGCTGGAAGAGTGGGCGAACTCATGGCTGGTCAAAATAAACGAGGAGAAAACCACATGCACAATATTCTCGCTTTCAACAAAACCCCAAAATACCAAATTAAGTCTAAATGGCAAATTCCTGCAGCCAAACGACAACCCAACCTATCTGGGAGTCACATTTGATCGGCGCATGACATGGAAAAGTCAGATCGAGAGAAACCGAATGAGAGCCAGAGAAAGAATGGCAATCATGAGGAAACTTGCTGGCACAAGCTGGGGAGCAGACGAAGGCATACTAAAGAAACTGTACACTGGAAGAGTGAGACCAGTTCTCGTGTATGGCATTGCGGCATGGACAACAGCAGCAAAGGCGAACTTCGATAAAGTTAGCAAACTTCAAAACCAAGCCATGAGAGTTATAACAGGAGGCATGAAGTCAACGCCAATTGTAGAACTTGAAAAGATTACAAAACTGCAATCCATGACCGATAGAAGAGACTGCAGAGCCCAGCTGCAGTCAGAGAAACTCCGAAGACTGACTGACCATCCAATGCACCAGAGACTAAACAATTTGGGAAATGGTAAACTAAAGCGGAGAAACTTTGCAGAAATAGCCAAAGCAAAGATGCACGAAGATCCCATAAACGCACTAACAACACCAAAGCCCATCACTACTGTACGAAAACCTACCTGGAGGCAGGATATATTTCCAGAGGTGGTATAAAAAATTTACCAGGTATTGGAAACAAAAACTGCCAGACTGAAAAAGAAAGGAGAGATACTACCCTAAGATTCATATCGAAAAGCTACCCAAGCATGGACTGGACCCATGCATACACCGACGGTTTTGTAACAAACACTACACAGAACGGAGGGGCAGGAGCATTCCTGAACCTACCAAATGGCAGAAAAATAACACTGTCATTCGCTACTGGTAAGTACACAAGCAATTTCAGAGCGGAGGCAGAGGCACTGAGGGCGGCAGTGGAAGAAATGGTGACACACAATGAAAATGAAAGCCATATAGTCCTGCTTACAGATGCTCTCGCCGTAGTCACAGCGCTAAAAAGCCAGAGAAACACTGAGCTCAATGACTTAAGAGCAGCACTCTGCAAACTGTGCCTGCAGTCCGCACCAAAAAGGGTAGTGGTACAGTGGGTCCCATCACACTGCAACATCCAAGGCAACGAGGAGGCAGACAGACTGGCAAAAGAAGGTGCAAGACTACCACAAACAGATACTAGTATGACGTACGAAGAGTCAAAACGGCTTATCAAAGCCAGATACATGACCAAATCGGAAACCGAACATACTGGTTACACCAAAAACGATGCCTATTACCAGTTGAACCGAAGAGAGCAGGTCGTTGTCTTCAGACTTCGCACTGGCCACAATAGACAGAGGTACCACCTATTCAACAAATTGAAGATAGGTGGTACCGACGAATGCCCGTGCGGTACTGGTAAAATGACCGCTGAACATCTGCTGCAGAACTGCCCGACATACGAGGATCAGAGAGAGCAGATGTGGCCATCACCAGTGGAACTGCAAGAAAAGCTCCATGGCAGTGGCGACAGCCTCAGGATGACCGCCGCTTTTTTCGAAAAAAATAATGGTTACTGTCTGACTGCGTACGAAGAAGAAGACGAAACTGCGATCATGTATCACGAGAGAAGGCTGAGACTGCCGTTATCTTCGCTTGCGATGAGCAACTATTATTACATTTTTATTATCAATCTAATAAGGACAAACTTATGATTATCAGCAAGCTAGTATGTATACAGATACATACTAGCTTGCTGATAATCATAAGTTTGTCCTTATTAGATTGACAAGGGGATTTAATAGAGACAGATGTACATCCCAATTTCTTTATAAAGTGGTATCAAACTCTACTGCATGAGTTACAGCGGTCAGCGACCCATAGCTGACCTGAATGTTAGCGTGAGGGCCAGCGAACCACAGCTGCCAATACCTTTCTAAACCCCCACGTGGTGATGCTGGATAACAGACTGCAACAGAGCAGACTGACTAAGGAGGAGGGATCGAAGAGGGAAGGCTAACCCGGTACTAAAAAATGCCTGCTGAAGTCGGACCGAAAGGTGCAAATAATGTAGTCAAGCTGTAAACTACGACACAACTCATTCCGTTCTCTTGACAACATCCTGCTACTTGCAAAGTCCTTTTCAGGACTTGGTAGCGGGAGATTGAGAACGAACGTAGAAGAAGAAGAAACTCTACCCCAATGAAAACAGCAACAGTGACAGGTTAACAGACCCACGAATGGACGATAACAATTTAGATGGATCAATGGATGGGTTGTTTGTTTTCCAATTTCGCATGCTCATTGTTTTTTTTTTTTTTTTTTTTTGTTTTGTTGAAATATTGCCATTTATGCATTACTTTTTCAGCGCCTTACTTCTCAAATCTTTGCTATCACTTGTGTTACATAGTGGTGTTATCTTTTCAAATCTGTAATATCCTTTATTCCACGTTGTGGTGTTATTCGCATTACTGGCTACACCACATGGCCTATCAGCAGTATTTTTCATGAAGGCCTAGTTTTTTAGGATATTGCTCTATATTTTATCAAAAGTCAATATATGTTACATTTATTATCATGTACACCTTCTCCCTCTCTCTCTATACTTCGTTGAATGTTGTCGTTTTCAAAGTTACTTGTACTTTATTCATGTTGTCGTTTTCAAAGTTACTTGTACTTTATTCATGTTGTCGTTTTCAAAGTTACTTGTACTTTATTCATGTTGTCGTTTTCAAAGTTACTTGTACTTTATTCATGTTGTCGTTTTCAAAGTTACTTGTACTTTATTCATGTTGTCGTTTTCAAAGTTACTTGTACTTTATTCATGTTGTCGTTTTCAAAGTTACTTGTACTTTATTCATGTTGTCGTTTTCAAAGTTGAGATATGGTCCTGAATTCAAGTCAGAAAACTATTAAACCACGTGTCTTGATTAGCATAGTTTATTGATAGGGATATTCCATCCAAATAAAATGGTCGAGCAAATGTTTGCAGTAAACTTTTACCAGATTTAGCTTTAACAATTTTCTGACTAATTATGCATATTTCTTCTCTAGCTCAATATCAATTGTTTGACCTCGTTCGCAATAGTGGCTTCCGGATTTGGTATGAATGAGCAATTACACTAGAACAAGGATCTGGGACACGCGTCCTTCAGGTCATGCACTTTGGCCAACCAAGACGTTTTTAACGGCCCGCGGCGGGGTTAATGGTTCAGTGTGTGATAAGCGAGAACAAAGGTTTGCCAAGAATACAGGCCATTGTATACTGTCAGATAGGTTTTGATGGTTGCACCATTGACAGGTTGAAATACCTGAGTGACTTTTGATCGCAGTCTTTCCTATAATTGCCATGTTGACTACAAAGATGCAAGATAGGGTTAGGAGCACTCAAGACCATGGCTGATGCCGACTTGGAACAACGGCTACGGACTAGGCATCCTCACACTGTCAAGAACACAGTGTGAAAGGTTGTAACGCATCCAGAATGAAGGTATGCGACTGGTTCTGGGCTGCACTAGAGATACCCCGATTGTGATTATGTGGTACATTGTTAGAATTGTTTTCGGTGTCATCAAGACATAAACTGGCACAAGTCAAAGCCTATATGCGTGTCATCACAGACACGTGGCACCCTCTGCACAGTGGTATCTCAGACATCAAAGGAATCAAGAATCAAGATCGGGTCGTCATGGATGGCATGGGCTGAGACAACAATCGGACACGTCGCTCCAGCTGAGATGATAGCCAAAGGGGAAGAATGGGTCCACACTGGTGATTTAATTATAGAGTACCAGAGAGTCATCATAAGCTTAGGCAAGGAATGCAGAGAACGGAGCAACGAGAGAGCAGAGCACGAGGTAAATCAGCTGATAACTGAGAACACCCAGGAGAGTGACGCTGTCATATACACCGACGGATCAGTCGTGCGCAGTCAGACATCAGACTGGGGCTTCTCGGCTAGAGTGGGGGGAGAGGTCGTTGCTGAGCCCAGTAGGGCATACGTGTCAACAACCTCCAGCATCAGAAAGTACAGAAAGGATGGCTTAGGTACGAGTGGATAGCAGCTGTTGAGGCCTAAAATCTCCAAGTCTTGACATGGATCTACTGTCCTGCTCATGCCGGGGTTCAAGGCAATGAAAGAGCTGACATCATGGATTCACAAGCTCCCATCATGGGCACATTAGTGATGGGTAGAAGTGACATTTTGAAATCAATCAATGACCGCCTGCTGGATGAGGACACCGCAATAGGTGATGCTGCAATCCACAGACTGCAAAGTTTCGACATTAAACGAGGTTCGAGCGGAGTGGGGCGCCTGAGAGGACGCGCAGGAGAGTGTACAACCAGCGAGCTACAAGGACCATCAGCATCCATACCTTACGCCATTTGATAAGAGAGACTGAGCACCTATGGGTATGCCCGGAGTGCAGTGACGTCGATTCTTAGAAACATAAACAGATAGGTTTTGTCTTGTCTAAATCCACTTGTGCCGTGACTCGTCGTGGGGAGCCGTAGTTTTCTGTCTAGTGCCAGACGTGTCGCTGAAGTGGTCCTCATCTCATGACGATTTAGAATATCCGCACCGCCGAAGACGGATGTGTCGGACCGAAAGGTGCAAATATCGCAGCCAATCTGTAAACTAGCGACACAACGCATTCCATTCTCCGGACTACATCCTGCTACTTGCGAAGAACTGTACAGGCTTTGGTAGCGGGAGATTGAGAAAGAACGCAGAAGAGGAAGAAGAAGAATTTCCGCAACATTTCCCATCCATCTAGTTCTCGGTCTGCCACGGTTGCGAAAACCTGAACTTCGTGAGTTAAAGGCGCACAGAGGTAGTTGGTCAGAATACATTCTCATTAAATGGTCGAACCAATTGATTCTCACTTCATCAATATATTCCGAGCAGGGTCGTGCTTCAACTATTCTTCTCACATCTTTATTGCGCATTCTGTCTCTCCTAGTTACGTTGATTGTTTTCCGGAGGCATTTCATCGCGCATGTCGTGATCTTTCTCTCTAGAGTTTTTGTTAAAGTTCAAGTTTGGCGCTAGTAACAGAGAGTTGGCATGCATTTACTGCTGATTAGCATTTTTTTGTGGACATGTTTATGTTACGGTGTTTCAATAATGGTGACAGCTGATATACAATCGCATTTGCTTTTTGACACCTGATCTCAATTTCTTTATCTAAACCTCCATCCTGTGTGAAAACACAACCCAAGTAGATAAACTTCTGCACTTTGATCTTGGTCCTGTTTACAGTAATGTTCATGTTTTCATGCGATCTGCTTATCTGCATAGTTTCTGTTTTGGATATGTTAATTCTCATACTGTATCTTTCGGGGTCAAGATGCTGAGCAGCGCATGATCTGCAGTGGTCAGCGACCCATAGCTAACTGCTAGCATCAGGGCCAGCGAACCAGAGCTGTCAAGACCCTTCTACGCCTCCACGCGGTGATCTTGCATAACAGGCTGCAACAGGGCAGACTGGCTAAGGAGAAGGGATCGAAGAGGGAATGCTAACCCGGTACCCAAAAAATGGTTGCTGAAGTCGGATGTGTTGAATCGAAAGGTGCTATCTGGGAGTCACATTTGATCGGCGCATGACATGGAAAAGTCAGATTGAGAGAAACCGAATGAAAGCCAGAGAAAGAATGGCGATCATGAGGAAACTTGCTGGCACAAGCTGGGGAGCAGACGAAGGCATACTAAAGAAACTGTACACTGGAAGAGTGAGACCAGTTCTCGAGTATGGCATCGCGGCATGGACAACAGCAGCGAAGGCGAACTTCGATAAAGTTAACAAACTTCAAAACCAAGCTATGAGAATCATAACTGGTGGCATGAAGTCAACGCCAATTGTAGAACTTGAAAAGATTACAAAACTGCAATCCATGACCGACAGAAGAGACTGCAGAGCCCAGCTGCAGTCAGAGAAACTCCGAAGACTGACGGACCATCCAATGTACCAGAGGCTAAACAATTTGGGAACTGGGAAACTAAAGCGGAGAAACTTTGCAGAAATAGCCAAAGCAAAGATGCACGAAGACCCCATAAACGCACTAACAACACCAAAACCCATCACTACTGTACGAAAACCTACTTGGAGGCAGGACATATTTCCAGAGGTGGTAGAAAATATACCAGGTATTGCAAACAAAAACTGCCAGACCGAAAAAGAAAGGAGAGACACTACCCTAAGCTTCATAACGAAAAGCTACCCAAGCATGGACTGGACCCATGCATACACCGACGGTTCTGTAACAAACACTACACAGAACGGAGGGGCAGGAGCATTCCTGAACCTACCAAATGGCAGAAAAATAACACTGTCATTCGCTACTGGTAAGTACACAAGCAATTTCAGAGCGGAGGCAGAGGCACTGAGGGCGGCAGTGGAAGAAATGGCAACACACAGTGAAAATGAGAGCCATATAGTCCTGCTGACAGATGCTCTCGAAGTAGTCACAGCGCTAAAAAGCCAGAAAAACACTGAGCTTAATGACTTAAGAGCAGCACTCTGCATACTGTGCCAACAGTCCGCACCAAAAAGGGTAGTGGTACAGTGGGTTCCGTCACACTGCAACATCCAAGGCAACGAGGAGGCAGACAGACTGGCAAAAGAAGGTGCAAGGCTACCACAAATAGATACCAGTATGACGTACGAAGAGTCAAAACGGCTTATCAAAGCCAGGTACATGTCCAAATGGGAAACCGAACATACTGGTTACACCAAAAACGATGCCTATTACCAGTTGAACCGAAGAGAGCAGGTCGTTGTCTTCAGACTTCGCACTGGCCACAATAGACTGAGGTACCACCTATTCAACAAATTGAAGATAGGGTGTACCGACGAATGCCCGTGCGGTACTGGTAAAATGACTACTGAACATCTGCTGCAGAACTGCCCGACATACGGGGATCAGAGAGAGCAGATGTGGCCATTGCCAGTGGAACTGCAAGACAAGCTCTATGGTAGTGGCGAGAGTCTCAGGACGACCGCCGCTTTTTTCGAAAAAATAATGGTTGCTGTCTGACTGTGTACGCAGAAGAAGAAGAAGAAGAATCGAAAGGTGCAAATATCGCAGTCAAGCTGTAAACTACGACACAACGCATTCCGTTCTCTGGACTACATTCTGCTATTTAAACCCTTTCAGGGTTTGGTATCGGGAGATTGAGAACGAATGAAGCCAAGCTAAGCCATACTATGTCTTTCACATAGAGAGTTGAGCGCACTCAGATGTTGCTGCAGTCAGATAGGTAATCTACATTTATCCAAAACAGAACTCGCTGAAAAGGTGGAAGTTGACAAGAAATAGTAACAGCACCCTCTTAACATAACATTTGAACTTCATGGTAGAAATTGTATAAAAAACAGAACTACGATAGTCAAAGCAATATTCTAGAAAAAACAGATGTTAAGAAAAAATATAGAAGGAACCCTTACTTACGTATTTAGTCGCTCCTCTTCTACCTTGAGGTGTAGAGGTTTGCCAAAGAGTACGCCACACTGCTCTATACGCCGTCTTTTTCCTGGTCTCTTTCCAATCCAGCCCTCTGTCACTTAGAGACTGTCGTATCTTGTCTTCCCAGCGTACAGTGGGATGTACTGGGTGTCTGAATCCTTGACTTTTTACCCCAAAATGACCGCCTTGGTATCCGATCTTCTTCTATTCTACAGACATTGCCAAACCCCTGTAGTTGAGACTGCTCTATTCGTATCTACAGACATTGCCAAACCTCTGTAGTTGAGACTGCTCTATTCGTATCTACAGACATTGCCAAACCTCTGCAGTTGAGACTGCTCTATTCGTATCTACAGACATTGCCAAACCTCTGCAGTTGAGACTGCTCTATTCGTATCTACAGACATTGCCAAACCTCTGTAGTTGAGACTGCTCTATTCGTATCTACAGACATTGCCAAACCTCTGCAGTTGAGACTGCTCTATTCGTATCTACAGACATTGCCAAACCTCTGTAGTTGAGACTGCTCTATTCATATCTACAGACATTGCCAAACCTCTGTAGTTGAGACTGCTCTATTCGTATCTACAGACATTGCCACACCTCTGTAGTTGAGACTGCTCTATTCGTATCTACAGACATTGATAAACCACTGTAGTTGAGACTGCTCTATTCGTGTCTGAATTGGGCTGGGCTTTGAGATTGCTACAAATTGTCTGGTTATGGATCTTGTACCTTTTCGTCACCTGCACCACCTTTCTTAGATACCTCATTTCTGCAGTTTGTTGTTGCCTTTCTTGGGCTGTGGTCATTGCCCATGACTCCCATTTGTCAGGACATGCACATAGGTCGAGCGGTATACATACCTTGTTTTCCTGCTTATTTTTCTTTTGCTGAGGAATCCTCTGTTTATTGCATGGAAAAGTCTACCAGCTGCTGCCCTTCATGCAATTAACTCTTTTTTTATTACTTTTCTGCTGTATATTATCATTCCTAGATATTTGAAGTGGCAGACATGCTCCATTGGTCGTGTTCCCGGTGTTATCGTATGTCTCTTCTATCTCTTGCGATCACAATGATTTTTGTTTTGGAGTTGCTGATGTGCATCCTTTCTTCTTCAACTCTTCTTCCCAGACCTGCAAGTTGATCTGGAGATGTGCCTCGGATTTCGTGATCAAGGTTACGTCATCTGCAAATGCTAGCTCCGATATGCAACTTGGACTCATCTTCAAGTACCCTACTTCATACTTTTTTGTCCATTCCTTGCAGGCTTTGATGACTTCATCCACGCGGAGTATGAAAAGGTACGGTGATAGAATATCAATATGTCTTACTCTGCTAGTGATCCTGAACTCTCCTGACTTTTGATTTGATGACCGCACATCATTTCTGAATGTTTTATAGAAACTCTGTACCACAGATCCGAGGTACTGGGATATTCTTCCTTGTCAGGCACTCGCAGAGTTTGTCCCAAGGGACAAATTATAAAATATTAAATGCTTTTTCCAAATCCAAAAAGTAGAGATGCATCTCTTTATCACACCCGAGAGCCTTTTCACTCAGCAGTCTGAGTGTAAAGATAAGGTTTTGAGTACTTCTGTTTGCCCGAAACCCACATTGAGTCGAGTCTATACTTGGCTCTGCTAGACCTCTTAATCGCCGTTCTAGAATCCTAGAGTAAACTTCCCCTGGGACACTGAGAAGGGAAATACCTCTTATTTTCACATTGTCGATTGTCACCATTTTTAAATATTAGTATTATTATGGCAACCTCCCAATCTCTTTGTATCTTCTTGTGGTGCCAAGCTGCCTTAAGAATCTTCAAGAATAGGATCTCTCTTGCTGTTCCCATGTATGTAACCATTTCTGGTGTTATACCATCATGTCCTGCTGCTTTACCAATCTTAATTTTATCCAATGCATCCTTTAGTTCTTTGCAGCATTTAGTTCTATGCAACCTTTAGTTCTTCAATTGTGGTATTATCGTTCACCTCCATGGATTCCTTCTCTGATATTGGGATTGTCACTTCCAGAGCTTGATTTTCCTCCACTATAAAGATCTGAGAAATATTCTTTCCGTCTGTTCATTACATCTTCTGGGGCGGTCAGCAGAGCAGCTTGTTTATCTTTAACAAATTTCGCGGGGCCTTTCTTTTATTTCCCCGTGTTCTTTAGTGTCATGTAGAATAGTTTCTGGTTTTCTCCAGCATTATTTTCAAGTTTCTCTCCAAATTCCTCCCAGGATATCTGTTCAGCCTTGAGCTCAGTCTTCTTTGCTTCTGTTCTAAAATTTACATATTCTTTATATTTCTTTGTTTGTTCTTCTGTTTTCATAGCCTGTAGGTATTGCTTCTATGCCTTTTTCTTTTCTCGTATTATTCTTTTCACTTCTTCTGTCCACCATGGTGTACTCTTTCTCTTCCACTTTTATCTGGTTTGATCGTATGCCTCTACTGCAGCCTCTTTGAAGATGTCTTTGAATTTTACCCAGAGCATTTTCATATCTCCTTCCTATTCCTCTATCCTTCCTAATGCTGTTGTTATGAGCCCTTGGTATCACCTCTTAACATCTGGTTCTCTTAGTTTATAAGCCTTAATTTTATTTTCTCCTTGTGTTATTATAATTCTTGCTTGTTGTTGGTTGTTGCCTGGCTGGATAACTTTTTTCGATTTCACTTATTAATGTAACTAGGTTGTATACAGACTGTGCAGTCTTCTAAACCAGTATAAAGACGCTAAGTTAAGTTAACTGTTGTTCCAGTTGTCCAAGATTTCCTTAAAATAAAGATGTAAATGATAATATTGCTAGATGTGGCTTATGTTTGCCCAAAACTACTAATGGGCTAAGTTTATATACTGAGTCCAAGTCATTTCACATTTGTTGGCAATCTGTCTCATTTCTTTTAAAACTTCCATCAAATAATTTAGACAACGAATATTTATATATCTTCCTGCTAGCTGGGTGTGACCAATGTTAGAGTCCGCAAGAATAATTTGAAATTTTATTTTAAAATTAACAGCTGCAAGGGGACGATGATTTGAGTGGTCGTCAATGTCATACTTCAAAGTTGATGCCCATGTATCGAATTTTGTTGTTCTCATAGCGCAGAAAATAGCTATATACGTTGCAGTGATATTTGTAACATCGTCAGTATACAACATGTCTGTGTCAGGTAGACCAAAAATATGGTTTTAATATGAAAGTATCCCAAAATACCGCAACCGATCTAAATTTCACGCAACTCTCTGAAAAAAAAGAAGCACGATTGGGCGGGAACTGGCATCCCTGGTCACCAGTTAAAAACTGGAGATAAACCATGTAGTAGAGACTTGTTAGTTGGGAAGACAACTCATCTAAGAGAAGAAAGATTTTCACTCTCAACCAACAACTGCTTGACAGGTAGCATGGGAACAGTCAAAACATATGCGTTAACACCCCAATTTCCTTTCACCCCCATCAATTTTTTCCCATCAATCCAACACATGGTCTCTTTCTATTGTTAGGTTCCCCCCTGAGGATGTGCCATCTCCATCATTTTTCCCATCAATCCTACACATGATCTCCTTCTATTGTTAGTTTTCCCCCTGCCATCTCCATCATTTTTCCCATCAATGCAACACATCACGTTCTGTTGTTAGGTTTCCCCCTGAGGTCGTGTCCTCTCGAACCCTGGAGTGGTGTAATCCCAGTCTTAGCATGCTAACTCACTGTTGACTAGGTTACATACACACTCCACACTTGTTATATATGTTTTTATTAATGATAGTTTGTTATTACATCTGATATGGGTAAAAAAATAATTACCATACCAGAAACCACCATTGGGGATGAAGCATTAGAGACTTCATTGTATTTCATTGGTTGTTGTTGTTGAATGCCCACAACGGTTTCTACTTCTGTGTTCATTTTAAATCTCCCACAAGTCCTGAATAGGGCTTTGCAAGTAGCAGGATGTAATCCGGAGATATTTGCGATATTTGCACTTTTCGGTCCGACACATCCGTCTTCAGCAGACCAAGATGACTAACTTTATTCCTTTGTGCACCCTGAAAAAGGCGTAAAGTGGCGAGTCGTAGTAGCTTTCCTCACATGCCAAGCGTACTGATGAAGGTGGACCATTGTCCTCCAAGGCGATTGTGCTATACTTGGCTTGATCTGCGTGTTGCTCAATATTAAAAGGATCACGTCGATCCTCCACCTCGTTAGCCAGACTGCCATAATATATTCTGTTTCTAGGGAGAACTGTGAGAAGTGAGGTAGGATTCTAGGTGAGTATATTTTACCAGACCCCGACTAACATGCCTGATCTGTATATTTTGCCTGACCAGACGTTAGTCCCCTCTCCCCAAAAGTCTATGAGATTAAAGAGAAACTTCCTTGAATAAAAAACTAACTTTTAAATTCAAAATTGACAGACACAAGTTATGTTTAAGAATGTCTGAATTTATTGATACTGAAAATATAGCATAAAACAATGCCATTAGCATATAACAAGGTCAACATGCTACATTACATAAAATAGTTATTAAATTAAAAAAATAAGGCCTGCATGCTTAAGCAGATAACAGACATAGAAAAAAAAGATACAGTAAACTTGTACATGATGTCATTCATCTTGTAGCATGTCCTTTATAGAACATCGCTCCCATCACAGTCTGTCTGAAAGAAACTCTTTCCCTTGCCAAAACTCCAGCCTCCGCAACAGTCATACCCAGGCATTCCTGGATATCTTGGTGCCATCGTCTTCTTGGTCTACCCCTTCCTCTTTTACCCAGCACTATACCTTCCATCGCTATACTCTCAAGACCATTGTGGCTCTTGATGTGACCAAAGTATTTGCATTTTCTGGCCAAAATGGAGTTGATAAACCAGTTCTCCTGTATGCTCAACTGTTGCCAAATGTCTATATTTGTCTTTTTCTCTGTCCAGGGTATTCTGAGGATCTTTGTGTTACATTTTGACTCGAAGAATTCAATTCTTTGTCTATAAATTTTGGTAATTGTCCATGATTCGCGGCTATAAGCTGCCACAGGAAAAACACAGGCTCTCAAGACTTTTACTTTTATCGTTTTGTTGGTGCTCTGCCATAATTTCTTCAGGCTGTTCAGTCTCTGCATTGCCATGGCTAGTCTTCTTTCTTTCGATCAGTCGCCATTTTTGTCAATTCTGGAGCCCAGATATTCAAAATGCATGACCTGATCTATTTCCTCACCACCCACTATGAATTTATGTTGACATTGTGTTTTGTCGGTGGTCATTATTTTTGTTTTATTTATGTTCATAAAAAGGTTTTCATCTTTACTGTGTCCATTTACGGCTGAAATTAGCGGCTCTAGCCCTTCTGCACTTCTTGATAGTATCACTGTGTCGTCTGCGTATCATGACTCTGGAATCTCGCATCCGCCAATTGTAAAAGTATCAAGACTTTCAAAATATGATGTACATATATTTATTATGTCTGACTAATATGATTGTTAAAATAGATATTTGTCAGTTAGCTACATGTGTAGCTTCCATGTCTCATTCCCCAAGAAAAGACAGTGTGTCCAGAGGATAGATTTGTGTCTCAAAATACAAAGATAGTTCCATAGAAGATTTGCCCATTGGGCGTGAAGTTTTGAAGATATCCTTAGGTTAGCTCTTCAATTTTACAATTTTAGAAGGTGAGGTTGATGCTAGGCTAACATCATGGTCAGGACCAACATACTGACTAGAACCTCCACTTCCCATCCACGTCAGGGGCTGAAGACGCAGTACAGTGAATGAGCTGCCAGTGACCCATAGCTGGCTGCTTGCATGAAGGTCAGCGAGCCAGACCCTATTCCGCCTCCAAAGGCAACCCTGTAAACAGGTCACACTAGTGTAGTCTTGCTAAGAGAATAAGGATTGCAGTGGGAAACCTGGTCCCAAAAAAAGCCAGCTGAAACTGGATGTGTTAGGTTGAAAGACGCAGATATCACAGCCTCGCTGCAAACTACCACACAACGTCCTTTTTAGAATGGTAGCTGAAGAATAAGAACATCCACAACATGCATCTGAATCAGTCTGTGTAAGGAGCTGGTGTGGGCTAGTGGTTAAGTGACACGGCTCACAATCCGAAGGTGCTAGGTTCGCTCCCCATCACAGCACCGGCCATTACCCCGGGGAAGTTAACCCTTAGAAAATGCAGGAGGAAACAGACCCTTACATAAAATGCATGCCGAAGTCGGATGCACTGGGCTGACAGGCGCAAAAAAAACATAGCGCAACGTACACTACCTTGGAAAATTGAGAAATTAAGGCAAATGCGGGGGGGGGACAACAACAAAAAATCAGCCTGAGTATGTTATGGCAGTCTTGTGGTGAGCTTACTGAGGAGCCTCACATTGCACTACAGCCAGGAGAACCTCGGTCGACCTTCTCAAATACTTCTCAGAATGTGAGAGAATCCACTGCAACCGCTTCCAATGAACATCATCAAGATTACATAATTCAAGTATGAGTGGCATTAGCAACAACAATGGCAATCTGGCTGATGTCAGAACACTACTTAATTTTGCGTTTTGGATTCCATTGGAGCACATAAGCGCACCTGTCACCTTCTACGTATTCCTATTTTGGGACATCTTCATGTATTCCACCCATGATACTCATGTTTGTCAGTGACAAAACAATAGAAAACACAAAAATACATATATGCTATCCACAAATAAAAACAGTGGTCTCGAGGTAAGGTGTCCGCCTCGGATGCCAAAGGTCGTGTGTTCAAATCGAAAAGAGTAGGCTGAACGGCCGCTGCCAGGACAAAATTAAAACTAAAAATCTCCCCAAGTTATTTGTACCTTTCCCTGGGTGGTTTGTTTAAAAGCAGCTATAGATGGCGCCTAACTGGCTGCAGGTCTACTTAGCTCTAGTTATTGAGTCTCTTAAGATGGACTCACACATCAGTAAAAAAAACCACCCTCCAAGAAACTGGTTGTATACACAGACTCTGTAGAGTCTTCTAAACAAGTATAAAGACGTTAAGTTAAGTATATGGGTGTGAAGGCTGACGTCAGGGGAAACATATTGACTTCATGCCCCGCAGTGCACTTGAAAATAGGATGTATCACATATCTGACCAATAAGGGTGGGATCCCCAAAGTGTAAACTCACTGAAAAGCCTTGTATTGTACTAAAGCGAGAAAGATCCAAGTCCACCTTCTTTAGTACATCCCAGGATGTGAGATCCATCAAATCAAAGCCCATCAATTATGCCGCCAGCAAGTCGTGGCCCTGGAAACAGGCTGCACTAGTGTAGTCTGGTTAAGAGAATAGGGATCACAGTTGGAAGGAAAACCCGGCACCCCCCCAAAAAAAAACAAGTTAAATCGGATGTGCCGAGCCGAAAGGTGCAGATATCCCAAACTCGCTGTAAACTATCACACAACGGGGATGTTCGGATTACTTAACATTTTTTTACTGGTCTAGAAGACTATGCAGAGTCTGTAAACAACCAGTTTAATTTACATTTCCTTGCTCTAAATGCTATGTGCATCCAATCTATTCTTAAATGCATTAATTGTCCCTGCCTCCACTACTTCTTGTGGCAATGCATTCCAAGCATTCACCACTCTCCAACTAAAATATGTTTCCTAATATTGAATCTGGATCTTTCATTAGTTAATTTGTAGTTATTCCCTCTTGTTCTTGTAGGTTGTTGTATTTTGAAAAACTTGTTATAGTCTCATTTAACCTTTCCTGTGATTATCTTATAAACCTGTATTAAGTCACCTCAAATTCTCTTTTCTAGACACTGTAAGCCGGTTTTTCTTGAGTCTTTCCTCATAACTCCCACTATCAACTTTGTCGCCTTTTTTGCTTCCTTTCCAGCATGATTATATCCCCTCTACAATAAGGACTCCACACCTGTACACAGTAATCCAATCTAGGTCTAACTAATGCTTTATACAGTTTGACTATCACTGATTCATGAAACAGCAAGTAAGTTATCCCTAAGGAACGTAAACTCATTTTGAAAAATGGTGCTGAAGTTGGATACTCTGCTCCGTTAAGGTGCAAAGCATTCTGCCCTAGAAATCAAGGTGAATAAAAAATTGTTAAAAAAAACATCTCACAGTATTATGAATTGTTTGTGTTAATCTTTGTTTGTCCATGACTAATGTTTCTGTGTGTCTCTCTCTCTCTCTCTCTTGTCAATTTCTGAATATTATCTATCCAGTGGATCCTTGGTTTTGAGTATAATGTTTCAGCAGCCTGTTGATTTTTATCACATAACTGCACCATCTGAATTTGTGTGTTTTTACAACTGTAAAATAGTCTTTATACATTGACTTGACATAGCCGCTCATCTTCCACCAAAGGGTGTAGAGGTTTTAATTTTTTCTTTAAAAAAAATAAATTCAAATAGCTTATATTTTCTACAGGATGGAGTAACCGGTCCCATGCCCAACCCTTGTTAGTGGCATCTTATGACATGACTGGCAGGTTACAGTGTTATTATTCCTTGCTGCTCTTTCAGTCAAATAAGTATTTTGTTTACATGCTGCATGGCATATTTGGGATATAGTGTTTGGTCAATATTTTCTTGACCAACACCATACTAGGTGTGATGTGGTCAGCATCCTGCTGACCAGCTTTACTTCCCAGACTTGTTCTGGTACCAAATGTTTTAGGCTGGGCCAACCAAACAGCTGTTTGTGATTTTTTAAAATACCCAGCACAAAATGGGGATCAAACCAAAACACATGGTCCTATATTTTGTTAGACTGTATTCCAAATGCTGACATTTGTACTTTGTAAATCAATCTCTAGACAAAATAAAACAAATTTTAACAGCAATAAAGAACTAACATTTAAAGTAGTATAAAATATCAATTTTAAATGCCCTCCAAATAGACATAAGCCCACAACTGTTGACTAACAAAAGCTATAAAGTGTATACTCCTGAAGCAACTGAACACAATACTGAAAAAATATACCCAAAATGTCTATTGTGAAACCTAGAGTTTCTAAATACCTGTCAGAGCTATTCTTCCTTCTTTAGAACAGATGCCTTGGTAATTGAATCTATCTTCAGAACGTCCTTTCTTAATTTCAGTAAGTCATTGTAGACGTTCCTGTTTAAAACCTGTGATGCACATAGTACACCCATTATGAGAGCAGAGACAAATCCACATGTCAGGATGTCTTGACCTGGTAAAAATGTATTCAAAAAAATAAAACTCAATTCCAGAAAGTAAATAATTGGATAATTTAGGAGTTTATTCCATTCAAAAATCAATATTCAATTAATATTGTTGTTTGCTACTGACACTGAGTTTTTGACTATTGTTCCTTTGATAGTGAGCTCTTCTGTATTGGCTCCTGTCTTCCTACTCATCATCATGTATATATTTTTATTATGAATACTTTAAGTGATAGATAATTTCATTCTGTGTCTTTCGATCTATGAATCATAATTTTAGCTCAATTTAGCATTTATTGAATTTTTTTGTGGTAAAATAAAATTATTTGTAAAACGAAGTTACTGAGCTTGCCTTAGACATTAAACTTTTACACCCTAAGTCTTGAAACAGAAAAGGTGTATTAATGAAAGCAGAGAGATAATTATTGGCCTCACTTAAATACTATTTGCATACAAAATAGATTTAAATGGTGTTTTAGTACAAACAAATTGTGGCAGATTGCATTGAACAAAATAATAAATATGGTTTCCGAAAAAAAATGCATTGGACATGTTACGTTGAAATGGGTTGAGACACAAACCCAATACATTAGGCATGACTGTTAAAGGTTAAACAAGACAAGGACAAAGATAAGGGCAGCCAATACACATCTATATACCTAACACAAAATCTTAATAACGGTTAAGAAGTAAATTTGTTGTTTTAACATCCTCCACAATGAAAACAAAAACAAACCTGTCAAATAAAGTCCTTTAATGTCAGTCTGTGGGCGTAGTTTACTGACCACATCTGCTGAAAAGCGTTCCTTGCCCTGATCCAGGCCATATATCTCACCTCTAGGACCACCCAAGTAGTACTGGTTGGTCACAGGTGTGCCTACCTCCATTAGAACTTTCTGAAGATAAATTTGTTACAAAATGAGACTATTATATTTATAATATAATTTGTACATCGACATCCAATTCTTTTCTTCTTCGGCATTCGTCCTGAAAAGAACATTGTGGTATAGTTTACGGCAAGGCTGCAATATCTGCAACTTTCAGCTTGACATCCGATTTCAGCTGGCTTATTTAGTACCGGGTTTGCTAAGAGTTTAAAGACGGTTGACTGCTGCCGAGTTTCTTTGTTCGGTCATGTTGTATAGCTGGGCTAGGAAACCCCTGCCCACAAGATACTACACAAGACGTTTCTCAGCGCCAAAGGTCTTCCCCCAATCTGCTGGAGGCGCAGAAGAAGCTGGCTTCGCACAGTATGGCTCCAGCAGATAGCAACCTCTACCTCCGCTCTGGACGAGGCCTGGAACCATGATGCAGCAGTGAGTCATGGATGTGGCCGACCGACACAATGAACTTCAGACGTCTAAGCAAACATTATTATTATTATTATTTGCCTTCCCATTGCGCAGCAGTGAGTCATGGATGTGGCCGACCGACACAATGAACTTCAGACGTCTAAGCAAACATTATTATTATTATTATTTGCCTTCCCATTGCGCAGCAGTGAGTCATGGATGTGGCCGACCGACACAATGAACTTCAGACGTCTAAGCAAACATTATTATTATTATTATTTGCCTTCCCATTGCGCAGCAGTGAGTCATGGATGTGGCCGACCGACACAATGAACTTCAGACGACTAAGCAAACATTATTATTATTATTATTTGCCTTCCCATTGCGCAGCAGTGAGTCATGGATGTGGCCGACCGACACAATGAACTTCAGACGTCTAAGCAAACATTATTATTATTTGCCTTCCCATTGCGCAGCAGTGAGTCATGGATGTGGCCGACCGACACAATGAACTTCAGACGTCTAAGCAAACATTATTATTATTTGCCTTCCCATTGCGCAGCAGTGAGTCATGGATGTGGCTGACCGACACAATGAACTTCAGACGTCTAAGCAAACATTATTATTATTTGCCTTCCCATTGCAATCCCTATATCTTGGGCCAGACACACTAGTGTCTAGTGCAGTCTGTTGTCAGGTGGAGGCGGATGATGGTCTTGGTGAGCTCTGGTTCACTGACCCTGATGCAAGCAGCCAGCTATGAGTCACTGGCTGCCGTCAGTTCATGCACTGCTGCATCTTGGCTTCATATTCTGTTCTGAGGTATTGCTCAGAGCACAGTCATCCGCAAATAAGAGTTCATGTATTATATTGCACACCACCTTAGTTTTGGCATTACTATGAAGGGATTACTATTATAGATTTTCTATAAAGCACAGGATGTGAAAACAAAAATGCAGTAATATTTTGTGAGTGTTGTGTATTTGTCTTAGTATTCCTGACCTGATCCAAGAATACATCTCCCCTCTAGGGGACGCCAGATAGTACTGGCTGATAACAGGTGTTTTTACCTGCATATGAACCTTCTGTAGATTAGTTCTTTACAATTTGAAACTATTATAGATCTTCTATATAGCACAAGAATATAAAACGGAAGTTACCTACTTGTCTTAGTAGATCACTAAATTTGTCAATCTGATCAGCATTTGGTCTACAAACGGTTTGATAGGACAAACTAAACGTCAATATCATAATTTACTATTAAACTTCTCCACACCACATGTGCACATGAGAGTTAAGCAACGCAACATTTAGCTTTTGAAAAGACAGTAATTCAAGAGGGTCACTATAGCTGAGAGGTAAGGTATGCCTCTCAAGAAATGAAAGTCGAAATGGTGGGTGTTCAAATCTTGCAAGTTTCAAGCATCCTGTGGTCTCAAGGTGAGATTGGTGTCTGGTCATCAGAGATGGACAACATACTCTGAGACACTGTATACAAGTCGTGAACAAACTACCAGGGGGACTCAGTGGTCTCGAGGTAAGGTGTCCACCTGGGGTGCTGGAAGTCGGGAGTTTGAATCATGGTGGAGACCGGGATTTTTTTATGTGGATCTTCTGGTAAAAATTCCCCTGATCTCTGGGTAGTGAGATCAGTCTCCAGTGTTCAGTGTCGAGCACATTAAAAATTCCTTGGCAGTTGGAAATAGAAAAGAGTAGACTTAACAGCCGCTGCCCAGACAAAAAATCAAGTTAAAAATCTACCCAAGTTATTTGTACCTTTCCCCAGGTGGTTTGTTAGGAACAGCTACAGATGGCGCATAACTGGATGCGGGTCTACTTAGCTCTAGTGTTTGAGTCTATTAAGATGGACTCGCACATTGGTTAAACTACATTCCAAGAAACTGGTTGTATGCAGAATTGTAGAGTCTTCTAAATCAGTATAAAGACATTAAGTTAAGTTAACATAAAAGAACCTTCGGCAGTTGAAAATCGAAACAAACAGGCAGTTAGCTGCTGTCTGAGCAAACATGCTAAAGGTAATTAAATTTCTACCCATTATCCAAGACTGAAAAGTTGAAGTGTCAAAGACCTAATTTCTTCAAGAAGTTTCTTCTTCTTTTTGTCCAAGTGCAAATTACGTTATACCACATTTTACAGTTTGGCAATTATAGTTGCTCTTTCAGCCTAGAGGATCCTCTTTCTGCAAGTATTTTTGGGGATGTTAACTCACCTAGCCTTTGGCTATCAACAGACACAAGGTAGCAGTGACATCAATTTTCCTTCCTCCAGATGGCTGGCTGGCTTGGCTTCATTCGTTCTCAGATGACTGCCTGGCTTGGCTTCATTCGTTCTCAATCTCCCGCTACCAAGCCCTGAAAGGGCTTTAAGTAGCAGAATGTAGCCCAGAGAACGGAATATGTAGTTTACAGCTTGACTGCGATATTTGCACCTTTAAATCCAAATTCAGCAGACATTTTTTCAGTACCGAGTTAGCCTTCCCTCTTCGATCCATTCTCATTAGCAAGTCTGCTCTGTTGCAGCCTGTTATCCAGAATCACCACGTGGAGGTGTAGAAGGCCCTGACACTAGCAGCCAGCTATGGGTCGCTGACCCCTGCAGCTCATGCGCTAGTATCTTGATCCCTCTCATATGGTTTATGGACTTAATCTGTCCAGAGAATTTTGGTTTCAAAGTCCCAGAGATTCACACTTCACCCTTTCTCCTTAACTTAACTTAACAACTTTATACTGGTTTAGAAGACCCTGCAGAGTCTGTATACAACCAGTTTCATTTACATCACCTTGCTCTAAAAGCTATGCGCATTCAATTTATTCTTAAATGCATTAATTGTCCCTGCCTCGACTACCTCCTCTGGCAATGCATTCCAAGCATTCCCCACTCTCTGACTAAAAAAATATTTCCTTATATCTAATCTGGACCTCTCTTTAGTCAACTTGTAGCTATGCCCTCTTGTTATTGTGGGTGGCTGTATTTTAAAAAACTGATCATCTTATAAACCTATATCAAGTCACCACGAATTCTTCTCTCTTCTAGACACTGTAGGCCGGTTTTTCTGAGTCTTTCCTCATAACTGTAATTCTGGAATCCCACTATCAGCTTTGTCCTGTTAATAGGTAGTCCAAAAAAAGAAAAAGAAACCAAGAGCTGAGCTTCAGTTAAAGACTATGTTCTGCACATGCTTTGGGCTCATTTAGTTAGGAATGACAGTTTTCCTATACTCCCCTCTGTGTGTTTGACACCATTGGGACCCGTGTAGGAAGCTGAAATGTCAAGAACAAAAATGACAGTATACATTATATACCTTTCCATCGAGCTGTGGGAAGAGGTCAACACATTGTTGCCAAAGCTTTCTGCCAATGGCATCCTTGATGCCTTCATAACGATCACCACGGTGTTTTAACTTCTCATTTTGCCATTCTTCAAACCATTCCCATTTTGAAAACGTTATAATCAGCACAGAGCTCTTCCCTAAATGTCAAAGATACAAGAAAATTTAATATTTCACATAATAAATTGTACTAATAGTTACAAAATATATGAAATACAATCAAATTTAAGACAACAAAAAATTCAACATTTCACTAAAAAAAGGTCTTACAAATGACAAGGATTTTTAAAAAAAAGTCACCTTAATTTTTATATTAACAGAAATGAGATCAAGACAAGTAGCACAAGAGCTGCAGCGGTCAGCGACCCATAGCTGACTGCTAGCATCAGGGCCAGAAAACCAGAGCTGCCAAGACCCTTCTACACCTCCATGTGGTAATCCTGGATAACACGCTGCAACAGAGCTGACTGGCTTAGGAGAAGAGATCGAAGAGGGAATGCTAACCCGGTACTCAAAAAATGCCTGCTGAAGTCGGATGTGTCGGACCAAAGTGTGCAAATATCGCAGTCAAACTGTAAACTACTACACAACGCATTCCGTTCTCTGGACTACATTCTGCAACTTAAGCCATTTTCAGGACTTGGTAGCAGGAGATTGAGAACGAACATAGTCAAGTCTTCGTCAAGTCATATTAACAGAATATGTCATGTTATGGTTATTTTGGTTACCGGTACTCATCATATCTATCAAGTGCCTGCTACTTTATCTTGTCCTTTATTCGCTTTTTATGAAACATAAGGTGGTCACTAAGTTGACCTATTTCTGGAAGCATTTAACACAGCGGTAATTTCTGTATAAATTTCTTTTACAATGAGATTGCTAGCCCCATGCAAACCCTCTTTAGTTGTCTTTTACAACTACTTGGAAGGTTAATGGTTTTATTCCTTGTTCCCTAGGATATTGTTCTTCTTCTGCGTTTATCCTGAAAAGGACGTTAGTGATGTATCGTAGTTTATAGTGAGGCTACAACATCTGTGCCTTTTGACCCGTCACATCTGATTTCAGCACACACAATTTTTGAACCAGGTTTGCGTTCCCTATCACTTAGCCAGACAAAATGGTTGCAGTTTGGTTCTAGAGTCGCCACTTGTGAGACGGAATAGGGCCTTGGTCAGTTTTGGATCACTGACCCTGATTCAAGCAGCTCGTTCCCCACGATCAAAACTGCTGTAATAATATTTATTGATTCACATTTTCGCATCAAGTGAAGCATAAGGCCAGCACAACTGCAGATTCCTTTACAGGAAGTCTAAGTATTTTGTGCAGTGGTGGTTTCAATAGCAATGGTTTTACAAGATGAAGGTGCTAGCCTCATCCACAATCTTTTTTATTGACCTTTTACAACATGAGTAGAGCTTACAATGACCCAATACTTTCCATCCAGGTATCACTTCGGTGGTAAAAACATGTTATAACAATAAAACAACTCAGACCCCCAACCCATATAGTTTCTTCTTCTTTGTTTGTTCTCAATCTCCCGCTACCAATCACTGAAAAGGGCTTTGCAAGTAGCAGGATGTTGTCAGGAGAATGTAATATATGTCATAGTTACAGCTTGACTGCGATATTTGTACCTTTCAGTCCGACACATCCAACTTCAGCAGGTGCTTTTGAGTACCGGGTTAGCCTTCCCTATTTAATCCCTTCTACTTAGCCAGTCTGCTCTGTTGCAGTCTGTTATCCAGGATCACTACGTGGAGGTGTAGAAGGTTCTTGGCAGCTCTGGTTCGCTGGTGGCCTTGACACTAGCAGTCAGCTATGGATCGCTGATCGCTGCTTTGCTCAGCAGCTTGATCCCCTTATAGTTTTACTCTATAATTATCAATCAGCCTATTAACTTCCATATGACATATGGCAGTGAATCATGGACAATTAGCAAGCAAGCGCTTAGATATTTGGAAGCAACGGAGATATGGTTTTACAGAAGAATGCTGCAGATCCCATGGACTGCAAAGAAAACTAATGATACAGTACTCGAGGAGGCACAAACACAAAGACAACTTATTGCAAGGATCAGAACAAAACAGTCATCCTTTTTGTGGGCCTGTTATGAGAAGAGGCGGCTTGGAGCACACTGTGACAACAGGAAAGATAGCAGGAAAGAGAGACAGAAGAAGGCCAAGAGAGAAGATGCTGGACAGCTTGAAAGAATGGCACGGGCGACAATCAACAACAAAGTTGGTAAACGACACACATGATAGAAATGGATGGAGGTCCATGATTGCCAACAGAAAGGACACCTAATGATATGATAGTAAGTTCCATCAATGCGATTTAATGTATATAAGTAATGACTTCACTAGGACAAACATAAAACGGACAAAACCCACGTCACAGTTACAAGGCCTTCGTCAAGGACAAAGAACAAATGGAAACAATGAACAAGTCACAACAAAAAACAAGACACAATATATGACAGCGATACAAACAGATCACACATACCTGGGAACTTCTTATCCCATTCAGGATCCTTAGCTGAGGGGAATGAAATAAAAGCAAACGGAATTTCAGCTGTTTCAACATCGTCAACCTCCAAGCTGAGATATTCTGGAACTGCCTTGTTAACATCATCTCTGCAATAACAACTTAACTATAATGATGGCTGAAACTTGTGAAATTGAATAACAATAATAATAATAAATTAACAACTTAATAATAATCATATATATAACTTGTGAAATTGAATAATAACAATGATCGCGTAGACGTCAAAGGACCATTGCATCGATCGACCGCCACAATGTCCAACTGATGTTCATGTGTAGCGTATTGGCCGAAATCCCTACAGATTCCCCAGGTGGAGCCAGGATCTCCGCTGCCTTGAGATGAGAGCCGGGGAGAGTGTATTAAACCAATGTTTGTGTCAGTCTCTCCGTGTCTGTCCATGTCAAACTCCCTGTTTTTCCATGTCCCGCCGTCGAGACTACTGATTGTGTCTACCCTTGCTGTGCTGAGAATATGAGGTTGGGAGAGGTATCGTGTAGCCTCCTGTGGAGGGAGGGGCGGGTAGGAGGAAGTCGGCTTCAGTTCTAGCAGAAAGGTCCTTGAGCAGTGGTAACCTGCACTGAATTCTGGTGTGCAGTTAAGCGGAACGTTAAACTCCATCATGAACTGGTCTTCCATGGCTTAAGCCAGGCTTGACATGCAGTGAAATGCCGCATAACTAACAGGATAACCAATCGAAAGCACATCAATTCCATAGAATAAAGTCCCTGATACCACCCAGTGAAGGGGTTGTGAAATATAATCCGAACAGGAACCACCAAACATCGGAAAATGACACAAACACCGAAGAAGCGAATCAAGAACACAGCCGTTAAGGCACGGTCATCTTACTTTGTTCAAAATTGAATAACAATATTAATAATAAATTAACAACTTAATTATAATCATAGATATAACTTGTGAAATTGAATAACAATAATAATAAATAAACAACAATATTAATAATAAATGAACAACTTAATTATAAATCATGGCTATAATTGTGAAATTTAATAATAATAAATTAACAACTTAATTATAAACATAGATGTAACTTGTGAAATTGAATAACAATAATAATAAATTTACATTTTTTTTTGTGGTTTGCGTTTGTCTTATTTCTCTATTCTCCAAGTCGGTGTGCGTTGCACTATGTTTTTATTTTGTGCCTGTTAGCCCAGTGCATCCAACTTCAACATGCAATTTATGTAAGGGTCTGCTTCCTTATTCATTTTCTAAGGGCCTGCTTCTCTGGGGTAACGGCCAGCATTGTTATTGTGGAGCGAACACAGCACCTTCGGATTGTGAGCCTTGTCACTTAACCACTAGTCCATGCCATCCCCTAACTTACTGATAATAATGGCTGAAACTTATGAAAATGAATAACAACAATAATTATACATTTACAACATGCCCAAATACCAGGGCCCAAAAGGGAGACAGGGAATAGCGATAATATAACCTGCCAGGAATGTCTTAAAAATAGACTTAGGAGAGTTTATCAAACTTTAAATCATGAAAACTTCAATAGATATAGAAGGTCAACATTTGATGACTGGGCGTACATTTTGAAGGCATATGCTCCACAGGGAGATAAAATGGTTTAGGTTGAGCAATTAAACTCACGAGAAAAGAAAATATAACTGACAAGAGATTGTTAAAACATTATAAATGGTTCCTTTATATCATCAACTGCATTGGTTGTCATATTGTTTGCCATAGATATGTTTGATCATCTGGCCATATTCTTTTTCTTCAACTTTTGTCCTTTCGTAGTTTACAATGAGGCTGCGATATGTGCGCCTTTCGGTCTGACACATCAAATTTCAGCTGGCATTTTTGGCTACTGGGTGTGCCTTCCCACTGTATTTCGTATTTTCTTAGCCAGCCTAGTGTGTCTGTTTCCAGGGACACCTCTTGGAGGTGAAATAGGATCTTGGTCAGCTCTGGTTCGCTAACCCTGATGCAAGCAACCAGCTATGAGTCGCTGGCTGCTGTCAGCTCATTCACTGTGCTGCATTCTCAGCCCCCACATCTAGCCATATAATAATACATATGCAAGAGAGATACCTGTTGGTGAAGTCTGCAGTCTCCATGTAACTTTTTGTTGGATGCCACATTTTCTAGCTATGTAGCAGGGATGATTTAGTGCTCAACAGATAGTCGAGGGGTAAATGCGTTTGCCTCTCAAGAAATTAAAGCGCGAAACAGTAGGGTTAAGAACCCTACAATTTTCAAGTGTCCTCTGTCTCAAGGAAGGTGAGACCAGTGTCTAGTCATATTGGAGATTGACGAAAAAACACGGAGATCCTGTGTAAACGCTGTGCATGTAAAAGAACCTTTGGCAGTTGAAAATCTATAATATTAGGCCTGCTGTCCAGGCAAAATTGTAAAAAGAAATTATATGAAATTTCTATCCAATACACAGTCTACCTGCTCCGAGGCCTAGTAAGCAGCAGGAAGTGAGCGTTGCAAAATAAAGGACATACTACGGATAGCCTTTGGCAACCTGGCAGCAGGCATAACCTGCCTATTTAAATACCAGGATTCCAAGTACGTAAGTAGTATAAGCTGAACAGCTTAAATTGATTGTCAACTGGCCTATAAATTAGTATTATTATAGGATTACTTCACTGAGGAGAAGCACGTAGTGTAGGGGTGTAGGGGTGTAAAACAAGCGCAAGCTTGGTTTGAAAGTTTGGTACAGAAAGGATTGTCAAAATTGCTGCACTGCAAAAACGGCCATAGCGGACCGCATACAATAATACTTTACAAACAGATAATACACACTCATCCATACACTGGCCAATATGTCCTTATATAACCTACAAGACTACGGCCTGCGGTTGAGAGGGGATGGGGTTGCGCCTTCGCAAGTAGAATACATAATGGCAAACCTTTAAACCTACCCACACACAAAAAATTACTTTACATAATTATACATATTTTGTTTTTCTGGACACGAGAGTTCAAGCAACTTACGTTTCATACAGCCAGACATTGCCAGCTGGCAGCTTCAACTCACTGGAACTACCTTCCAAGCCAATGAATGCAGTGATGAAAGAGCCACTCTGACCCACCTTCTCAATCAAAGGGTAAATACCTTTTACACCACAACAAAAATAGTAAGGAATATAAACATAACAGAGAAGATAATCTCATACGAACTGAAAAATATCAATTAAAACCATCTAAATAGTGTCCTCTACTTAAATCACCGAGTAAAAAATTGTTGCTTATAAAACATTTGTTTGTAAATGAAGACAATCAAATTGTAAATATGGAACCAAAGATGCAACAGTGAATGAGATGACAGCAACCTGCGACTCATAGCATCAGGGTCAGCGAAGCAGAATTGACCACAACCCTATTCCGCCTCCAAGTGGTGCAATTGGAAACAAGTTTCTCTAGTGTAGTATGCCTAAGAGAATAGGGATCGCAGTGGGGAGACAAAACCGGTACCCAAAAAAGTCCACTGAAACTAGATGTGTCAGGCTGAAAGAGGCAGATATTGCAGTCTCGCTGAAAATTATGACACAATGTTTTCTTCAGGACAAACGCCAAAGAAGAAATTGTTAATATTGTCATAAGGAATAAAAGCTTCCTTACGGTAGCTATTCAGCTCTAGGAGATGTGGTGACCTATTCCCTTTCTACTTGCCTTGCCTTCCGTAACTCGGAGTCAAGTACACATTTTACAGTTGGGTATATTGGAGCACTATAATGTTATCTGCTCAATAATAATTTAGGGTACCTCAACTAGTGGCGAATCCTCCCCTCATCAGAAGGGCATTTTAGGGTTTCTTCAGTTTAGTCTGTTAAGTAATTTGATTTGAATATTTTTTAAACAACTTTAATTCAAGTTTTAAAATCCATCAATATTTGCTATTGTTATTTAAATTTGTAAAACACTATAACAAAATAATGAATGTAAATGTATATATACTAGACAAAATCACAGATTTTTAGTTCAATTTGGAATGCACCTTTTGAGTCATACAATCTTGAATGAGATTTTCACATTTGGTGAAAAGCGTACACAAATATAGTGAGGACAGACAAGGCAAAGATGAAACCTTAAGTTATTCTAGAACAACAGCAAATTGAGAAAGTCACAAGTTTTGAGTGCCTCAGCGCTATTAAAAGCAACAATGGAAAATTGCCTGACGGAAGTGAGCACAGACAAGGCAAAGATGAAACCTTAAGTTATTCTAGAACAACAGAAAATTGAGAAAGTCACAAGTTTTGAGTGCCTCTGCGCTATTAAAAGCAACAATGGAAAATTGCCTAAAAGAAGTCAGAAGAAGAATGGCTATGACAATTCAGAGGTTGAATAAAATAAGAAACTTATGGCAGAACTAATAAAAGGAAGAACACACTTGCATCTTGCTAGTGGCAACGTATGGATGTGAAACGTGGACCACCACACAAACAAGAAAAGGATTGAATCTTTTGAACTAAAATTCTACAGAAGAGTGCTCAAAATACAACGGATAACAAAAAAGAAAAATGCAGATATCCTAAAAGAACTCAATATCTATGAAAATTGGTTAGTAAACTATATCTTGTCCAGAAATCTAAATTATTTTGTCCACATCAAAAGCCATAATGGCTTGGAGAGAATGATACTGGAGGGTATGGTGCCGGGAAAGTGGGGCAGAGGCGGACTGAGGAGAAGATGGACACAAGACATCACAGAGATTGTGAAGATGACAGCTACAGAGGCTGGAGTTCTGGTCTGAGATCAAGTCTTACAAATCGGCATGCTACATGATAATGATATATATATTTTACCAACTTTACAAAAAATTTTATTTTTATTGTTTTAAAATGTACACTCTTCATAGTTTTCACAGGTTAAGTGTGCTTTCTTTAAATAATCTAGGACTGACTATTTTGTCCGTTGATGTGTACTGAATTTATGGCTTCTGATCTGTGATTTTCATCAAAAATTATCATCATTCCTCATTACTGCCATAACTGAAATTTGTTTTATTTTGTTCCCTGTCTCGTCCACGTAATCACTATCCTTTACACAGTGGCCCGCATAGCACAGTGGTTAGCGAGCTGGCTTCGCATCTCAGTGGTCCTGAGTTCATTCCCCAGTTGAGGCGGAAATGTTTTTTCAGACTGCAATGGCTCCCGGGTCGACCTAGTCTTAAATGGGTATCGGTTCAGTTCGGGAAGTAAAGGCGTCCGGCGTGATTACTGACCACATCATCCACTAAGTGCCGTGGGTTACAAAATAATATGGGCCTAATACCATATTTCCTATGTGCCGCATGACGTAACGGGATCTTTACTTTACTTACTGACACACTTAATTTTGATTCCACAGCAGCAAACATAATGCTGCAATGTTCCGTCTCTATTGATTCACACTTTTTGTAGTCTTCTTAAGCTCTGCTCATAATACTACTCTGTTATAATTTCACACAATTTGCAGGTTTGGAGACATTCTTGTTATATGGCCAAACCACTCAATTCTCTATCTGCCTATCATCATCATGTAGTATGCCCTTTGCAGAATGTCGCTCTCATGACAGTCGATCTGTAAGACACTTGATCCCTGGCCAGTTTTTCTGCCTCTTCCACTGTCAACTCTAGAGTCTCTGTATTGTCCCTTGTCCATCTTCTCCTGGGTCTGCCTCTGCCTTTTTATCCAGACACCATACCCCCCAGTATCACTCTTTCTAAGCCATTGTGACATTTGATGTGACCAAAGTATTTGAATTTCCTAGACATAATGTTGTTTACTAGCAAGTTTTGTTCTATATCAAGCCCCTTAAGGATTTATGCATTTTTCTTTCTTGCTATCCATGGTATTTTGAGAACCATTCTGTAACATTTTAGCTTGAAGGATTCAATTTCCTTCCGTAGGGCTTGTGTGGTTGACCTTCTCGCGTCCGTACGCTCTCACACCCGAAAGATACAAGTCTTTAGGATCTAAATTTTGTTTCATTTTTTAAGTGTTCTGCAATATATTTTATTTAACCTCTGTAAAGCCATGGCCATTCTTCTCTTTATTTTGATTTAGTTTGGTTTTGACGAAGAATCAACGTCATTGCACACAGTTTAACCCATAACTGCTCTGTTCTGCTCCATATTTTTTGAAGAACCTCAGCACAATGCATAAACTCCGTAGCACAGGCGAGGATCCCATAATAGACTGGGTAGATTTTTAACATAATTTTTGAATTTTGCCAGGGCAGCGACTGTTAAGCATACTCTTTTCGATTTTCAACTGCAGAGGGATATTTAAGGTGCACGACACTGCCCACAGACATCCGATCTCTATTACCCAGAGATCCGGGGAAATATCAGAAAGTTTGCGCTAAGAAATCCCGGTCTCCATTGTGATTTCAACTCATGACCCCCAGCATTTGAGGCCAACGTCGAGACCACTCAGTCCCCTTTATTTATTTTTCCAATCTCTACTATTGTTTATAGTCAAGCACCAGAAATTGTGATGTTCTTAAATTTTTGTTTTCCTAGGATAACTTTAGGGCTTTTTTCGATTTGTCAGTGCTCGTTGCCCTAGTCTAGCCAGTGTTTATTAACAGATTTTGTTCCTCGTTGTGTCGTTTAACTGACAGGATCATCTGTCTATCAACTCATATATATGCATGCAAAATATTTATGTGTATCATCTTCTTCTTCTTCGTACGCTGTCAGACGTCAACTTGGATTTGTTCGAAGAAAGCAGCTGTCATCCTGAGGCTGTCGACACTGCCATAGAGTGTATCTAGTGTTGCCACTGGTGATGGCCACATGAGCTTTCTCTGGTCCTTGTACGACGGGCAATTTTGCAGCAGATGTTCAGCTGTCATTTTCCCTGTGCCACATGAGCATTCGTCAGTACCACCTATCTTCAATTTATTGAATAGATGGTACCTCAGTCTGCTGTGGCCTGTGCGGAGTCTGAAGACCACGACCTGCTCTCTTCTGTTCAGCTGGTAGAAGTAGGCATTTTTTGTGTAGCCAGTGTGTTCTGTTTCCCATTTGGCCATGTACCTGGCCCTAATAAACCTTTTGGACTCTTCGTAGGTCACACTAGAATCTGGTTGTGGTAGTCTTGCACCTTCTTTTGCCAGTCTGTCTGCCTCCCCGTTGCCTTGGATGTTACAGTGGGATGGAACCCACTGTACCACTACTCTTTTTGGTGCGGACTGCTGGCATAGTTGACAGAGTACTGCTCTTAAATCATTAAGTTCAGTATTTTTCTGGCTTTTTAGTGCTGTATCAAACATACAAATAAATAACTATACTTCAGCACACACAACAACTCACTTGATGCCTTTGCAACATCCTGAGGAAGCAATTTCTTGAAAGTGTTGACAACACCAGCATCAGATATAATGTACTTTGCACGCACGTCTACTTCATTCTTACCAACTTGGACACCTAAAGGATTACACAACCAACAAGGAAATTAGCTGCTTAATGATAATACATTGTTGCTACTCTAATAATCACTTTTACAGCTGTGGACGGCATAGGCTAGTGGTTAAGTAAGGTGCTGGGTTCGCTCCCCAATCACAGCACCACCATACCACGGGGAAGCAAACCCTTAAAAAATACAGGAGGATGCAGATTCTTACATTAAATGCATGATGAAGTCAGATGCACTGGGTCAACAGGTGCAAAATAAAAAACATAGTGTGGCGCACGCCGCTTTGGGGAATAGAGAAATAAGGCGAACGCAAAAAAATCTTTCACAGCATGTGCAGAATTTAAAGCTATCAGTTGTAAACATAATTTTTGTATATTTCTCTTCAGTTTTCTACGAATACTTTTTAAAAAAATATTGATATGTTGTGCATTATATTCTGAAGCAGAATACTAAAGAACCTGTACACTGGAAGAGTGAGACCAGTTCTCGAGTAAGGCATTGAGGCATGGATAACAGCAGTAAAGGCGAACTTTGATAAAATTCAGCAAACTTCAAAACCAAGCCATGAGAGTTATAACAGGAGGCATGAAGTCAACGCCAATTGTAGAACTTGAAAAGATTACAAATCTGCAATCCATGACCGACAGAAGAGACTGCAGAGCCCAGCAGCAAGCAGAGAAACTCAGAAGACTGACAGATCATCCAATGTATCAGAGACTAAATAGATTTGGAAATGGGAAACTATAGCGGAGAAACTTTGAGCAAAGATGAGCGAAGACCCTATGAACACCGTAACAACACCAAAGCCCATCCCTACTGTACGCAAACCCACATGGAAGCAGCATATCATTCCGGAGGTGGTAGAAAATATACCAGGTATTGGAAACAAGAACAGCCAGACTGAAAAAGAAAGAAGAGCCATAACCCTGAGGTACATAGATGGAAAACTACCCAAGCATGGACTGGACCCATGCATATACCGACGGCATATTCCTGAGCCTAACAAATGGGAGAAAAATAACACTGTCAGTGGCAACTGGAAAATTCTCAAGCAATTTCAGAGCGGAGGCAGAGGCACTGAAGGCTGCTGTAAAAGCAATGTTGACAGGCGAAAGCAATGAAAGCCAGATAGTCCTGTTTACAGATGCCCTGGCCATAGTTACAGCACTAAATAGCCAGAAAAATACTGAACTTAATGATTTAAGAGCAGTACTCTGTCAACTACGCCAGCAGTCCGCACCAAAAAGAGTAATGGTACAGTGGGTTCCATCCCACTGTAACATCCAAGGCAACGAGGAGGCAGACAGACTGGCAAAAGAAGGTGCAAGACTACCACAACCAGATTCTAGTGTGACCTATGAAGAGTCCAAAAGGCTTATTAGGGCCAGATACATGGCCAAATGGGAGACAGAACATATTGACTACACAAAAAATGATGCCTATTACCAGTTGAACAGAAGAGAGCAGGTCGTGGTCTTCAGACTCCGCACAGGCCACAACAGACTGAGGTACCGCCTATTCAATAAACTGAAGATAGGTGACACTGACGAATGTACCTGAGGTACAGGGAAAATGACCGCTGAACATCTGCTGCAAAATTGCCCAACATACGAGGACCAGAGAAACAACATGTGGCCATCACCAGTGGCAACACTAGACAAGCTCCATGGCAGTGTCGACAGCCTCAGGATGACAGCTGCTTTCTTCGAACAAATACAAGTTGACGTCTGACAGTATACCAAGAAGAAGAAGAAGAAGATATTCTGAAGCTAAGAGGTTTGCCATGAGTAAGTAGAGAAGCCAACCAATTAGTATCCTTGAGCCGCACCAAGATGGCGCCTAACCGGCCGCGGTCTACTCTTGTTCTTGTGTTTTAGTTCATTATGGGGGGAGTAAAGACTGGTACTGGTCTTACTGAAAAATGAGAAATGCTTTTGCTGACGTACAGTCTCTGCCAATCATCTGCCCCTCTGTAGACCCTGACATCTAATAATGATCGTCTAAATTTGGAGTTTATGCAGATGTGGTCAATCTGATTCTTCGTTATCTGGTCTGTGGATACCCATGTTGCCTTATGATTGGCTCGGTGTGCAAACATACTTCCTCCTATGACCAATTTGTTTCCTGGACAAAAATCTGCAAGCCGCTCTCTATTTAGGACTCCTAGTCCCTCCCTCCCCATGATTTCCTCATACCCCACGTTGTCATGTCCTATTTTTGTGTTGAAGTCTCCCATTAGTATGGTAATGTCACTCCTGTCTTCTCCACTAGTTGCTGTAATCTTCTGTAGAAAACCTCTTTAACTATTTCTTCCTTTTAATTTGTTGGGGCGTATTCTTGAATTATATTTAGTTTAACCTTATTGTTCTTTGATCTAAGTGTAGCTATCAACAGTCGTGATCCGGCTGTTCTCCACTCTATGAGCGCACTTTGGGCCTCCGCTGAGATCATTAGGGTCATTCCCTCTGTGTGGCGCATTTTTCTCTTCCACTCGTCCTGAGTATATCACAGTCTCCCCTGTTGCCAATAGTACCTTTCCTGACTGAGCTCACCTAGTCTCACTAAACCCAAGGATACTAATGCCAATTTGAAATCTGCGCTGTCTTCCCCTCCTCCCATATGGTTCTAACATTCCAGGTGCCGAGTCTGGAAGGCTTGCTTGTAGAAAGAAAGGTAGTCGGCAGTCCAACTTCCTTTCAGGTTTGGCTGAGCCGCGTCATAGGCCCTGCTGAGAGGACCTTTCCCTTCAAGGATGGCTTTTGGTTACTTTTTGGTTGTCGTTTTTGTAGCAATTGTTTTTTGACAAGGTGGGGCAGCTGGCCCCCTGCTCAATCTTCCTCCTTTCTCAACCGGGCTTAGCACAGGCCATGGTGGAGATATACTGCTAATCTTAAATTCTGCTGTAAAAGTGCTCACATACAAGAAACACAGAAAGCACTTATGGCTGACACAAGTTTAATCCCTGGAGAAGCGTTATGGAGATACCAATGGTCTGAGGTTAGCAGAAGATAACAAATCTTGAATCATTCATAGCGTAATCATTTTTCAATCTCTTTTAATGTTAAACCATGACTCTTAATGTCTTTATACTGGTTTAGAAAACTCTGCAGAAACTGTATACAACCAGTTTTTACTAACCCATCTAGGCCCAAAAAAGGAGCAAAGAATAGTAACACTGTAACTGCCAGGAATGTTGTAAGAGGTGACTAAGGAGGCTTGGGCATGTTGGATGGATACCTCATTCAGTAGAAACTTTAAGCCACAAAAATTTCAACAGGTATAAACAAGTCAAGATTTTATACTTGGCATATATTAGTCCTGAGTGGTTCACCGTGGTCTTTGTGTATTATAAGAATAAGTGTGACATGGCATAACACCAGCCATGGTTAGGTGGTTTGTTAAGAGCAGCATAGATGGGGCCTAACAGGCTGCAGGTCTACTTTGCTCTA
The DNA here is from genome assembly GCA_036924085.1 of Ariolimax columbianus. Taxonomy (NCBI): domain Eukaryota; kingdom Metazoa; phylum Mollusca; class Gastropoda; order Stylommatophora; family Arionidae; genus Ariolimax; species Ariolimax columbianus. The sequence goes on along the minus strand of JAVGWX010000015.1, from coordinate 46,045,847 downwards.
GTGTTTGAGTCTATTTAGATGAACTCGCACATCGGTTAACCACCCTCTGCGGCACTTGTCCTAACACAGCGGAGTAATAAGCTGCTCGAGCCTAACCTGCTAAGCAGGAAAATCCTTCTCCAGCTACATGCAGCTCAAACCAGAGCTGGGACCTGCACAGGAGCATCTATCTCTGTAGAATGACTAAGAATGTACAGGATGACTAAGATATATTAGTTGAGGACCGATGCTTCACAGGAAGCTGAAAAGGTTTTGATTTGATTTATCCAGAATTGAAGATTATCCCACTCATAGTATTGCACACTTTACAATTTACACAAACCAAAATATTGCAGAGTACCCTTCTGGGTTTGGAAGAGGCTTTACAGACATAAGATACAGGAGCAAAAAAGTGAATAATTCTATTACACGTGGGATCAGCGGATTAATGATCTCACTAAACATCTTAATCATTCCTTCAACACAAACATTTCTTGAATCCAGTGTTATTTACTACGTGGCTTCAGGGTGTAACTTTTTGGTTTGAGAGTATTCAAAACCTTAGAAGTTTATCAACACTTACCCACTGCCCTTCCATCAGAGTCACACAAGATTTTAGTTACTGGTGCCTGAACTAACACACTTCCACCACCTTTCTGTATAACTTGTATCATGTGGAAAGCAATCTCTGAAGTTCCATTTATTGGATAGTAGGCTCCTCCTTCATAGTGATTGACAAGGATGGCATGAAGTATAAACGGAACATCCTTCGGCAAAACACCTGGTAATAAAAAATGTTAACTTTTGAATGCCAGTTCATTTTGTTTATGATACAATCATTTATTTCTTTGCAAACAAACTTAAAGAGTGCTAGTTCTTCTTCTTTGTTAACCTATTCAGTCTGTGTGGACTCGATAAATATGTCGCTCATCCGACTCATCATTTTTGTACAAAAATGAACCCATTTTTCAATTTCAAGTCTTTACAAATTTATAATTCAAGTTTATTCTGGAATTCAGTTCTTCATTTAACAAAGATTAGGTTTGTAATGTGTGTGGTCTGTTAAAAAAAAACCAGAATTTTCAACTTCACATGCCTTCAGTAAAATATGCATGTAAGAATTTGTAAATATTTTTGTTAATGTTCCGAGCAAGTGATATAAGCTTACAATGCGTTATATTATAGGTCCGAATAAATGTGCCTTGAAAGTAAAGGCTATGATTCGATGTCCAATCATTTCCAGTGTCTGACCATGCTCTAGTCCCTTAACCAGTCTGACTTTCAAGGATCTATTGTAATTAGAAAACCTGTCAGAAGCTCCAGCTTGTATTTCAACCGAGTAGAAATACAGTGAATTCACACCCACTGCAAGACATATGGCAAGACAGGCCTACATATGAAGAAATAAAAACAATGATAAATATCCACTTCAGAAATAAATGGCACAGAAAATCCAAGAGCTTAATACAATGGAAACACATGAAGAGCATTCAAAACTGGAGTCAAACCTGGACCTTTTTTTTGTAAGGAAAATATGTATATATTTTTTTTTCAGTAGTCAGAATGGCATTTATTTTTCAATATAATCTCCTGCAACGTTTATGCACTTACCCCAGCGCTTAAGTAATGCTTGAAAAGCTTCAGCATAGAAAAATGTGTCAGTATATCTGAACCACTCCAGGACAGCCTGTTTCACTTCGTCATCAGTGCTGGGGTACAAACAGGTGGGAATCGCTTGGAGCAAGGTCTGAGCGGTAAGGTGGATGTGGCAATACCTCGCAGTAGAGTAGCTGTAGATGGCATTCAGTGCAATGAGCCGTATCTGCAACAGAGCAGACTGGCCGATAGCAGCAGAGGTATCGAAAAGGAAAGGTTAGCCCGGTACCCAAAAAATGCCTGCTAAAGTCGGATGTGTTGGATTGAAAGGTGCAAATATTGCAGTCAAGCTGTAAACTATATGACACAACGCAATCCGTTCTCCGGACAACATCCTGCTACTTGCAAAGCTCTATTCAAGGCTTGGTAGTGGGAGTTTGAGCACGAATGACGAAGAAGGCCACATGATACTGAAAAACTACTTGCCAAAAAAATTAAGAATCAGACATGCTTGTGTGGTGAGAATAAACAAAGCACACATACACACAAAAAACAAATCTGTCAGCTCCAGAAATTGAGCAGCAACACATAGCCCTCTCCAAATCAGTTGAGGATTATGTGGTGATGTTTGAAGCTACCCGCCCTGAGTTGAATTAACTATTGATGTGTCTTGGGTAGCAGGTTATAATGGCTCTTTTTACATTCCGAGACGTTTTTATGAAGGTGGACCGAGGTTCTCCTGGCTGTAATGCTCCTCAGTTAACTAACCACTATGGGGATTACAGTGTTGATCCCCACCTATTCAGATAGACTGCTGTGACACATTCTGCTTCTAGGAGCCCAAACGGTGGGGGGGAGAGGTTATTGATCAGTATGTTTCATCTAACCCTGATTATCCTTCACGCCCAGAGATAGGTGATAGATTGTTGTTTCGAATGTCCACAATGAGTAGGTTTACTCTTTTGTGCGCCCTGAAAAGGACGTTAAGTGGCAGGTTACAGTAGCTTTTCTCACATCCCGAGTGTGCTGATGAAGGTGGAACAGGGTCCTCCAAGCAGTTGTGCTATGCTTGGCTTCATCTGCGTGTCGCTCACTAATATGAGGATCACGTTGATCTCTCACCTCGTTAGCTAGGCTGCCAATGAAAACAGGCCTTCTTCTTTCTTTGCGTTCAGGATCATTTTTGGTCATGCTATATCTGCAGGCCAGTCACCATGATGAAGTCTGTAGTCTTCACCAGGTCAGAGCGGCTGCCCCACAGCTTTTGTCTCAGCTCCGCACCCTCTGGTCAGGTCTGGCATCTCATTTTCCTATAGATTGGGCATTCTTGTAGAATATGCTCAGGGTTCTGGCATCCTGTTCCACATTTGAAATAAGGTAGTTTGTTGATTTCTTTTGAGATAGTGAATTGGGTCTGGTGTACTGCTTATGTTTCTGTCTTCTCTCCATTGGTGTGTATACTGATTTCTGATGATGTTCTTGATTTCTCTGTATGGTACTCGATGATTAAATTGTGCCTTTTTGCTGCCATCTTTTGCCAGAGCATCAGCTCTCTCGTTTCCCGTGATTCCGCAATGGGAGGGTAGCCACTGGAGCGCTATTGTTGAGGATCTCTGGAGTTTTCCCAGTTCTGATCTGATCTCCGATAACAGTGGTTTGTTGTTTGTTTTTGTATTGTCTCTAATAGTTCTCTTCAGTCCGTGAATACAGCTATTTTTGTTGGAGGTTGCCTTTCTGTTTGAAGTATTCTCAGTGCTTGCTCGCAGGAGGGCCATCGATTCTGCTCTGAGGTTTGTGGACAACTTTCCTGTTGGGAGGGCCTCTTCTGTTATATTTCCACTTTTGTGTCTTATGAATATGCCTCCTCCCCCGTTTTGGCCTGCCCCCTCTGCTGAACCATCTGTATACACCTGTGTCCATTCCTTGGTATTATATTTCTCCTCAATCCTTGTTTGTGCTAAAATTGTCAACTCATGGACACTGTGTTGGTCTTTTCTTCTTATTCCTGGGATCTCTGTACTTATTTCGATCTTGTTTATGTTGCAGCTTGGCTCTTCATAGTTAATAAGCATTTCTATTTCTGTAGGTTGGTTGGGAATTAGTTCTCCATATTTTTTGTGTAGGTGGTTTGATAAATGAATGAAGCTGGTTCTCTTTAGCCCATTTTTAACTGGGTATTTTAGTTTGATATGTATGGGATGATCAGGCATGCGTAGCATCTTTTCACTATGTGTCAGCACTCTTTCCTCTCGTCTAGTATTTAGGGGTCTTATATTTGTATGTGTTTCCATTTTCTGGATTGGTGTAGTCTTCATTCCTCCTGTTATTATCCTTAAGCCTGAATTTTGAATTTTGGTTAGGCGTTCCATGTTTGTTTTTGATGCTGTGGTCCAGGCTGTCAGGCCGTATTCAAGTACTGGCCTGACTGTGCCAGTGTATACATTTTTGAGGATGTTGCTATTTGCACCCCAGCTTGTTCCGGCCAGCTTCTTCATGAGGGATAGTTTTCTAGTTGCTTTTTGTTCTATCTCCTGTATGTGTTCCCTCCATGTGAGTCTCTTGTCCATTTTAACTCTGAGATACACAGGTGTATTTTCTTGTACAAGCTCTTTGCCATTTAGAATAAGTTTTGTTACTTCCTTGGTGTTGGACAGTGAGAAGCATGTTGTAACTGTCTTTGAGATGTTAATCTGCAATCCCCAATCTGTAACCCATTTTCCAACAGTGTCCAGTGCTGTTTGCATTCTATTTTCAGCTGTTGGTAGTTTTTCTGCAGCACTCCACATTGTAAAGTTGTCAGCGTGTAGGGCACTGGATACTTTCTTTGGGAGTTTTCCCGCTATGTCGTTTATGAACAGGATAAAGAGGGTAGGAGAGATGACGCCTCCCTAGGGTACGCCTTGTTGAAGAGTTATTCTATGGCTCAGTGATCCATCTAATTGGACTCTTGCTGTTCTGAATCGGAGGAAGTCTTGTATCCAGCTGTACATTCTCCCTTCTATTTTGTTATTTAATAGTTTTAGGAGGAATCCTTCTCTCCATACCTTGTCAAAAGCTTTTGCCATATCCACAAAGACCGCAAGTACTTTTTCCTTACCTTGGAATGCATTTTCTATTTCTTGGGTTAGGTACACTAGTTGGTCTTCTGTGTTGCGGTTTTTCCTAAAGGCTGACTGTGAATTGAGTAGGAGATGGTTTTTTTCCAGATGTTTTATTAGTCTTGCGTTTACCATCCTTTGCATGACTTTTCCAACACAGCTGAGCAGGCTTATTGGCCTATAACTTTCCTTGCTTGTCTTGTCCTTTTTTGGTTTTCTGATGGGGATAATGATAGCCTCCCACCACTGGTCTGGGATCTTACCCTTACTCCATGATTGATTGAAGATTTTCAGGAGTTTTCTTCTTGACCCTTGGTCTAGGTTTTTAATCATTTCATTTGGGATGCCATCTTTTCCTGGAGCTTTCTTGTTTTTCAGTTTCTGAATAGCAGTGTTTAACTCTATCATTTTGAATGATGACTTCATGCAGGGATCCGCATTTTGTGTCTTCAGGTTCTCTTTTATCTCTTTTTTTACTTCTAGTTTGCGTTCTCGTGTCAATGTTGTGGTACTCTTATCTCTGAAAAATTCAGCTAGGATGTTTGCTGCCCTTTGACCTGTATGATGTTTCTCATTTTCCTTAATGGCTCCCTCTGGTTTCCTCATTTAAGGTTCTTGTCAGGTTCCAGAGTTTACTTGTATCACTGTTAATGTTGAGGCTTTCAGTCTTTTCATGCCAACTTCTTTGGATCTCCTCCTTCTTTTGCTCTATGAATGTGTTTTTAATTTTGCTGTGTTTCCCTATGTTTTCTGGTGAAGGATTTTTTTTCCATGGTATCTCTTGCCTCACTTAGTTCCTTGTGCATTTTCCCTAGTTTGTTGCTCCAATAGGGTTTTAATTTTTTCCGTTTTCCATGTGGGATTGATTTCTTTGCTGCCTGGATGATAGCCTCCGTCATGATGGTAACATTTTTATTTAAATTTTTGGCATGGGATATATCTTGACAGAGTGTATTTACATTTTCTGTAAATAGAGTCCAGTTTGCTCTTTTAAAATTCCAACTTGGGTGCATATCTGTTATCTCTGTTTGTCCCATGTTACATATTTCTAAAGTTATTGGGACATGGTCGCTCCCACCCAGTTGGCTGTTGACTGTTCTTGCTATTAGTCGGTGAAGGTCATTCGTTGCCATCGCAAGGTCTGGAGTACTAATTTTGTTCCATATTCTAGAGTAATATGTGTGCCTATCGTCTGGCCTATTAATTAGGATGAGTTTGTTTTCTATCATCCAATCTTCTACCTCCTCGTCTTTCTGGTCCATTGTTTCGTAGCCCCAGCTTGGGGAGTGACTGTTAAAATCTCCCACTATGAGGTGTCTCGATTCTTCAATTTTGACTTTGTGTATTGCCAGAGCTGTGGCTGGTGGACTATAGCAGTTTGTTATCATTGAGTATCCACTGGGTAGGAATATCTTTACTGTGATGTATTCTAATTCATCTTGTCCAGATCTATTTGTTTCTACTGCTGGTACATAATTTTTAACTAGTGTTATTATTAGTCCTTTGGATCATTTTTCCCCATCTTGGCGGAAACATTCATATCCTCTGATGGAAAATTTTTGAGTTTCTTTTAGGTGTGTTTCCTGAATACAAATGATGTCTATCGTTTTCCTTGAGAAATTCTTGCAGTTCAGGTTTCTTGTTTCTCACACCCTCTGCAGTCCATTGTACCACTTTTAGGTTCTTTGTTTGTTGACCAGTCGCACTACTCTGCCTCCCCCTGACCACTAGGTTAGCAGAGGCACCGGTTGCTTGGGTGAGTCCCCTTGAGGCTGGGGGCCCGGCACAGCTCCTCCCTGGTTGTAACTTGTAGGAGTGACCCACCATGACGATAGGGTAGACTGTCACATGACGATAGGGTAGACTGTCGCATGACCATATCCTGTTGGTGCGTGTGTGCCCTGATTTTTCTGGGTTCCTGCGCCGAGCTGACACACTCCGTCTTGAGCAGGTCGAGTTGAGTTTTCTTTCCATCTCCCGACGGTACCTGCAAGACAGTAGGTTGGTTTGTCTAATGTGGTTTCCTTCCCGTGGCTAGAGCATATAGCGGCTCTTACCCGCTTGGTGTACCCGTCATAAGACACGTGAGGTATTTCAGTGGGGAAAGCAATGCCACCTGTTGTCCCACCCCATCCTGCTGGAATACACCGCCGGTTGGTCCACGACTGCTTATTCGTCTAGTTATTTTACCTGGCTTATATCGCAGCTGACACTCCATATCTGGAGGTCGTTCCACTATCCGCCACCTGTGGACGTGACTGGTTGGGGTCGGTCGTTCCACTATCCGCCACCTGTGGACGTGCCTGGTTGGGGTCGGTCGTTCCACTATCCGCCACCTGTGGACGTGCCTGGTTGGGGTCGGTCGTTCCACTATCCACCACCTGTGGACGTGCCTGGTTGGGGTAGGTCGTTCCACTATCCGCCACCTGTGGACGTGCCTGGTTGAGGTCGGTTGTTCCACTATACGCCACCTGTGGATGTGCCTGGTTGGGGTCGGTCATTCCACTATTCGCCACCTGTGGACGTGCCTGGTTGGGGTCGGACGTTCCACTATCCACCACCTGTGGACGTGCCTGGTTGGGGTCGATCGTTCCACTATCCGCCACCTGTGGACGTGCCTAGTTGGGGTCGGACGTTCCACTATCCACCACCTGTGGACGTGCCTGGTTGGGGTCGGTCGTTCCACTATCCGCCACCTGTGGACGTGCCTAGTTGGGGTCGGTCGCCCCTGTCTTCCAGGGAAAACAGCCCATTTCCAGGAAGCTACAAAGAAGTCAAGGTGAGGATCTTGGCCAGTATATTTTATCTGGCCCTGACTAACATGTCTGATCAGCATATTTTGCATGACCAGACGTTAGTCTTCCTTCCCGACTTCTAGGTGTGAACTTTGTCTTGTCCCTTTTCCACTCGAGCCAAAGTTGGCTTCCTATAGGAAACCTGCGCAAAGTACCTTGTGTGCTTTTGCAACGGTGGAATTTGTACCAAAAACTCTATGAATTATAGTGTGTTTATGTTGTCTTTTCGGTTTAAAATTGTGTAATTTCTTTATACACCAAGTACCAAGTAGACCCTTCTGCTTATCGGTTCAGTTATTCCAACAGAGAAGACATCAACAAGATTGCAGAGAATGGTTCAGGACAGATGGACTTGGTATGTACTTGTTGAAGACCTGTGCTCCACCATGATCGGAAAAGGTATTGTCTGACTGATCAGTGAAGACAGTCTAAGCATGACACTTATTACTGTAATGGAATTACCATAATCTCCAAAGGCATAAGACAGCACCAGTTTAAGTTCTTTGTTGTCTGTTAGACCATCAAGAACCTCCTGCAGAGTCTTTGAAGTATATCCCTTCCTGTAGCACTTTAGAAATATGCGATACAAGCCTGTAATCAGTAATATTTTCACCAGCACGCGTGACAGCACTTTAAGCACCACAATTCCATAGAATGAGTCCGCAGCATCCTGGAAAAATAAAATTGTTCACAGTTTAGAATAATAATTTGCACAACTGTCCAGCTACTTACTGCATTTTCTTTTTCTTTTGCATTCGTCCAGAAAAGGATACTGTGGATTTTATGTTGTAATTTACAGCAAGGTTGCGGTATCCATGCGGTATCAGCCAGACACATCAGGTTTTAACTGCCTTTTTTGGGTACAGAGTTTGCCTTCCAACTGTAATCCCTATTCTCTTTGCTAGACTACACAAGTGTAGCCTGTTTCTGGGGAAACCACTTGGAGGCAGAATAGGGTCTAGGTCAGCTCTGGATCACTGAACTTGATCCAAGCATCCAGCTAGAAGTCCCTCACTGCTGTTTAGAGTACTAAGCCACAAAACCTTCACAAATGTAGACAAATCATAACTCAACCAACAAAAAACAAATGAAAATATGACGAAGCAGAGTGTAGGCTTTTATTTGTTGAAGACATATGCTCCACAGAGAGCTGAGAGGTTTTGATGGATGCAGATTTGACTGTGGTGTGGTCTTTGGTTTATCAAAACTACTTTCAGACTGCCTTTGGTTCTTCTTCTTCAATGCTCATCTGAAAAGGATGTTGTGATAGCTTACAGCACGGTTACAATATCTATATCACATGGCCTGACATTTTCGGTTTGGTTGGTTGGCTATTGATACAGCCATATGTGGGCTCCTGCCCTTTGGCCTAATGCTATATAGTGGTATCTGCAAGTGTTTGTGAGCTGCTGTTTAGTTCAATACATAGTGTTCCATTTGTCTGACCTCAGAGGAAGAAGCTCTTTCCTAAAACCGGCAAGCACCAGACATTCAAAAATATGGTGCACAACAGTTTCATAGGGATGTGTGCAGTCAGCACTCTGGAGTATGTTCTGGTTGGATTCTGTTCAAGTGACTTGTTTAGTTGTATGTGTTAGTGCGAAGTCGGAAAATTGTGCTTTTATCCCCCCTTTTCACAAGGTTGTCTTTGGGAATTGGGATGGGCATTATGTTTGAGGATTTCTCTCCCAGAATTCTCCATCTATTTAGCCAGGCCTCTTTGTTTGCAGCCTTCAGTAGTTTTTTGACTGTCTGTAGGGTTGTTGGTGTGTATCATTGTTCTTGACTTGATCCCTTCTTAGCAAGTCTGTCTGCTCTGTCATTGTCAGATGTATTTGAGTGACCAGGGATCCATTCATGGTATGTAATAAGTTAGTTGGCTTCTAGGGGTATTTGGGTAAGTTCAGGCTTACAATGACCACCATCTTCCAGAGCTAAAAGGGCAGATAATCAGTCTGCAAAGATTGCGATGCTTTGGTCTTTTGATGGGAAAGCATCAAATACAGTTCTCAAGTGGTACAGTGGTACTTCCAGTGCTGTTATTTCTGCCTCATAGTTTGAACATATCTCCCCATAGGAATCAGATGCTCAGTCTGGATACTCTATGTAGACTCCATATACCGCTTTAATAGTGGCTTTAATAGCAGACCCATCTGTATAGATATATATCCATTCTGGGTATGTGGTGGTAAATTTCTTGTTACTCTCTGTGTTTCTTGTCTTTTGTCTGAGAGGTGATATCTGCCTTTACTCCAACTGACATGGTGGAGGACTAACTTTTGTTTATTCTCTGCTTTTCTTGCCAATTTTCAACAAGACTTCTATTGGGGTGGTCTTGTGTCATCCTTTTGTTCCTCTCATAAGCTTCCATAGCCGCCGCGTCTCTTCGCATCTCAAGGGGTTCCACATTCACGAGAATTTCACATGCAGCAGTGGGTTAGAAACCTTATTGCTCCACTAATAAGGTGCAGGGCATTGTTCAGCACTCTGTCCAGGCATTCTACATGTCCATGAGCGTGTTGTCAAGAGCGCATTGCTGTATTCTAAAGCACAGCATATATATTCAAGAAACAAACCTCTCAGAGTGTTCTTGTCTGATCCCCACGCTGTACCAACGAGCCTCTTCAATAAATGTAGTCAATGCTTTATTTTTAACATGTTTCTTGAGGCCAAACTGTCGGTCGAGTGTGACTCCAAGATGCATAGGCTCTTTCTCTTTGGGAAATTTCTGTTTGTTGAATCTCAGATGACAATTGCGTGGTTACTTTGTGGCTTTTGGTAAAGATAGTATAAACCTTTCACAGTTTATCTTCAGTTTCCACATTTGACAATACTCATGCAGTCTTCTCAGGTTTCCATTTAGTCTTTATGCTACACTTTCTACTACATTTTCACGGCTCTGCCATATTGCCAGATCATCCACACATATAGCTCTTTCAGCTTTAATATGCTCAACCAAGTCATAAATATAGATGAGAAAAAGAGTGTAGCTCAGAGCAGAGCCCTTTGGTAAGCCTTCCTCTAAGACTTCATAAGAAGAGACTGCATTATTTATATTTCTCTGGATTGCTTGGTCAATAAGGAAGTACTTGAGCCAGTTGATATCTTCTTCTTCTTCATCGTACGCAGTCAGACATCAACCTTTATTTTTTCGAAAAAAGCAGCGGTCATCCTGAGGCTGTCGACACTGCCATAGAGCTTGTCTAGTGTTGCCACTGGTGATGGCCACATCTGCTCTCTCTGATCCTCGTATGTCGGGCAGTTTTGCAGCAAATGTTCAGCGGTCATTTTCCCGGTACCACACGGGCATTTGTCAGTGCCACCTATCTTCAATTTGTTGAATAGGTGGTACCTCAGTCTATTGTGGCCAGTGCGAAGTCTGAAGACCACGACCTGCTCTCTTCTGTTCAACTGGTAATAGGCATCGTTTTTTGTGTAGCCAGTATGTTCGGTTTCCCATTTGGTCATGTATCTAGCTCTAATAAGCCGTTTTGACTCTTCGTATGTCATACTAGTATCTAGTTGTGGTAGTCTTGCACCTTCTTTTGCCAGTCTGTCTGCCTCCTCGTTGCCTTGGATGTTGCAGTGGGATGGAACCCACTGTACCACTACCCTTCTTGGTGCGGACTGCTGGCATAGTTGACAGAGTACTGCTCTTAAATCATTAAGTTCAGTATTTTTCTGTGTTTTTAGTGCTGTGACAATGGCCAAGGCATCTGTAAGCAGGACTATATGGCTTTCATTCCTTTTACCTGTCACCATTTCTTCCACTGCCGTCCTCAGTGCCTCTGCCTCCGCTCTGAAATTGCTTGTGTATTTTCCAGTAGCGAATGACAGTGTTATTTTTCTGCCATTTGGTAGGTTCAGAAATGCTCCTGCCCCTCCGTTCTGTGTTGTGTTTGTTACAGAACCGTCGGTGTATGCATGGGTCCAGTACATGCTTGGGTAGTTTTTCGTTATGTAGCTCAGGGTAGTATCTCTTCTTTCTTTTTCAGTCTGGCAGTTTTTGTTTCCAATACCTGGTATATTTTCTACCACCTCTGGAAATATATGCTGCCACCAGGTAGGTTTTCGTACAGTAGGGATGGGCTTTGGTGTTGTTAGTGCGTTCATGGGGTCTTCGTGCATCTTTGCTTTGGCTATTTCTGCAAAGTTTCTTCGCTTTAGTTTCCCATTTCCCAAATTGTTTAGTCTCTGGTGCATTGGATGGTCAGTCAGTCTTCTGAGTTTCTCTGATTGCTGCTGGGCTCTGCAGTCTCTTCTATCGGTCATGGATTGCAGTTTTGTAATCTTTTCGAGTTCTACAATTGGCGTTGACTTCATGCCTCCTGTTATAACTCTCATGGCTTGGTTTTGGAGTTTGCTAATTTTATCGAAGTTCGCCTTTGCTGCTGTTGTCCATGCCGCAATGCCATACTCGAGCCAGTTGATATGTCTGGTTTCAGCGCAGCATTTTTAGGAACAGGTTTACCTTCCCTTTGCAATCCCTATTTTTTTAAATCGGACTAGACGAGTGCCACTTGGAGGTTGTTGTTTTGAACGCCCGCAATGAGTAGGTTACTCTTATGTGCTCCCTGAAAAGGGTGTTAAGTGATGGGTTGCAGTAGCTTTCCTCACATCCCGAGCGTGCTGATGAAGGTGGACAGGGATCCTCCAGACTGTTGTGCTATGCTTGGCCTAATCTGTGTGTCGCTCACTACTACAGAGATCACGTCGAACCTCACCTTGTTAGCCAGACAACAATCTGTTTCCAGGACGACAAATAAGGAGGTCAGGTGAGGGTCTTGGCCAGTATATTTCTCCTGACCCTATCTAACATTCTCTGATCTATGTGTTTTGCCTGACCAGACGTTAGCCTCATGATCCCGCCACTTGGCCCCCTCTGGTGATTTAAGTTTGAGATCCTTATTCTAAAATGTTGGACTTCAAGTTCAAAATATAAGAATAATACCTTTACAAGATCTTTGTAAGCAAGTATTGCAGCCTTTTCTTTGGGGAATAAGTCCACGAGGTTCTCATAGTATTGTTCCTTTCCTGACTTCATGTGGAACAGTTTGGCTTCTGATGATTTACCCAATGCAACCTGAGGTGAAATTATGGCAGGATGCTATCATGATCAGATACATCAAAATAAAATGTGACATAGTAACCACTGGCATGAAATCTCGTGAAAGAGAAGACAAGGTCAAACACTGGAGTACATGCAAAAAAGGAGACATAACAAGTAAAATATGATAGAAGTGTATGTAATTTGACCTGTTGCTATTCTATCTCGGCCATTCCTCTGCTACCCGCTTATTTTTTTTATATACTTGCAATCAAGTGTAGACAAACAGGTGACTGATCTGCTGTGTCTTTGCATGATGGAGGCGTTGTCTCCTTTTGGGTTTTATGCATGTCACTAATGGGTTGTTATGGATCCAGCGGCATCTGGGCTCTCGCCCTTCAACCCAATGCCATGTAACAGTATCTGCACGTGTTTATTAGCTGGTGTCTAGTGCCATACAAAGTGGTCCATGTATCTGGCTGCAGAGGAAGAAGCATTTTCCTAAAATCACTGAGCGCTGAGCACTCAAAGAGATGATGAGCAACGGTTTCATATGGATGTGCACACAGCTGCCACTCTGAGTATGGTATGTTGTGGTTGGATTCTGTTCAGGTTCTTGTTAAGTGGGATGTGTTGGGTTATCAGTAGGAAGATAGTGCTTTGATCCTTCCATATGAGTTGATTTGCACTGTCATTTGGACTGGTGCTTGCTATGTCTGTAGACCTCCCTTCCTGTGTTTCCCATGGTCCATCTGTTCAGCCAAGATTCTTTGTTTGTTGTTCTTATGAGCTGTTTGTAAAGTTGTTGCTGTGTGTGGCTGTTCTTGTCTTGATCCCTCCTTTGCTAATCTGTTTGCCTCTATCATTTTTGCCTGGGTGGTGGCTAAGAGTCTGCTGTTTTTTATTTCCACCTGTCAAAGGTTCTTTTATGTGCACAACATGTACATAGGACCTCAGAGTTTACCACCCATCTCCGATAGGACTAGGCAGCAATCACACCTTCCTTGAAACCAGAGGCTAAATTAAATTTTCAGAATTTGAAGACCTACCTCTTTGTGCTTGTATGCTCGTTTCTTATCTCTCAGCTATCCTGTTATTGTGTGTTCTAACTCTGCTCTTTACACAGACTGATTAAATGATTCACCTTTTCACTCGATTACAGATGCAAAGGTACACCAATAAAGCTGGCCCCCAACCCTAATCCCTTTAAAAGTAACCTGTATCGAAGCATTTGTAGTGGCGGTTTCATATCAATAGCTCTACATGATGAAGTTGCAAGCTTCATTCAGAACCCTCTTTAACCCTTTGAACCCTGGTCACCTGGCCTGTAAAACCCCACTCCCCTGGGCTCCTGAAGAAAAAAAAGTCAAAAATGGACACCTGAACAAAACTAGTTACAATGACAAAACTAAGTGATCTGTTTCAATTATTTTATCTCAAATAGACTGACCTGATCATCTCCAATATTCCTGCTTATTATGCTAGTCCTCCCAGCATGTAGACCCATCCTTTAGGCACAGATAAGTTTCACAATGTTTACACCAAAATTTGTTTTGACTTGTTTGAATGGTCTGTCTTTGTAGGCCATGTTTGGAAAGTCCTTGACATGCTTGTTAAATTTAAATGAGCATACTACACAAACATTATTTCCTGTAGCTTTTGGAGACATTTGTGGATGATGGGAACCAACATTTTGCAGTCTCTGTTGTGCCTCGACACGGTTGTGAAGTTTTGCAGTAGCTGTTCTATAATCCCAATGAGGGATAAACAAACTTCGTTCATGAACATCCCAAATGTCCTGTAGCGTCTTCCTGTTGTATTTTGGGGACTATAATGATCCATAAGTATGTAGGCATTATTACATGTCCACATAAAGAATTTCACAATTAGCCTCCTAGGCCAGCGATAATGCCGTCGTGTCTTGTTGAGACGACAAATTTGGTCATTGACATCTGTGCCCCCCCATGAAAGCATTATAGTCAATACAAAGTTGAGGAGTTGGAACATCTACAGCTGTTCCATCCTTTCTTCTCCTTCTAACAGTTACAATTTCTGTTTGGTTGTGGTAGTTGGATATAAAATTTACAGGTCTTTGGTCCATCCAGACAAAGCATACAATGTTGTTATGGCAAATAAATTCTGAATGACCCCTGTCCATTTTCTTCTTTCATGCCAGTACTTTTGGATAACATTTCCTATTTGTCATTGCTGTACCTACAGCAAGTGTACCATAATCAGTGTACAACTTGTCAAAGAGAGTTACACTGTTGTAGAATCTGTCCATAACAACAATATGGTTTTTGTTGACCAAATTCCCAGAAGTTAAAATTCTAATAACGACGCTACCAACAACACCAAGATCTGGAATAATATTGTCTGCTTTTCCAGTGTAGATTTCCAGATTCAGAATATATCCAGAGCTTGCTTCACTAGCTATGTAAGCCTTTATTCCCCACTTTATGGGCTTTGACTTGATATACTGTTTGAAGGCAAGTCTGCTCTTCGAGGGGATCATACCTTCGTCTAAGCTCACGTGCTGTGAAGGCGAAAAATAGTGCCGAAATTTTGGTAGCAACACATCCAACATAGGCCTTACTTTGTAAAGTTTATCTGCTTTATCCAAAGCTGGGTCCTCCTCATCAACAAGATGAAGAAAAGTCCAGAGCAAGGAAGCGATCACGGTCCATCACAGTGCGGAAACCAGGAGTATGAGACACGAAGTTAGCAGACGAGCTAGACCAGTACTCCTCGTAACGTGGTTTACTCACACTGTGTTCCATTTGAAGACGCAGTCCAAAGAATGCTTTCATCTCTGGCACTACTACACTTTAAAAAATGTTGGCATAGTAGCTAATTGGTTTCTTGCTTCTCACCTGCTCAGCGCGTCGAGTTGTCGGCTCACACAAATTGTGCCAGAAATCATTATCCAGGAAAAGTTCTAAAAATTCACTGGTTTTACTTTCTGGATTAATAGATTCTGGAATGTTCTTAGGGCCTATCTGCTCCATAAATGTTGTGTCTACTGCAGACACAGGTCTGAATATATTTATTGGAGACCAACCTACATCAAATTTACTAGAGACACTACCTGGGATCGCCCCCTTCCCCGCCCCTGTAAAAGAGCCTGATCGCCAGAAAAATCAGGAACAGGGTAAGATGTAGCTTCATCAGTCTAATGAACACATGTTATCACTCAAATGATCATCTGATTCAACTTCTATATCAGCTTCAGAATAGTTGCTATCTAAATCTAATTCATCGACCTCCGAATCATTGAGAACAATCTCGACATTCTTTACTAGGTGTGTAACCGTTCCCGCCGGAGCAACGGGAGTTTAGGATGCCTGAACATGTTAAAGCTTAAAGCTACCTGAATGCATGTCAAGGTCACTCACCGTCTCAGCAAAGGAGAACAGAGTTGGGGTAAGGAAGGTGGACAGGTAGAAACTGACCACTGGCCTTCCGATTTTGGTAGGGAGAGAGGGAGGCTGGAGAGAGGGAGGCTGGATGGAGGGATGGAGACAGGCTGGAGAGAGAGAGGCTGGATAGAGAGGGGCTGTATGGAGGAGAGTGAGAGAGAGAGAGAGAGACTGAATGTAGATAGTATGTTTAACTCACCGACTTAGATAGAGGAGCGATTGATAGACGGTTGGACAAATGTTTAGTGATAGAACAGGATCGCTCAAATAGGTGAATGAGTTTTGCATTAATGGATAATGTGAAAGTGTGTTTGTAAGCAAGGACACATTGTGAACGAGTTAATACGAGATCGCCCGTCTGAGGGGATTTCAGTGAGGAAGAGTATTTGATAAGGTGTGTTGAAGACGCAGTTAAGGCGATGTGTGTGTGATGTAATTGCAAGGCAATAGAACTGGGTTTTAGATAGTTGGGAATTCCATCAATAGCTAATGCTTACAATTCCCGTTATGGTAGAATGTTTAGTTAAGATATGTATTATATTGTGTTTGTACTTTCTCTACTCATTCTATGATATGAGTATGATATAATAAATATGCCACATGCTGTGTGATATGTCATTTACTGAGTATGGTCATGATGATGTGGATGAGTGTGAGAATGTTCTAAGTTAGATCACGACCAGGGCAAGCAGAGGGTCTGCTACAGGTGCATGGAAGATCAAAGTGGGCCAATTCTTTTCAACCCAGGTCCCACTCTTCTCATAAAAGTTAGTCACACAGCAGGGTTAAGAGGTGGTGTGGTCAATTACCTTCCTCAATGTCTTTTCCTTCCCTAACTGTAAGTTAGATATAGCTGGGTTGACTGAAGCATAATAGTAACAGGTGCTGAACTTTGTAGTGAAAAGTGAGTGCTTTACCACTACGCTATCAGACCCTCACTCTTCTCATAACATATCCACATAAAAAAATTACTGCTTTATTCTGATGTGTGTAATAAGTTGTCTTTACGGATGAGAGTCCCTTAACACATTCTCTTTAGTCTTCTTTGATGTCCACTTGACTCTAAACCCTCTTCTGCAAAACCACACTGCAAAAAACTGGTTACCACTAAAACCTAAGAAGTCTGGTTCACACTTTCCTTGAGGATCAAGATCTGAGCAGTGAATGGGCTGTTGCGGGCAGAGACCCAGAGCTATCGTCAGGGTCAGCGAGCCAGAGTTGCTAAGACACTTCTCCACCTCCATGTGGCGATCCTGGATAACAGGCTGCAACATGGCAGACTGGTTAAGGAGAAGGGATCAAAGATGGAAGACTACCCTGGTACCCAAAAATATGATGCTGTAGTAGGATGTGTAGGACCAAAAGGTGCAAATATCGCAGTCAAGCTGTAAACTACGACACAGCGCATTTTGTTCTCTAGAATACATCCTGCTGCTTGCAAAGCCTTTTTAGAACTTGGTAGCTGGGGGTGAGAACGAACAACAAAGAAGAAGATGAACACTTTCATTAACAAAGATTTGTTGTACATAATGTCTTTCAGTTTCTTGAAAGTCGTTGATGTCTGTGCTGTTTTATTCTTGATTTCGAAGTTGCATCTCCAATTTTAAAAGATAACCGCGCCTAGATATTTTAAGAGTATCTCAGTAACATGGGGCGAACGGTCAGATGAAATATACTGATCATGACCCCACCTCACATCCTCTGTGAGTTTACTAAGAAGCCCTACATTGTACTACAGCCAAGAGAATCCTGGTCCTACTTCTCACATACACCTCAGGTTGTATGATTAGCCACTGTAATCTGCTAAAAAAAAAACCTTGTTCGGAGTTAATCTGTGAATGAGTAACTTCTAACAATAACAATATCATCTATGTATCATAGTACCGGGTTCAATCCCCATCATCAACATGTTAATCCAGCTGTAAATGTGCAACTGGTTTACTGCTACAGAGGGAAAGGCATCGAGGAAAGGACCTGGCTACTCCATTTCATTAAAAACTTAGGTTTAGTTAAAAAAAAGTCTAACACTTTATCTTCAACAGCAGTGTTGACAATGAGACTACCCTTAGGCATTTTAACCTGTACCCGTCCGCATTAAATTTTTGAAAATTTTTCACATTTTTCAATTTTGCAACTTTCAAAAATTGTAACTGTTCTGTTTGTTGGTCAATAAATGTGATTTTCTTGTGTTTAGAGACACAATTGAATAAAGAACTTGTTGATGTTATTGTTGTTGTTGTGTGTTTGTTAGTTTCTGAGATACAAGAAGATGAATGTGAAATTTTGTGAAAAAATGTAAATATTTGGACTCGCCCGACTAGGCCTAGTCGCTCCGATAGAAAACCATGGAAACCATAACAAAGAATCGATACTGTGTTTACAATATCGACACAACTGTTAGTTTCCAATTCAAGTGTAGTTCTTTCATCTAAACAAATATAATAAACATATTTACAAGATAAAGATCTTTCCCAACAACCTACTTCACCTTTCCCCAAAAAGTCGGCCTGCTCCATTCGGCGAAAAAAAAAAAAATCGTTCAAAAGCCATTTGTAATCTAACATTCGATACTTTTACCGGCAAAAAGCGTGTGTAGATGAACGTGACGAATCCAGCAGTATAAAAATGGCTATCGGTAGGGTCTCCGTACTTAGAGAAAAAAAATGTCAAAAATTTTTTTTTGAAAGTGTGACGAGCTGGGCGTATCAGACGGCCTGGGGAGTGATAAAGGTTAAAGTACAGACTTGCTTTAATCTCATATTAGAGAATCATGTTTCTTATGTGACCACGACTTAAATGTTAGTTGCCCTTCGCAAGCGATAATGGAGACATCATCAGACGGTATTCTTTTCTTGATGGTTCAACTTGCGGAGCAAGACAATGCGCTGGCCACCAACCTCACCCTCTCGTCCCAAGCTACCTTGCACTAGTGGCAAGACAATCAGTCGAGACGACTGAAGGTTAACTCAGGATGCAGACACTCTGGTCTTGCCTCCCTTGTCCCTGGAGACCAGGGGTTGCTTGAAACTTGCGGGATTTGATCGCTCACCTTTTCCATTCATCGCATTGAAAGGCTAGTGTACTACAGCGAATCTCGACATCTTAAATAGCGCACAAATAACAGATCTAATTTAGCACTCACAATAGAAAGGATGCATCCTCTTTGTATCATACTGCTACTTACAGTGTCATATTCATCATCTAATTTGGTCCATCTTAACTGGCCACAAGTCAACTGATCCAATAGTATTCGATTCACTGAGCGATCATTCATCCCCCCAATATAGTGGATACCTAGTATGTGGGAAAAAATGTGAAAGTGGATCAAATTAATCACTCAATCCAGTCTGCCTTCTAATTTGTTGTTCACACCTCTTCAAATCTTGCACGAAACATTTGACAGTTGGACTGATATATCTGATTTCTCTGGATCTCCATATGTTGTTTAGTGTCAAGAATGCAGCCCTTGTCTTTCCAATTCTGGACCTTACATCTGCATCTGTACCTCCTGATGTGTCAATTGTTGCCAAAACAGGTAAAGATATCCACTTCTTCTAATGTCTCTCTCTCTCTCTAAGCTAGACTGGTTTTTTTGTTGACAGTGTTGAGTTTAAGAAGCTTGGTTCATTTCGTGTTGATATTTAGTCCCAATTTGGCTGATTGTTCTTTCACCCTATCAAGTTTGTCTTGCATTTCAATAAGACTGTGCAACAAAAGCACCAGATCATCTGTGAAGTCCAGGTCCTCCAATTGTGACAATAGTGTCCACTGAATATCAGTTCTTTTTCCCCTCGATTGATGTCTTCATTATACAATCTATTGCCAACAAGAACAGGAAGGGGACAGCAGGTATCCTTTGGAAATGAGAATAAAATTTACAAGTATGAAAATCAAAAATTGTTTTCATAAATGAATGACATGGCAGTTATTTTTTTTTAATTAACCATTTTCAAGATGTTCCTGTAGGCAGTGCTGGTGTGAAACATCAGTTACCATCTGTGACATTCGATAGATAACACTGATGTTTCCCCATTTAGTTTACAGAAAATGTTTATATATTTGGACTAACCTAAAGGTGCTAGACTATCTGGCTCATGTGCAGCTTTAGTTTACATTAGGTGGACATTTAAATGTTCTGTGAAATTCTAAAATTGTGGTACTCTACAGGATGAAGAGAGTTCAAGAGCAGAGAAATTACTCTTTACTTGATCAGGTCAAAGATCATGCATCTAGACTATATGTGGAAATTCAAAACAAGTCTAATTCAGACTTTGAAACAGATGACAGCGAAAGTATTAATGCTTTATTGAGGATAAAGCAACAATATTGACATGTGTTATAAGTTAAAAATTTTGTGGTATCCCTTCTCTGCATTAATGATATCTAACGCTTCATACTAAAATATATTTTTATTATCAATACTTCATGTTATATGTAATTTAATCATGCATCTCAACTCTTTAAGGACCTGCAATTTTTTTTTTTTAGGTTTAGACCAAATAAATTGTAATTTTGGAGAAAAAAAATCGCTGCATGCCTTTTATGATGTTACTACTTCACACCATAATATAGAAAAACATATTAATATTATATTTCACTAAACGGACATATCAGTTTTGTTTTTTTTGCTTTCGCCTTGTTTACTATTCCCTAAGGTGGTGTGCGTTGCACTATGTTTTTATTTTGCGCCTGTCAGCCTAGTGCATCTGACTTCGGCATGCATTTTATGTAAGGGTCTGCTTCATCCTGCTTTTTCTAAGGGTTTGCTTCCCTGGGGTAGCGACCAGTGCTGTGATGGGAAGCAAACCCAGCAACTTCGGGTTGTGAGGCGTGTCACTTAACCACTAGTCCATGCCGTCCCCGTGAACATATTAGTAAATTGTTGATATTTGATTATTTGGCAGAATAAATAGATTGTAAAAACTAAAAAATGTATTTTTGGTCGAATGCTAGCATTGGCCACCGGCCATTATTGTAAGTAGTAAAAAAGAAGTTTTAAATTGAAATAAACAACGCGCTTTCGACACAGAACAGGCTAGTTCTAGTAAAATAAAATTTAGTTCTTTGCAGTAAAGTATTGGTTTACATAAAAACATGAATTGCTATTCTCCGAAAAAACAAAAGACTTAGTTTTATTTTAAATTTTAGCTCAATTTGTTTAATATTAATTTATTTTGTTTCGGAAAAATAATATTTGATATACAGGGTTGAGACGCTTGCCTGGGACTGTAAGACACAAATCTACAACAATTGGTCTGACTGGAAAGGATTAAATGCTTTCAAAATAAATTGTTACTGAATAAAACTTACCAGTGTCAAACTCAAAACCTTTTTCCACAAATGAATGGCAGCAACCTCCAGCTTGATCATGCTGCTCTAGAACCAGGACTTTCTTACCAGCCTTTGTTAGAAGTACTCCTGTTGCAAGACCACCAGCACCACTCCCAATGATGATGGCATCTAAGTTTTCTGGGATTTTGCTTGCTTTGAATCCTGTGGCAAAATAAAAAGACTGACCTATTTATAGTCCGTCTTTTATTTCATAAACAAGGTCCGAAACAATTTTCTACTAAATTACATGTCAGATTCAAATAATTTTTCGCCAAAAGCCTTAGAATATGCATGACGCTAAAACATTGATATTATCTAGTCCATAGATGTTAATAATTATGCACATCAGTGAATTCCTTTGATCTTTTAGAACCATTGCAAAGAAATGGCATTAAATTTTAAGATTTTATAGTACGCAACTTAATTTCTCGTTGTATTTTGTTCATTGGCGTATTTCCTTAAAGTCTTTATAGAGCAATTGATTGTTTGTGTTGCCCTTTATGTACAATCATAAAAATGTCACCAATATGCAACAGTTAGTACAGCTCTTTGGTCACCATTAGACCCTAAGGTTGTATCAACTACGCAGCTAATTTTATATTGCAATGTATTTGTTGTCATTGTATCTATACTTAATTGTTTTGATAAACATACGCTAATTCATCCAAGCCTGCTAATCAGTATGTCCACAAAAGATTATATTAATCATTCCTAATCTCTCGATTTAAAGAGGATAATTGTTACTGACTGGACAAATTTATTGTAATCCATCCCGTTGCCAGTACTGTTCTTCTTCCCGAAGCACATGTTCAACACACTTCTTCCAGAACTGAATGTCTATTTTTTAAAAGTACTCACATGTCAATACTTCTTCTTCTTCTTCTGCGTACACAGTCAGACAGTAACCATTATTTTTTCGAAAAAAGCGGCGGTCATCCTGAGACTCTCGCCACTACCATAGAGCTTGTCTTGCAGTTCCACTGGCAAT
Organism: Ariolimax columbianus; assembly: GCA_036924085.1. Classification (NCBI taxonomy): domain Eukaryota; kingdom Metazoa; phylum Mollusca; class Gastropoda; order Stylommatophora; family Arionidae; genus Ariolimax; species Ariolimax columbianus. The sequence continues at coordinate 46,023,594 of JAVGWX010000015.1, read as the reverse complement.
GGCCACATAAGCTCTCTCTGATCCCCGTATGTCGGGCAGTTCTGCAGCAGATGTTCAGTGGTCATTTTACCAGTACCGCACGGGCATTCGTCGGTACACCCTATCTTCAATTTGTTGAATAGGTGGTACCTCAGTCTATTGTGGCCAGTGCGAAGTCTGAAGACAACGACCTGCTCTCTTCGGTTCAACTGGTAATAGGCATCGTTTTTGGTGTAACCAGTATGTTCGGTTGCCCATTTGGTAATGTACCTGGCTTTGATAAGCCGTTTTGACTCTTCGTACGTCATACTGGTATCTGTTTGTGGTAGCCTTGCACCTTCTTTTGCCAGTCTGTCTGCCTCCTCGTTGCCTTGGATGTTGCAGTGTGACGGAACCCACTGTACCACTACCCTTTTTGGTGCGGACAGCTGGCACAGTTTGCAGAGTGCTGCTCTTAAGTCATTAAGCTCAGTGTTTTTCTGGCTTTTTAGCGCTGTGACTACGGCGAGAGCATCTGTCAGCAAGACTATGTGGCTCTCATTTTCACTGTGTGTTGCCATTTCTTCCACTGCCGCCCTCAGTGCCTCTGCCTCCGCTCTGAAATTGCTTGTGTACTTACCAGTAGCGAATGACAGTGTTATTTTTCTGCCATTTGGTAGGTTCAGGAATGCTCCTGCCCCTCCGTTCTGTGTAGTGTCTGTTACAGAACCGTCGGTGTATGCATGGGTCCAGTCCATGCTTGGGTAGCTTTTCGTTATGAAGCTTAGGGTAGTGTCTCTCCTTTCTTTTTCGGTCTGGCAGTTTTTGTTTGCAATACCTGGTATATTTTCTACCACCTCTGGAAATATATCCTGCCTCCAAGTAGGTTTTCGTACAGTAGTGATGGGTTTTGGTGTTGTTAGTGCGTTTATGGGATCTTCGTGCATCTTTGCTTTGGCTATTTCTGCAAAGTTTCTCCGCTTTAGTTTCCCAGTTCCCAAATTGTTTAGCCTCTGGTACATTGGATGGTCCGTCAGTCTTCGGAGTTTCTCTGACTGCAGCTGGGCTCTGCAGTCTCTTCTGTCGGTCATGGATTGCAGTTTTGTAATCTTTTCAAGTTCTACAATTGGCGTTGACTTCATGCCACCTGTTATGATTCTCATGGCTTGGTTTTGAAGTTTGTTAACTTTATCGAAGTTCGCCTTCGCTGCTGTTGTCCATGCCGCGATGCCATACTCGAGAACTGGTCTCACTCTTCCAGTGTACAGTTTCTTTAGTTGTCAATACTTCAACATCACACATTTTAAATGTCCTGTTCTGTAACTTGTCCTTTGACTTTAGCCCACACAAGCTCTATAGGGTTTAGATGTGCATGATATGCAGGTAGTCACAGAGAAGTGCCACCGTACTCTTTAATGATTTTGTCAATATGATACACCTTTGTCTTATTTTTCTACCTCACAAGCTGTTACAACTCGGGTTTCAACTACGTGTTGTCGAAATTTTCTTTTTCCTAAGCTAGCCCTGTCCTAATTTGAGCTTATGTATTTGATGCAGTTAGTACTTTGTTTTCCTCTGATACTGCATTGTGATAGGATGCATTATCCATTACTAGGCATGACGGTTTATCCAGAATTAGAAGCAGATCATTCGTCATCCAGTGCTAAAACTTTATCCATTCATTTCAGTGTGTTAGTCTCTACTGTTGGTACTTTTTTATTTCAAAATAAGTTCAGCGTCATGGACAAGTCCTTTTTCACTACTTCCGGCATACATTACTATAATGCGCTGCCCTTTGCTGCTTGGAATTTGTCTTTTCTATTCACAGACAACTGATTGCCATTCTTTACCATAGGTGTGGTGAGCATTGACCTAAGATCCATCTAAGTATACAATATCATAGCCTTCTCAATGCCGTTCACATATCTTTCTCAGGTATTTGCTTCTGGTAGCAAATAAGTACTTTTGCAAATTTCAATACTGCAGTCAGATTGCAATGTTAACTTTAGTTTTCGGAGAGTAGCAAGTTGATTTTTCGTCAACAGTTTGAAAATCTTGCGCTTTATGACATCTCTGTCAAAATCGTCAAATTTCCTTTTCCTACCTTGCTTAATATGAGTGCACTCTGAGTTCTGTTCAATCCAACAGTTAAAGGATCATCTATCAAGACCAAGAGACAATTGCATAGTTTCTATGGGTCATGAATATCGCAATATAAATGACCCATCTTAAATTCCCTGCAGAAAAACTTGTATAGTAAAATGGTAACCTTCTGCACTGTTATAAATGTATACTTCAAACTCATTTTGAAATTTATATCAATGTAACTTTCGAAAAAGCAACTATATGTCACAAAAACAACACTACAAACTATAATATCAAAATACGCCTATAACTGAACGAGTTTCATATGATTGTTTTCCGCACTCGACAAAGTGTCTAATTGTTGCATTGGAAAATCTGGAATTTATTTTTACTCAGCATATTTGAATGTCAAAACAAATAGAAGATGCCTACCATGCACAGAAACACACAGTAGCGGTTTGGGTGGACCTGGAAAAGGCATTTGACAAAGTCTGGAAAGACGGACTTAGAGTCAAGCTAAGGAGAAGTGAAGTTTGTGGGAGAATGTTCAAGTGGATCAACCACTACCTCAAAAAAAGAACGGCCAGAGTCCAAGTACAAGGGCAGATGAGCAAAAAGGTGACACTCAAGCAGGGAGTACCCCAAGGGGGAGTCCTGTCACCCACACTCTTCCTGGTGTATATAAACGACATTACAGAGAATATACCAAGAAGAGTCCATAGCTCAATGTTTGCAGACGATCTGGCTATGTGGACCTCTGAAAAGAATCTCACCATAGCAAGAAATCGGATGCAGCAGGCCCTAACATCGCTGGAAGAGTGGGCGAACTCATGGCTGGTCAAAATAAACGAGGAGAAAACCACATGTACAATATACTCGCTTTCAATCAAACCCCAAAACACCAAATTAAGTCTAAATGGCAAATTCCTGCAGCCAAACGACAACCCAAACTATCTGGGAGTCACATTTGATCGGCGCATGACATGGAAAAGTCAGATCGAGAGAAACCGAATGAGAGCCAGAGAAAGAATGGCAATCATGAGGAAACTTGCTGGCGCAAGCTGGGGAGCAGACGAAAGTATACTAAAGAAACTGTACACTGGAAGAGTGAGTCCAGTTCTCGAGTATGGCATTGCGGCATGGACAACAGCAGCAAAGGCAAACTTCGATAAAGTTAGCAAACTTCAAAACCAAGCCATGAGAGTTATAACAGGAGGCATGAAGTCAACACCAATTGTAGAACTTGAAAAGATTACAAAACTGCAATCCATGACCGATAGAAGAGACTGTAGAGCCCAGCTGCAGTCAGAGAAACTCCAAAGACTGACTGACCATTCAATGCACAAGAGACTAAACAATTTGGGAAATGGGAAACTAAAGCGGAGAAACTTTGCAGAAATAGCCAAAGCAAAGATGCACGAAGATCCCATAAACGCACTAACAACACCAAAGCCCATCACTACTGTACGAAAACCTACCTGGAGGCAGGATATATTTCCAGAGGTGGTAGAAAATATACCAGGTATTGGAAACAAAAACTGCCAGACTGAAAAAGAAAGGAGAGATACTACCCTAAGCTTTATATCGAAAAACTACCCAAGCATGGACTGGACCCATGCATACACCGACGGTTCTGTAACAAAGACTACACAGAACGGAGGGGCAGGAGCATTCCTGAACCTACCAAATGGCAGAAAAATAACACTGTCATTCGCTACTGGTAAGTACACAAGCAATTTCAGAGCGGAGGCAGAGGCACTGAGGGCGGCAGTGGAAGAAATGGTGACACATAAAGAAAATGAAAGCCATACAGTCCTGCTTACAGATGCTCTGGCCGTAGTCACAGCGCTAAAAAGCCAGAAAAACACTGAGCTTAATGACTTAAGAGCAGTACTCTGTCAACTATGCCAGCAGTCTGCACCAAAAAGGGTAGTGGTACAATGGGTCCCATCACACTGCAACATCCAAGGCAACGAGGAGGCAGACAGACTGGCAAAAGAAGGTGCAAGACTACCACAAACAGATACTAGTATGACGTACGAAGAGTCAAAACGGCTTATTAAAGCCAGATACATGACCAAATGGGAAACTGAACATACCGGCTACACCAAAAACGATGCCTATTACCAGTTGAACAGAAGAGAGCAGGTCGTTGTCTTCAGACTTCGCACTGGCCACAATAGACTGAGGTACCACCTATTCAACAAATTGAAGATAGGTGGTACCGACGAATGCCCGTGTGGTACCGGGAAAATGACCGCTGAGCATCTGCTGCAGAACTGCCCGACATACGCGGATCAGAGAGAGCAGATGTGGCCATCACCAGTCGCAACACAAGACAAGCTATATGGCAGTGTTGACAGCCTCAGGATGACCGCCGCTTTTTTCGAAAAAATAATGGTTACTGTCTGACTGCGTACGATGAAGAAGAAGAAGAAGAATGTCAAAACATCTATTTTTAAAATAGCACGACTGTGTACTTTATGCATGTTAAAATTATGTCCAATTCAGTGAGGTTGCTTTTAATATAGTCTAATGAATAAATTATTAAAAATACATCAATTTAAAAAAATATTTACTGAACGTCATGGATATTCTAAGGCTGCATGCAAAAAATCATTTGGATCTAACATGCAGTTTAGTATAAAATTGCACAGAACCTTGTTTATGAATTAAAAGGTGGACTATAATACTACTACTTTTCCAAATGCAGATCCTGACAGTCTTGAATAGGCCATCCATGCGGCAAATAAATAACATAGAGGGTTGTGTGTATAGCACTAACAATCTGATGATGTACAAATATTGCAACAAAAACACACCACTACAAAAGCACCAATAGTGATTTGGTGCATGCTTCCAGTAGGAGGTCATCTAGTGGTATTCTTATGCTTAGAAATGGCCTGTTTGTGTAAACTAGAAGTAGTTATGCTACCTGCTGAAGACAGATGTGTCGGACTGAAAGGTGCAAATATCGGAGTCAGACTGTAAACTAGCGACACAACGCATTCCGTTCTCCTGACTTCATCTTGCTTCTTCCAAAGTCCTTTTCAGGGCTTGGAAGCAGGAGATTTATAATTAACGCAGAAGAAGAGTTATGCTATATAAGCAAGCAGAGACTCACACTTGTGAACCCCGGGACCCGATGCTCAGGAAAGAATAAAAATAAGGCCACTATGCCATACATATAACCCCACATATCATAAACAGTGGCTAAGTAAGGTTTTAAACTGGTGACCTGGTCGAGTAAACCGAAGCAGCGAGAAACTACCAATACAAGACCACACAAATGATTTGGAACAGGTTCTCTGCCAGAAGGCCAACTACTGTGGTGACCTGAGGTCCTATTGGCAAAGAAAAAAAAGGACCAGAATGATGATAGAAGCATAGACTATGATCAGTGATAGACATTTTAGTTCAATCTTCTCTACAATAATAACAAGCACATACACACAAACACATTTTTATGAACATCACAATCTAAGATTTTCAGAATAGATGCTGCTGGCAACATTCAGATCACGTTGAGAAAAACCCCACCCCAAGAGGTGGACTTATGTAACTACTTAAACAGCAAGATAGAGAAAATGTGGAAATGGAGGAAGAGGAGGGGAGGAGGTGTGTGTGTGGTGGGGGTGTTAGTAACCCACAGAAATGCATATCCCATTACAAATACAGAAAGTGTGAGGGGCTTCCAAGACACAGGAAAAATTTTGCAAATCCAAATTAATCAAGTCCGACACAAAGCCAGTGCTGCTATGTGGCTCTGAATCTTGAAGTACAAAGAAACAAATACAAATGTTCATAAACAGATGCCCGTGAAGAATTTATGGTTTGAGATGGTCCGATAAGGTAACCAACATCAGCCTGCTAGAAAGATCTAGAGAGATATCAGTGGAACGGAACATAAAAAGCTGGTTTTGGATAGGACTTTCTTTGTGAAAAGAGTCCAATGAAATTACAAGACAGACACTGTTCTGGAACCCAGATGACATATTTCCCCAGATGACACAAAACTATGTAGGAGTGTCTCATCTATAGCAAAGGTGGATATATTGAGGTAGGATTTAGATACAATTTTAGACTGGTCTGTGAAATGGCAAATGGAGTTTAATATAGATAAATGTACAGTCATCCACATGGGTAGATCCAATATTGAACATAATTACAGAATAGGAGAGAACAATTTTAGAATGATAGATAAGGAAAAGGAACTAGGAGTTGTAATGGAGCATACAGAAAAATGTAATGAGCAAGTCCATGTAGCAGTGAATAAAGCAAAACCAATGTTAGGTATGATAAAAAGAAATGGCAGCGCATGAGCTGCAGTGGTCAGCGACCCATAGCTGACTGCTAGCATCAGGGCCAGCGAACCAGAGCTGCCAACACGCTTCTACACCTCCACGCGGTGATCCTGGATAACAGGCTGCAGCAGGGCAGACTGGCTAAGGAGGAGGGATCAAAGAGGGAATGCTAACCCGGTGCTCAAAAAATGATCGCTGAAGGCAGATGTGTTGGATCGAAATGTGCAAATATCGTAGTCAAGCTGTAAACTACGACACAACGCATTCCGTTCTCTGAACTACATTTTGCTACTTAAGCCCTTTCAGGGTTTGGTAGCAGGAGATTGAGAATGAACGAAGCCAAGCCATAAAAAGAAATATTAAACATAGTAGGAAGGAGGTGATTGTCAAGCTGTATAAAGCATTAGTTAGACCTAGATTGAAGTACTGTGTACAGGTGTAGAGTCCTTATCATAGAAGAGGTATAAACATGCTGGAAAGGATACAAAGAAGAGCGACAAAACTAATAGTGGGTTTCCAGAATTACAGTTACAAGGAAAGACTCAGAAAAACCGGCCTACAGTGTCTAGAAAAGAGAAGAATTCAAGGTGACAATACAGATCTATAAGATAATCACAGGAAATGTTAAATTATAACAATTTTTTTTCAAAATTCAACCAATGAGAACAAGACAGCACAGATACAAATTAACTAAAGAAAGGTCCAGATTGGATATTAGGAAATATTTTTTTTAGTCAGAGAGTGGTTAATCCTTGGAATGCATTACCCCAGGAGCTGGCAGAGGCAGAGACAGTTAATGCATTTAAGAATAGATTGGATGTGCATAGCTTTTAAAGCAGGGTAATGCAAATGTGACTGGTTGTCTACAGACTGATGAGTTTTCTAAACCAGTATAAAAATGTTAAGAGTAAGAGGAGAAGGGACAGACTAAATAAAACACACTTGGAGAAAAGAACTGGAATATAACATGAGGGATGCAGGACAGTCTTGGTCTGTGTTAGAGAAGAGGACAAGGGATAGACATACTTGGAAGTTGGTTGAGAACCTATGCTAAAAGAAATAGTTCTATATTAATATAAAGAGGTCACAGGGTGAACTGAACTGAAGAACATACACACATTTAGTCTACGTAACAGTGTGATTAGAATGCCTGTTTCAAACAAACTGCACAGGTCTTAGGTTTGCTTCCCAGTAGCAGCACACTATAGTAATAGTCTACCCAGCTGTAAATGGATATCAGACTTAAGGAAGGCAGGGAAGGGAACTGGTCATACGGTCTCATTCACAAGCTGAGAACGTGTAAGAAGAAGTCTCTAATACTTCACTCTCAAAAGATATGTGGTTATGGGACTGTCTATTTCTATACATACATGATGATACATATATGATTTTATAAATGATATAAATAATAGAGATCTCTGCAAAAACGGCCAGTCTCTTTTTAATGATATAGCCTACAGTCTGTCTTGAGCCTTAAATGAGACTAACATGAAGTATTTTGCATTCTGTTCTCCAGACTACATCCTGCTACTTGCAAAGCCCTGTTCGGGGCTTGGTAGCGGGAGATTGAGAACAAACACAGACGAAGAAGACGTTTTTTGTAATACTGCAGTTGCTACTCTTCTAAATTGTAGGTCTTTAATTTTTTTTTTATAGTGGCTTACAATGAATATCAATAAGTTCTACCTACAGGATAGTCATACTCATAGTGTGCTGTGGCTGTACCAGGCTCCAAGTCAACCATTCTTGATTGCCTCTTACAACATGCATGGCAGGTTGCAGTGTAACCATTCTTTACTCCCGTTTTTAACCCTGGTAATACACGGCCGAATATTGCAGGATATGGTCAAATTCAGCACAAAAAAACACTCACTGTCCTTTAGAATGGCATCACGGGCTTTTTCGTCGTGAACAAACGGCTCGGGTAGTCGTCTACGGTCGGTTTGGAGTGGGTTTCTTCCTTTCTTTCTTCCAAACAGAAATATAGTTATCAGAAACACAATAACGTACACCAGGAAAGCTGCTATTAGAATGGAAGGATGTGCAGCGATATATTCTAACACTGCCCGTAGGCCTATGTCGATGGACATTGTTATGGTAGCTCAATGATTCAGTCAATGAGAAGAGCTGTGGCGTAGCAGCAAAAAAACATTCAAGATGCAGTAGAAATGAACGAAGTAGTAGTAGCAATTTTAACAAATGTGGGCGTTATAAGATAATAAAGAAACGTTATACATAATAACCCCGTGTTAAGTGTGTAACAAAGAACTGCTGAGTATCTGCTCTTTCTGCACTAAAACAGAAAAAAATCGTTTCAGCTATGTATGCAGTTTTCTTGAACTCAGAACGCGAATGTGGGTGAGGGGTTGTCGCTTCTATTTATTCAAATTGAAATACTTCATGAGTAGCCGTGTATATTATCATCTTTTATTTAATTGTATTATATATCGTGATAGATGAAGGTCGTTCACAAAATTCACAATAAAAATCGCATGATAATAAATGTTTTTATAAATTAGAGTGGTTGCCATATAGCATTAAGTCTGGCTACTTCCGTTCGTTCTTTCTGTAATCTATAGCCCTGACACCCAAACAGGCATATTGAGTCGCTGATGCCAGTTAGCCAAATGTTGTCTTTAACTTAACTTAACGTCTTTATACTGGTTTAGAAGACCCTGCAGAGTCTGTATACAACCAGTTACATTTACATCACCTTCCTCTAAAAGCCATGCGCATCCAGTTTATTCTTAAATGCATTAACTGTCCCTGCCTCCACTACCTTCCCTGGCAATGCATTCCAAGCAGACACCACTCTCCGACTAAAAAAATATTTCCTAATATCTAACCTGGACCTCTCTTTAGTCAGCTTGTAGCTATGCTCTCGTGTTATTGTAGGTGGCTGTATTTTAAAAAAACTTGTTATAGTCTAATTTATCCATTCCTCTGATCATCTTATAAACCTGTATTAAGTCACCACGAATTCTTCTCTCTTCGAGACACTGTAGGCCGGTTTTTCTGAGTCGTTCCTCATAACTGTAATCCCACTATCATCTTTGTCGCTCTTTTTTGTATTCTTTCTAGCATGTTTATGTCCCCTCTATGATAAGGACTCCACACCTGTACACAGTACTCCAATCTAGGTCTAACTAAAGCTTTATACAGTTTGACGATCACTTCCTTGCTCCTATGTTTAATATTTCTTTTTATCATACCTAACATTGCATTTGCCTTTTTCACTGCTACCTTAACTTGCTCACTCACCTTTCCTGGTCTTTTGGTCTTCAGTACCAAGGTGGCAAAAAAGAGGCGCTTCAATGATACGATTAAGATTTCACTAAAAGCTCACTAACTTATACTTGAATAATGGAATTCAATCTGGCAAGGTTGACTGATGTCAGGTAGCCAAAAGCTGCTGAAAAATGTGCGTCCTTCGACTTGGAGTAACACGACGGTCCAAATGCAAGGTCCAGGTCATCTCTCCATCTCGTTGGCGGGAGGTTGTAGTTGTATGGCCACCAGAAAGACACCATCCTTGCCCATATATCGTGTCAAGCGGACCACATGGTCGGCCCCCATCTTTCATCAGTCATGCGGACCACATGGCCGGTCCTTCTATCATCAGTCATGCGGACCACATGGCCGGTTCATCCATACTTCCGTATTGACGCAGAGTCGAGGAACTGTTTGGTCAGGTATTTCGGATATGGTCTCTTAGGGAGATTTTTAGGACTCCGATGCACTTTCAGTAATTCGGATCTTCTGTGTCTGATTTGTGGATGCTCAAAACCATACACCATTGCTGGAAAAACCATGCTATTGGAGGTGTGAGCACTGGCCTTGACGTCCTTCATCTGCTGGAGTATGGGTTTAATGTGGTTGAAGTAGAGCCAACCCGCTGCTCTCCTGCATCAGATCTCCTTATCAATGTAGTTATTGTTGATTTCCTGACCCAAGTAGACAGACGTAGGCATTAATATTTTCGATAGGGTCATTTTTCAATCACAGTTTCTCTGTAGGGCAGAAAGTGTTAAATAGAAATGGAGTATTCTTTCTATTTATGTTTAGGCCAACCACCTTGCCTGCTTTATTCAGCTGGTTTAGGTGTTGTTCGTCTTCTTCAATGCTCTGGCTGAAGATCACAATGCAGTCCGCAAAACGTAGGTATGAGAGCATCTCGCCATCTATGTTCGCACTTCTATCCTGCCAGTTTAGATACCTAAAAACTGCTTCAACTAAAAGTCTTTGACATAATCTTGGTAAGCTCTGAGCGAGACCGAAACGTTTAGTGTACATTTCTTTGTAAAGGTGCAGCGCCATGCAAGGCATCCATAGAAGTAGTGGATGAATAGAGTTCATCAAAGGGACACTTCGTCTCCAGCCAAGAAGATAGCTTTCACAACCATGCATAGAATTGCCCATAGAAAAAACAAGTCAGACGAAATCTAACTTCATATAGACAGAAACGACATAAAACGCATCTTTGGCGCTTGAAAGACTGTTTATCGCCCCTAATCCTCACACAAATCTCCTTCTAAAGGTAGATGGCTCAAAGCTCTGGCCAATTAATAGATAATATTGGATCTGCGATGAAACAATAGTACCCCTGCCACAGAAACCTCTGAACTGGATTCCTCCAAATATTGAGGCGGCCGGAGCAGCAATCAATTACCTATCAAACGGGAGGACTCCATGTGTGGATCTGATAGCTACTGAGATTTATAAAGCAGAGAGAGGTCTTTAACACCCATGATGGACAAACACAGCCATGTTGGATAACCTGAGAAAATAGCTTGGTCCAACTTAGTGGTGTTCGCCCAATGGCTTTGCTCAGGTTATCGCTCCATCTTTTTGGTGGACGTTTCAAATTGTAAAGTGACCAGGATGTCATTTTTAGTGTTGTAAGACATGACATAACGTGCCAGTCCCATTTTCTTAGCAATGCAGTATCTACGACATCATTGAAGGTGGATAGGTGCCTGATTTTTGTGTTGGGAATTCGGTCCAGTAGAAAGACTGTCACTGTTCCTAGCTACATTGCACTTGAATTAACTCGAAACTTCTCCCCATCTGCTTTTTGTAGGTTACATTCCTCAGTCATATACCATGGATAGAATAACCATGCTATTGAAGGTATTAGCTCTTGTCTTGTCGTTTTTCATCTGCTGAAGTATGTGTTTGATAAGATTGAAGCTGAACAAAACCTGGTTACTATCATTCATTCAATACTTGTTGCTCCTTTTGGAGCATTAACCCTTAACAACCTTCCTCCAACATATTTGATATTGATTGTTTTTCTGCATCTCTCCAGCTGATGTCCATATGCCAAAGTACATTTTCACAATCTCTTCTCTGGGTGATTCTGTCTTCCGCTGCGGATTTCACTTTTGCTTTCCTATCCAAACCAATTCGAACGTTTGATCTCTTGCTGGCTCATTTCCCATATCTCACCATTCCTCTCCATGTCTTGCCAGCCCATATCCATTGTCCTCCGTAGAAATTTATTAACGAACGACTGTAGCTTCCTATGAACGGTATTGTTCTATCCCGCTCTCCAAGTTTCTTTTCTGTACAGGAGTGCTGACTTGACATTGGAATTAACCAACCTTAACTTGGTATCAGTCTTTATTTCCCTGGATATCCATTTATTATTCAGTAACAGATACCGGTACTCTTCCTTGACGTTGACATCTTCATTTTCCAATATATCGCCACCAGGAACAATTTTAGTGATAATAGTCATCCCTGCCTCACTCCTGTTTGTACTTCAAAACTGTCAGTCAGTACTCCATGAGTGATATTAATTTCTTTGGTATCCCGTACTGTCTCAGTAGCAGCCATAAAACGCCTTCTCATACCGATAATCTATGAAGTTTACGTATATGGATGAATTTCATTCAATCGTTTATTCTACTAAAAGATGCGCAAAGTGGCTATATTATCTGAACATTACTTACTTACTTTTCGTATCTGGCAACCTCACAAAGTATTGGACCAGAAATCAGCTGCAATGGAAGCTCTTTCATTTGCTACTATGATATCCGTAAAAGTATGTGATTCTTGCATTGTTTGACAGCTATATAGGTTCTCAGGGTCTTGGATGGTTACGCATATCACCATCTTTTTTAATTCGATCAACATCTGGACAGTTCATAATCTGTTCAAAGCGCTCCACACAGAGTATGGCACAATACATAGAAATGGATAGGACATACCCTCTCGAACCAATGAAATGATGCAAGTAAGCATGTGTTATACTGGAACATAGAAGGAAGAGAAGAGTTTGAAGGTGAAAGATCACCTTTCAAAGAACAGTCAAAAATAAAACCAAGACAAATGGAACCTTAAGAGAGTAAAAAAGAGACACATAAAATTTCATAACACAGAATTAATTATTCCCTCTAGTGTATTCCCTCCAAGTTTTCATACATATGTGAATTTTGCTACTGCGCCTTTATTATATTTAGATACAATTTTGCGTTCATCTTATTTCTCTATTCTTCGAGGCGGTGTGCGCTGCACTATATTTTTATTTTGCGTCGTTGGTCCAGTGAATCCGACTTTGGCATGCATTTTATGGAAGGGACGGCTTCCTCCTGCATTTTCGAAGTGTATTCTTCCCCGAGGTAACAGCCGGTGCTGTGATGGAGATTGAACCCAGCACCTTCGGGTCGTGAGCCACATCACTTAATCACAAGCCCCTGCTGTCCCCATAAATTAATATATATCATCATGTAGCATGTCCTAGGCAGGACATCGCTTTTATAACAGCCGATCTGCATGACTCTCAATCTCTAGCCAGAACTCCTGCCTCTGTTGTTGTCATTTTCAGGACCTCCGTGATGTCTTGTGCCCATCTTCTCCTCTGTGTCTCCCTCTGACCCGCTTTCCATCACCATACCCTCAAGAATCGTTCTCTCCAGGCCATTATGGTGTTTGTTGTGGCAAAAATATTTGAGATTTCTGGAGGAGATGTTTACCAATCAATTTTCCTCGATATCCAGTTCTTTTGGGATATCTGCATTTTTCCTTTTCGCTATCTATGGTATTTTGAGCATCCCTCTAGCATTTTAGTTCAAAAGATTCAATCTTTTTCTCAAGTGTTTGTGGTGCGGTCCACGTTTCACTTCCGTATGTTGCCAAAGAGAAGCTGCAAGTTCGTAGGGCTTTTTTGTTCATCATTTTATTCAGTCTCTGCATTGCCATAGCCATTCTCTATCTGGCTTCCTTCAGGCAATCTGTATTGTTGCTTATAATTGAGCAGAGGTACTCAAAACTTGTGACTTTCTCAATCATATCTGAGTTCTGGCTTCTTGTTCCCACATATTGTTCAGAATGGCTCAAACTTGTAATAATATCCATCATTTTTGACATTCCTCATTATAGATTCAGCATATATATTGAATAGATAAGAGGAGAGTAGGTATCACTGTCTTAGGCCCTTTTGGAACTTCGAAACCAGTCTGACATTTTGCCGGCTATTCTGACTGCAGCTTGTTATTCCTGGTATAGTGATTCGATCAATTGAATCAAGTGCGTTGGGAACCCAATGTCTCCCATTATGTTCCACAATGCTTGGTGTTGCACACAGTCAAACACTTCGTGTAATCTATAAAGCAAGTGTGTATGTTGATATTGTATTCTCTGCATTGTTCTATAATATTCCTTATGTTGAGGATGTGATCCCTTGTGCCCCTACCTTGTTTAAAACCTGCTTGTGCTTCATGGACATCCACACTGAACTTGTTTCCTAGCCTCTTCATGATGATCCATAGAAGGATTTTGCTGGCGTTACTTATTAAAGTGATGGTTCGATAATTGGTACATTGCTTTAAATCGCCTGTCTTGGGGGGAAAGATATATACACACAGATCTTGTCCATGCTCGTGACCATTTTGCACTATGCCAGACCTTTCTACATAGTATGTGATAGATGCTAAAACTGGCTTCTCATCCTACTTGAATAAATTCACTGGGTATATTATCAGATCCTGGTCATTTCCCTTTCTTTCCAACCTTGAAATGTGGATATTTTTACCAATGGCTGAAATGTCCATTTTCTGCCAACTTCATCTATCAGTGCTATTTTGGTAATCTTCTCTGAACAATTCAATACGAGCACAAGTAAATGTTCTTTGCAACCTCTTTAACAAAATAAAGATAGGATTACTTTAACTTCAAAATGCATATTTTCTTTCTCATCCAATTTGAAGGAAAAATATGTTGCACTGTTATGTTAGGTGCACTGCATTCGATCCCAACAGGTGTTGCTATCACGTATGCATTTCTTTAGTTACTCCAAGCCTGCATGCGAGGCAGTAAGTTTTATGTCTTACTTTGTCTGGAAGCTATTCTTTGGCCAGTCTGACTTTAAATATCCTGCTGATATTTTTACTACCACCAACATAGTTCTTTGGGTCATAGGGACACATAAACTTCTGCATCATGACACTAGACAAATAAAAAAAACTGAGAAGAATATGTATTATTAACAAAGTAAATCAAGATTTATTTTTTTTATTCTTAGATGTAGATGGCTTTAACATGGACAATGATCTGGGCTCCAGTGAAATTGTTTTGGCTGTTAGTTCATCCTCAATACAAGCTTTGATTCCTTTCTCCAGATCCTGTGACAGTAATATAAAATAAAAATATGAAAGAAACAATATATACACACAAATATCATAATAATGAATGAATGATGTAAAAAGCAGTTGTGCGCTTCTCAGTAGTAAATATACGCTGTCTGACTTAAATTCTGCATAGTTTATTCTACAACTTCAATCCCCGATAGAGGACTTACAAACAAGTCACTGACCATAACACTTTATGATTAACTCCCTCAAAGATTTTGATTTCAACGAATTTTTGTCTGTCACATCTCATATATTTGTACATGCAATAAATGCATTCTTTTATTGAAAAATTCCAATTGGCAATCATCAACAGTATTCCTAGACAAGCGCTAAGGAGATACCATTAGAGTCAGACTAACCACATGATGTCTGAAATTGAACAACAAAGATGAAGAAGAATGCAAAAAGATAAAACATATGCATAACATAATGACTGGTATATTGCTGTTTTTATAATTGGAACTATTTTACAATAGCAGAAAAAACTATTTTGCATCTAAAACTGTATGGGATAGAAGAGCAAAGTCATCGGCTAATTCTAGGTCATAGTTGCTTTGCTGGTTCATATAATTTCATCATTGTTGGTTGATGTTGCATTAATAATCCTACCAATGACCAGCGGGGAAGAAGACTAATGTCTAGTCAGGCAAAACATACTGGCCAAGACCCTCACCTCGGCTTCCTAGTAGCCCTCCCTGGAAACAGGCTGTTTTCATGACAGCCTGGCTGAGGTGAGGGATCGACCTGATTCCCATAGTAGTGAGCGACACGCAGATGAAGCCAAGCATAGCACAACCACCGTGAGGACCTCTGTCAACCTTCATCCGCACGCTCGGGATGCGAGGAAAGCTACTGCAACCAGCCACTTAACATCCTTTTCAAGGCACACAAAAGAGTAACCTACTCATTCGCAAACAACCACCACCAATGACCGGCAGAAAAATAAATGGTGACTGTTGGGCTCAGGTCATATAAGAAAGGGCTCAGAAACCTAATCTTCATGAAGAACACACACACACACACATATATATATATATATATATATATATATATATTTATTTAACTTTTCTTAATTATGTTTCCTGAGCAACTTCCAGCGTGATTATCCATCTAAGCTGTCAAAGGACTTTTTATATTCTGTGTATCCTATATAAAGTGAGGCTTTGGCAGCAAGTTTTCATTGATTTTATTGAATAAAAATTGGGCAACAATGTAAATTACATTCATAAAAAAATAAACGGGTCTCACCTTTTTCAATTTTGCAGCCTCTACAAGCTTTAGTTTCTTTGGTGCTATCTGGAAGTGTCCTGACAAAGAGTGAAATCGCTTAAAATACATGCTCACAATAACATTTCAACTAATAAAAAAAAGCATTATCAAGCAACATCAATTTAAAATGTGGTCTCTAGTTTGTATGTTTATTCTTCGTTCATTCTCAATCTCCAGCCACCAAGCCCTGAAAAGAGCTTTGCAAGTAGCAGGATGTTGTCCAGAGAACGGAATGCAGTGTCGTAGTTTACAGCTTCACTGCATTATTTGCACCTTTTGGTCCGACACATCTGACTTCAGCAGGCAATTTTTAGTACCTGGTTTCCTTTCCCTCTTGGGTACCTTTTCCCTAGCCAGTCTGCTCTGTTGCAGCCTGCTATCGAGGATCACCATGTGGAGGTGTAGAAGGGTCTTGGCAGCTCTGATTCACTGATGCTAGCATTCAGTTATGGGCCGCTGACCATTGCAGCTCAGCATCTTGATCTCGTGCACTAATTTAACCAAGAAACCAAAAACATCCAGACTGTCTATAAACTCTTGAGTGTTTATGGTGTGCAAACTCCCACAGCTACCAGAAAAAGCTTGGAAGGATCGATACATAATTTTATTGTACCAACCATGAGTAGACAGGTAGTACACTGTCAAGTAGTACCTGTACAATATCTGGTTGTGGTAGGTTATCATAAGTCTAATTTGGAAATCCATTTACAGAAGCACCATTCACAGGAATTTAAGAAATTATAATAAACAGAAGTTGAGACTGAGGATACACATGGAGAAAGAAATATTGTGAGAATAAATGTACATAGTGACTATCAGATTGTACTAATACACTGACGGTGTACGTTGCACTATGTTTTTATTTTGCGCCTGTCGGCTCAGTGCATCGGACTTCGGCATGCCTTTTAAGTAAAGGTCTGCTTCCTCCTGCATTTTCTAAGGGTTTGCTTCCCCAGGGTAATGGCCAGTGCTGTGATCGGGGAGTGAACCCAGCGTTTTCTGCTTGTGAACCATGTCACTTAACCACTAGCCCATGCCGTCCCCCAGTTTTAATGTTTAAACTACTTGAATTCCATAGAGATTGTACTTGTTCTAGCATAAAGAAAACGATTACTACTTTTCTCATACTTGGTATTATTCAAATAGTTTCAAAGCTGAAGTACTAAGTATAGCTACTGTACATGTTAGTGAAAACGGTGACCATGCCAGTAGAAAACATTAGTCTGATATAGCAGTAATGAACAAAATTATTTATTGCAAAGAAGAGAACAAGTGACAATATTCCGACCAAGAAATGGTCACTGCAGACAGAAATATCTGTTCAACAAATAACATCTCAGACACAAGGTCAAAGATGCAGCAGTGGATATGCTGACAGCAACCAGCGACTCATAGTTGGCTATTTGCGTCAGGGTCAACGAACCACAGCTGTACAAGACACTATTCCACTTTAAAGTAACGGCCCTGGAAACAGACTGCACTCTTGCTAAGAGAATTAGCATGGAACAGGGAAGACAAATCCAGTTGAAAAAATGTCACATTGAAACAAGACACGCAGAGTCAAACGGTGCAGATATCGCAGCCTTACTGCAAACTATGACACAATGTCCTTTTCGGGATGAACACAGTATTAAACTGATAATCCAGCAGATGACATACTTCAAGGCCAGTGCTCATTCAAGACCAGTGCTCAAACCTTCAAAACCATGATTATTCAGACAATGATATATGGGTTTGATGTTTGGTGTCTATTTAAATAAGACAAAGATAAGCTCAAAATTACCAAAAGAGCAATGGAGCATAGAGTATAAATATCTCCCTAGAGACAGTATCCAAAACACACACATCAGTGACCAAACTGAGTTCTTGGATGTCGACTTTGCATCAATACGAAAGTACAGATGGGCCGGCCATGTGGTCTGCATGACTGATGATAGATGGACAAGGAGTGTGTCTTTCTAGTGGCCCTACAACTACAACTGCCCACATAGCCACCTGTCAACGAGATGACCTGCAATATGCCTTTAAACTGGCATGGTACTCCAAGGCGATGGACAGGCACAGATTCAAGCAGCTTTTGGCTACCTGGCATAAGGAAATGTTACCGGATTGAATACTAGGATACAAGTTAAAAAAGCTAAAAACTAACTTAGTATTCAACTCACAACTAGACAACTCGTAAGACAACTGCATTACAGTTAAATACATGAGTAGTTTTTAGTACAGACATTTCATTGTTGAATGTGTTGTTTATTGTTCGTCCAAAGATGCCAATAGGAGCCTTGAATTGTCTGTCGCACTTAGTACAAGAAATAGGACACCCTCTTCCAACAAGGTTGAAGGATTGATGTAAACTGACTTGTGGAGTGATCGTCTCTGTATAGCCTCATTTATTCTTGATACCTTGTGTCTCTGAACACCCTCTGCAATAGTGCTATGTCAGTCTGTGTGATTGGTGGTGATTCTTTCCCAGTCAATATGGACAGTTAAACTTAATACTACACTGGGTCAGTAATCTCTTAAGTGTGTCCTCGTAAC
Source organism: Ariolimax columbianus (assembly GCA_036924085.1). Taxonomy (NCBI): domain Eukaryota; kingdom Metazoa; phylum Mollusca; class Gastropoda; order Stylommatophora; family Arionidae; genus Ariolimax; species Ariolimax columbianus. Next base: position 46,004,807 of record JAVGWX010000015.1, on the reverse strand, counting down.
GTTTCCGCTGTTCACCGCTTGCTCTCATCATTTTGGTAGACATTGATTCAACATATGTGTGTGCCCAGTACTACATTGCCAGCACATGCCATATCAATCATCAATGATGATATCAATCAGATTCATATTATGATAACAATTTCAAATTGACTCTACACTGTAGACTACACTCTACAGCATTATAGACTACAACTGTTCGAAAGCCCTAGAAAAAATCAATCCAATCAGATCTATAGAATAAATTAATATTATATTAGTATTGAGATATGTGATGTCATTATGATAAATTGTGTATCCCGATCTGAGTCAAGTCGTAATTTTAAATTTAAACAAATATAAATATACAATAATTATAAATTATAATAATAGTTAATACACATACAGATACACAACTACAAAAAAGAAAAGACACAAGATATCTTATTTTAATATAGCTTTTTAGTTTAACACTATAGTCTAATTCATCAGTGAATGATCATGCAGATGAGGATGCAGCGGGTGCTAAATGTAAATGTCAATCTTCTAATAGTAGTATAAGTAAGTATTTCTGATTTTCTTTGCCTCTCTAGTCTCTAGCGATGATAACCTGACTGTTCTGACTCTGAGTCAACTCAGTGATAAAAGGACTAAAGATTTAGCATAATCAGAAATCATAGCATAATCTGATTAAATCAGAAAATCTGAACGCAGGAAAAGTATAACTGTCTAATTCTACCTTTTCTCAATAAAACTTTCTGCTTTCTGTTTTGTTTGTCTTTCTTTTTTCCAGGTACTTGAAGCTTTGAACTCTTAAACTTTCCCTGCGCCATCTTTACTAATTTACACAAATAGCATGAAACACCTGTTCTATCTCTTGAAAACGAGAGCAGTATTAAAAATTATATTCAAGTGATCTAATCTAAAGCGAAACAACGTTTCTTGTTTTGCAGAAAACAACCTTAATTTATCTTAAAGTAACGTCGTTATACTGATTTAGAAGACTCTGTAGAGTCTGTATACAAACAGTTTATTTTGTTCACTTAATCTAAAAACTATGCACATTAAATTTATTCATGAATGCATTAATTGAGTATTGACCCTGTCTCCACTATTAACTATTTCCTGAAACTTCAAAACCTACTGTAAGATGCATCTAAACTGGTGTCGATGTGGCATGGATGCAAAAAAGAATGAATAAAAAGGACCACTAAAGAGGATTCATAAGAGTGCTCAAGATTAAACATTAAGGCTAAATCATTTAGTAAACGAAATATCGATATGACAACTGACATGTGGACGATGAACCTTCGCGGGAGTCTTGCTCTTACTTTTTTAGTCGCTCTTGTGGTACAGGGGGCTTTTTTGTTATCATATAGCGTGGTTTATAACTTCTGCATGATTATGGGGTAGCCCGCACGCCCCATAACAAATCCTCCTTTGTTGTTGTTGTTGAATGCCCACAATCAGTAGGATTACTCTTTTGAGTGCCCTAAAAAGGACGTTAGGTGGCGGGTTGTCGTAGCTTAACTCACATCCCGAGCGTGCTGATGAAGGTGGATCGGGGTCATCCAGACGGTTGTGCCATGTTTGACTTCATCTGCGTGTCGCTCACTACTTCGGGGATCACGTCGATCACTCATCTTGTTAGACAGGCTGCCATGAAAACAGCCCGTTTCCATGAAGGGCTACGAGGAAGTCTAGGTGAGGGTCTTGACCAGTACGTTTATCTTGACCCTGACTTACATGTCTGATCAGTATATTTTGCCTAACCAGACATTAGTCTTCCTTCCCAATACTCCTTAGTAGCTGATAGTGATTGTGGGGTCCAACAGATGTTTTGTTTAATGAAGTGTAACGTCTTAGGCATCACAAATGGTCTACAAAACATAAGCCCATTTTCCTTACATTATCTTGCTTGTGTAGATGATACCTTCTTCTTTATCGATCAACTGATGCTATGCTTCTAGTCAGGTGAGGTTCACGAAGGAGACTGTGCGTTTCAGGTCTTCGCCAGTTCCCCACAGCTTTTCGAGGATGGTCGCTTCCCCCAAGCCAGACTGCCTCTCTTTGGTCTGCATAGTTAGGGCATTCTTGCAGAATATGTTCTGGTGTTTGCTTGGGTGCTTCACAATCGCACGCGGCGATGTTTCTAAGACCCATTCTGTGGAGGTGAGCCTTGAGTCTACAATGTCCTGTTCTGAGTCTGAAGATCTTTGTCTGCCCATCTCTGCCAAGTTTGTCTATGCTGTCATTTTCTGGTTTGTATTCTTTGTGCTGTTTTCTCCATTGTGTCCCCATGGATCGTTTGATGAGTGTCTATGCTTCTTTATAGCTCTATGATTGGGGAATCTGCTTGCCGCCACTTTCGGCTTTTGCGAGCCCATCTGCTTTCTCGTTTCACAGGGGGCCGGAATCCATTGTAGGACTAAATCTATTTTTTAAAATTTCATATCTTGTTTGTGGCTTGAGCTGGCTTGGAGTATACTCGTGGAGTCTGTTAGAATGACCGTTTTCCTTGTATTTGTGTTTTGTCTAATAAGAATCTGAGTTGCTACATGAACAGCTCTTGCTTCAGCTCTGAAATTGGTACAAGTCTCTCCTGCTGGTATGGAGTGATTTTCTATGTCGCCATTGGAGTGTTCAATGTAGATTCCACTGCCTCCCCTTTTATCGCTCACCGAGGCAGATCCGTCTGTGTAAACGTGTGTCCAAGAGTTGTTAGGTTACTGTCTCTTAAGCTCCTGTAGAACATGGATGATTTTTTGCTCTGTTATAGATGATATCAAGTCATCTTTCCCTGTACCATCAATCGCAGATCCTTCTACACTTTATTATCTATTTTTATGTGTAGCTCAAGTTTTCATCTTTTGGTTTAATCATTCTAGGTTTCTCTTACTAGTGGATTCAGAATGTTTAATAAATAAAAGCTTTGTTTCCATGTCCTGGACATCACCATCATCATGTAGCATGTCCTTTGCAGAACATCGCTCTCATGACAGCCTGTCTGTAGGAAACTCTCTTCCGACCTGCTCCAAGGTAAAATCCAGCATCTCCTTGATGTTCTGAGTCCATCATTTTCTCGGTCGGTCCCTGCTTTGCTTTCCAGTGACCATGCCTTCCATAACCACTCTTTCCAGTCTGTTGTGTCGTTTAACGTGTCCAATAAAATATCAGTTTTCGGGTCATTCCATCATTTATAAGCCCTGGCCACCACGTCAGAATTGTGTTTCCAATGTTCAGCCACGTGAATTTTGCATTGCCGTTCCCTCTCAACATGTGATCAATAATAAATGTTTCCAAAAAGGTTGGGCAGATCGGCATGTGGCCTGGTTCTTGTGCTGTTCAGGTTCAAGTGGCAGACCAAAGTGTCTCTCTGAAATTTCAATCAAGTCTAAAATGTTGAACATCATCCGTACGCTTTTGCAAATAACCCAGAAATGATAGATGGGACCGTCTGTTTTTATCTGTAGAATAGACGCTCCGTCTACTCTGCTAGTGCTAATTATACACAGTTTTTTTTTCTGTGTTAATGTCCAATAATATACACATAACTTTTGTTCTTTGTTTGAATTACAAATTCCTGTAGTTCTTTTTCATTCAGCCAGCAGAATTGTCACCTGAAACCATTTATTGATATTCGACCGATGAGTCCTAGCATTTCCTCTATCTGTCGACAGATTGATTCCGCGTAAATGTTCAGAAACGACGAGAAGACATCATGCATCCTTGCCACACCCATCTAGAAACGACCTCGCTGTTTTATGAATCAGAACACATGAACGTTTAGATTGTGAACCATGCATTCGACACTGTGACCCACTTTCTTTTATTCTATAGTTATTTGCCGTTGTTGTTGTCGCCCAGGTCGCTCTTCCATCAGCAGCTTTGTGTACTTGTCAGGGGTGGACCCCCATTTCTTGTAGTTTCACTCACAATGTAGACATTCGGCTAGAGTCGAGCATAGAGGAAAACTGGTTTATTAATTCCATTTTGGCTAGAAAATGCAAATACTTTGGTCACATCAAGAGACATAACTGTCTCGAGAGAACAGTGATGGAAGGTATGGTGCCAGGCAAAGGAGGAAGGGGTAGACCAAGAAGACGATGGCACCAAGATATCCAGGAATGCCTGATGGAGGCTGGAGTTTTGGCAAGGGAACGAGTTCCTTTCAGATAGACTGTGATGGGAGCGACGTTTAATAAAGGACATGCTACATGATGATGAGTTCTCTGACAAATTTATACTTAGAAGAAAATAATTGACACAAATAAACACAATGACACAAATAAACACAATGACAAAATTGTGTGCATTATTTTCATATTTTTAATTATACAGTAGTAGATTGCAAAAGCAACAAATCAAATATATAATAGATTTCATAATTCCTTTTTTTTTTTAAACCGTTACAACTATTAATCAAGCATTTTGTGACCACAAGCACCTTTATATTTTTAATTTCTTGAACAATTTACATTGGCACTTAATGATTGAAATGTATTATTAAATCAGAAATTAAACAGTGGAGCATGTTAAAAACTGGTACCCATACCTCAATAATTATACGTTCATTACGGAATGAATTTAAATTCTGAAACAATAATTGTATGCAATTTTCATGAAAATGGCTTCTAGCATTTGTAAATGCTGCTTCTTTATCGGTCGCTCTTAAATAACCAAATCTATTTCTCGCATAAAACGGAATGGTCTGTCTCAGGCCTCTCATCATCATTCAGTTTATTCCTCAAATTGGCACAGATATTTCCCTCCAAAACTTGATGGGCTCTTGAAGGCTTCTCTTGTTGTCATACAGTTTAAATAACCATAGCTATTTCCACCATTTAATAAGCGTCTGTCTCAGGCTTCTTTCTCAGATGGAGAGGAAACAGCGATGCTGTCACTCTGCTCCTTTCATGGACAGACTAGGAAAGCATTCTGTTGTTTGTTTGTCCTCTGCAGGTAGGAACTTGTCTGTGTGTCATTGTGATATTTAAATTGTTGAATAAATTATGTTACAGGTTGACGTCTAACAGCGTACGAAGCGAAGAAGAAGAAAAAGAAGAAGAAATGATGTACAAGTCTGAACACTTGACACATGTATGATAGTCTTGAAAAAGCTATTGATCCCATAAGTAGGGAAACAGCACCATAAAAAAACATCACTGTTGAGAAAATAACTGACAAAGGAAAGCAGATGGAGCAATGAGTCAGGCGCTATTCTGAACTCTAATCATATGACAATATCATCACTCTCTGCCGAAGACAGATGTGTCGGACCGAAAGGTGCAAATATCACAGTCAAGCTGTAAACTAGCAACACAACGCATTCCGGACTACATTCTCCTACTTGCAAATCCCTGTTCAGGGCTTGGTAGCTGGAGATTGAGAACAAACGCAGAAGAAGAAAAATATCATCACTCTCACAGCCCCTGCAGCTGTAAAAAGCTATCTCAGTATGGATGAGATGTACATCGAACCATCTCTAGCAGAGATTAATTAAACAGCTTTGGACTGGGCAGATCACTGGTCAAAAAGGTAATCCCACCTGATTTGATCATGCACTCTAAAGGTGCATTTTTCCAACTGCTGCATATTATGTCAGTGCTGGAATGAAGCAACTATACCTAAAGAGATGATAGATGCACAGGTTGTGTAACATTTAACAAAAATAAAGGTGATAGAAGTGACTGTAACAACTATTGAAGCATCTCTCTACTCAGTGTTATAGGCAAAGTCTTTGCCACAGTCATCATTGGCTCTTTTCATTTTGTCAGACGATCATAATTATGCTTTCAGCACAAAGCCCGGGCAGAAATATAGAGACCATGTGTTGCCCATGCAGTATGGTCCCTCTCTCGGTCTGCCTTGTTTGCTCCAAGGGAAATGTGATACCAATACATTTGGAACAAGGCAAGCTGCAGAAGCTGTCGGATCAGCAGAGCAATACTCTATCTGTTCGCCTGTCGGGGCTTCAATCCTAGACCAGTCGCCAACCAAGGCTAAGGGCCTGGTCTGTCCTGCCACAACACTCAGCTGAGGTTGCCTTTACTAGCTCTAGGATAAGGCATTGTATCCTCTTGCACATGTTCCTTCGCACATCGTCAGTTGTCAGGCATGGTAGACGCTGACCAACTTTCAGAGTTATCAGAAAACGGGTTGCACAACCCTATCTGACAAAACCCGACAAGATGCACCAGTATCTTATCTGCAAGGCTTCAGGCGGTTTTAAATCAGAGTTTCCTTCTCCTATATGAGCTGCCTTCCTAAGCTTTCGAGCCCCATCTGCCCGAAACTACTGGTCTTAAGGCGTCAGTAGCTCGCCTTCTGGCCTCTTCTCTTGTTAGTCAAAACAGTTCTGCCGCGCGAAGGCCAGGAGATGAACTGTTGTCAGAGGCTATATGAGACACACGCCATGGGAGCATTTAGTTGGTGTTGAGAGTTCATCCTCAACCCCACCCCCGACTATAACAAAATTTAGAACCACAGTCATCTTACTACGACTACAAAAATTGGCTGAGCATATGTATCTGGAATCGCAATGTGGATTAAGGTCTGTAAGATCAACAACTGAAATATGACTTTTTCCTCTTCTGCAACATCTGGAAAAGTCATGTGAACCCTCATTGACCTGACAAAGGCATTTGATTTGGTTAGCTGGGAAAGATTCTTCGAATTAATTTTTAAAATAGGCTGCCCAAGTAAACTGCTGCAGCTAATAATATTATTCTATGGAGCCTTGAAAGGAACAGTCCAATTTGATGGTAGTTTAGTATTTCACATTCATTTAGTATTCTCAGAGGTGTTAATCAAGACTGTACTGTTTGGAATCTTCTTTATTATGCTACTGAATCAGGCATTTGGTAATACAAATGAAGAAATCTGCCTCACACTAGGTTAGAGATCAAGATGCTGAGCAGCACATGAGCTGCAGTGGTCAGCGACTCATAGCTGACTACTGGCGTCAGTGAAAGCGAACCAGAGCTGCCAAGACCCATCTACACCTCTATGTGGTGATCTGGGATAACATGCTGCAACAGAGCAGACTGGCTAAGGATAAGGGATCGAAGAGGGAAGGCTAACTCGGTACTCAAAAAATGCCTGCTGAAGTCAGATGTGTCGGACCAAAAGGTGCAAATATCGTAGTTAAGCTGTAAACTACGATACAACGCATTCCGTTCTCTGGACTACATTCTGCAACTTAAAGCCCTTTCAGGGCTAGGTAGCAAGAGATTTAGAACGAATGAAGTCAATCCAAGCCACACTAGGTTGGATGGTCAGCTTTTTAATCTTGCAAGACTTAAGACCAAAAAAATGGACATCAGGGATGTCAACATCAGTGATTTGCTATTCGTTGAAAGTGTCACTCACAGTCAGCAGGAACTTCAGAGCTTGATAGATCGCTTCTCCCATGCATATATAAATTTTAGTCTCACAAAAAAGAGCGACAAAGCTGATAGTGGAATTCTAGAATTATAGTTATGAGGAAAGACTCAGAAAAACCGGCCTACAGTGTCTAGAATTATTACACATGAAGTTCAGGTCTCTGGATAAAGATTCTTCAAGGCTTGGTTTCAACACAGCTTTGTGTGGAAAATCATCTCTGTCATCTCTGTGAGTCAGTGCTCGGTATGCATATACATATAATAACTTTGCAGGAGCATACAACTGTCTTGCAGGATACGTTCGGATGTCTGTGTTGCTTGCCAGCATGGAAGGATAGAGTGACAAATGCAGAGGTGGATTCTCACACTGGTCTCTCAAGCATGTACACTTTCCTTAGGCAACAAAGTCTAAGATGGCTTGGTCATGGATGTCGCATGAAAGATGGTCGTATTCCCAAAGATATTCTCCATGGACAGTTGGCGGATGGCAAAAGAACAGTCGGCTGACCACAGCTGAGGTTCAAAGATGTGTGTAAGTCAGACATAAAAGTAGTGGACAAGGAGCTGACATCCTGGGAAGATGAAGCTGCAGACCGATCCAATTTGAGATGTACCGATAAATTGAAGAGTCACCTCAGTCTGAGTGAAAGAAGATCTTACAACACAGAGAAGTAAAACGGCAATGCCACCAGGAAAAAGAAAACCAGAAACTCAGTAGAAAGTTACCACTCCAAGGTCGCATCATCATATAGTCAGACTGAAAGCTGTCTATGCACTACTTTGGTACACTTTTTATTCTGCAGAACTGTTGATGAAACAAGAGTTATTCACTCTTTTATTCCTTGCATTATTTAGTGTTTGGGGAAAACTGACGACTTAGTCTCTCCTCTTCTACCTTTTTCGTATGGATTCTAGTTTATACAGGATGGGGTAGTCAACCAGACGCGAGTGGGTCAATCTCAACTTCTGTGGTTTGGTCATGTTTGTAAAGTGAAAGAAGATTGGCTACCATATCAGTCATGGGAAGCCAACAGCCAAGGATCCAGACCCCCAGGCCACTGGGATGATAATATAAGAGGCTATAAGAAAGTGAGGTCTAGATGGGAACCAGGCCGTCTGTAGCCTCTTATGACATGCCTTGCAGGTTACTGTGTTACTATTCTTTACTCCTTTTACAGCTTTTTTGGCCCCTTATGACAGATGGAATTGGGGAGGACTAATGTATGTCTTTCAAAAGCATGTACGTTTTATCTTTACCATACATTTGGCTTTAAACTTTCTTATAATGAGACCTATGTGAAACCCCTAGCTCATTTTTAAAAAATAGGGCTGCTCTCCACATGTTTATCTTTTTGTGCTGTTTTCTTTACAACTGCACATAGAACTCTACTGTTACTCATGAAGTTTCTTTACATTCCACATTCTTCTCATTTCCTGTGGCTTCCAGTCCAGTGCACGTCTGGATATATTATTAAGTTTCTTTCTTATGGTGTGTCCTGTCCATCCCTAATTTATCCCAATCAATTGCCCATTGCAAGTGATGATGATGATATCATCAGGATGGAGATTTTTTGTGAATCATCGAAGATCTGACACTGTGGTTTAGGCTTTAGTTTTAGGAAGATTTATATTATCATCTACTACACTATCTCATTCTGAGCTACCTTTATCCAGTGGCAAGACCTGTTAGTTGAGATGACAGGAGGTAGCCTGGGTTTCAAATTTATACACAGACTTTTTAGGTTTGGGTAGGTGGTATAGTGAGTAGGAATTTTATTATTTTTAGAATTTAGCCTGAAGAGTGGTTAACTGCCTGCTCTTTTCAATTATCAACTGCCAAGGATACTTTTACATTTTACATGAATAGTGTGTGCATATAACCTCCTGCTGAAACTTGCAGGATTCGAACACCCTACCATTTCATGCTTTCATTTGTTCGTTTCTTGAGAAGTGAGCGCCTTACCTCTCATTTATCTAATTTATCTCACCAATCTCTATCTTTATTAGTTGTCCTATTCAGATGGCTGTGCGTTACCAACATCCAAAAGAAAAGCAAAGAACAGAAGCCTGCCAGGCATGTCATAAGAGGCAACTAATGAGAGCTGGGCATAGGTCTATCCTATAGAAACAATAAGCCACAAGAAAAATTAAAAGAAGACCTTTACACTCCATCGTAGAAGAGGTGTGATTAGTCAAATTACACAGAATTGTTTCTGAAAATAATAACAGCTGTGTGTATATTTTTCAGCTTTTTAAATTAACATAATAAAACAGCTTTAAAAACGTAAATACATAAATTATTTTTTTTTTTTTTTTTTTTTTTTTTTTTGCGTTTGCATTATTTCTCTAATTTCCAAGGCAGTCTGCGTTGCACTGTGGTTTTTATTTTGCGCCTGTCGGCCCAGTGCATCCGACCTCAGCATGCATTTTATGTAAGGGTCTGCTTCCTCCTGCATTTTCTAAGGGTTTGCTTCCCCGAGGTGACGGCCGGTGCTGTGATGGGGATCTTCTTCTTCGTCGTATGCTGTCAGACGTCAACCTTTATTTTTTCGAAAAAAGCAGCGGTCATCCTGAGGCTGTCGTCACTGCCATAGAACTTGTCTAGTGTTGCCCACATCTGCTTTCTCTGATCCTCATATGTCAGGCAGTTTTGCAGCAGATGTTCAGCGGCCATTTTCCCAGTACCGCATGTGCATTCATCAGTGCCACCTATCTTCAATTTATTGAATAGGTGGTACCTCAGTCTATTGTGGCCAGTGCGAAGTCTGAAGACCACGACCTGCTCTCTTCTGTTCAACTGGTAATAGGCATCGTTTTTTGTGTAGCCAGTATGTTCTGTTTCCCATTTGGTCATTTGGCTCTAATAAGCCTTTTTGACTCTTCGTATGATGGGGATCGAACCCAGCACCTTCGGTTTGTGAGCCTTGCCACTTAACCACTAGGCCACGCCGACCCCTATAAAAAGCAAATGAAAAGAAATAAACAACAAAGGCCAATGTTTCCAAGCAATGCACTTGCTATACTCATTAATAATGGCATTACTTTAAACCAAGTCAATTAAATGCAGATACCTTATAGATTGTCACTTTACTTGGGTTTTCTGTAGGTTAATGACACAATTGGGGGACCCAGTGGTCTTGAGGCAAAGTGTTCATGGTGGAAACTGGGATTTTTTCACATGAATCATTTGTAAAAAATTTTCTTTAATCTCTAGTAGTGAGATCAGACACCTGTGTGCAGTGGCGTGCACATTAAAAATCCTGTGGCAGTTGGAAATCGAAAAGAGTAGGTTTAACAGCCGCTGTTCGAGCAACATTCAAGTTAAAAATCGACTAAAATTATTTTAGGATTCTCGCCCTACAGAGAATATGTTGAAAAAAGGGACTATGGCTGTAACATCAGGTCTTGGTTATGTGGTTAGTGGAGCGGAATAGATGGCGCCTGACAGACTGCGGGTCTACCTTGCTCTAATTTACGCTCCCACCAACAGTCCCAAAAATGGGCGATCGTATATTCCAGTGGGTACCAATCTAACAGTAGGTAAAAGATACTGGGATTGACCTGGCAAGTCACCAGCAGATTTTCACCTGCCAAAAAAAGTGAAACAAAGGCAGTCACACCTCCACACAATGTCTAGGGACACAAGTGAAGATAGATATAAAGAATGACATAATTCACATCAAAGGGATAATCAAATGATCTTTGAAAGAGCAATCAGATAATCCTATCTGAAAAAGAAAAAAAAATGTACATATAAACATCTGATTACCTTACCTCGAGATCACCGAGTCCCCTTCATGCTTTAAAAAATTTTTTAAAATACAAAACAAACCTTCACCAATATGTTTATGGACCCATGCAAAAACAAGTTGGATTCATAAATTTGATTAAAACTATGAAGTTTGTATAATTATACAAATTACATGCACATTGTGTTTCTATATATATATTAAAAGTCATAAAACAAAACAGTAATAAAAAGTATATAATATTAAAATGGAAGCAAACAGACAAAAGCACATTAGTATAGATACATCGAGTGTCATAACTTTCTCTTTAGCAAGCTTTTTGTTATATTGACTTAGTTATGCTTTTGCTGCTTTCTCGTGAATGTGACTAGTTAAATTATGTAATTTTCGGACCATCTTCATTTTATTTTTGCAGTGAATATGAATTGTTACCAGTTTTGCAAAATGTATCCTTTCTCAACGTTTACATACTAAATAGACAAAGAAATTCACAAAAGTTAGACTAAAAAAATTAAACCACACAAGCCTACAATGAAAGGTTTCCTTCCTTTGATAAGCTATACCAAAATCTAGTCTTCTCTAGACATAAAAAAACCTGTAATTGTGTAAAAAGAGCAGCAAAGATGGCACGGTAACTAGCTGCAGGTTTAAATTGCTCTGCTGATTTAGTTCATTATAGACCATGGATTTGCCGGGAATTCACACTATTCGACACAAAATCCTGGGAGTTGGGTGGTAGGACAAGATCACCAACACAGAGAACAGGCAGTATCAAGATCATTTCCATGCTTAGTCTTCGAAGGCTGGAACACACTCTAAAGATGAAGGAAAGCAGAATACCAGAAGATCTTCTCTATGGGGAATTACTGTTGGGATAAAGGTCTGATTGGGTGGCCACTACTTTAGTACAAGGATGTGTACAAGCAGGAAATGAATGATGGGGGCATCGATTTGAAATCATGGGAACTTTTTAAAAAGGCCTCAAATGAACAAAATTCAAAACAATGTTTATAAAAAACCTGCAAATGATAAAAATTATTAGTAATGTTAATGAAAAGACTTCAAATGAAAAAAATTATAAGCAACGTTTATTAACTCATTCACTCCCATAGAACGATACATCGGCCTCCGGATTTTACCAGAAAACCCAGGAGACCTTTGCGACTGTATTCACAAAGTGTTCACAAAATCACACATTTTCCCATTCCTAGTTCTCCTAAATGTTTTACTTTTGGTTATTGGCGGAAGTTCAGATTTTGTACTTTTCATTTCCGGAAGAGTTAGCGTGTGTTTTGTTGAATAACTGTTTGTTTTCGTACTTGGAAACAATGTTTTTTTCCTTGAATCTATCCCATACCCCTTCAGTCATACCAAATAGAGTTTTTACAGTACAAGCTCAGTAATGGTTAGATTATATTATTGCTAACAGTAGTGATGATGATGATAATTTAGATCGTTCTGATAGCTATATTTCAATTTCTTTCTCTAGTCTTAGTTCTAAGTAGAGCGATGAAAGTGAAACTAAATCTACTGATAAGGGGGCAGTGCCCTCTTTTGTCTCAAGCAATGGTAGTAACGGTTCATAAATTCAATAAAGGTTCAAGATCCTCCACAGCCATATTAGTGTGTATAATATAAATGTGTATGCATATATATTGAATACAGAAAGAACATTCTTTCTGGGTGTAGGTAAATTGTAAACACTTACACTGATGTTGATTTGTGCTTTTATTTTTGAGCACGTTTTCAACTTCACATGCCTTCAGTAAAGTATGAATGCTGTGAAAACAAGTTCACCAAATTAGGTTTAACTTTTAGAACAGCTTCCCTTGTGAATCACCGTCAATAGAAAGTCATTATGTTATTCGTGTATTGGTTTAGAGCTGAATGATATGTTGATGAGGAGAACAATTTTTTTCATATTAAAAAAAAACAAAAACCATTATGCAACTATAATCCCTCAAACACAAATGTTCACCTCCATTTATAAAATATGTGGATTCCATTTAATTCTGGCCACAATTGTGAACAGTTTGGTATATGATATGTGTTTTTTCAGGGAGCTTTTATTGAAAATAAACAGATCACAACTGATGATGTGTTTGAGTTTTACCTGAGGTCCAAAATATTGATGAGTGAATGAGTTGAAAGACCTAAAATGAAAACATTTCTAAGTAATCTATACAATTGTGAAATAAGATTAGTGTAAACAGACTAGATTCACATTTGGTTGTATTTGCTGGAATTCACTATTTCCCACTGGATTTAAATGTGTGTTATGTTTTATCTCATCTAACATCACATGTCCATAAGACTTAAGACGGCATGGAGATGAAACATCTTTCATGTGCCTTCTGTGTGGCCGTTATGTTTCATCCAGGCCTCTGTAAGTGTTGACTATATTTGATGCAACATTATTTTCATTACAAACACATATTATGACTATAATTTATAATTTTGGCAGCACATGAGCTGTAGCAGTCAGCGACCCATAGCTGATTGCTAGCATCAGGGCCAGCGAACCACAGCTGCCAAGACTCTTCTACACCTCCAAGCAGTGATCCTGGATAACAGACTGCAACAGAGCAGACTGGCTAAGTAGAAGGGATTGAAAAGGGAAGGCTAACCCGGTACCCAAAAAATGCCTGCTGTAGTTGGATGTGTTGGACCGAAAGGTGCAAATATCGCAGTCAAGATGGAAACTACGACACAACACATTCCATTATCCAGACAACATCCTGCTACTTGCAATGCCCTTTTCAGGGATTGGTAGCAGGAGTTTGAGAACGAACGAAGAAGATATATAATTTTCATCTATGTTGAAAACATGAACTAAATTAGGTATACTTGCCATGTGTCTTAGTAAAAACAAGAGGTTAGTAACAATTAGTACTCAATCAACTGAGTATTTGAAAGTCATATTGTTAATTTGACTAGATTTGTTAATGCCCCAGAGAATTACTTCTGAACTAAATTGAAATGCACTTCTATCATCCCCATCATATTTCCTTCTCTGGAAAATGGTTCATAGAACTGACTTTATTGCATCTGGATGCCCTCATCTGTTCAGTCCCTGTCATTGCAGTAAGTGCTAATGACAAAGTACGAACTTTATAGCTCCTGGGCTGGCTCCAAAATTTACCTAGACTATGTCAGGTACCCATTTACAGCTAAGTTGACTAGGAGAAGCGCTACCTTGTAAAAAACCATGATGTGCTCAGTCTTTCAAATTGAACTTCACAAGATTTTATCCTGGAATGCTGGGATTGTAAACCAAGCTTACAACCCCTAGAACATCAAATCACTTTCACAACGTTCTTCTCTACTCCAGCTGAAGCGTGGACCATCACTACAGTTGGCTTCTATGCAAGAAATATGCATTAAGTATTTATGTGCAGTTGTAAGATGGTTTATGTTGTATCATGTTTTACAAGACGAGGCTGCAAATGCCATACACAAACTATGCTTTGTTGCCATTTATGATATGCTTATATGATTATGTTGCTATATGCAAGTGAAATATGTACTGCATACAGGCGTCGCGCGAAGAAGCTGAATAATTTTCACACACTTTATCTCAGGCTGGTGATGAATGTCAATGGCAAGATAGGATCCCGGACACTGCTGTTCTTGAGAGAGCTGGTATCCCTAGCATTGAAACCATCATGATGCAATCACAGATTTGCTGGGCGGGTCATGTGGTTTGCATGCCAGACTATAGGTTGCCAAAAATAATCTTCTGTGGTGAGATGCAGAAGGGCAAACGCTCCAAAAAGGAGGCAAAAAAAAAAGCTCTTTAAAGACACACTAAAACGTCTTTCAAAGCCTTCAGCATAAACCTCGAAACTGGACATTTTTGCATTATTTCTCGTATTTGTGGGAGATGATTTTGTTCTGCTAAGGTTATTGCTATTTCTAATTGGGACTTTTGCTTTAATCTGTTAACTGGTTTCCAGTTTTCTACCAGCTGTCTATTTGAGTGTTCCTGTCTCGTTCTTCTATTTCGTTCTTTAGCATCAAGTACTGCCGTTTACACCTAGGTTCTATGTTGGCATCAATTTCATAGGCATATGTTGGTATGGTTTTTCAGTCCCTGCATAAAGACCTGAGATCTTGATTCTGGATTTGTTACTTTCCCTTCAGGTATTGCTTTGCTCATTGTGTTTTGCAGTGGCAGGTTGTAGTCCATAACTGATCGGACATAACCCAGGTACATCTGTCTTAGATTCCCTTTTTCTGCTACTCAGTAGCTGCTTGCAAGATGTCTGACCAAGAGCAGGCATGTACTGGTATTATCTTTCATTTTGTGCACAAAATAGTTGAGCAGTATCACAATCAGGTACCATAGTCAACAATATGTACCTCCCCCAATTAGTCACACTTTTACGATAATGATCCTATTTTCTACTTCCCATGATCCACACAGATGATTTAAATAAGTACAATGACAACAAACTATTGCAAATTTTCACTTGATAGAACAAAAATCACATAAATCATTTATCTTAACAATTATTTGAATAACTACAATGATAAGAACCATTGTAAAATGTCACTCATGAACATCAAAACATATAAATATTATATTTTAAGAATTATTTCAATAATTACAATGATAACAATAATTGTAAAATGTGACTTGATAGAATTAAAAAAACATATATCTTAAGAATTATTTGAATAAATACAGTGACGAAAACAATATGTATAATTTTGGTTGTTAGAATCAACATAATTCTGTACAAAAATAATTTGTCAAAATTTGACTGAATGCTGCATCTATAAATTTTAAATCTTAAGTAGCATTAAACGGTTGTAAAATTTCACTTTTTGTAAGAACCAACATAGTTCTGCACAAAGATCATTTGTAAAAATTTGACTGAATGCTGCGTCTTTATATTTGAGATCTTAAGTAGCATTAAGCCTTTGAACCCATGTCACCAATGTGCAGGTGTTTGTGTGTAAAACCCCATTCCTTGAGCCACCCATGATTTTGTGTGATGGATGGACCATTATTTTAAGGTGTATTTCGGGTTGTACTGCTTAGATTTTTGCCATAATATAGTGATGTCTACACAGTGCACACATTTCCTGAGATAACAAATATTGTTGCCTCCACGAAATATAAAATTTTGTCCATGAATTTTGTGATGGAAAGTATTATTGAAAATTTGGTAAATGGTCATTCAAAAAAGGCCAATACAGAACGAGCCGTTGCAAGTATTCTCAAGGAATTGAAAGCCAATAAATTGGATTTAGATAGAGATTGTTCTGAAAAGGATAAGTTATTATTTGAATGATGATACAGACAATGGTCCTGGGTTTATTCCACATACCAGTAATTTATCAAGTAAATTTGATCTGGATGGGTTTTTTTTCTAAATAAATATATTTCATAATTTACTGGCATTTACAAGAGGGAACATTGGAGATGATCAGGTTAGTCAGTTTGAAATAGAATAATGAAATTAAAGCACATAGTTTTGTCATAGTCAATAGTTTTTCTCAAATGTGTGTATTTTCTCAGGAGCACAGGTGAATTGGATTTAACGGACCCGGTGGCCAGGGTTCAAAGGGTTAAATGGCTGTTGTAAAATTTCACTCTTTGTAAGAACCAAAATAGTTCTGCACGAAGATCATTTGTATAAATTTGACTTATTGCTGCATCTATAAATATGAGAGCTTAACCTTTTCCAGATTGCAGATGCTGGCGCCGACCACCAGCAAAACGTAAATTTTCACAGTATAAGACCAACTTCTAAGTTAAATTTGGTCATTAAGTTTGCGGAATTTCAAATTTTGACGTCACCTACAAGATTTCAGACGAATACGCATGTGCATCCTCTATTTAATATAAAGCAATTTTCTATAGTTTGCACTAACCAATCGTTCAAACTGGTGACATTTTCCGCTATGAAAATTAAACCATAAAAATTATTTATTTGATTTATACATCTGGATTACTCGTGGATATTCAACCCATGTCCGATTCAGAATTTGACTTGGACACAGAAGAAAGATCTATGATAATGGAATCGACGGATATCTCACCAAAAATACACAATGTTGTGAGTACAAACATTTTTTGTTCCCTCTCAAATTCCCACCTCCGCATTAATTCCATTTACTGCTTCATACTAATATCCTGCTTCATACTAATATATAATCCTTATTTCAGATAATTCAAGTCGTACATTGAGGGAGCCGCATAGCGCAGTGGTTAGCGCTCTGGCTTCGCATCTTAGTGGTCCTGGGTTCATTCCCCAGTTGAGGCGGTAATGTTTTTTTCAGACCGCAATGGATCCCGGGTCGACCCAGCCTTAAATGGGTACCGGTTCAGTCCGGGAAGTAAAAGCGACGAGGGAGAGGAGATGGCTACCGCCCTCATATAGCCGAGCCTTTGAAATGTGAGATCGCTAACATCTCACACCCCTACGGCAGTAATGCTATGGGATACTTTACTTTACTTTACATTGATAGTTTAATTATGTGTCTTGCGATGTTTAGATCATAATTTTAGTTCAATTTGTTTAATATATGAATTTTACTTTGAATTCTTCTTATTCTTCTTCTTCTGCTTTTGTTCTCAATCTTCTGATACCAAGCCCTGAACAGGGATTTGCAAGTAGCAGGATGTAGTCCGGAGAACGGAATGCATTGTGTCGCTAGTTTACAGCTTGACTTCAATATTTGCAACTTTCGGTTCGACACATCTGTCTTCTACACATTATTTTGAATTAAAAAAACTTTGACATGCAGAATTGTGGCACTTGGACCGGATGGAAAGACACAAGTCTGTAAAATTATCGAGGACTAGAAAGGGTTAAGTAAGCATTAAATTACATTGAAAAACATATTTTGATTACATACATATTTAAAAAAATAAATTACGTGTTTAAAATAACAAAATGCATGCTTTTCTTAAAGCTGTGGTCTCAGCCCACGTGTACCCAAGGCACTGATTGATTGTCTCAAGTCACTGCTGCACCAGTAGCAATTAATGAGCTACTTTTTAAGAAAACAGAATATGTAAAACCATCACATAAAGTGTAAATTGCATAATTTAATCAGTAATGCTTTATAAAACATAAGTTTGATAAGAATAACAGGTCATTTCAACAGCACATGCAACAGACGTTTCAAATAATAAACTTCATAAAAATAATCAATACTTGAAACTGTCCACAGAAACAAAATTTCAATAGAATAACAGGTGATCTATATTTAAGTAACAAGTTTATCATTTACCAAACCATCGTCGCTTCAAAGTGACGGACAAAAACGTAAGTTTCCCAGTTAAAGTCGCGTCAAAGCAATTGCTGAATATACACCCTTTTAGTCATAGACAACCAGGTTACCATAGAATCAGCTGAAAATACTGCTCTTTCAATTTGAGAAAGTTCATACCTGTCCTGTTCAGTTAAACAACGAATTGTGCTTATGAATATTGCTTTAGACATTTAGAAATGTCTCTACACACAACAAAATCATATCTATAGACCAACAAACAAAAAAGTTACAGGCTCTCAAAGTCGACAACGGAAGTTTGTTTATTTTTTGTTTTGTTATTTTGCGTTCGCCTTATTTCTCTATTTCCCAAGGCGGTGTGTGTTGCACTATGGTTTTTACGCCTGTCGGCCCAGTGAATCCGACTTCGGCATGCATTTTATGTAAGGGTCTGCTTCCTCCTGCATTTTCTAAGGGTTTGCTTTCCCAGGGTAACGGCCGGTGCTGTGATGTGGATCAAACCCAGCACCTTCAGATTGTGAGCCGTGTCATTTAACCATTAGCCCACGCCGTCCCCCAACACCATAGTAAAATATGACATGCTAAATATAATGCAGATAAATTGTGTTCAATTTTAAATGTGGTGTGGTAAAGGTCAATTAATCCCTTCAAGGTCAAGGTGATATCATCTTCAGTTTTTAGAGCTCTTGCTTAATTCTAAGTCAGATGGTTGACTGTTTAACCTTGCAAAGTTCAAGGCCAAAATGAAGATCAGGGAGATCACCATCATGTACCTGCTTTTTGTTGATGATGCTGTAATTGCTACCTATAATAACCAAGAACTTCAGAGCTTGATAGATCGCTTCTCCCCTGTGTGCATAGATTTTGGTCTCACAATAAGTCTCAATAAAACAAATGTGCTGGGACAGGAAGTAGATGCCATGACAACTCTTAGCATAAGACACTTTGGTTATTGACGTTCTTTTTACAAACTTTTATTTAATTTGACATGACTGATGTCCGTTTGCATGGACTTCTATTTCTCCTATTTTAACCACCTTCCCCATAATCTAGAGAGCTGACATTTTGTACACAACCTCTACTAGTGCAACCTGTTAATCATCATATTTTGATGGATCCTGGACAGGCCACATAAACATGTCCTAAAAAATTATAAAAATTATTTTTTTAATATATATTTCCTTGTTTGCAACTGATTACACTACCTCTTGCCTCTGTTGCTTTTACCAGCTTTTGTAATCTATGCTGCTCAAAGTCTTCTCTGAGTCTGCACCTGATCTTTTTGTTCAGCTTACATATCATGATCTGTTTTGGTAGATGGGGCTCATAAGCTTAGGAAGGTATCTCATCTAGGAGAAGCAAAACTAGCTAGTGGGCTCTGAGCAGCACCAATATATTCCCATGCCAGATATGTCGCTGCTACAACTGAGCTGGCATGACTGACCGAGGAATGATTAGATGACTGACTCAGATATGTGTGCTATGTTCCTGACAGAAAATGAATATACTGGGACAGGGACACACTGGACTACCTCCCTTTAGGGATACTCGAAAGATGCATCCATAACCTCTCCTTCAATGATGCCTCTAAAACAATAAATTTTATACAAACTCCAACAGAATGCATGTTTTTTTGGTCCAGGAGGTATTGGACTCTCAAAAGCTACCAGCTCACAGTTAAAGGGATTATATCATTGCCGATATCCCTAATCCAACTACATTATCATGCTTTAGGCACGTTAGCGCTGCCGAAAATGGATGTGTCGGACCGAAAGGTGCAAATATAGCAGTCCAGCTGTAAGCTAGCGGCACAAAGAATTCTGTTCTTCGGACTACATCCTGCTACTTGCAAAGCCCTATTCATGGGTTGGTAGTGGGAGATTGAGAACTAACACAGAAGAAGAAGAAGAACAACAAGGTACGTTATCCACAGTGATGCAATGTTTCAGCATTTTCATCAACTGCTCCAGATGGCTGACACTTGATGTGGTAGATTAAAATCTTGGACTAGATTAGAAATTGTTTTGCTATTTTAAAAATTAGTTTTAAAGCAACAGAGGTCTTGAGTGAACAAGTTAAAGCTCTAATTTAATTAAGGATGGTAAAACACAACACAGCTTTCAACACCACACCTCACTGTCACTATCTTCATACTGAAAGTCATCCCCTTCCACATCATCACCCTGGCTGAAGAAATGTTGCCCATTTGGTAGTTCCATTTTGTCAACTTCATCCAACATCCATGGAGCTCGCATTAAAACCACAGTCATCAGGCAGTCAAGGTATGATTTCTGTTCATGAAGTTCCTTCACCATAGGTGACAGCATGTCAATAACATTCTCCTGCAACAGACAATTTTTCCTAACATAAAGGTGACATTAATTCAAATCTTATTTCATCTGGTTTGAGAAGTTCCTAAAAATACTCATACTTAAATTAACTTAATGTCCTTATACTGGTTTAGAAGACTCTGTGGAGTCTGTATACAACCAGTTTCATTTACATTTCCTTGCTCTAAAAGCTATGCACATCCAATCTATTTTTAAATGCATTAACTGTACCTGCCTCCACTACTTTCTGTGGCAATACATTCCAATCATTCACCCCTCTCTGACAGAAAATATTTCCTAATATCTAATATGGACCTCTCTTTAGTTAATTTGTAGCTATGCTCTCTTGTTCTTGTAGGTGGTTGTATTTTCAAAAACTTATTATCGCCTAATTTATCCTTTCCTTTGATTATCTTATAAACCTGTATTAAGTCACCTCTAATGCTTTTCTTTCCTAGACACTTTAGGCCAATTTTTCTGAGTCTTTCCTCATAGCTGTAATTCTGGCCTCTCACTATCAGCTTTGTCACTCTTTTTTGTATACTTTCCAGCATGTTTATATCCCTTCTACAATAAGGACTCCACACCTATAATCAGTTACTCAAATCTAGCTCTAATTAAAGCTTTATACAGTCTGACTATCACTTCCTTGCTCCTATGTTTAATATTTCTTTTTATCATACCTAACATTGCATTTGCCTTTTTTACTGCTACCTGGACTTGCTCACTCCCTTTACCTGTATGATCTATTATACCTCCTAGATTATCCTGTCATCCTTTACTGTCAAAATCACTTGTAACGACTCACCTGTTTGTGCAACTTACCGCATAATTGCCTGAAACCACCCGCTAAACTCCCATTTTGATCATTGTTGATTTTCATACAGGTTCTGGGTTGACCTAATGATTGGTCACTCTATACCTATTTATTGCAAAATCTGGAAAAGTTTGCTCCAGGGAACTTGATAAAAGGCTTTCTTGTAGTTAATAAAGCAGATAAATAGTGGTCATCCTTGAACTATCATTTTTTCTGCATGAAGTGCAATGATCAGATGACCTCCCGTGACCTCATTATATAGTGAGACAATTTATACAGACTTTCTGCACATGTACAGCCTGTGGTTAATAACAATTATTTTAAAATGTTTTTAGTAATTGTTCTTAAATAACAGGAATATTTAACATTTTAAAAGGAGGAGGAAGACTAACGTCTGGTCAGGCAAAATACACTGATAAGACATGTTAGTCAGGGTTAGGCAAAACATTCTGGCCAAAACCCTTACCTTGGCTTCCTAGTAGACCTCCCTGGAAACGGGATGTTTTCATGGCAGCCAGGCTAATGAGGTGAGAGATCGACGTGAACTCTGGAGTAGTGAGTGACACTCAGATGAAGCCAATCATAGCACAACTACCTGGAGGACCCTTGTCCACCGTCATCAGTACGCTCAGGATGTGAGGAAAGCTACTGCAACTCAACGTCCTTTTCAGGGTGCACAAAAGAGTAACCTACTCATTGTGGGCATTCGCAAACAACATTTTAAAATATCATCACCTTAGAAATGCTTGACTCTCTCAAGTTTTCTATGCCTTGTTCATACAATTTCGTGCTTTTGTCTCCTGCATCTGAGAACAAAAAGGTATATACCTGTAAATGTGCATCTCAATTAAACAAGTATAAAGAAATAATATCAGAAAAAGAAAACACAAACTCATGCATATATAGCCTGTGGTAACCCAAGAAAGAATAGAACCACCTCCTAATATAAAAATTGACTAAAGAGTGTTGTGCATTACGTTTGCAACCTTATTCACAATTTCACAATATCCTCGGCTTCAATCCATCCGGCGAGCTAGCTAACATTGCCCTGTAAGGAGTCTGATCCTTCACCGCATCTTACCATTTCGGACCAAAATTTCTCAGCAATCCATCTTGCCATCGCATGAGTGGGTGACCGTGTGGGTGTGTAGAATCATATAACCCAAAAACATAGCTCTGAGCGTCCATCTGTTGTCTAACATGAGCACCACATATTCTTCTTCTTCTTCTTCATTCGTTCTCAATCTCCCGCTTCCAAGCCCCAAAAAGGGATTTGCAAGTAGCAGAATGTAGTCCTGAGAACAGAATGCATTGTGTCATAATTTACAGCTTGACTGCAATATTTGCACCTTTCGGTTCAACACATCCGACTTCAGCAGGTATTTTTGAAAACAGGGTTGCCTTCCCTCTTCGATCCCTTCTACTTAGCCAATCTGCTCTGTTGCAGCTTGTTATCCAGAACCACGGTGTGGAGGTGTAGAAGTGTCTTGGCAGCTCTGATTCGCTGGCCCTAGTGGTAACAGTCAACTATGATTCTCTGACCACTGCAGCTCATCTGAGCACCACGTGAGTCCAACAATATTTGCGAAATAACACTGTCTCCATAATATCACAAAATAAAGTGCGATCTCTGATTTCAACATTATGGATTCAATCTCTGATTGAGACCACGAGAATACGTCTTTTCAAATTCCAAAATAACGTCAAGTTTCGTCAAGTTTCTCTGTACCTGCGTTGCATAAATTCCACACCTCACAACTGTAAATTATAGCTGGGATGACCACAGATTAAAAATGTACGTCGTTGCCATCATGTCTTTCAGCTGCCTTATTACGTAAAACAAACTGCTTCTGCAACCATCACTGCCTTAGGCAAGTAAATGTTTTGATACGGTTCTAGTAATCAGGACAGCTCCAGTCGATGCCCTATGCTTCAGATGGAGCAGAAAGAAGACAAGAATAGCCTGAGGTAGACGTTCACATTTCTTCATGATAAACAATTACAGACAATCTTTCTCTTCTGATCTTTTGCCAAGTATATTTTGCCTGACCCTGATGAGACACACTCATCATGAGGTGCCCCAACAATCTCAAGAGGTCACGGGATGAACTGAACTGAACTAGATACTGTATTTCTGATAATACATATTCACAAGATATTTATTTACCTGTCAAATTTGCTTTCAAGTGACGGATGTAAGCTAAGGCAGAATCCCTTTCTGCTTCTGCCTGCTGAAGTTTAAATTCCTGAAATGTGTAGCAAAGAAATATATGTACGAGGTTTGTTCAAATAAAACCGGACCTAACTGCATCAAGTGAACATATGTACGATGAGCATGATGACCTCACTTCTGATGTAAACAGTACATACCAACCGTCAAGTTTGCAAAATTTCATTATCTTCTGACTCATAGTTTCCTCAGCAGACCTTTGAAAATATGGCTGGTGTGATTTGGTTTCTAACAGCTGAAGGATGTCGAGCAGCTGACATTCATCCCATAATGCAGGGAGTGTAAGGTGACAAAAGTGTGTAGAAGACAACAGTGAAGAACTCGGCAGCGATGTTTAAAGAAGGACGTAAGTTAACGAAAGATCTTCTGAGATCAGGTCAGGCGTATATTGTTGCATTAACTCACGTCCTTCTTTAAATATCGTTGTCCAGTTTTTCACTGTTGTCTTTGACACACTTTTGTCAACATACACTGCCTGCATTCTGCGATGAATGTCAACTGGTGTGTTTCTGCATCAATGCTAAAATTGTGTGACTGCTTCAATGCTACAGAAATTGCATGACATGCCTCCTTTCATTCTCACTCCAACATAAAATGAAGTGGAGTGCCAGGCTGAAAGGGGCAGATATCGTAACCAGAATATAAATTACATCACAACATAACAAAACACTATTTTCTGGACGAATAAAGAAGATGCAGAAGAAAAATGGCACTAAAAATCTATTTGTTCACCTAGATAGTAAAGAAAACATACAATAATTCACAATAATAGTTATGAATTATTTTATGTCTCCGTGGGTATCCCCAAACCATGTCACCTTTTACACACAACACTAAGGTTGTTGTTTAATGTCCACAATGTGTAAGTTTACTCTTTTGTGCGCTACCTGAAAAGGACGTTAAGTAGCGGGTTGTAGTAGCTTTCCTCACATCCCGATCAAGGTGGACCACGGTCCTCCAGGCGGTTGTGCTATGCTTGGCTTCATCTGTGTGGTGCTTACTACTACGGGGATCATATCGATCCACATCTCGTCAGCCAGGCTGCCTTGAAAACAGCCTGTTTCCAGGGAACGCTACATGGAAGAGAGATTGTGGTCTTGGTCAGTGTATTGACCCTGACACGATGTGCTTGTCAGTATTTAGTGCCTGACTGGACTAGCATCTCAGTTCATCCAACACTAGGGTGATAGCACCCTAATGTCCATATTGTCAGAAGCAACTATGTAGGATTGTACGTGTGGTAAGTAACCTCATTATGTAAAATAAAGTTTCACTTCTACCCTGGCACATAAATGCTTTGAAACAGGCTTCCTGCAAGGAGACTAACTGTAGTAGTAGTGGCCACATGCTCCCACTGGAGGGAAAAAGGGTGCATAATAACTCACCTTATGCTGAAGGGCATCTTGCATATATGAAAGTTCTTTCTGAAGAGCGAATTGTTCTTTCTGAGCACTGATCTTCTCTTGGAGGTTGTTCAGTAGCTCAGGGGAAGATGAAATCTGAATTTCGTCTACATCACATGGTTCATTCTTCATGGCGACAAGAATCGAGCGAAGTTTCTCCCATCTTTTATCTGTCACACTCAGCTGGCAACAATAACAAATTGTGTACATTCTAACAATGCCCGTGCAGAAGATCTGCCCATCAATTAAACTATACTATATGAAAGAAAGAACAGAAGTTTAACAATTAAAGGATCTTCCCCCCTCCCACATCCCCCATACATCTCTTCCTCATCCCCCTCCATCCTCAACCTATGCCTCCATAATAATGTATAACCTTCACCAACTCTGAGCTAAGAGCTCTCGCCTGAAAAAAAGTTTGTTTTCTAGCCATTGTCGAAACCCGGAGCTGAACCAGTTTATTATGTATAAACAAACAGGCTGCCATAAAAATCGACTGGCTTGACTTGGCTTCGTTCGTTCTCAATCTCCCGCTACCAAACCCTGGCATGGGCCTAAGTAGCAGAATGTAGTCCAGAGAATGGAATGCGTTGTGTCATAGTTTACAGCTTGACTGCGATATTTGCACTTTTCAGTCCAACACATCCAACTTCAGCAAGCATTTTTTGAGTACCGGATTAGCATTTACTCTTCGATCCCTTCTCCTTAGCAAGTCTACTCTGTTGCAGCCTCTTATCCAGGATCACCGGTAGGAGGTGTAGAAGGGTCTTGGCAGCTCTGGTTCGCTGACCCTGACGCTAGCGGTCAGCTATGGGTCGCTGACCGATGCAGCTCATGCGCTCTAAAAATCAACTCAAATTAAGTCTGTTTGTTATGATGAATATGTCACTTCCTTCTACACAGGTTTAAATAGCGAGATGGCTTTTGTGTTCGATTAAAATGAATTTGAAACACTTTATTATCTTCTTCACAGGTTGGAGCCAGCCCATTATTGAGAATGATGAAGTTAAGTTGCTGCAAAAGATCTTTGTGAGGTTGATCTGTTTAGTTTGATTATGTAAATTAAATAAATACGTTTTTAGTGTAAACTAACAGATATGCTGATCTTAAAAAAGTATCAGTGCTTTGTGGTGATTTCATAGGATTATATTGAGGAACGATGTTCCCTAATCGGGGAGTCTAAATGTTTGTGTTTTGTTTCAGCAATTTTCCTGTTCATCTTCTTGTATCTCTGAAACTAACACACACACACACAAAACAATAACATCAACACATTCTTTATTCATTCATGTCTCTACACACAACAATATCACATCTATAGACAAACAGACTAAAAGGTTACAGGCTCTCAAAGTCAACAACCATAGTAAAACGTGATGTGCTAAAAATAATTACATCACAGATGAAATTGCGTTCTTCTTCTTCTTCGTTCGTTCTCAATCTCCCACTACCAAACCCTGAAAAGGCTTAAGTAGCAGAATGTAGTCCAAAGAATGGAATGCGTTGTGTCGTAGTTTACAGCTTGGCTGCGACATTTGCACCTTTCGGTCCAACACATCCAACTTCAGCAAGCATTTTTTTTAGTACCGGGTTAGCATTCCCTCTTCGATCCTTTCTCCTTACCCAGTCTGCCCTGCTGCAGCCTGTTATCCAGGATCACCGCGTGGAGGTGTAGAAGGGTCTTGGCAGCTATGGCTCGCTGGCCCTGATGCTACCAGTCAGCTATGGGTCGCTGACCACTGCAGCTCATGCGTTGCTCAGCATCTTGATCCCGAAATTGCGTTCAATTTGTAATGCAGTGAGTTGAAGGATAATTTTGTCTTGAAGATACAAACACTTACATTGAAGATACAATCAAAACTATACATTTTAATTTTACTGCTCCATGGATAATGGCCCATAACAAGAAACTCTTTACATTTTGAAGTTCCAAGAACACTGGGATCTCTAATTATTGAAGGTCGAATGGAACCAGCTGAGCTGACTACAAGTGATATCTCAATAGTCACATCGAGGCTGCACATTATTAAGTGATGTCAGTATTACGCAATGTTTACTGTTACTTGTGAGAGTAATTCGCAATAACTGATAACATACTTGGCACTTCACAGTCAACAGAAATATATATAAGGTTTTCTGATTAAGTCAGATCTAGAAAAAAAAATGTATATTGATATATATGTGAAAGGGATCAAGATGCTGAGCAGTGCATGATCTGCAGTGGTCAGCGACCCATAGCTGACTGCTAGCTAGTGTCAGGGCCAGCAAACCATAGCTGACTGCTAGCTAGTGTCAGGGCCAGCGAACCAGAGCTGCCAAGACCCTTCTACACCTCCACGTGGTGATCCTGGATAACAGACTGCAACAGACTGGCTAAGGAGAATGGATCAAAGAAGGGAATGCTAACCCGGTACTAAAAAAATGCTTGCTAAAGTCGGATGTGTTGAACCGAAAGGTGCAAATATTGCAGTCAAGCTGTAAACTATGAAACAACGCATTCTATTCTCTGGACTACGTTCTGCTACTTAGGCCCGTGTCAGGGTTTGGTAGCGGGAGATTGAGAACAAACGAAGCCAAGTCAAGCCATATGTAAAAAACAAATGATACCTTGTGATGAAAATCAGAAAATAGCATGACATCAAAGCAAATGGTCTCAAACATGTGACCAGTCAAGCCTTACCCTGTGGCCTGGTGTGTGTGTGGCATCACAATGTGAGATAAGTGACGAATAAAAGTGTTATAATGACATTCTAGTAAAAAATATTCTTCGTCATCGTTCGCTCATTAAAGTTTATGGTACATTGTGCCGCATTTTACAGATGAGCTGCGCTTTTTTACCTGATAAGATTCACTTTTGCCAATTCTTTTTATTTTAGTCAACTCTCCCTAGGCTTATACTGTCCCCAGCCTACCTGCAAAGAAGCAGGTTGTTTGAGGTTTTCTAAATGGGCTGCATTAACGAGCTAATGATTCTCAACTACTCTGGTTGTCTTCGGTTTCCTCCGGTTGACTTTGATATGACAGTATCTTGTCTGCAAGCAGGAAGTAGTTTGAACTCAAGTTTAGGATGACGTCTGACAGCGTACGAAGAAGAAGAAGAAGAACTCAAGTTTTACTTCTCCTATATGAGACACTTTTCCAAGCTGATGAGTCTCATCTACCAAAAAAATAACATCTAAATGTCTCCAAAATGGAAACCATTGCGACAATACATAAAAATTAACTTATTAAATGTTAGGGGAGGAAGACTAGCTGGTCAGGTAAAATACACTGATAAGACATGTTAGTCAGGGTCAGACAAAATATATTGGCCAAGACCCTCACCTTGACTTCCCAGCAGTCCTCCCTGGAAACTGGCTATTTTCATGCATCCTGGCTATCAAGGTGAGGGATCGATGCATCCCCGTAGTAATGAGCGACAGGCAGTTGAAGCCAAGCATATCACAACCACCTGGAGAACCTTGGTTCACCTTCATCAGCATGCTCAGGATTTGAGGAAAGCTACTGCAACCTGCCCCTCAACGTCCTTTTCAGGGCGCACAAAAGAGTAATCCTACTCATTGTGGGCATGGGCATACGCAAACAACAAAATGACAAAATTTCAATGTGAAATTGCATTAGGGTGTATACTAAAACAAGCGAATAATTTCAAAATGATGAACAATTTTCAATTTCTTTCTTTTAGCCAGTGAAAGTACAGCAACTCCGAATGTCAAATAGTTTTTTTTCATAATAAAGTTCATTAATATTAAATCAATTGAGCTAAAATTTTGATCTTAACTTAACTTCATTATACTGGTTTAGAATCCTCTACAGTTTATTCTGGGACCTTTAGATGCAGCAGTGAATGAACTGGCCGCAGCCAGACACTCATAGCTGGCTGCTTGATCAGGCTCAGCGAACCACAGCTGATCAAAACCCTATTCCGCCTCCAAGCGCCGGCCGTGAAAACAGGTTGCATTAATGTAGTCTGGCTAAGAGAATAGGGATCAACAAAATCGGTTCTGTCTGGCTGAAAGGCACAGATATCGCAGCTTCGCTGCAAACTATGACATAACGTCATAACATCCTTTTCAGGTTAAATGCAAAGAAGAAATTATGATCTAAGGATCTTATGACACATAATTAAACTATCTATGATATGAGGTATTCCTAATTAAAATAAATATTAGTATGAAGCTTTAAATGTCATAACAGCCGTCTGTTTTTTTGTTTTTGTTTTTTATTTAAATGAGTACCTGGTTTACTGTTAGAAAGGAAAGGCAGCTAGGTCATTCCACCTTATAAACCAGCTGTGGGCTAGTACAATGAAGCCTCTATCTCTTCATCCCTGGCAACAGTGTCTGCTATGGGATTATCGTGATAGTTTCAACAAAATTGGGTTACGTAACACCATGTCCAACTTTCTTAGTTGCCTCTTACAACATGTCTAGCAGGTTACAGTGTACCTATTCTTGGTTCACCTTTCAGACTCCAGTAACAAATGATGTTTAATAAGAAAAAAATTATTTTTTTTTAAACATTTGATTTTACATCCTTTACAAACAAATATACCATGTTCAATTTGGTTGTATGGAAAATGTTTAAAATATTAAATAATGATAAGATGAAGTCTATAGTTTAGCTAATGTACCTGCTTATGTTGAAAGCCAGATCTTGACATTCCTTCTAATACAGGTTCACTATCTCTGAAATGAAATATATAACCATTTCTAGAAGCAAAATCTTCTCTTACTTACTTAGTCACTTCTCTTCTACCCTGAGGTGTACAGGTTTGCTAGAGAGATTGCCAGATCATTCTATCTGCTATTCTTCTCCTTGTTTGGTTCCAGTCTAGTCCTCAATCTCCCAGGAACTGTCATATGTTGTCTTCCAAGCATACTTTGGAATGTCCTGAAAGGTCTGGATTCCTGGCTCTTGGCTTCCCATGATGGCAGTGGTATCTGGTCTTCTCTAAAAATCTACAGACATTGCCAAACCACTGCTGTTGAAACTGCTACACTTGGGTCTGCAGGGGTTGGGCTTCAAGATCATGATGTATTGTCTGGTATGACAGATCTTGTCCTTACTTGTCATTTGGACCACCTTTCTTAAGTTCTTTATTTCTGAGGACTGTAGCTATAATTTTTGGGTTGTGAGTATTGTCCATGACTTACATTCCGATGTACATATGTGAACCGTTATACATCCACGAAACCAAACCTACAATGTTTTATTGTTATTGCTTCAAATATTTATAGTTAAAGACAATTATTTTCTGTTGGAATTCACATAAAAGTTTAATTACACATACCAAAGTTAAATACATAACAATGTAACAAGACATGCACTTGCACTGACCTGAACTGAAACCATATGGAAAGGAAAAAAAAAGAGATACCAAAGAATACCTGGCAAAGAACAGCCAAAAAGGAAGCCAAGTCAAATAGAGTCTATTCAACAGAGCTCAATAAGACAACACAAAATTGAAATTAGAAGAAGAGTAACTGTAACAGCTATCTACAGGGTCTTTAAAAAAAATATCTTTACTTTGAAGATGTATTGTTCTGGTTAATGAACACTTTAAAATATACAGCTTGCATCAAAATAAAGTAAAACTGTCAAAGTTTACATTAAAGGTGTTTATTTCGAATACCCACAATGAGTAGGTTTACTCTTTTGTGCACCCTGAAAATGACGTTAACCCTACCAGACCTAAGGCCCTTAACCTAACTGTCCCCTACACCTGGGCTCCTGAGCATTAAAGAGAAAAAAACCAACATGACATAGAAAAATGTTAGTTACATGCAAACAAGTGGTTAGAATAAGATGTAACTTGGAGACATTGTAGAAAATAGGTTTACCTTTCATCTAGCATCAATATTCCACCTTTGTGTGCCAATCCACCCAGCAAAAGGCAAAGAATCTGTCTCGAGTCATAAAACATTTCGAAATCCGGGAGTAAACACAACAAAGAGCCCTCTTTTGTCCAATAATCCTGATAGCTGGGCTTTATACATGAGTTTTCCATATAGATCCTCAGTCCAAGAAAAGCCTTCATCGTATCACTCGAGCTCTCACTGTCTGTTTCACTTGAACAGAGTCTGAATCAACCAAATTATGGATCACCTGTTGGACTGTCATAAGCCTAGACTTACTTTGCTTTCCTGTTGGAGTGCTTGGTTCATCAGCCGTTCGTTTCATTGTCAATTTTCCGAATTTGTTCACGTTAAACCCCACAAAATCAATTCAAACATGGGGGCAGCCATTTGCAATGATTAATCACGAGGATTGACCACGATTGGTTAATTATTTTTAGATTCTGACGCATTTTATGACGTACTATCCAAATTACCGAAAATTAGGTCCAGCGGTTTAGCGGCAGTTAAAGAAATTACCGAAAAATGGGGACAGCGGTCTGGTAGGGTTAAGTGGCAGGTTACAGCAGCTTTCCTCACATCTCAAACGTGCTGATGAAGGTGGATTGGGGTTCTCCAGGTGGTTGTGCTATGCTTGGCTTTATCTGCATGTCATTGTTAAGAAAATGGAGGTGGGCCAGGTATGTGGTGCGCATGTAAAGTAACAGATGGACATGTAAAGTACTGTCATGGTGGTCCTAAACCTTTAAGCCTCCACTTGGACATCCACCAATGAGATGGAGAGATGAGGCTGAAGATGCAACAGTGAATGAACTGACAGCAGCCAGCGACTCATAGCTGGGCACTTGCATCAGGGTCAGTGACCAAAAACTGACTAAGACCCTTTTCCACCTCCAAGTGGTGACCCTGAAAACAGACCGCAACCATGTAGCCTTGATAAGAGATTAGGGATCAAAGAGGGAAGCCAAACCCAGTCCCCAAAAATACCATGCTGAAATCAGATACCTCGGGCCAAAAGGTGCAGATATCACAACCTCACTGTAAACTACTACACGACACAAACTTCCTTTTCAGGATGGATACCGAAGTAGAAGATGGAGATATGACCTGATTAAAGACTATGGTTCAAAATGATATTGCAAAGCAAAAGACCAAAATGAATTTAAACAACATTTGATTAGCTGGGATGAGACACTTGTTACGTCTGTTTAAATATCAGAATTACAGATGTGTCACATTAAAGAACATCAGTAGTTTTTTACACACATGTTGTTTTGTGTCACTTTATCTGTTTGACATATTTATGTACGTATTAAAAGATATATATATATATATATATATATATATATATATATATATATATATATATATATATATATGTACATATATTTGTAAAGAACAGCAACGATGACGCCTAACTGGCCACGGGTCTAACTTTGCTCTTATATTTTAGTCCATTTAGGATACCGCAACGCCACGAATTTGACTGGGATTCATACCAGTTGATGACTTCTTCTTCTACATTCATTCTCAATCTCCCACTACCAAGTCCTGAACAGGGCTAACTGGTTAGCAAGATGCCTAAGACACATCACTCGCACACTGAGTGATGCCTTTAATCCTTGCAGACCCCGTCCCAAAGGCAGTGGAGAACTCGGCTCTCCTTAAGGAGTTCACAGGGACCTCGGGACATACACTTACCATAAAACCAAAAGGCGCCAGGGCTTCATCCCCAGATATTGGAAGTCCAATGAGAATTGCAGCTTGGAGTGTCCTTTTTTGTTTCAGTATGTGGCCATGGCAGTTGTCGATCGATGCAGCGGGCGACTGATGTCTAAGCGAGCATTATTATTATTATTATTATTATCAATTATTATTATATATTTTAAAAGGCTTATTCCTACAACAAATTAATTAATTGTAAAATAATAAAAAATATAAAATCGTGTAACCTTCTTTTTCCTGCAGACAACACTGGGGATGAAACCACTTTGAAGTATTTTCTAGAAGGTGATGCAGGTGACCGCAAGAGCAAAGAGTTTCTTCCAGCAGATTCCACACTAGTTTCAGATCTGGTTCGAGGCTTCGGGCTTATAGGGGGAGCTAATCTGGATACCAGATGTGGTTGGGGTAGTAGTGGAATCTGGAATAGTAGGAGAGACGTTTTCATGGCGGGGTCAACCAATTTGACTTTCTCAAAATGTTTTGGACTCATAGCTGGACTCAGCTGCTCACTGGATTCACGTGAAAGCTCAACTGATAGATCATGTAGTTCTGGCTGATTGCAGATGTTAGTCTTAGGCATATGTGAATTATTTGTGGTAATATGAAGAAGTTCAGATGAGGTGAGATCAGAAACATTTAAAATGGGTGGGACAAGATGTTTTGACATTTCCTGGGTCACAATCTGAAACAAAGACCACACAAAACACAGTATTGTGAATGACATTTTTTTTAAACAATACAACTCATTTGTAACTTTGGAAAATCCATAACTATTGTTTAAAGTAATGTACTTTTTTTATTAAAAAACAATAATAAGCCATCCGTTATTTTCAATAATAAAAATTTTTTTAAAAACAACATATAAAATCAATTCGACCAATACACAGCAAATGTGTATTTTCAATATAATTCGCCATCTGAAAAAGTACAGCATCATTAATAAGTTACAACAAGATACATGAATACGCACAACAACAAATTGCACAACTGCATGAAATACGAAGGGAGAGGAGACTAATGTCTGGTTAGGAAAAACATACTTATAGGACAATGATAGTCAGGGTCAGACCAAATATGCTGACCAAGCTTCCCCCACCTCACTTCCGTGCAAATTCTCCCTAGAAACAGGTTAATGAGGTAGGGGATCTATAGATTTGCGTAGTATTGAACGACACTCAGATAAAACCAAGCATAGCACAACCGCCTGGATGATCCTGGTCCACCTTCATCAGCACACTAGATGTGAAGATAACTACTGCAACTGGCAACTTAAAGTCGTTTCCAGGGCATACAAACTTACTCACTGTCGACATTCAACAACAACATGAAACATGTAGTGTGTACTTGTTAACTGATGTATCAGTGTTAATGTTGAAAGATGTTGTTTAATGCCCACAATGAGTGAGTTAACTCTTTTGTGCACCCTGAAAAGGATGTTAAGTGGCAAGTTGTAGTAACTTTCCTCACATCCCAAGCATACTGATGAAGGTGGACTACAGCCCTTCAGGCGGTTGTGCTATGCTTGGTTTCATCTGAGTGTTGCTTAATACTACGCGAATCACGTAGATTCCCTACCTCGTTAACCTGTTTCTAGAGAAAATTTGTATGGAAGTGAGGTGGGGATCTTGGTCAGCATATACTACTACAGGGATCACATTGATTGACATCTTATCAGCCTGGCTGCCTTGAAAACAGCCTATTTCCAGGCAATGCATACATGGAAGAGAGATTGTAGTCTTGGTCAGTGTATTGTGCCTGACCCTGACTCATCATCCTGGTCAGTATAGTGTGCCTGACTGGATTAGTGTCTCAGTTCCATATGGAGATATATAACTTACTTCTTATTCACCCTTAGCCTTATCACCTTGGGGTGCATAGGTCATCAACCAATCCTCTAATATGAGGCCCTAGCATACACAAAGTGATTTATGGTCTAATATCATTACCTAATTACATTTTATCGCATATGTTCTGATACTACTATCAGAACCTGTGTAATAAGATGTGCAGCACTGGATTGGAACAACACGCAAGAGAAGAAAAGAAGTTAGAATATATAGAAGAACAGAAGAAAAGAAAGCAAGTTCAAACAGAACTAACAAAAATATCTTAAAGAGAAATGTTCCAGTGGAAAGCAAAAATAAAGAATTAGTATTAAGTATAGCAATTTTTGAATCAGAAGGTAAATGATTTTGTGATTGCATTAATTTTTTTAAATGATAATTTGCGTCAGAACCACTGCAATTAGTCTTCATGTTGCCAATGAATATAACTTTTACAAATAGTTAACTATGACATACACTGTATTTATTGATATCCAAAAACAAATGGCTTCACGATTCCCAAAAAGTTGGTTAGGGTAGACCAAATGCAGGGTTGGTCTCATATTGCACCAAATAAATAGGGTGACAAACAAAGAAGGTACTAAAAGACAACACATTATATACCTGGCTATACCTTATATCATTATTAATTATTTTTTGACTTTTGTGTAAACATACAACAAAAAAAAGGGCAGAGCGGGTTGCTTGGTTGTTGGTGTGCCTTCTGGCCTGGTACCTCTGTCTTCAACACCTGTTCTGTGGTGGAGTGTGCTCCACTTCCCTCATCTGGCTGAGGGCTTTGACTTTTGTCTTAACCTCATTTGCTATCCCATCTTTCCTCCCGCCGGGGTTAAACCCCAACATTTGGCAATAATATTACTGGGTATAACAGAATTCACCAACAACGTGTAGGTGATGTAGACTTGGCCCTTGGGCAGGAGAAGCTATTATATATACACATGAGTCATGTATTCTGCATGATGATGATCGCGCATGTACTCCCAGCAGCATTATTATATGTTGTTGTTGCTTAGATGTTTGCCTCACTAGTTTCTACTGGCGGAGGCGCGCTATTTTCCACCCCAGACTGTAGTCCATTGGGCGATATCAGGACGCATAAACCAGTGCTTGGATGCATGTGTGAGTCTGTATGTACCTGTCCTATGCTAAGTTTGTGCGCCCTCAGAAGCTAGCCAAACCAAAGTGCAATGGGAGGGCCTCAACATGAGGGTGCGTGTGAAAGTTGTGCAAGAGTGTGACTTAACTTAACTTAACGTCTTTATACTGGTTTAGAAGACCCTGCAGAGTCTGTATACAACCAGTTACATTTACATCACCTTGCTCTAAAATCTATGCGCATCCAGTTTATTCTTAAACGCATTAACTGTCCCTGCCTCCACCACCTCCCCTGGCAATGCATTCCAAGCAGACACCACTCTCTGACTAAAAAAATATTTCCTAATATCTAACCTGGACCTTTCTTTAATCAGCTTGTAGCTATGCCCTTGTGTTATTGTAGGTGGCTGTATTTTAAAAAACTTGTTATAGTCTAATTTATCGATTCCTCTGATCATCTTATAAACCTGTATTAAGTCACCACGAATTCTTCTCTCTTCGAGACACTGTAGGCCCGTTTTTCTGAGTCGTTCCTCATAACTGTAATTCTGGAATCCAACTATCATCTTTGTCGCTCTTTTTTGTATTCTTTCTAGCATGTTTATGTCCCCTCTATGATAAGGACTCCACACCTGTACACAGTACTCCAATCTAGGTCTAACTAAAGCTTTATACAGTTTGACGATCACTTCCTTGCTCCTATGTTTAATATTTCTTTTTATCATACCTAACATTGCATTTGCCTTTTTCACTGCTACCTTAACTTGCTCACTCACCTTTCCTGTATGATCTATTATAACCCCTAGGTCCCTTTCCTTATCTATCTTTCTAATATTGTTTTCTCCCATTCTGTATTTATGTTCCATATTGGATCTACCCATGTGGATGACTGTACATTTATCTACATTAAACTCCATTTGCCAGCTTACAGACCATTCTCGAATTTTATCTAAATCCGACATCAATATATCCACTTCCGCTTTAGATGAGACACTACTGCATAGTTTTGTGTCATCAGCAAATTTTGCAATCATGGATCTCATATCAATGTCCAAATCATTTATATATATCAAGAACAAAATTGGTCCCAAAACCGAGCCCTGTGGCACACCACTTTTCACTTCACTCCACTCAGAGTACTCCTTATTTATGCCCACCCTCTGCCTTCTTCCTGTTAACCAATTTTCAATCCATTTGGCAACTTCGCCACCTATTCCATGTGATTTTAACTTTCGAAATAATCTTTGATGAGGTACTCTATCAAAGGCCTTAGCAAAGTCTAGATAAATAACATCCACTGGCTCCCCTTTATCTATGATTTTAGTAACCTCCTCCATGAATTCTAATAGATTTTGTTAAGCATGATCTCCCTCTAGTAAACCCATGCTGACTATTTCTAATTAGATTAAATTTTTCTAAATGCATTACAATGTTTTCTTTGATTATTGACTCTAACAATTTACAGACTATGCTCGTTAAACTCACCGGTCTATAATTTGCCGGATCTGATTTTTTGCCTTTTTTGAATAAGGGGATCACTCCTGCATCTTTCCAATCCCGTGGAACAATCCCTTTTGTAAGTGATTGAGAACATAATATAGCCAATGGTTTTGCTAGTTGGTTTCTAATTTCATTCAGCAATTTTGGGTGAATACCATCTTGACCTGGACATTTATTCACTTTCAACCCCTCCAATTTTTAAAAACCATTTCCTCTGTAATACAGATTGATCTTAATCCCGCTGTATCCATGTCTCTTTGAAAAATATCTATAGGCTCTGGGATCTCGGAGCAGTCCTCCTTTGTGAAGACTGTGCCAAAGTACTGATTAAGCAGATTAGCAGCCTCCCTATTCTCACTTATTATTTTCCCTGTAATGTCTATGAGAGGGCCTACTTTGTCTTTCGTTCTTTGTTTATTTCTAACATAAGAAAAGAAGCTTTTACTGTCAGTCTTAATCCTCTGAGCAAGTTTTTTTTCAAAGTCTGTAGGACATCACATAGTGATAGTCAAATGAAACAGAGTGCGGCAACTTACCGGGTAAGAGAAGAGAGAAGAGTTGCCCCCAGGGTGAATATCTTCTACTAGCATTATTATATTAATTTAATTATAATTATATATATATTAATATATAGTATAGTATAGTATTTTATTAGATAATTAGTGTTTCAAATGTAGGTTGACTTATATTTATAATAGTTATATCAATCATCTTAATCTTATTCTTATCATAAGAATATATAAGTATAAGACTTATGTTACTTTTATTAACCAGTGTCTCGGCTACTGTTTTTCCACCGTCTCTAAGTCACCACAATAATATCACCATATAATCATAATGTACTATTAAAGCTACCTGAGGTCTTGTAGATGATGCATCTTTTTTCTCACTTGGTGGCCTTCCTTGATTCGGCATATTTTCTTCAGACGCCAATTGCAAAGTTAATCACTGTATCTCGAACTTCGTCTCAATGTTAATAACACTTCCGGGTTAGTCCGGGTGAAGTTTTGTTGACAGTTTATAGCTTTGTTGATGGTTACCATACAGTTTGGGTTGGGGGACATCTTTATATTGTTTATATTTTTTACAGTCATGTTTCTTCACGATTGAAGAACTCAGTTATATTAGCGCTGAAATCAAATTCGTAACCGGGATCAAGATGCTGAGCAGCGCATGAGCTGCAGTGGTCAGTGACCCATAGCTGACTGCTAGCGTCAGGGCCAGCTAACCAGAGCTGCCAAGACCCTTCTACACCTCCAACTTGTGATCCTGGATAACAGGCTGCAGCAGGCAGACTGGCTAAGGAGAAGGGATCGAAGAGGGAATGCTAACCCGGTACTCAAAAAAGGCTTGCTGAAGTCGGATGTGTTGGACCGAAAGGTGCAAATATCACAGTCAAGCTGTAAACTAAGACACAACGCAATCTGTTCTCTGAACTATATTCTGCTATTTAAGCCCTTTCACTTTTCAGTGTTTGGTAGCGGGAGATTGAGAACGAACGAAGCCAAGCCAAGCCAAGCCAATTCGTAACCAGATTTATTTTACAGTATATTGACAACAACATAAATAAGTATTAGTCCGTTTATATAAAGGAATAGAATAATGACTACAATGTCAATTGCACTTTACGGCTATGGGAGTCTATCAAAGAAGGATGAAAAAAGTTTGGAAACGTTTGAAATGTAGTGCTATCGTAGAATGGAAAGAGTGAGTTAGACAGAAAGAATATCCAATGATCGCGTTCTTGGTGAGGTAGGGGTACAAAGATAAATATTGAATATGATGTACAAACGAAGATTTATTGAGTTGGCTCGGACACAATTGACAAAATGTGACATGAAAGTCTTCTACATAAGATACAAGAGGGCAAGACTCACTTTTATATCTCGAGCATGTAGATATATTAAAATACGAATCTATGCTGAAATGAAGAGAGCTGCAGGTAATAGCGTAGAATTGAGAGACGTGATCTTACAGCCAGTCTTATGACTGATCAACTAGATTATAGTTTAGTTAGCTTTAGGTTCCCTTGTACCCCGATGAGTGGCGTGGGGAGCCTAAGTCGTCACAGCTTGACCAGATGCGTCTCGTCTGACGTAAACTCGTGTCGCTGAAATATCGTATTTACATGTCTATCCACCTTCCCCTCGATCACCCTCTTGCTCGAAAGCCGGGCATTGTAAGCTAGCAGGGGAAGCTGATCATGGGACATTCTCATGAGATGACCGAACCATCGCACCTTCTGTCTCTACATGTATTTGGCACATGTGATGGAACCGACATATCTACGAATGTCCTCATTCCTCAATCTGTCTCTCATGGAGACGCATGCGACCATTCACATACATTTGATTTCGTCGGGGAAAATGTTACTCTCTTGTGCCTTGGACATAGCCCACGTTTGGCCCTGGTAGCACAGGGTTGGTATGAAGATATCTTTGATCATTTCTTGCCAGATTAACGTTCGGATGTTTGAGCAGCTGCACCAGTTGAAAAGTCACTTATGTTGCTTTCTGATACCCATATAATACTTTCTGCAGATTGCGTTCAACGCGGAAAGTGATTTTGGAGTTTTTGTTCATCTCTCCATATTAGGCATTAGTCATCTGCGAATAGCAGTTCGTGTATGGAATTATATTCTGGATCGCGTGTCACAGCCTGATGGACCTCTGACACAATTGTGTCCATATACATGCTAAAAAGCAGCGAACGCAGCACACAACCCTGGTGCACACACTTGGTGATTGTAAAAGTCTCTGTAACACTGTTCTTCCTACGCACCACACTCTCGTTCCTTCGATACAGAGCTCTATATAATGAATGAAAGCATGGATGATCCTCCGACTGAGCAGGAAACTAGGGCCGTGATTGGCCTCCTCTCAAACGACAAAACTCCAGGAGCTGACGCCGTTCCAGCAGAGATCTATAAAAGCTGGTGGCCAAAAGATGGTTGAGAAGCTTACTCATTTGTTTGGCGAAATGTGAAATAAAAAGAGCATTCCACAGGAATTCAAAGATGCCTTCATTGTTTATTTACATAAGCGGAAAGTTAGTAAACAAATATGTTATAACTACAGTTGGATATCTGTGCTGTGCGTCGGAGAAAACGTACTTGCAAAAATACTTCTCCGCAAACTAAATCTTAACTTGGACCAGGTATTATTGCCTGACACTCAATGTGGCTTTAGCAAGAACATTGGGACCATCGATATGATCTTTGCAGCAAAGCACATCCAAGAGAAGTGTCAAAAGCATAATGTTTCTCTCTGTGCGACGTTTGTGGACCTTACTAATGCCTTTTCTATCGTACCGGTCTATGGAGAGTTATGGCCAAGTTTAGGTGCCCAACAATAGACGTTTGTGTACCTCACTAATAGCCTTTCATACCGTAAATCGTACCGGTCTGTGGAGAGTTATGGCCAAGTTTAGGTGCCCAACAATAGACGTTTGTGTACCTCACTAATAGCCTTTCATACCGTAAATCGTACCGGTCTGTGGAGAGTTATGGCCAAGTTTAGGTGCCCAACAATAGACGTTTGTGTACCTCACTAATAGCCTTTCATACCGTAAATCGTACCGGTCTGTGGAGAGTTATGGCCAAGTTTGGGTGCCCAACAATAGACGTTTGTGTACCTCACTAATAGCCTTTCATACCGTAAATCGTACCGGTCTGTGCAGAGTTATGGCCAAGTTTAGGTGCCCAACAATAGACGTTTGTGTACCTCACTAATAGCCTTTCATACCGTAAATCGTACCGGTCTGTGGAGAGTTATGGCCAAGTTTGGGTGCCCATTCGTTGCAATGGTTCAATAATTGCATGATGGCATGCATGCCCGAGTTATTGGTCATGGAAACTTCTATGTCTACTTTACTGTCACTAAAGGTATGAAGCAGGGATGTCTGCTGACCCTGGCTCTTTTCAGTATGATGTTTTCTGTCGTGTTGTGGAATGCCTACAGCGATTGCAACGTTGGAGTTGATCTTCACTACCGCACTGACGGCTTATTTCTCTATTCCCCAAAGCGGTGTGCGTTGCACTATGTTTTTATTTTGCGCCTGTTGGACCAGTGCATTTGACTTCGTCATGCATTTTATGTACGGGTCTGCTTCCTACTGCATTTTTTAAGGGTTTGCTTCCCCGGGGTAACGACCGGTGCTGTGATTGGGGAGCGAACCCAGCACCATGGGTTGTGAGCCGTGTCACTTAACCACTAGTCCACTCAGTCCTTCAATCTGAAACGGCTCAAGGCCAAAACCAAAATCCACAGGGTGACTGTACGTGATTTACTTTATGCGGATGGCTGTGCCATAAATTCAAATACAGAGGTTGACATGCAAGAATGCATGGACCCGTTCGCCACATCTTGCGTACATTTTGGCTTCACCATCTCTATCGCTAAGACAGAGGTTCTACATCAACCGGTTTCAGATATGGCTTTTTCAGGAATTTAAATCACAGTACACGGTCACCATCTACAACATGTTAACAGATTTACATAACTTGACAGTACTCTCTCAGGTTATTCACAAAGATGATAAAATGAATACAAAAATAGCTATGGCGGCATTTGGCAGACTTCGTGGGATAGGCGAGGAATCAGAACAAGCGCAAATAAGCTGCGGTTGTTCTACTACTTACCCATTTATATGTGTATGAGATCTAGACTGTCTATAGTAGTCATGTCAGGAAATTAAACCACATACATATGCACTGCTTGCGGAAACTACTGAGGATTAGATGGTTGGACATGGTGCCAAATACAGATGTGCTAGCTCGATCGGGCATGTCCAGTATACACACCATGATACGTGCAGCCAAGCTGAGATGGGATGGTTATGTGGTACGCATGTCGGATCAACGTCTACCAAAAGAGTTGCTTTATTGTGAACTGCAAAATGGCAAGAGAGCAAGCGGTGGTCACCGGAAACGGTTTAAGGACACGCTTTAGAAATCACTGATCCAATGCGGTATTAACCATGAACCACGAGGACTGGGAAATAATCGCCACCAATCGCATAGACTGGCGCAGCACTATTGCTGAGGGTATTCAGAGACATGAGGATTGGCAACACAGCCATGTGTACATGCGGACAGGCGCCACAGACAGCAGAGCACATACTACAAGACTGCCCCGAATATGATATACAGAGAAAATCTCACTGGCCCACAGAATCAACAATGGAAGAGAAACTTTATGGACCTGTATGTGAACTACAAAAGACAGTGAAGTTTATACAAGAGACAACATTGCAGATATAGACAATAATTTAAAGCGAACGAAAAAAGAAGAAGAGACATGAGGCATCAAGAATAAATTAAGCTATGCAGAGACGATCGGTCCGCAAGTCGAGCTCAATTCAACCCTTTTTCAACCCTGGTGGTAGGGGTAGTCCTATTTCCTTGAGTTAAATGTGACAGACAATTTCGGGCCCCGATTGGCTTATTTAGCCATCTTGGAACTCATATGTACAGTGAATATTGACAAATTCATCCTCATCGATTACGACATTTTAACAAATTTAAGAGATCCCCAAGTAACGCATCACAACACAGACGGGATCCCTTTCATCATCATCAGTCCCGTAACCTGAAAGGTCATTGGGGCAACACCCAGTTCCTGCCACTCCACTCGATTTTGTTCTCGGACATTTGCTGTTGCTATGGACATTCCCGTTCAGTATATGATGTAGTCTTCCCATATCTTTTTCTGTCTCCCTCTCTTACGCTTCCCAGGACCGACTTGGTCAACCCAGACGACCTTGAAACATGCCCATACCATGTGAGCTTGCGTGTTTTTACCATATCAATAGGTCTTTATATTGGCTGACCTCTCTTTTAACGGTGTAATTGCCTTATTTGTGACGTGGTCTAGATACGATATGCCAAGAATTCGACGTATACATCTCATCTCCATTGCACAAATTCTTCGCTCTAGAACCGCTGTCAGGAGTCCAAGTTTCGCACAGGTAACACGGAAGTGACAAGTTCATACATAATACTCAACTTGGATTTGAGGTTGATGCTTTTAACTTAACTTAACCGTTTTTATACTGATTTAGAAGACTCATCAGAGTCTGTAGACAATCAGTCCCATTTGCATTATCCTGATTTAAAAGCTATGCACATCCAATCTATTCTTAAATGCATTAACTGACTCTGCCCCCACCACCTCTTGGGGTAATGCATTACAAGCATTCACCACTCTCTGATTAAAAAAATATTTCCTAATATTCAATCTGGACCTTTCTTTAGTTAATTTGTATCTGTTCCCTCTTGTTCTCGTTGGTGGTTGTGTTTTGAAAAACAAACTTGTTGTAGTCTAAATGTGTCCCTCCATATCGGCCTCAATTTGGTAAGAGCAGCCATGGTCATCGCTGTTCGTGTCTGAATCTCAGTTCTGGAACCGACCGCATCCATCAGTAATTTTATTCGCAATCGTACTCGTTAGGCATTTTGAGAAGTTGGCCATGATTTTACTTTTATCACAGGTTTAGATAACATAAAATAGAGGGACAGAGCTATAGTTTGTTTTCAAACAAAAGTGATTTATACTTTTTAACTAGATCCAACGTATTTAAAAAGAAAAGCAAAAAGTGGACAAAAGTAGCCGCGGAATTCGACTGCGCTGTAGGTGACTTTAATTTTGTTACTAATATTGAATATTGTTGTTGTTGTTGGGACACTACGCTTTATCATATTTGATTAATAGCTATCTATTTACTTATCTGATACTATATTATTCAGTTCTATTATTTGACTAACTCAGTAACTATTAACTGAATTACTCAATCACTTCAAGAATCACACTTACTAAGTAAGTAAGTTACTAAACAGTAGTACAATATGACACAAATGAGTAATGACAGTTTTGACACTGGCACTGGGAATCAGAATGCCTTTTGATTTTGGCTGACCAAATCAAGACGAGAATATAGATAGTAGTTGAATATATACTATTAATAGATGATTATAGATCTATTGAAATGAAAAATCACGTTAGTTGTCACAATCACATTTCTCGAAATCAAACTTGCTGTTGTACTAACTACTTCTCCTGTGGAGTGTTTTTGCAGTAACTAATAATAATATTAAATAATAAACTGCTATACTTCTTGTGTGGAGTGTTGTAGTGTAGGAATTACTGATGAACCCATTACTTCTCTACATAAATTAAAATTGTTGTTACACAAGCAAACTGAAACTCTATAGTCTATATCAATGAAAATGTGGATAATGTAAGATATGGATTATGGTGATGGTCAATTATGGATTAGTACTCACTAGTAGTCTTAGACTACTACTTTAAGTAGTAGTAAGTAGTACTTACTACACAATAGATCTAAATAATGATAATCTAATCATTATTATAATTATTATATTTAGATCTATAGACTGAA
Source organism: Ariolimax columbianus (assembly GCA_036924085.1). Taxonomy (NCBI): domain Eukaryota; kingdom Metazoa; phylum Mollusca; class Gastropoda; order Stylommatophora; family Arionidae; genus Ariolimax; species Ariolimax columbianus. The sequence continues at coordinate 45,960,249 of JAVGWX010000015.1, read as the reverse complement.
TGTTTATTATTTTATGGGTTTTTTTTAACGTTATTAAGTTAGTGCCTTTTTAATCAACCTATTATAAAATTACAATCATCCATAGTGGTCAGTGGACATCTTTTTTTTCCCACCTTGCCAGTGAGTAAATTGATCCACATGGGAATGTTAAACTTAACTGATTTGCTCCAAAGAGCTGATATCATATATTTGTTCACAAAATTTCTTTCAATCCTATATAGCTGATATATTGGCTTGAACAATTGTTATTCATAGGCCTACATATATAGAAGTTTCTTTGCCGTTCTCCGGACTACATCCTGCTACTTGCAAAGTCCTACCGTTCAGGGCTTAGTAGCTGGAGATTGAGAACGAACGGAGAAGAATAAGAAGTTTCTTGAGAGCCAAGTTTACCTCAATGTATTATAATGTATACAGGTGCAGGTACTTCCCACCCATTATTTTACATTGCAAAAATTAACGTGTCTAGGCCAAAATACTCCGTAGTGAAAAGTTAAAGTATGTTACTTATACCTGATATTAATGTCGCCATATATCATTATATATATCATTGATTATTCCAAGGCCTTCAACGCAGTAAAACATCAAAATCTGTAGAGAATCATGAAGGAAATGGGGTTTCCTTTGCATATAGTCCATCTCATTGAAACATTATACCAAGATCAACAAACCTCTGTCCGAGTATCTGGGCAAACATCAGATTGGTTTGCAGTACAAAATGGAGTCCTACAGGGATATATCCTCTCACCTTATCTGTACAACATATATGAGGAATGTATAATGAGAAATGTTCGAGAATACGAGAACATTGAAAGTTTAAACCCAATTTACGATTGGGAGGTACGAGATTACAGAGTTACGAAATGCAGATGACACAGTGATACTATCAAGAAGTGCAGAAGGGCTAGAGCAGCTACTTTCAGCCGTTAATGGACATAGTAAAGATCAAAACCTGTTCATAAACATAAATAAAACAAAGATAATGACCACTGACAAAACACAATGTGAGCATAAATTTACAGTGGGTGGTGAGGAAATAGATCAGGTCACACATTTTGAATATCTGGGCTCCAGAATTGACAAAAATGGCGACTGCTCGAAAGAAATCAGAAGTCTAGCTATGGCAATGCAGAGACTGAACAGCCTGAAGAAATTATGGCAGAGCACCAACAAAATGATAAAAGTAAAAGTCTTGAGAGCCTGTGTTTTTCCTGCGGCAGTTTATGGCTGTGAATCATGGACGATTACCAAAACTTCTAGACAAAGAATCAAATCCTTCGAGTCAAAATGTTACAGAAAGATTCTCAGAATACCCTGGACAGAGAAAAAAAGAAATGTAGACATTTGGCAAGAGTTGAGCATAGAGGAGAACTGGTTTATCAATTCCATTTTGGCTAGAAAATGCAAATACTTTGGTCACGTCAAGAGACACAACGGTCTTGAGAGAACAGTGATGGAAGGGATGATGCCAGGCAAAAGAGAAGGGGTAGACCAAGAAGACGATGGCACCAAGATATCCAGGAATGACTGGTGGAGGCTGGAGTTTTGGCAAGAGAACAGGTTTCTTTCAGACAGACTGTGATGGGAGCGACGTTCTACAAAGGACATGCTACATGATGATGATATATCATTAATAACTATTCCAGAACTGAATTGAAGCATAAGCTACTTATTAAGAATGTTATTTGAATGTATTAGAATAATATAATAATGGAGTGGCTGAACAAATTTTCTATTTATTTGAAAAATACACATGAACAATTTTTTTAACTATCCATAAAAAATGTAGTAAGACTAAAATGTAGGCTGCTTGACAGTCACTTGAGTGGTTGCTGGGGCAAACAAAATAGAACCATTGTTGTTTCCTTGCATGTTGAAACATTGACTTAATGAAAGCTGTACATTGGGTCGGCAGGCAACCTCATGTGAAAAAGTTTGTTATAAAACAAATTACTGGAATCAGGCTTTCCTAAAAGCTGGTTGTGGGAGCCAAATGCAGTGTTGAATGAATGCTACAACAAATCAGAAGTTAACTGAGTCCTAGACAACTCATTCTAAGAATGGGGACAGTGTGGCTAGTGGTTAAGTGACACAGCTCACAATCCGAAGGTGCTGGGTTCGCTCCCCATCACATTACCGGCCGTTACCCCAGGGAAGCAAACCCTTACAGAATGCAAGCGGAAGCAGACCCTTACATAACATACATGCCAAAGTTGGAGCACTGGGCCGACAGGCGCATGATTAAAAACAGTGCAACGAACAACGCCTTGGGGAATAGAGAAATAAGGCGAACACAAAAAGAACATTTTATTTTTAAAATAATTCATTTTATGCATATTTTAAAAAAAAATGGAAATAAATGTTGACTTCACTAAAAAAAACTTGTCATCAGTAAGTTACATAGAGAGTGCTAGGTTTAGACTTGTAGTTAGTTCTTTTAATTACATTTATGCTAATTATGGCACTGCAATTGTTGAATCAACAACACAAGGTCACATACTGTAGTCACTGTTAGTTTTCAGTCAATTGTAGGTAGAGCGGGTAAAGCTGTTTGTGAAATGGATCCAGAGCGTATACAGCCATTGAATTACAAGAACCTTTGTAATCCGCACAAAGAGACTGAGCACCTATGGATCTGTCCTGAGTGTACTGATTATGATATTGGTCCTGCTTATTAATATCTATAATTCTCATCAATTGTATGTCGGTCACAGTACCAGCAAATCCAGAAACATTTATATGCACTGCGATAGCTCTGATGGAAAATTGAGAAATCCTTAGGTTGGTGGTATGAATCCGACATGCTGGAATTAAGGAAAATTCATGGAAAATCATAGGCATCTCGGTCTCTATAGACCCACAAACGCATTGGTGCCCTGTGAGTTTTGTCCAGTTCTCTCCCGTATTTTGACACTGTCTGCTATGACTGTAAAGGCAGATACACGAGTGACAGTCTCTGCCACAGATTGTAAAATCATGCTGAGAGGGCTGGGTTCCTGGGGTTCCTTGATCTTTTCAGTCTTTCTCTTTTCTCTACGAGCGTCGGCAGCGACAATGCCCCCTCAAACTGACTGTCTTCAAACAGCTCGATCCAGCCCTCGGATGGGATTTCACATGACTTCATGTCCCTCTTGCATACATCCTTGAATCGCAATGTGGGAAGGCCGATTCTTCTAACTCCAATAGCCAGCTATCCATAGAGGATATCCTTTGGCAGCCTCTTATCTTCCATGCCATAAACATGCCCCAACGTCACTGGCTCAACAGCGAGGACATGCTGTGAGTGTTTGTTCACTGTTAGATTACATTATGTGGCACTCTCTCTTGCCACACAATCCTTAATATACGCAGTAGACTCCTCATGTGAAACGTGTTCAGCCTCCGTTATTGCTTAGTATAAGTGCTCCAAGTCTCGCTTCCATACACGAGAGTAATAAGAATGCAGGCATGATTGACCCGGACCTTGGTGTAATGAGACAGCGCAGTGTTCTCCCAGACTCTGTGTCAGGTAGGCATGACGATACTCGCTCTGCCAAGCCTACATTCTATCTGCTTCTCGAGCAAGAGTGTTGGTGATGACAGAGTGACACCAACAATCTCTGTGCGCAGACCTTTGTCTTTTCCATGCTTATGGTGTCCAAACTGCTTGCACCCATCATCGAATCTGTCTCCAAGTCTCTGTAGAACCTCCTCACTATTAGTCAAAAGAACTGCATCATCCGCAAATAGCATCTCCCTAATTTACACCGTCCTAACCTTGGCCTTCATGCGTAGTCGGGACAGGTTTAACAGCCGCCTATCTGACAGTGTGTGCCGATAATATATATATTGCAGTTTATGTATCGGTTACAGTAGAAATATTTTCAAAATATATTTGTGCCGAGACAAGTAGGTACAACATCAGTGTTAGACCTCATCAAGAAACAGCAAACCAAATGGTTCGGGCACATAGTACATCAAACACCAGATAATATCCCACAGAAAGCAATGCTATACAGATACAACGGATAAAAAGACAAAGGCCGACCACGCAAAAGATGGATAGCAGAAATAACAGAAGTAGTAAAGCTCCCCATGTACGAAGCACATACTGGGGCCTGGTCAATAAACCTCTAGATAACCCGTCACTGAACGGCACAAGCAGAATAAAAACAAAAAATAAGAGACTATTAGTGTTTTTGATTTACTTCCGTTGTTATTGGCGATCATTGCTAGTCATAACATTACTATTATATTCTATTGCCACTAATGTTAGTGGTTGCATAAGTTATTATTGGTAGTAGTTTCATAATCTATAAGTTGCACTTAGTTTACAGTCATATAGCGACCAAGATGGCGGTGCCTTTTTGTGTACACTGCAGAAGCGGTTCATTAACATCATTTTGGTTTGTCCTGAGTTATAAACTGGATTTCATTTAACCTTCAAATAGAATAGAGAGTCCGGACTCCTGCTACTGGTATGTATGATTGCAGGAAGAGTGTTATTTCCAATTGTTGTATATTTCGTCATATCCGCGTATGTAGAAAACTATCATTTGTTGTCAATGATAGAAGTATGGATTAGCCCGAGGTGTCTTTATCCTGTGTTACTGTATAGACTCTGTACCTTCTTAGAAGGGACATCAGTTCGAATTGGTGTCAAAGTGGGTGTCCTGGCCTGCGCTAGTCTTCTTCTTTGTTTATCCTCAATCTCCCGCTACCAAACCTTGAAAAGGGCATTGCAAATAGCAGGATGTAGTCCGGAGAATGGAATGCGCTGTGTCATAGTTTACAGCTTGACTGTGATATTTGCACCTTTTGGTCCAATACATCCATCTTCAGCAGGCATTTTAAAGTACCGGGTTAAGCCTTCTCTCTTCGATCCCTTCTCCTTAGCCAGTCTGTCCTGTTGCAGCCTATTATCCAGGATCTCCGTGTGGAGATGTAGAATGTTCTTGTCAGCTCTGGTTCGCTGGCCCTGACACTATCAGTCAGATTTGGGTGATCCTGGATAACAGGCTGCAGCAGGGCAGACTGGCTAAGGAGAAGGGATCAAAGAGGGAATGCTAACCCGGTACTAAAAAATGCTTGCTGAAGTCGGATGTGTTGGACCGAAAGGTGCAAATATCGCAGTCAAGCTGTAAACTACGACACAATGCATTCTGTTCTCTGGACTACATTCGGCTACTTAAAGCCCTTTCAGGGTTTGGTAGCGGCAGATTGAGAACGAACGCAGAAGAAGAAGTCAGATTTGGGTCGCAGACCGCTACAGCTCATGCACTGCTCAGCATATTGATCCGGCCAGCGCAAGTGTCTTCACTGTCAACTTGTGCTCTGTTGGTCACCAACAGTCATCAATTCAGGCATGCAGAAGAAGCAGCAGTAAATGAACTGACAGCAGAGGGCGACTCATAAATGACCAAGACTCTATTCCATCTCCTAGTAGGGGCCCTGGAAACACAATACAATCATCATCATGGAGCATCATGTTCTTTATAGAACATCGCTCCCATCACAGTCTGTCTGAAAGAAACTTGTTCCCTTGCCAAAACTCCAGCCTCTGCCGCAGTCATACCCAGGCATTCCTGGATATCTTGGTGCCATCGTCTTCTTGGTCTACCCCTTCTCTTTTGCCTGTCACCATACCTACTATCACTGTTCTCTTGAGACCGTTGTGTCTCTTGATGTGACCAAAGTATTTGCATTTTCTAGCCAAAATGGAATTGATAAACCAGTTCTCCTCAGTTCTCAACTCTTGCCAAATATCTACATTTGTCTTTTTCTCTGTCTAGGGTATTCTGAGGATCTTTCTGTAACATTTTTACTCAAAGGATTCGATTCTTTGTCTAGAAGTTTTGGTAATCGTCCATGATTCGCAGCCATAAGCTGCCACAGGAAAAACACAGGCTCTCAAGACTTTTACTTTTATCATTTTGTTGGTGCTCTGCCATAATTTCTTCAGGCTGTTCAGTCTCTGCATTGCCATGGCTAGTCTTCTTCTGATTTCTTTCGAGCAGTCGCCATTTTTGTCAATTCTGGAGCCCAGATATTCAAAATGTGTGACCTATCTATTTCCTCACCACCCACTGTAAATTTATGCTGACATTGTGTTTTGTCGGTGGTTATTATCTTTGTTTTATTTATGTTTATGAACAGGTTTTGATCTTTACTATGTCCATGTACGGCTGAAATTAGCTGCTCTAGCCCTTCTGCACTTCTTGATAGTATCACTGTGTCATCTGCGTATCGTAACTCTGGAATCTCGTACCCCCCAATCGTAAATTGGGTTTAAACTTTCAATGTTCTCGTCTCATCAAACATTTCTCATTATACATTCTGCATATATGTTGTATAGATAAGGTGAGAGGATACATCCCTGCCTTGCTCCCTTTTGTACTGCAAACCAATCTGATGTTTGCCCAGATACTCGGACAGCGGCTTGTTGATCTTGGTATAATGTTTCAATGAGATGAGTAATATGCACAGAAAACACATTCCTTCATGATTTTCCACAGATTTTGATGTTTTACCGTATCGAAGGCCTTGGTGTAATCAATGCAACCAGGCAGCCTAAATAGGAGAATAGAAATTGAAGAGGGAAGGTGAATTTAGTCCCACAAATTGTGTGCTGAAACTGGATGTGTTGAACCAAAAGGCACACACAATATCACGTCCTTTTTCAGATTGAGCGATGAAGAAGGGCTCAAATAAGGAGACGAATTACTAAATGTTTTTTATAATATAGATCCTTTCAAATTTAGGCAGTCGCCGCTCTGCTGGTGCCAGGAACCTTAAAATTATGAACCGACTAAAAGACTGGTGCATTGGAACTGTGCAAAGGGTATGTATTTTCTTTTCTAATCTATAGATAGTATGTTAATAATAGCAGTTAGTATATATTAATGCTTACTAGTAAAATCGAAATGATCACAATTATAAAGGGCAGATGAGAGTAACTGTTAGCATAATTTAATTGCTTGGCTTGGCTTCGCTCGTTCTCAATCTCCTGGCACCAAGCCTTCAAAGGGCTTTAAGTAGCCGAATGTAGTCCAGTCCAGAGAATTGGATGCGTTGTGTCATGGTTTACAGCTTGACTGCGATATTTGCACCTTTCGGTCTGACACATCCGACTTCAGCAAGCATTTTTTGAGTACCGTGTTAGCATTCCCTCTTCGATCCCTTCTTCTTAGCCAGTCTTCTCTGTTGTAAATGTTATCCATGATCACTGTGTAGAGGTGTAGAAGGGTCTTGGCAGCTCTGGTTTGCTGGCCCTGACACTAGCAGTCAGCTATGGTTCGTTGACCGCTGCAGCTCATACATTTAACTACTTGACATGTATGTATTATGCATTTTAAGCAGCTGTCATAAGTGAAGATCTATTGAAAAACATTCCAGTATCATTTTTGTTTTCTAAAACAAAAGTAAGTATTCAAATACTTTTTTGGGATCAAGATGCTGAGCAGCGCAGTGGTCAGCGACCTATTGCTGACTGCTAGCGTCAGGGCCAGAAAACCAGAGCTGCCAAGACCCTTCTACGCCTTCACGCGTGATCCTGAATAACAGGCTGCAGCAGGGCAGACTGGCTAAGGAGAAGGGATCAAAGAGGGAATGTTAACCCGGTACTAAAAAAATTCTTGCTGAAGTCAGATTTGTTGGACCGAAAGGTGCAGATATCACAGCCGAGCTGTAAACTATGACACAACGCATTCCGTTCTCTGGACGCTACTTGCCCATTCAGGGTTTGGCAGCGGGAGATTGAGAACGAACGACGAAGAAGAAGAAGAAGAAGAAATACTTTTTCTTTTTAATGCATTGTAACTATATATAGATCACACTGCTTCAACCCTCAGAGCCACGTGAATCAATAATGTAACGTTTGTGGACCATTCTTAGTTTTTAGTCGACCTGTACTTCTACAGGGACAGATGACCCTGTGCATGTCCCAGCGCTGGCATAATCTGGATGTAGCTGAGATGAGTATTTCGTGCTTAGCAGACTAGGCTCGAGCAGCTTATCACTCCGCTGCGTTGGGACAAGTGCAGCAGGGGGTGGTTAACCGTTGTGCGAATCCATCTTAATAGACTCAAACACTAGAGCATAGTAGACGCCATCTATGCTGCTCTAAACAAACCACCTAACCATGGCGGTGTTATGCCATGTGACACAGCTAGTTGCCTCTTATGACATGCTCTCTGTGGGGCAGTGGTGCTATTCTTGTCCTTATCATGCACATAGGCCATGGCGGACCACTCAGGATCATTTGTGGACCATTGGTGACAAATATTAAAAATCTCTTTATTGTGACAGCATCTGTTATCTCACAAGGTTTGCTGCTGTGTTGAAACTAATTACATTAGATTGAACAGTATCAGATGATGATTGCGGGCAGTAGAACATTGCTATACACATTTGGGGTAAAACTCAATTGTATTGATTAGCCTTAAGCGATCCACATCCGCCGACTTCGCTGTCTGTCAATTTTCATGCCGTATTCTCTTCTTGATTTGCATTTTCCCTCCTTCGTTATTATATTTCTAAGGCTGAAAGTCACAGCTATGAAGTATAACAGAAATGATTAAAATGTCTTTTACATGAAATCCGAGTGGTGACATAAATTCCTGACCACACACACTGCATATCCCAAAAGTATGTCTATATATATATATATATATATATATATATATATATATATATATATATATATATATATATATATATTCTATTTATATATATATTATATATATATATATATATATATATTTTCTATATATATATATGTTTTATATATATATATATATATATGTTTTATATATATATATATATATCTTCTTGATCTTGATGACCCATTCCTTAATGTAGCTGCGGGTCCCAACTTCGTCTCCAGCGGATCCCATCTTGAGCCACGGAAGTCCAGGGGGTGGTAAGCATTTCTCCAGAGGCATCTCAGATGTTGTGGACAGCAAGACAGTCTGACCAATGGGTTGGAGGATTTCCTCGCTGTCTCTTTGTCTCGGGGGTACCAGATTGCTGATGCCGTGATCATTCGACCATCATTTTGTTGCGACATGTAATCTGCCAACCTATGTTTTGCCTTGTCTGCATAGATTACCACATCATTCACCAAGGACAATCGTTGTACACCAGAATTGTGGAGATTTTGCAAACGTTGGTTCCGGAGAGTGATTCCGACCAAGTGCCTCTCAAAAGAGGCCTGGGTCACTCTCAATTTGTCGTCCAGTGATTTTATAAGTATCCATGTCTCAGCACCATAGCACATCGCAGGGAGCACAAAGGAATTGAAGAGAGAGGTTCTGTTCTTGGCAACCGTCTAGGACTGTGTTAATGGATGAGAAGGCTGCCCAGACCGTACAGCGAAGTCTTTTTAATTTAGATTCCAAATTATTCTGCATATTGAAGAGACGCCAAAGATAGATGTACTCGTCGACATTCTCTAATCTCACCATGTCAAGGAAGACTGATCACAATTGGTGAAACTGTTGTGCAATAATTTGGTCTTCGAGACATTCATCTCCAGTCCCACTTTCCTACCCTTACCATCGAGTAGCTGCATCATTTGGTTGGCTTCTGCTGCTAACTCTGTAATGAGAACTACGCTGTTGGCAGTTTCTTTTAACTGGTAATGGGAAACCACGAAGTACAAAAATCAGAAACTGTGATGATGTAGATACCTGACAAAGGTTTCTTTTATGTATAGAAACATATTTTATCGATCTTTTATACACATCTCTCTCACTTTTCGTCAGGCTGTCAGTATTCTAGTAACCAGGGAGGAGAAGCATGAGGAGCTACCAGACAAGAACAAACAGTTAGCTGCGGAACTTGGGGCAACCAAGAAAGGACATGTATTCACCCACTAGTGCATCAATATGAATTTTGTCAATAGGCATGCATGAGGCTTGAAAATAATATGGGTGGATGCAACAGCATAGTGAGAATATATTTGCTAAAGAATGAACAGCTCAAGCATATACAAATGCTTGATCTGCTTCAATAGCTTAGTGGGGTGTTAATGGAGCATGATGCGCAATAATGTCATAGCACCAATTAAGATTGATAAAGCAGCAGGACATGATGGTATAACACCAGAAATGGTTAAATACATGGGAATGGCAGGAGAGACACTATTCATGAAGATTCTCAAGGCAGCTTGGCGCCACAAGAAGATACCAAGAGACTGGGAGGTTGCAATAATAATACCAATGTTTAAAAAAGGTGAAAATCACAGAGGTATTTCCCTTCTCAGTGTCCCCAGGAAAGTCTACTCTAGGATTATAGAACGGTGATTAAGAGGTCTAGCAGAGCCAAGTATAGACTCGACTCAATGTGGGTTTCGGGCAAACAGAAGTACTCAAAACCTTATCTTTACACTCAGACTGCTGAGTGAAAAGGCCCTCGAGTGTGATAAAGAGATGCATCTCTGCTTTTTGGATTTGGAGAAAGCATTTGATAAAGTTCCTTAGGACAAACTCTGGGAGTGTCTGACAAGGAAGAATATCCCAGGACCCTTGATCTCTGCCATACAGAGTTTCTATAAAACAGGCAGAAATTGTGTGCGGACATCAAATCAAAAGTCAGGAGAGTTCAAGACCATTCGCGGAGTAAGACAGGGGGACATTCTATCACCGTACCTTTTCATACTCCTCATGGATGAAGTCATCAAAGCCTGCAAGGAATGGACAAAAAAGTATGAAGTAGGGTACTGGAAGATGAGACCAAGTTACATATCGGAACTAGCATTTGCAGATGACGTGGCCCTGATCAAGAAATCCGAAGCACATCTCCAGATCAATTTGCAGGTCTGGGAAGAAGAGTTGAAGAAGAGAGGAATGCACATCAGCAATTCCAAAACAAAAACCATGGTGATAGCCAGAGATGAAAAGAGACATCAGATAACCCTGGGAACACGAGCACTGGAGCAGGTCAGTAACTTTAAATATCTAGGAGTGGTAATAGGCAGCAGGGGAGGAATCAAAGAGGAGTTAACTGCACGAAGGGCAGCAGCAGGTAGACTTTTCCATGCAATAAACAGAGGATTCCTCAGCAAAAGAGAAATAAGCAGGAAAACAAAGATGGATGTATACTGCTCGACCTATGTGCTTGTCCTGACATGGATGTGAGTCATGGGCAATGACTACAGCCCAAGAAAGGCAATTACAAACTTCAGAAATGAGGTGCCTAAGAAAGGCGGTTCAGGTGACGAAAAGGGACAAGATCCGTAACCAGACAATACATAGCAATCTTGAAGTTCAACCCCTGCAGACACGAGTGGAGCAGTCCCAACTACAGTGGTTTGGCCATGTCTGTAGAATGGAAGAAGATCGGATACCAAAGCGGTCATGGGAGATAAAATGTCAAGGACGCGGACCCCCAGGACGTCCCAAAGTACGTTGGGAAGACAACATACGACAGTCCCTAAGTGATAGAGGGCTGGATTGGAAAGCGCCCAGGAAAAATACGACGGATAGAGCAGTGTGGCGTTCTCTCTCGCAAACCTCTACACCTCACGGTAGAAGTTGAGCGACTAAGTAAGTAAGTAAGGAAGTGATAGTCAAACTGTACAAAGCATTAGTTAGACCTAGATTGGAGTACTGTATACGGGTGTGGAGTCCTTATCGTAGAGGAGATATACGCGTGCTGGAAAGGATACAAAGAAGAGCGATAAAACTGATAGAGGAATTCCAGAATTATGGTTATAAGGAAAGGCTATGAAAAATCAGCTCACTGTGTCTAGAAAAAAAAAATAAGACGAAACACAAATTAATTAAAGAAAGGTCCAGGTTAGATACCAGGAACAATATTTTTAGTCAGAGAGTGGTGAATGCTTGGAATACATTGCCACAGGAAATAGCGAAAGTAGGGTAAATTAATGCATTCAGAAATAGATTGGATGCGCATAGCTATTTTTAGATCAAGTAAATGTAAAAGAAACTGGTTATATACGGACTCTGCAGAGTCTTCTGAACCAGTATAAAGACGTTAAGTGCAACACCGAAAAACTATGGAGCTAAGAGTAGCTCCAAATAGTAGTTGAGTTTATCATGGGAACTTGTCTGGGGGTGTAAGCATCAAAGATTCAATCACCAAAAAAAAGAGTAGCTTACTCTAAAAACTATTTTGCTAAGATAACAAACAAAAAAGATTGCTGTACCAAAGCAATGTGAATATAGATTTACTTTACTATATAGATTTACCTGAGTTATACTGTTTGGTCAACATAAGTTGGCTTTTAACTGCTTGATTTGTCATAAATCATTCTACAGCATGTTCCCATTTTTATTTTAAAAATTTCAAATTTCACCAGTCAGAATGGTTGGACTACAGCCATGCAATTTATGTTAACAAATTTAAACTAGGTACTAATTCTTCATAACAATGAGCACCAAAACAAAATATATTGTATTACTTACACAGTATTAGTCTATTTCTTAAGAAAAAATGCACTGCTTGCAAAGACATGGTGTGTGTGTGTCCTTGACCATCCTTGATAGTTTAAGCACTGTAGTACCATTTATCAATGACTTTGGTAACTTTAAATTGTGGCAGTGGTAGTCTATTTAGATTCACCATCATAAACTAGCTTATGAGCAATCTATTCAAACCGCAATATCATTAAGGATTGTGCAATTCGTTATGCAGTAACGATATTTTTTTCACCCGTTAAGCAAAAATTAAAATTTTATAATTATATAAATATATAATTTATAAAACATGTGTGGATGATAAAGGGTTATCTCCCTGCAATTAGGAATATAAGTATCCTTCCATTTTAACTCTTTCACTCCGTAATTATTTTGCACTCTGTGCTGGAATTATTATTTGGTAACAATTTTAGACAGTGGAGTACACCTCTTTCATTCTAAATTGTGTGTGGTTTATTTAATTGGATATCTATGTATTATATATCAAATTGACATGTAGAGGACAGGAAAATATAATTGACAATTTGTGTATTAATAATAAAATACATGCAATTAAACATAGTTGAAAAATCATTTAATGTTGAATGAAAACACAACAAAACAGTATAATCAAAGTATGAACTTATTGAGATTCAGTTACTGTTGTAGTTTTAAAAATTAGTGTCTCAGACCATGAAGGTAAACCATTTTAGAAATCACAAAATTTCAAATGCATCCAATTTTAGCATAAGATATAGCCTCCAAGATATTCGCATTCGCAAGGGAAAATATCACAAAATAATTGCGAAAATTCATTGTAAAATTATTTTCTGTGCCAGGTTCCATGTTATAAATGAAAATAATAATACCACTTTCCATAGCTTATTAACAATGCATTTACATGTTTTCTGTATTATTGTACTTGCACTTTGGTGTGCATAACTTGAAACAATTGTGCTGGACCAGGCTGGGGAAACGTCCCCTCATCAGCAGTGTTTCTTCTTCTTCTTCTGCGTACACAGTCAGACAGTAACCATTATTTTCTCGAAAAAAGCGGCGGTCATCCTGAGACTCTCGCCACTACCATAGAGCTTGTCTTGCAGTTCCACTGGCAATGGCCACATCTGCTCTCTCTGATCCTCGTATGTCGGGCAGTTCTGCAGCAGATGTTCAGTGGTCATTTTACCAGTACCGCACGGGCATTCGTCGGTACACCCTATCTTCAATTTGTTGAATAGGTGGTACCTCAGTCTGTTGTGGCCAGTGCGAAGTCTGAAGACAACGACCTGCCCTCTTCGGTTCAACTGGTAATAGGCATCGTTTTTGGTGTAACCAGTATGTTCGGTTTCCCATTTGGTCATGTATCTGGCTTTGATAAGCCGTTTTGACTCTTCGTACGTCATACTGGTATCTGTTTGTGGTAACCTTGCACCTTCTTTTGCCAGTCTGTCTGCCTCCTCGTTGCCTTGGATGTTGCAGTGTGACGGAACCCACTGTACCACTACCCTATTTGGTGCGGACTGCTGGCACAGTTTGCAGAGTGCTGCTCTTAAGTCATTAAGCTCAGTGTTTTTCTGGCTTTTTAGCGCTGTGACTACTTCGAGAGCATCTGTCAGCAGGACTATATGGCTCTCATTTTCACTGTGTGTTACCATTTCTTCCACTGCCGCCCTCAGTGCCTCTGCCTCTGCTCTGAAATTGCTTGTGTACTTACCAGTAGCGAATGACAGTGTTATTTTTCTGCCATTTGGTAGGTTCAGGAATGCTCCTGCCCCTCCGTTCTGTGTTGTGTTTGTTACAGAACCGTCGGTGTATGCATGGGTCCAGTCCATGCTTGGGTAGCTTTTCGTTATGAAGCTTAGAGTAGTGTCTCTCCTTTCTTTTTCACTCTGGCAGTTTTTGTTTGCAATACCTGGTATATTTTCTACCACCTCTGGAAATATATCCTGCCTCCAGGTAGGTTTTCGTACAGTAGTGATGGGTTTTGGTGTTGTTAGTGCGTTTATGGGATCTTCGTGCATCTTTGCTTTGGCTATTTCTGCAAAGTTTCTCCGCTTTAGTTTCCCATTTCCCAAATTGTTTAGTCTCTGGTACATTGGGTGGTCCGTCAGTCTTCTGAGTTTCTCTGACTGCAGCTGGGCTCTGCAGTCTCTTCTATCGGTCATGGATTGCAATTTTGTAATCTTTTCAAGTTCTACAATTGGCGTTGACTTCATGCCACCTGTTATAATTCTCATGGCTTGGTTTTGAAGTTTGTTAACTTTATCGAAGTTCGCCTTCGCTGCGGTTGTCCATGCCGCAATGCCATACTCGAGAACTGGTCTCACTCTTCCAGTGTACAGTTTCTTTAGTATGCCTTCGTCTGCTCCCCAGCTTGTGCCAGCAAGTTTCCTCATGATCGCCATTCTTTCTCTGGCTTTCATTCGGTTTCTCTCAATCTGACTTTTCCATGTCATGCGCCGATCAAATGTGACTCCCAGATAGGTTGGGTTGTCGTTTGGCTGCAGGATTTTGCCATTCAGACTTAATTTGGTACTTTGGGGTTTTAATGAGAGCGAGAATATTGTGCACGTGGTTTTCTCCTCGTTTATTTTGACCAGCCATGAGTTCGCCCACTCTTCCAGCGATGTTAGGGCCGTCTGCATCCGATTTCTTGCTATGGTGAGATTCTTTTCAGAGGTCCACATAGCCAGATCGTCTGCAAACATTGAGCTATGGACTCTTCTTGGTATATTCTCTGTAATATCGTTTATATATACCAGGAAGAGTGTGGGTGACAGTACTCCCCCTTGGGGTACTCCCTGCTCGAGTGTCACCTTTTTGCTCATCTGCCCTTGTACTTGGACTCTGGCCGTTCTTTGTTTCAGGTAGTGGTTGATCCACTTGTACATCTTCCCACAGACATTACTTCTTCTTAGCTTGACTCTAAGTCCATCCTTCCAGACTTTGTCAAATGCCTTTTCCAGATCCACCCAAACAGCTACTGTGTGTTTCTGTGCCTGGTAGGCATCTTCTATCTCCTGGGCTATGAGGATGACCTGGTCCTCAGTGGATCTGTGCTGTCTAAAGCCGGCTTGCTGTGGAATTAGTATTCGTTTTTCTTCCAGATGCCACATCAGTCTGGTGTTTATCATCCGTTCCATCAGCTTGCCGACACAGCTCAGTAGGCTAATGGGCCTGTATCCATTTGGATCTGTTCTGTCCTTCCCTGTTTTTGGTACTGGTACCAGTATTGCATCTTTCCATGCCTGGGGTACAATACCCCTTTTCCAGCTTTGGTTCAGGACTGATAGTAGTTTCTTCTTCGCTGTTTGGCCCAGCCCCATCAGCATTTCGTTTGTTATCCCGTCTTTTCCGGGAGATTTCCTTTTCTTTAGCGTTCTCATGGCCTCTTCCATTTCGCGCATTGTTAGTTTGGCCATCATGTGCTCTTCAGGAGCCGTATTTATGTTTTCGTGTCCCTTTAGCTCTTCGCTAATGTCTGTATGCTTGTCGGCAGGGACCTCGATGTGGTTTGCTCTGGCATAGTGATCGACAAAGGCGTTTGCGGCTTTCTTACCTGTGATCAAGTTCTCGCCCTGCTTGATAGTAATTTGTTTATTTGACGGGGTTTCGTCATTCATGGCTCTGACTAGCTTCCATAGCTTGTTCCCTTCTTTGTCTAGGTTCAGACTTTCCGTTTTATTTTTCCAACTTTCTCTTGCTGTTTGCTTGAGAGTGTGTTTGTACTTCGCCGCGGCGGCTTTGAGGGCGATGTTTGCCTCCATGGATTTTTCTCGTTCTGCCATGTTCCTAGCATTTGTTACTGCATCTTCCACTTTCTGTAACTCATCATTCCAGTAGGGCTTATAGTTTTTCCTAGCTCCTCTTGGGATGGTTTCAGTGGCGGCTTGCATTATTGCCTTGCTTAGGCTCTCCACCATGGGCTTCATTTTGGTGTTTCGTGTGTTGATGGTTTCACACAGCCCATCTGTCAGGATTGCAAATCTGTCCCAGTCGGCTCGTTTGTAATTCCAACGTGGGAGCGGTTTTGTTTCCTGTGGGCCTACTTCCATGTCAATGGTTAGCCTGATCGGCCTGTGGTCGCTACCTGCCAGTTGGTTTAGCACCTGGCGGTCTATTTTATAGTGTATGTCCTGTGTGGAGAAGGCCAAATCTGGAGTCGAGGTGGTATGCCATGTTCTTGAATAGAAGCTAGGGATATCCTCCGGCCTATTGATTAGGGAGAGATTTGCATCTATCTCCCAATCTTCCACTTCGTCACCTCTGCTGTCTGTGTCAGAGTATCCCCATCTCTCCGAGTGGCTGTTGAAATCTCCAACTACTATGCAGTTGGAGTCTCTGACCTCCATACTCGAGAGCGATAGGTCTCTGTTTGGTGGTCCGTACAGATTGAAAATGCGGAGCTTCGTCTCTTTAGCCATTATGTCAACTCCTACAATTTCTGCTTGTCCGGTGTGATTGACAGGTACCGCGCTACTCGGTATGCTGTTTCTGGTCAGTATCAGGACCCCTCCTTTGTGGCCTTCTCTATCTAGACGGAAGGTCTGATATCCTCTGATTGAGAATTTATGGTTATTGTTGAGGTGCGTTTCCTGGATACATGCCACGTCAATCTTACCTTCATGCAGGTGGTGTGTTAGGGAAAGTTTTTTGTTAATGACTCCCTCCGCATTCCACTGTAGTATTTTGAGGGTCTTGAGGTTTTGGCCAATAGACGTTTCCCCATAGCCATGTGCCTTGACTCCACGACACATGGGTGGGTGACCACCAGTAGTCAAGGGTGGGCCCCTTCGAGGCGTGAGGCCCGGCGCTATCGCTGCCTGGCGGGTCTCCTCAGGATGAGCGCCATACGTTTTTCGGTTAGGTTGTACTGCCATCATACTGTGATTTACGTTGCACTGTTTTGTTAGGCTTGCGGCCCCGTGCATCCGATTTCAACAGGCGTTTCTGTAGGGATGCCCTCCTTAGCCTTTGGCTGTCCCCAGCCTATCTGCAAGGCAGCAGTTGTTTACGATCAGAGTTTTCTCTCTTATGGAAGTTGTCTTACCAGACTATCGAGTCTTCACTACTCGTGTCTATAGGGTGCAATTATGATATGTGATGATATATGAGATGGACTGGTTTACCCGGAAGAGAGGCAGTCCAGTGTGTCTGTATCCCAGGATCGTCACGTCCTGCCGGAAACGTAGCATTTGCATGTGAGTGGGGTATCTCTTTTTCCCTTTATTTTCTTGGCTTCTATGCAGGGATGGTACGCCTAGCATTCCCCGCCACCTGGGGTGTTGACACAGTGGGGCAGGTGTGCAATGTCCGCTGGTCTGCATCTCTTCTGCGTCCAGTATGATAGTTATATGGCTGATAACGTACAGAGGTAGATATCGTAGCCGGAGTGCATTCAGCCAGGGGACAAGCCTGGTAATGTCACAGAGATGTTGTTCGCCTGATGTGCAGACAACTCTCTTGGTCAGTGGTTGAGTCTTGACAGTTCACAGTGAGGTGGCTGCTCTACTGTTTTTGACACCCCGACCAGGTACTAAGTCTTTGGTTGGTGTTTTCGCACCCCAACGCCGTATAGGGTGAGTATCAAGCAGTTGTCCGCCCGCTTTGATTGGCGGACAGCAAGGACCTCTTACTGTGGCTCTACCTGATAGGGCTGGGGCGCAAGCCCCAGGTCCCGAGCATGTAGGAGCCTCCCATTGCAGTGGTGCTGAGATTTTGGGCGGGATTGCGGCTTACAAGGGTTCGGCCGTAATCCCTCACATGGTAGCCTCGCGCCCTTGGCTTATCAGCCTGGTACGTGAACCAAAGTGTCTGCGGCTCCTCTCGATTTGAGCTGGTTTTCCGTAGCAACGCCCTGTCATTTGTAGGGTAAAACTGACCTGTCTTCAGATGATCTATTTCCAGCACCCGTTCACTATTTGGTCAGACGAATTTATTGAGGGCTTTTGTTTGTCAATGACCAGGTATTTGGAATCTGCGGTTTCTGCGGAGTTAAACACGATTTCCGTTGCGTTCTTTCATTTGAGTGTTTGAGAGCTGACTTGTCATCCGTGAGTCTAATACCAGCGTACGTTCATTATTAGACCCAAACGGCAGTGCTCTCGATTTGTCAGTTCTACAGTATTGGCGTGTTCATTCAAATTAAGCCGCAGGTTCCACACCTGGTGGTGCCTTTCCGTCAATTTCCTTAGCGAGACAATCAAGTTTCTTAGGGGGTAGCCCCAGATTTTCGAGGGTCTAATTCCAGCACATGTTCTTTATTAGACCCCACGAAGGTGTACTTTTTGATAGTCATTCTGCAGTATTGGCGTGTTAAATTAACTTAGGTCTCAGGCTCCACTCCTGATAGTGCTCTTCCGTCAATTCCTTTATCAGACACTGGATGCAGACAAAACCGGGCCACAGGGGGCATAACCCCAGAATTCTGGGGGTCTAAGTCCAGCACCAGTTCAATATTAGACCCCAGAAGAATGGTCTCGGCATGTCAATCATTTCAGTGTTGGCCGTGTTGAGTCAAATTAACCCGCAGGCTCCACTCCTGGTGGTGCCCTTCCGTCAATTCCTTTAAGTTTCAGCTTTGCAACCATACTTCCCCCGGAACCCAAACACTTTGGTTTCCCGGAAGCTGCCCGCAGAGTCATCGAAGCAACTCCTGCGGATCGCTAGTCGGCATCGTTTATGGTCAGAACTACGACGGTATCTGATCGTCTTCGCGCCTCTGACTTTCGTTCTTGATTAATGAAAACATTCTTGACAAATGCTTTCGCAGTAGCTCGTCTTGCGGCGATCCAAGAATTTCACCTCTAACGCCGCAATACGAATGCCCCCGTTTGTCCCTGTTAATCATTACCTCCAGTGTTTGATTTATCAAACATTTCTGCATGACTTTCGTAATTTAATAACAAACTCTCTTTCAAACAACTCTTCACTTTCCATTATATTTTGTAATAAACTATACACCCTAGAGACTTTGAACTTGTAGGCAAATGACTAGCCATAGCATTATAGCATTAAAAATATTTGAAAAATCGGAACAGTACGTAATTACCAAACAGAATGTATACAAACACAAAAAAATACAACTATGAAAAACCAAATCTTGTACTAAAATGTTTGCCGAATGTCAGAAGTCTAATTTATCGCTTAAATTTTGTACTAAGAATGTATCGTTTAATTTATATTTAATTTTTGGCAACCGCATCTAAAACAACTCTCACAGAGTTGTTCCGGCACAGTGGTATTCTAAAAACAACTCTCACAGCGTTGCTACGGTGTGAAAGATTTAAAGACTAGGGGTTTAATGGGTTAAAGAAAGTGTTATTTACATTGTAAGTGCATTTGTAGTGTTATTTGTAATGAATATTTCATTCCTATAATTTCAGGGTCTATATGCACTGTCAACAAAACATCATCGGTGCAAGGTTTGTAACGAGCCTTGCATGTACTGTGTCACATTTCAAGGCAGCAGTGTTGATAAACAAAATTATTACAAGGGCTCGGATATTAAGAAAGTTCGGTATGTGTCAGATTGGGTTTGTATTATCTCAAAGAGAACGAAATCAAAGTTAAGTATATGGCAGACATTCATTTTGAAGTTTTAGATGCAGGAGGGGATTAGCAATATCATAATCAAGCATACAGAGTTAGATAAACAACCAAGCATTTCCTCATGGTACATACTAGAAGCATGCAATCTTTGTGTCCTAGACTTGCCAGGATAATTCTGAAGCATTACATACCTACGTGCAGTATAACTGCCCAACATTATGATTATCGTTGCGGTACAACTTTTAAAATTTTTTTTATTTTACGTGTTTGCCTCACTAGTTTCTACTGGATGAGGTGTGCCTATTCCACCCCCAGACCAAAGTCAACTGGGCGATATTAAGACACATAAACCAGTGCTTGTGGTACAACATGCAGTGAACTCAGCATTTATACATTAATTCTGGGGAACAGGAAGGGCACCTAGTCTTAACCTGGACATTGGCCTATGGGCTCCCAGTCTTAATATGGACGTTGGCCAAGCCGGATGCATGTAGAATCCAGTAAAGGTTAGATAACTGAGAAGGATAGATAGGAGGTAACTGTGGCAGACATGATTCCTTAGAAGAACTCTAAGGTGAGCCTAAAATCAGACAGGAATTTTCTCATTTGCGTACCAAGATGGGATATATGCCAGAGTGGGAGGATATGATTCATGACTTCAGTGCGCAGAAGGACAAGAAAAACCTATATCTATGTTGCTAAGGAATCTTGGTATTGGTTACAAAAGGGCAAAAGTTTGGCAGCTAGTTACCAAAAATAAATTTATTATGTCTGTTTATGCTGCCGAAGGCGGATGTGTCGGACTGAAAGGTACAAATATTGCAGTCAAGCTGTAAATAGCGGTACAACGCATTCCATTCTCCAGACTACATCCTGCTACTTGCAAAGTCCTGTTGGAGGATTGGTAGTGGGAGATTGAAAACGAACGCAACAGAAGAAAAAAAATTTATGTTTACATTTTGTAGATTAGCTGCAGAGTGCTTTCATGATATATTTGTATCATTATTTTGTATTGCTTTATCTTAGAAAGGTAGCTCTGTATGTGCTTATGTTGATTATTTCAATTAATACAGCAGGGTTGAATATGCAGCAGTGAATGAGCTGACAGCAGTCAGCGACTCATAGCTGGCTGTTTGCATCAGGGTCAGCAAACCAGAGCTGACTAAGCAAGACTCTATTCTGTCTCCAAGTGGCGGTCCTGGAAACAGGCTGCACTAATGTTGTTTGGCTAAAAGGATAGGGATCGCAGTGGGAAGGCAAACCCAGTACAAAATGTCAGTTGAAATCGAATGTGTCTTGCCAAAAGACGCAGATACCACAGCCTCATTGTAAACTATGACTCGATGTCCTTTTCAGGAGAAATGCCAAAGAAGAAGAACAATTAATATAGCATTCCTGTAAGATGCATATGCATTTTCCCCTCAATTGTGTAGGTTCTCTGTTCCTTCATTATTCAAATCTCATTCCTTTTATAATTTTTCTACATATCAAATCATTTTTATTTCTTCAGTTATCTTGACTTATCATATCCTCTTTCTCTTTCACATCTGTAGTTTACATCACTCTCACTACTTCTGTAATCCTGGTATTCAATAAAGCGGGTTATGGGCCAGATTTGCTCTGGAGTACCAAGTTGGACCAAGGGCATTGCTTGTTCCATCTCACGAGTGGATGGTTGTAGTTGTAGGGCCTCTCCAGAATGTAACTATTTGTGACTATCTATTTTGAGGCATGTATACCTCATGCCCAATCCACCTGCATTTCTTTTACAATGCAATATCTATGACATTGAGTTAGGTTTGGCACTTGATTCCAGTGTTATGAATTTGGCCCTTTAAAGAGACTGTCAATGTTCAACATTTCTACCCCAGGTATGAACAAAAAACATTCCTTTCTTTTTTTTTTCGTTGTTGTAATATTTGCATTGCCTTATTTCTCTATTCTCCAAGGCGGTGTGCGTTGCACTGTGGGTTTTTTTTCTTTGTGCCTGTGGGCCCAGTGCATCTAACTTCGGCATGCATTTTATGTAAGGGTCTGCTTCCTCCTCCATTTTCTAAGGGTTTGCTTCCCCGGGGTAACGGCCGGTGCTGTGATGGGGATCGAACCCAAAACCTTTGGATTTTGTAAGCGGTGTCACTTAACCACTAGCCCACGCCGTCCCCCCATTCGTCTTCATATCTTCTGCCTTTATCAAATTAGTGGCTTGTCTCAGGCTTTTCTTGTTACAGTTTATCCTTCACCTGGGTTGGAGAGGGTCATGCTGTCATTCTGCCCCTCTCTTGTAGTTGACAGACTGAGAACATGTTCTACACTAGATTGGTTGTGCATAGTTATTTTTAGATCAAGTGAATGTAAAAGAAATTGGTTGTATACAGACTGCAGAGTCTTCTAAATCAGTTTAAAGATGTTAAGTTATATATCTGTTCTCACCACATCCGTGTCTTAATTTTTGAACACATTGCATCTTAGTCTGCAGTGTCCATTTTACAGTTTGTACATTAGGCAGCTGGAAAACATATTTAAGTTGAATGTTTTCTTATTCACTAGAATATTACAGTTAAAAGATGAAGCAGTAGAAGTCTCAACACAGACAGAATCACTAACATCATATCTACAGCTGACAGGACCACATGGCACCAGTGATTTGCCTGACCTCTTGGTCTCATCATTGTCATCAAGAGAGCCATTAAAAGCTGTTGCACCTCCACCGCCACCTCCACCTTTACCACCAACATTACTAGCCAGCAGCACAACATCAGCTTTGAATATAACAAAAAGGAAAATCAATTCTTTAAAGAAATGCCAGGTGAGTTAATTCAGATACATGTTTTTTGGTTGTCTCAAAACTGATATTATCTTCTGAAAAGGCATGCTACTGTAGTTACCATATTCAGACTGCTTCCGGGAAAGACTCTGTCTTTGGCAGAAATGAGAATAGAACCACTGTGAAAATGTTATAGGAAGCAACAAACTGCCGTCAAACCCCTCTGGGGTAGAATCTCTCCAGCTTATAAGATTGCATAACCTCACACATGTCAAGAGCTTTCTGAGCTTAGAGAAGACCAGATTTTCAAAGGAACTCAGGTCAGGTTAGGTCAGGTCATCCCGTAACCGGTGAGGTCATTGGGGCACACATGAAGGCATCCTCACAACCCCACACCACCCTTCTCTGTCAGCGGCCGCTGCCTGTGCCTCTTCTGGTCGGAGATTGGTCCATTCTTTTATGTTGTCCTCCCACCTCTTTTTGGGCCGGCCTCTTTGTCATCTGCCTTGCACCTTTCCGTGGAGGATCGCATTTACAAGACCATTTGATCTCGATATGTGACCGTACCAAGCAAGTTTTCTTCTTTTGACAGTTGCCAAGAGGTCTTCAAAAGGCCCTATTTCTGTTGTATTCTTTCTCATATTTCCTCAAAGGAACTATAGAAACAATATTCCATGTATGATAAATTAATAGAATGAATAGGTCTTTTTTTCCATTGTAAAGAAGTAGCTCTTTTTCCCAAGAAGCAGAAGTAGCTTTTTCCCAGGGTTTTAGAAGTAGCTCTTTTTCCAAGGTTTCAGAAGTAGCTCTTTTTCCCAGGAATCAGATGTAGCTCTTTTTCCCAGGAATCAGAAGCTCCAAAAAATGATGCCTATTACCAGTTGAACAGAAGAGAGCAGGTCGTGGTCTTCAGACTCCGCACAGGCCACAACAGACTGAGGTACCACCTATTCAATAAACTGAAGATAGGTGGCACTGACGAATGCACCTGTGGTACAGGGAAAATGACCGCTGAACATCTGCTGCAAAATTGCCCGACATACGAGGACCAGAGAAAGCACATGTGGCCATCACCAGTGGCAACACTAGACAAGCTCTATGGCAGTGTCGACAGCCTAAGGATGACAGCTGCTTTCTTCGAACAAATACAAGTTGACGTCTGACAGCGTACGAAGAAGAAGAAGAAGCTCCTCTTTCTCCCAGGAATCAGAAGCTCCTTTTTCTCCCAGGAATCATCTCGTTTTCTTTCTTATGTCTGCCTTGTCATTTCCATGTGTATTTGAGTGACCATGAATTCATTGCATAATTATTCTGACTTCATGGGATGTTATAAGTTGGTTGGCATCTAGCGATATTTAGGTAAATTCAGGCTTACAATGACCACCATCTTCTAGATCTTAAAGGGCAGATAATGCGTCTGTAAATATTATGATATTTTGGGCTTTTTATGGGAAAGCAGCAAATCCAGTCCTCAAGTGGTACAGAGCTACTTGCAGTGCTGTTATTTCTGCCTCATAGTTTGAATAGCATATGTCTATAAGCCAGTTTATTCTTTGAAGATTTTACCAATATCTTATAAAAGTCAGTGATCATCAAACCACATGGCTGTAAACTCCCTCACTCCACTCAGTCTGCAGACATTCTTCATATATTCACAACCGATGAGTCATGATTTAAATTTTGGCTTCTATAGTTCTCTACAACGTTGATTTTAGATAGGCCTCTCTTTTACCTTCATTTTTGAAGTTTATAGCATAACTGTTTTGGGGATGGCATTGGGATCCATTCTGAGGAGATGGTTGACCTAGTTTCGAGGTTGATAGATGGCCAATCGTATATCTTCTTGGATGTTCAAAGTAAGAAGCTCTTGGCTTGTGACTTCAGCAGACATTAAAAGTCATATGATTATCAACAACATTGGTTTGTGCTGATTTCTGCCAAAAGTTTGATGAATTTTCTTTAACCTTCTTGTCTCCATATTATTTTTATTACGCCACAAACATTTAGACATACCCATTTTTTGGCACAACAGATGACTTATCAATCCCCAAAATTGTCACAAAGCACTGGTAGTGTTCTTAACCAGATTGGCATATGTTATTTTCCACTGCAAACGTATTTATAGTATCTTCCCCCAGGCCTAGTAAACCGCAAGTTTTAAAATACTTACTACATATAACCGAAGCATTCGGTTACTTGGCAACGGACATTAACATGCCTGTTTGAATACCAGGATTCCAAGTAAACGTATTTATAACATCTACATAAACAAACTAAACAGACCTACCTCAGAAAAGTCTGCTGCAACAACTTAACTTCATCACCCTCAATAATGGGATAATCTTCCAAATCCATGTGAACATTTCTTTTCCTTCCTGTTGAAAGATCAATTTGATTGTGACAAAATGACAGAATGTTTTAAAACATTTTATCATTATATCACAATATAGCCGACCTCTACTTTTTCATGTTAGTATCCATACTTCTGATGTGTCTCAATAAGAGCATTGGACCACCACTACAGATGACTTTTGTGCACAAAGCACTTATGTGCACTTGTGGTGGGAGTTTCTATAGCATATGATGAGGTTGTCAGTCCTATGCACAACCCTACTTAGTTGCCGTTAACAACATTTAAAGTAGAATGTAAGGAACCTATTCTTTCCTCCCCAGTTGGTTCTGATATCCACGTGGGAAATATGAATCTAATATATGCAGATTTTGCAGAGTGCACCTTTTTTTTAAGGTTCAATAAAACCCTCCTTGGGATCAAGATGCCGAGCAGCACATGAGCTCCAACGGTCAGCGACCCATAGCTGACTGCTAGCGTCAGGGCCAGCGAACCAGAGCTGCCAAGACCCTTCTACACCTCCATGCGGTGATCCTGGATAACAGGCTGCAACAGAGCAGACTGGCTAAGGAGCACAGATCGAAGAGGGAATGCTAACCTGGTACTACAAAAATTCTTGCTGAAGTCGGATGTGTTGCACCGAAAGGTGAAGATATCGCAGTCAAGCTGTAAACTACAACACATTCCATTCTCTGGACTACATTCTGCTACTTAGGCCCATGTCAGGGTTTGGTAGTGGGAGATTGAGAATGAACGAAGCCAAGCCAAGCCAAACCCTCCTTGACCAAAATGGGGTAAAATATAATTGTCACTAGCAGCATTTTTAAATAGTTGAACAAATATCACTCTGTTATGAAAGTATATATTTGTTGTGAAAGTATATATTTGATATATTATCGTCTTCTGTCTGCTAGTCTGCAGGTGCATCTGCTGTTGGTCCTAAAATCACTGTTGAATTGCTTAAGAATGTGAGACTACGAAAACCGAGGGATGCAAAAGATGTGTCTCATTCAAATTTGCATCATTCATTGAAGGTAATTGAACTATGTGTTTGTATGTTATGTTTTAAAATATGTTCCACTACAAGAAAAGAAAGGGAGACACCTAATGCGAAGGTTATGCAGTGCCTAATAATTGTATTCTTTATGTTCTATTTAGTATTTGAATTCTTCTTTCTGGCTTTTGTCCTGAAAAGGACGTTGCCATAGTTTACAGCGAGACTGCTATATCTAAGAATGTTTGTGAAGTAATAGACACCTCGATCGGAATTCACAAGATAGTTGGGAAGTAATTTTTTGTTTTGTTTTTTGTGTTCACATTATTTACTATTCTGCAAGGCGGTGTCCGTTGCACTGTTTTTATTTTGTACCTGTTGGCCAAGTGCATCCAACTTTGGCATGCATTTTATGTAAGGGTCTGCTTCCTCCAGAATTTTCTAAGGGTTTGTTTCCCTGGGGTAATGGCTGGTGCTGTAATTGGCCTTCGGGCTGTGAGCTGTGTCACTTAACCATTAGCCCACGCCGTCCCCTAATTGAGCATATAAAACTGTCTGCCAATATTTCATACTTGCAAGTGTTGAAAGATGAAAGGTTTGGCCATTTATGACACGGTTTTTTTGGGTGTGTCCGCTGGTCTAGTACCGTAAGTCATTTCTCTCTTGTGGCAAGGCACTTTCATCACCCAGAGAACAGCTGAGGAAGAGAGTTTGGAGGTGGCTCTGTGCATTGTGTAATGATTCTTTGTAGCGCAGGTCTTCTGGTTGGAAACAGACAGAATGGGAGGAAGGATTAGGACTTGTGACTCCCAACTCAGATTGTTGAAAGGCAAGAAAGCCACAAGTTGTTGTTAGAAGCTGCTCACACTAAGTTAACTCTTGGTGATGCTTCTTTGGTAGCGTGTTACAGTGGTTCTTCTAACTTCTTATGTCATACTTGAGAAAGTTGACCAGAATCTTCCTGACTGAAGTGCAATGTGAGGCTTCTCAGTAAGCTCACCACTATGTGGATCACAGTGTCTATCCCCACCTCGTTGACCAGACTGCTGTGACACAAGACTGTTTCCAGAGAGCCAGGTGTGGATGTGGTGTGGTGTCTTGATTAGAATGTTTCACCTGACTCTGATGTTACTCTTTGCTCCCTCCAAAAACCACAAGTAAAACCTAGATCTATGATGCTAAGAAAATTAGACATTAGCTGCAAACAAGCAAACCACTCTGCAGTTCTAGTTGAACAATGCTATTAGCGTTGACCAGACTTTGACAATGTAGTATATTTCTTGCCGAAGACAAATGCCGGACCGAAAGGTGCAAATATTGCAGTCAAGTTGTAACTAGCGACACAACACATTCCGTTCTCCAGACTACATCCTGCTTCTTGAAAAGCCCCGACTCAGGACTTGGTAGCGAGAGATTGAGAACAAACGCAGAAGAAGAAGTAATATATTTAATAAATTCAGTAAACTGAAAGCAGTTAAATGGAACTTATATTAACCAAGGTGCGCATGGCCGATTGGTTTCAATGCCTGTTTGCCAACTAGGAGTGCAGTGGATCGAATAAGGTTATGTTGTTTTTCTGTTGCCAAACATATCCAACACATGACTTGGCTACAGCAGTGACCTATAGTCCTCAGCCTTAAAAAAAAACCTAGACTATCCTAGCAATGGGGATAAAGTCGAATGACAGTTTATATTACCGTTACAAATCCATAACCATAACTGTTTAAATTATAGCATAAATACTGATTATCTTCAGGATTGATGTAATATGCATTGTTACTAAAAAAGAAAGCTGAGGCCAACCAATTCATTAGCAAAATGTAGAGAGAAACTGTCTGCTCATGTTTTAATTACTTTTTTGTTATCAGGGTGGGACTTCTAGTACTCAGCCAGCTGTCACTTTGAAAGTTCTGCAGAACGTTACACTTAGAAAGACGCAGAGCATAAAAAATATGGATTTAGGAGCATCAGTTACAAATGCAGAAACAAATGGTCATTTCATCAAAAGGTAAGATTGCTTTTGATTTTATTAGCTGGTTCCTTTATTAGCTTGTCATATTCCTTTTATGAGCTAACCACATTTGCTTCATGTTTAACCTGTCACTTAGTCACTCCTCTTCTACATCTGTGGGGGTATAGAGATTTAAAAAATACTTGCAATCATGTGTGATTGGCCTGTTGTGTCTTTGCATGATGTAGGGGCCACCTTCATGCCAATCACTGTTTGGGTATGAATTTCGTTACCGTTGCAATTTTTTTGCCAGACAATAGCAAATAGCCTGCTCTTTTTTATTTTCAATTGCCAAAGGTTCCTTTATAAAATGTGATTTTTCTGGTGGAATTGTTAGAAATGCCTGGCAAAAAGTGTCTCATTGCTGGTGATTAACCCTACCAGACCTGAAGCCCTGAACCTAACTGTCCCCTATACCTGGGCTCCTGAGCATTAAAGAGAAAAAACCAAAACGATATAGAAAAATGTTGGTTACATGCAAACAAGTGGTTATAATAAGATGGAACTTGGAGACAACTGTAGAAAATAGGTCTACCTTTCATCTAGCGCCAATATTCCACCTTTGTGTGCCAATTCATCCAGCAGGATGAACCTTCATCACCACCTAGATCTCCCCCATCAGCTGTTTGAGGGACACGCCGCCCTTCTCTTACTATCGATCTAGCTCTAGATCTATAAGGTTCAAGATTCTCCTCACCACTCGAGCTCTCACTGTCTGTTTCACTTTAACTAGAAACGTATTCTTGATGAAATTCTGACTCCTCAGAGTCTGAATCAACCAGAGTATCAGACTGAATTGGACTGTCATAAGCCTAGACCTACTTTGCTTTCCTGTTGTAGTGCTTGGTTCATCATCTGCTCGTTTCATTGTGAATTTTCCTAATTTTTTCATGTTGAACCACACAAAGTCAATTCAAACATGGGGGCAGACATTTGCAATGGCTAACCATGAGGTTTGACCACGATAGGTTGGTTATTTTTAGATTGTGACGCATTTTTTCATGTACTACCCAAAGTACCGAAAATTAGGTCCAGCGGTATAGCGGCAGATTTGGAAATTACTGAAAAATGGGTTCAGCGGTCTGGTAGGGTTAATGCTAGATAGACAGCAGTGAGGATATGCCACTGAAAATAGACATAGGATCACTTTGAGCTAGACACTACTCCACACAAACCTCAGTTGTGAATGATGGATGCCCAGTAAGACTAACATTTCAGTCTGGGGATACAGATGTTGTCATTGATCTGGCACTGACATCTAGTGAAGTTGCTTTCTTGCTCTCTCCACACTGGAATGTACTGGGTGCACCTTTCATGTGGTGGAATTAAGCGCAACAAAAGAGTTGCAGAACTCCAGAAAGAGACAGCTTAAGATTGTTGATGGGGGTTAATGAGATGAATAAGAAAGGAAACGCAGTCACCAATTTGTGCAAAGAACTGAAAATGGAAAAGTGGGAATAATTTATCACAGGTGGGTAATGATAATACTCTTCAGATGCATTGAAAGATGAATGGAAAGAATACATGTCAGCGCATTCTTACTATTCCCTGGTGGCAAATTAAGATAAATGTCTTGGGCTGTTTAATTGGTAAGTTTCCCAGACAGGCAAAAGGGATATAGATGTGTGCTAGGAAATTATGGATTATGTTCTAAATCAGTGTTTCCCAACCTTTTTACATTTGGGGGCCAGTGAAAATAGGAAAAAATTATTCGCAGACCGGTGAAAATAAAAAAAGGTTGTTTGCTGACTGATGAAAATAGGAAAAAAAAGTTCCACTGGCCGGTAAAAATAATAAAAATTTTGTGCGGATTGCCTAGACAAAAACAAAAAGTCCTGTTATTTATATAGTGTTTTGTCTAATAAATTGTTAAAGTTATTATGAAATGAAAATTCTGTAGCCATTTAAAATAACAAGAAGTTGAGCAGTAAATAAATGAGTTCCGCAGTTATTTAATTTTTCGCCAACCAGCAGGACATTTCTACAGACCGGCAGCGGTCCAAGGACCTGCGGTTGGGAATCACTGTTCTAGACACTGCCACCAGGGAAGGCCCTTATGTAAACTTATTTAATACATTCATAGGCGTCTGTCTTTGTAGACCATGCACGTGGCCCCCCTGTGAGTAGCCTTTCCAGGACGCGAGCCTAGGCGCTGAATATGGAGACCCTGGGCTGCCAAAACTGCAAAATTTCTCCTCTTGTTTCAGGCCTGCAGTAAATGCAGACATTTTATTTAAAATATTGAATACTTATACATAATATGTAAGAAAATATTATTACTAAACATATCTAGCTTCCTGACATTTATAAATGAGTTATTAGTTTACATGTTACATACAATTATTAGTTTTATTATTTATATCATGTTATGGGTATTCTGAATTTGATTAGTGGCTAGGCCCGAAGTAGGATGAACAAATTCTTGTCTGACCATGCTGAATCAAAAATGTTGCCTTTGCTAGCAATAACCCTTTACAATCCACCATAATTTACTAGATTTTTGTCTTAACTTAACGTCTTTATACTGGTTTAGAAGACCCTGCAGAGTCTGTATACAACCAGTTACATTTACATCACCTTGCTCTAAAATCTATGCGCATCCAGTTTATTCTTAAACGCATTAACTGTCCCTGCCTCCACCACCTCCCCTGGCAATGCATTCCAAGCAGACACCACTCTCTGACTAAAAAAATATTTCCTAATATCTAACCTGGACCTCTCTTTAGTCAGCTTGTAGCTATGCCCTTGTGTTATTGTAGGTGGCTGTATTTTAAAAAACTTGTTATAGTCTAATTTATCGATTCCTCTGATCATCTTATAAACCTGTATTAAGTCACCACGAATTCTTCTCTCTTCGAGACACTGTAGGCCGGTTTTTCTGAGTCGTTCCTCATAACTGTAATTCTGGAATCCAACTATCATCTTTGTCGCTCTTTTTTGTATTCTTTCTAGCATGTTTATGTCCCCTCTTTGATAAGGACTCCACACCTGTACACAGTACTCCAATCTAGGTCTAACTAAAGCTTTATACAGTTTGACGATCACTTCCTTGCTCCTATGTTTAATATTTCTTTTTATCATACCTAACATTGCATTTGCCTTTTTCACTGCTACCTTAACTTGCTCACTCACCTTTCCTGTATGATCTATTATAACCCCTAGGTCCCTTTCCTTATCTATCTTTCTAATATTGTTTTCTCCCATTCTGTATTTATGTTCCATATTTTGTTGAAGGTAAGAACAATAAATCTATATATTTTTATTAAGCACCTTTGTCTTAATACAACCAGTTCTACTGTCACTGTCTATATTGAATTTGTATTCAAAATTCATGTCATATTTTATCATCATCATTGTCATGATAAAATACGTCGTCATCTCACAGCCTTAGAAGCATATACATTTTCCATCGCCCGGAAAGCCATGGTTTAAAAAAAAACAAAAAAAAAACAATAGAATTATCAATGGATTTTCATAAACCCAGACATTACATGTGCGGAATCCACAAAAATATTAAGTGGAAAATGTGAATGTTGTCTTGCGGGCAGAAAATGTTCTTTATTATACAATTTGACCTTAAAAAAAGCTATTAAAAAGTTTTAGTTTTGTTGAAATATGCTTTTTCTGCATTCATCCTGACAATGATGTTTGTGTTGCCATAGTTTATAAGACTCAACACATTTGGTTTCAGCATGACATTTTTTGGACCAGGTTTGCCATCTCTCTAAGCCAGCCTGCATGGGGGCAGTCTTGTTTCTAAGGCCACTACTTGGAGGTGAAATTGGATCTTGATAAGCTATGATTCTGAAGCTATGAGTAGCTGGCTGCTGCCAGTTCATTCACTAACTTTATCCATTAAAATATTAAACTGTGCTTATCCTTTGTCTTTGATTTCAGACCTGAAGACAGAGTAAATGTTCAGCACGATCTGCGAAGAACACATATAACAAGGTGAATTAATCAGAAACAATTTTGTCTCCAACGAGTGCCTAATATTATATTAACTTTTCTCTCATAAGTTTAATCAGATGTAGAACACATCCCATAAGGATCTTTTGAGAGAAGAAACTTAAGTTGGTGGATTATTTATTTTGCTTACGCAAGTAGCAAATGTACTGAATTGATTTTATCAAAGAAAGTTTACATTTACTCTAAGTAAACCGCATCAAGACAGGTATATTTTAACCTTCGCCAAGCTGGACTAAAAAATGGACTTAATTTCCCCATGTAGCTGTATTAATTTTCAGCACGTCATATCTTACTTTGGCTGTTCACTATCAGAGCATGTAACCTTTTTATTAGCAGTCCTGTAGATATGATTGTGTTGTGTATAGAGACATAAATGAATAAAGAACGTGTTTTTGTTGTGTGTGTTAGTTTCTGAGATAGAAGAATATGAAGGTGAAAATTTATAAAAACAAAGCACAAACTTTGAGACTTACTGATTATGGAAAGTCGCTCCTTATATAATCCATCAGAATCACAACAAAGTATCGATACTGTGTTTATAATGTCAGAACGATTGTAGTTTACAATAAAAACGTATTTATAACATCTATATGAACGAACTGCCTCACAAAGATCTTCTACAACAACTTACTTGGCCATCCCCAATAATGGACCGATTGAAAAAGAAGAAAATATCTTTTCACCTGTCGAAGACGGATGTTTCGGACCGAAAGGTGCAAATATCACAGTCTAGCTGTAAACTAGCGTCACAACGCAAATCCGTTCTCCGGACTACATCCTACTACTTGCAAAGCCCTGTTCAGGGCTTGGTAGCAGGAGATTGAGAATGAACGCAGAAGAAAGAAATATTTTCAAAAATCTGTTTTATCATAGTCGAACTAGAATTTCGCGTGTAAAGTTGGTAGTGAAAGAAGCTACGATTGAGTACTATCAAATCAGCCACATTTTCGTATTCTGTACTGCGCTCGTTTGAATTTTATATGATAATATAATCGTCTGTAAACGTCGCGCAAAGATGTCATACTCCGGTGTTCAAACTGGGGTTTTTTTGTTGGCAAAAACAATAGATTCAAGCGGTACAGGTTAATTAATTTCATTTGAAAAAAATCTTATTTGACATACTGAGTTGTGGCACTTGCTTTGGATTGTAATACGCAAATCTGCCAAACTAGGCTGGACTGTAAATGGTTAAGTCAAGTTAGAATTGTTATGAACAGTGCCAAAAAACATAACCTGCAACGACAAACATCAATGAATGGATGTATGGGCTAATGACATGACTGCAGACTTGCCACATCCCAGAGATTGTTGTTTGCGAATGCCTACAATGAGTAGGTTACTCTTTTGTGCGCCCTGAAAAGGACGTTAAGTGGTGGGTTGCAGTAGTTTTCCTCTCGCATCCTGAGCGTGCAGATGAAGGTGGACCGGGGTCCTCCAGGCGATTGTACAATGCTTGGCTTCATCTGTGTGTCACTCACTACTACAGGGATCATGTCGATCCCTCGCCCTGTTAGCCAGGCTGCCATGAAAACAGCCCATTTCCAGGGACTACTAGGAAGCCGAGGTGAGGGTTTTGGCAAGTATGTTTTGTCTAACATGTCTGATCAGTATATTGTGCATGACCAGGCGTTATTCTTCCTCCCCACATCCCAGAGATAGTATTAAGTCTGTTTGTCTGACGAATGTCTTGTTGATTTGTCAATTCGCTCCAAATAGAAGTGTAGGGCCACCACTGTATTTGGCCTGTTTACAGGGAGCCTGTATATGAGTACTGACAATAGCTGTTTCATAGCAATCATTTTAGATTTTGAGGTTGCTATTCCCAAGCACAACTCTCTTTAGTCCAATTTTGCATGTTGGAAGGTTATAGTGTCTTATTCTCTTCAAACCAATACCACTTGGACGATGTTTATTTTAAATACTACAATAAATATGAGCTACAAGGGCTACTTTGAGCGTAAAAGCAGAAAATGGGTATTGTTTACATCTGAATTTCACCTTAATGTATGAAGTCTGAAAATAAAATTTGAGTGGAAAAACAATCATCCCCTGGATTGCATTTGTTACGTTGTTGGGAATTGGAGGGCTTGAATGTTTAAGGTCAATGTTGAAATCTATTTTGGACATAAAAACCACGAATAGATCAAGTGATAATATTCAGAATTTTGAACTGGCCACTGCAGACTCTGACACTATCTGGTCAAGAAATACAAAATCAGACACACAGACTTGTCACCTTGTGCTGAGAGCTGATAAACAATAGAATATGCACTTGCAGCCTGCTAACTCCATAAGAGAAACAGTGACGGCATAGCTTTCTCCAACCTAGCTGATGGAAAAACTGTGGCGGCAAAGGAAGCACGAGGCAGGCCATCTATTACTAGGGCAAGCCAGTAAATAGGTCACAAATGGCTAATTTTAAAAACTGAATGACATATGAAATTAAAAACCATTTATTATTGCACTTACATAGTCCCTTATTTCTCAACATAATTTTCATTAACATTGATACACTTATTCCATCACTTTATCAGGGCACCAAAACCTGCAGCATAGAAGTTTGGTATGCTGTCTCAGCCCCATTTGAACTTCACTTTCAACCTCTTCATCATTTACAAAACGTCTTCCACCAAGGAAGTATGCATTATGCTGTAGGCTAAACCATGCAAAAATTCTATTGCAGGGGCTATACTGTCTATCGTTATTGGCCTGTCAGTTCAAATCATCTCCCCCACCCACCACACAGATGCTTCTGTTGCAATCTGAACAGGACGATAAGGTTGGGCTCCATCAGCAATTTTTTATCATCCTTGAGAAAATCTTCTTCTGTGTTTGTTCTCAATCTCCCACTACCAAGCCCAGAGAAAATCTATCGACCCAGTTATGCACCGTTTAACACAACATATGCTTCTCACGGTAAACAGGAAGCATTTCCGCATGAATATCCTTTGCAGAAAGTTTTTTTGTTCCAAAAATGCACAACAGCACCCTGTTCTTTGATTGTACACCCCGTGACCACATACATCATTTTAAATATTGAGC
Source organism: Ariolimax columbianus (assembly GCA_036924085.1). NCBI lineage: Eukaryota > Metazoa > Mollusca > Gastropoda > Stylommatophora > Arionidae > Ariolimax > Ariolimax columbianus. The sequence continues at coordinate 45,925,170 of JAVGWX010000015.1, read as the reverse complement.
TGTGCACATGCATGCGACACCTAGTATCTGCTACCTTCAGTAATCACAAAACTGGATGTTGCTGCCACATAATGACACCTTTAAAAACTATCAGCTACATTTTTTAGCTATTCCATAACAGCTTGTGACCTGCTTACTGACTTACCCTCATTAGTTAGTTTGTTAGTCATCTGATCATCGTCATTGCACGCGGAATAAGTCCATAAGCACTCAGATCTTATCCTCAGTATCTCCGCTAGCGTGTGATGGCTGACAGTTCTGGTTTGGTGCTGATTAACCAGACATTTTAGCATTGTCGTATGGTGTTTATACCTCGCCATTTCTCGTTTCACTCCCAATTCAACCAGTCGCACAAAAGACGAAGAATCTGGATTGATTTCCAAATCTTCTTATTAACCGATTTCCCTAATGGAGCGACGTAGCCTCTTCTGGGTCCAGACTCTGTGTAGGGAGCTCATTGATGGCGTTGCAAGGTTGATTTTAAGAGTAAAATCTGGGCTACTAGGTCTGTCTGCTGTCCAGGTAGATGTTCTTGGTGGGATTGACCTTACTGTTGACAGTAATTCTCGCCGCAGGTGGACCACTGCCAAGACATTTCATCTTCGTCCATATAATGAGCAGGACTAGGGGTAAAGCTAACTGTTCTAATTGCTCCGGATGTTTGCCAAGGCCTGAGAGCCTGAAACTGGTATGAAGATTCCTTCAGAAATCCTGGGTTGTACATTTCCATCATATTGCAAAAAACAATATTACAATATCACTGTAAGATTAAGGAGAAAAAAGACTACGGTCAGGGGTAGGTAAAACATACTTACCAAGACTTCCACCTCACGTCCCCACTGGTCTCAGTGAAAACAGTTTGTGTCACAGCAGTCTGTCCAACGAAGTGAGGATCGACACTGTAATTCCCATAGTGGTGAGCATATTGAGGAGCCTCACATTACACTGCAGCCAAGCGGTCCCTGGCCCACCTTCTCAATTATGCCTCAGGATGTAAGAAGAGCCCTTAACCTGCCACCAATGAGAGCAACTTTGCTCTTGTGTTTTAGTTCATTTTGGATGCTGCTAGGCCACGGATTTGATTGGAATTCAAACTAGTTGACAACTTAGACTTGTGTCCAAGGAAATGCGTTGGCATATACATACATTAGCTAATAGTATTTCGGCTACCCTGTGTCGTATTTCCATGGTTCACACGGATGAACTTCGTGAGACTGGTGCCCTTCACCCTGTTTTTTGCCAACAGTGCAGGTTTTGGTGTATGTAGGAAATTAACATGGACCAATAAAGAACTAGCCCTGGAGAGAGTGGACTCTGCCTGGTTAGCAACATGTCCTCTGCCGAAGACGGATGTGTCGGACCGAAAGGTGCAAATATCGCAGTCAAGCTGTAAACTACTGGACTACATCCTGCTACTTGCAAAGCCCAGTTCACTGCTTAGTAGCGGGAGATTGAGAACGAACGTAGAAGAAGCAACATGCCCAAGACACATCACTTACATGCTGAGTGATGCCTTTAATCCTCACTGGCCCCGTCTCAAGTCAGCGGAGTACTTGACTCCCCTCAAGGAGTCTGCAGGGAGCTCGGTCGACAAAATTACCATGAAACCACCATGTTCCAGGGCTTCATCCCCGGATATTTAAAGTTCAATAAGAATTACAAGAGTGTCCTTTGTTTTGCCTGTGCCTCCTGTGGTTGGAGATTTGTTCTTTCTTTTATGTTGTCCTCCCATCTTTTTTTGGGACGATCTCGTCTTCGTCATCTGGCTTGCACCTTTCCGTGCAGGATCATATTTACAAGACCGTTTAATCTTGATATGTGACCGTACCAAGCGAGTTTCGATATTTTGACCATTGCCAAAATGTCTTCAAAGGGCCTCTGATGCTTAAGTGAACACATAGTTATTATTAATGAAATGCCAAGAGTTAACTCAACTCAGCAAAGAGTAAATTCAGACAACAACAATTATGACAAGAAGACAGAATGTGCGGCTGGTAAACATTGTGACAATGGGAATGATAAAGGCAGAAGGAAGACAGAGATGAAAGATCTGGGATTGTATGGCTTATTTAAAGAGAAAACAAAGAGCATCTGAACTGTTGTTGTTTCGAATGCCCACAATTAGTAGGTTTATTCTTTTGTGCGCCCTGAAAAGGATGGTAAGTGGCGGGTTGCAGTAGCTTTCACATCCCGAGCGCGCTAATGGAGGTGGACTGGGGTCCTCCAGGCGGTTGTGCTATGCTTGGCTTCATCTGTGTGTTGCTCACTACTACGGGGATCACGTCAATCCCTCAACTTGTTAGCCAGTCTGCGATGAAAACAGCCTGTTTCCAGGGGGGCTACTAGGAAGCCAAGGTGAGGGTCTTGGAGAGTATGTTTTGCCTGACCTTGACTATCATGTCTGATTAGTACATTTTGCCTGACCAGACATTAGCCTTACTCCAAATACATTGTGACAATAGGAATGATCAAAGGCAAAAGGAAGACACAGATCTGGGATGGTATGGCTTACTGAAAGAGAAAACAAAGAGCATCTGAAATGTTGAATTGATCATAAATGTCACAAAGTATAACACATGCTAATGGTGAACAACCAACAGTTTGGACATAATATCATATTGAAAGGTATGAGTCCAAGAGAAGGGACTCTTCATCATCATCAGTTCCATAACCTAGAAAGTCGTTGAGGCACCATTTTTGCAGTTTGTAGTGCCAGCTCCTGCCATACTTTTGTTTGTTTGTTTGCGTTCGCCTTATTTCTCAATTTCCCAAGACGGTGTGCGTTGCACTGCGGTTTTTATTTTGCGCCTGTCGGCCCAGTGCATCCGACTTCAGCAAGCATTTTATGTAAGGGTCTGCTTCCTCCTGCATTTTCTAAGGGTTTGCTTCCCCGGGGTAACAGCCAGTGCTGTGATGGGGATCAAACCCAGCACCTTCAGACTGTGAGCCGTGCCACTAGGCCACGCCGTCCCCCGCTCCCGCCATATAACAACAGTGTGTCTTGGGCCGCTACACACCTGATGGAGCCCATATCTCTCCAAGTGGCAGCTCATTATAGTTGTGTCTAAATTTCGTACAACAAAGCTGATACTGTCTTCAGCTAGGGCAAAGGGCACCAATCTCGTGAAGTTCAGCCATGTGAACTAAACCGTGAAATAAGACACAAGTTTAAGCGTAGTGCTATTCATATAGCCGATGTCCATTCCAGTATAATCGGACGGAAGAAAACACACAAAACAAACTAATTAACCAGTCCAAATGGAAAACAACAACACGTTTCCGTGAACACAAGTGTAAGTCATCGACTAGTGTGAATTCCCGGTAAATCCATGGTCTGGCGGCATCTATAATGAACTAAAACAAAAGAGCAATGTAGACCCGCAACAAGTTATGGCGCCTTGTAACTCCAGAGGGTGGCGTATAGGTACAATACTGCATTTAGTACATCCTAAGCATTTAAGGAATCCTGAATCCATTTCTGTGTAATGTGTTTTCAGTAGCAATAGTTTTTATGCACTGAGATTGCAAGGCCCATGTACAATGTTGAATTGCCTGTCATGTAATGACTGGAAGGAGACAGTGGTACTATTATATTTAGCCTGGGGATAACTTAGACATCAGCGTGAGTAAATTTATTGGTGATCAGCAGCACATGTGCACAACGGAGATGCTGATTGTCTGCTATGTCAATAAATATCATAGTCCAAGCTGAGTGTCAACAGCTCGCAGCGACTGTTCAATGTTAGGTTCCTATTTTTTTATTTAAACATTTTAATCACCATCGTTTTTACCAGTTCTGAGTCAACTATTGAATGCCAGCTGAAACAGATGATGCCAGGGAATGCAACTATTTATAGCTGGAGGGGGGTACACAGGAAGTGTCAAACTCAGCCAGCCCGTCAGGAAGTGGCATTGACTTTGTTCAACTTAGGTCCACCCCAGTCTCACTATATAATATACAAACTGATCGTCAAAATTAATTATAATGTTCTCAGAAAAGCTGATATATATGTTGTTGTTTAATGCCCACAATGAGTAAATTTACCCTTTTGTGCGCCCTGAAAAGGACATTAAGTGGCGGGTTGTAGTAGCTTTCCTAACATCCCGAGCATGTTATGAAGGTGGACCGTGGTTCTACAGGCGGAGCTTTATCTGCTCACTATTATGGGGATCACATCGATCCACATCTTGTCAGCCAGCCTGCCTTGAAAACAGCCTGTTTCCAGGGAACTCTACATGGAAGAGAAATTGTGGAAGCTCCATCAAGACAACACACACCCGCCCATTCTTCGAATCTGATTCAGTATCTTGGCCAAACACAACATTCCTCTAGTTCGCCTGGTTGCCTATTCTCCCAATACGGCTCCTTGTGATTTTTGGTTATTCCCCAAACTGAAAATTCCGCTGAAAGGTCCCCCGATTTGAATCACTGAAGACATGTGGAATGTGATGACATAGCTGGGTAACATTCCCAAAGAGTCCTTCCTGAAATTATTCCAACAATGGCTGGATCTTTAGGAGACGTAGGTCGACTCCCAAGGAGAGTACTTTGAAGGGGTTTAGCATTTCGAACCACCAAGTGAGTAATTGTATTTTTCCGGCCGAAAGATAGGACACTTTTTGAACACACCTTGTATATATAAATTCAAATGCATTACTTTCTGAACGGCCCTTGTATGTACATGTGTGCGTGCCTATATATATATATAAATGAGACGTGTTCAAATGAAACCGACCCTAACTGCACCAAGTGAACATACGTACTATGCACATGATGACATCACTTCAGATGTATATTAATTTCTGACCGACCCACATGCATATATATATATTACCCTGATCTCTGACTCCCATGTTCAGTGACGAGCACGTTAAAAATCCCTTGGCAGTTAGAAATCGACAAGAGTAGGCAGTTGCTGCCCCGACAAAATTCTAGTTAAAAATCTGCCCAAACTATGTGTACCTTCCCCCAGGTCTAGTAAGCTGCAGGAAGCTCAAAATACCTACTACGGATAGCCTGACAACAGGTAACATGCCTGTTCAGGATTCCTAGTGTGTGTGTGTATATATATATATATATATATATATATGATCGTTCCTGGTTGTTGATCATTGGTATATATATATATATTTGCAATGGCGTATACAAAGTGATTGGCCTGTTGTGTCTTTGCATGGTGGAAGGGTCACCACCTTTTGGCTTTCATGCAGACCACAACTGGATGTGGGTATATATATATATATATAAATCACAAACATTGTTTATTCCCATTGCTGGAATCCACAGAGGAGATTTATAGGACTGAGGAATAAAGGCTCATTGCTCCTGCAGTCACCACAGTGTGCATGTTAGGTTTTTTAGGTTTTTATTTCATTCCATTACACACAAAAATCCATGTCATACAAGAGTTTTGAGTCTTGGCTAGGAGACTGAAATTCAAACTGTTAGGTCACCCCCACTTCGAGTGTGATATTTATATATGAGAAAGAAGCAAATCCAATTTTTCTTTGAAGGATAATATGTGAAGAGGAAGATTAGGGCTCACTGTGACAATTGGCAGAAAAAATGTGTGATGAAAGGAAAAGAGTAGATACGCACAGTTTAACATTTGGTAGAGAAGGCTGCTATTGCTGAGATGTAGGATGCTCGTGTCTCAAGAAACGAATGAATGAAAATGTGAAACAGTGGATGTTTGAATCTCCTAAGTTTCAAGCATCCCCTGGTCTCGAGGGAATTAAAATCAGGCACCTATTCTTATCAGAGACAGATTAACTCTGAAGTCCTGTTTATACACTGTGCACATAAAAGAAGAGTTTGCCAATTGAAAAGAGCAGACTGTTAGTTAACCACTGTCCAGGCAAAAAATTTTAAAGTAATGCAATTTATATCCAGTTGTGGAGAGACTAAACAATTTCAGAAATGGGAAACTAAAGCGGAGAAACTTTGCAGAAATAGCCAAAGCTAAGATGCACGTAGACCAAATGAACGCACTAACAACACCAAAGCCCATCCCTACTGTATGAAAACCTACCTGGAGGCAGCATATATTTCCAGAGGTGGTAGAAAATATACCAGGTATTGGAAACAAAAACTGCCAGTCTGAAAAAGAAAGAAGAGATACTACCCTGAGTTACATAATGGAAAACTACCCAAGCATGGACTGGACCCATGCATACACTGACGGTTCTGTAACAAATACAACACAGTACGGAGGGGCAGGAGCATTTCTGAACCTACCAAATGGCAGAAAAATAATACTGTCATTCGCTACTGGAAAATACACAAACAATTTCAGGGCAGAGGCACTGAGGGCGGCAGTGGAAGAAATGGTGACAGGTAAAAGGAATGAAAGCCACATAGTCCTGCTTACAGATGCTTTGGCCGTTGTCACAGCACTAAAAAGCCAGAAAAATACTGAACTTAATGACTTAAGAGCAGAACTCTGTCAACTATGCCAGCAGTCCGCACCAAAAAGGGTAGTGGTGCAGTGGGTTCCATCTCACTGCAACATCCAAGGCAACGAGGAGGCAGACAGACTGGCAAAAGAAGGTGCAAAACTACCACAACCAGATACTAGTATGACATACGAAGAGTCAAAACGGCTTATTAGACCTAGATACATGACTAAATGGGAAACCGAACATACTGGCTACACCAAAAACGATGCCTATTACCAGTTGAACAGAAGAGAGCAGGTCGTAGTCTTCAGACTTCGCACTGGCCACAATAGACTTAGGTACCACCTATTCAACAAATTGAAGATAGGTGGCACCGACGAATGCCCGTGTGGTACCGGGAAAATGACTGCTGAGCATTTGCTGCAAAACTGCCCGACATACGAGGATCAGAGAGAGCAGATGTGGCCATCACCAGTGGCAACACTAGACAAGCTCTATGGCAGTGTCGACAGCCTCAGGATGACCGCTGCCTTTTAAAAAAAAATAATGGTTACTGTCTGACTGCGTACGGAGAAGAAGAAGAAGAAGAAGATATCCAGTTGCGGTCTGCATGAAGGCCAAAAGGTGGTGACCCCCTCCACCATGCAAAGATGTAACAGGCCAATCACTTTGTTCACTCCATTGCAAATAGATGCAAAAGGACCTTCACACCTCCAGGGTAGAAAAGGAGCAACTACCAGAGATTTGGTTAGGAGTTGTCTGTTTTGAAGAATCTACATCACCGCACTCAAGGTTTGGACATCAGGTACAGAGCACAAGACTCAAATCATCTACATCACTGCACTCAAGGTTTGGACATCAGGTACAGAGCACAAGACTCAAATCACCTACATCACTGCACTCAAGGTTTGGACATCAGGTACAGAGCACAAGACTCAAATCCAGACGTAGCTTCCTAAACGCTGATACAGACAAGTCCTGAAAGTAACCGTATCGAGAGATGGCAGGAATTATTGCAGACCCCAGAGATAGAACTTTGGGAGGAACCTGCCCCCGGACATCATCTACCATACACAACATAGAAGCCACTAAACAGGCTCCGAACGGGAGTATCATCGTGCAACAGGATTGGGATACACAGATAATGAGACTTGTGACTGGATCGATACAAAACCTAGACCACCTGATGACCTGCCCCAAACTCCAGGAAGCATGTAATAGGTGCGACATGCTGGAGGCAAATAACAAGGCAATCCATGTCGCTGAATACTGGATGCATACTGTATAACGTGGTGTTTGGACATGAAAGGTAGATCTATAGCTGCTCAGTACCTTTCATTTTAATATATGGCGAAGAATGGACACTGATAGCTTCTGAATGTTCCTGGTTGGTGATCGTTCCTGGTTGTTGATCGTTTCTGGTTGTTGATCATTGCTGGTTGTTGATCGTTTCTGGTTGGTGATCATTTCTGGTTGTTGATCATTGCTGGTTGTTGATCGTTTCTGGTTGTTGATCGTTTCTGGTTGTTGATCGTTCCTGGTTGTTGATCATTGCTGGTTGTTGATCGTTCCTGGTTGTTGATCGTTTCTGGTTGTTGATCGTTCCTGGTTGTTGATCATTCCTGGTTGTTGATTGTTTCTGGTTGGTGACGTTCCTGGTTGTTGATCATTCCTGGTTGGTGACATTCCTGGTTGTTGATCGTTCCTGATTCGTTTCTGGTTGGTGATGTTCCTGGTTGTTGATCGTTCCTGGTTGGTTATCGTTCCTGGTTGTTGATCGTACCTGGTTGTTGATCGTTGCTGGTTGTTGATCGTTCCTGGTTGTTGATCATTTCTGGTTGTTGATTGTTTCTGGTTGTTGATCATTGATGGTTGGTGATTGTTCCTGGTTGTTGATCATTGCTGGTTGGTGATCGTTGATATATGTCGCTGGTTGTACATTTTAGCTCTGTCGTCTCAGTGACCTTGCTTGACCCACTTCTCATTTCAAAATTGTGCAGTCTGTGGACTGCTGGGTTATCGATTGCGGGAGCATCATCTAAGTTGGTTGATTTTAGTATGTCCTAATTATCAACATTTAATATCGCTACTTTGGTTGCTTTTGAGAACATGATATCAGTCTGAAAAGAGAGTCAACAACATAGTTGATGAACCACAACACTGTGTATATACCCATACAAAACTCGTTGATCATCCTTTCTTTGAGTGGCAGGTGCTCAGTGGTGTAAGGAAAATGCTTTTTCTTCTGAGGGCAGATAAATGGAACACTTTGTACAGTACTAAATAACTAGCAAACAAATGCAGATACCATTACATGGCATTGGGCTGAATGCTGCGGGATCCATTTCACTAGCAACAAAAAGTTGTTGAGGTCACCTATGTTGGTCAGCATGAATATAAAGGCGAACAATCAAAATTTTTGTGTACTAGACATAAAATTGATTATAAATGCAACTTGCATCACTCCATCACATAAGTGGTACTCCTGGTGGAACGAATAGTACTACTTTAACCTTCATGCATGTTGCAAAAGATGAATAAAGAGTGATGTGCATAGGGCTAGCAACGTCATGTAAAACCATTGTCATTAAAACAACATGTGCATGGATACATGCTTCCTGTAAGGAGGCCAGTTGTAATGGCAGTCCTATGTGTCAGATAGAATAAGGTGGCGAAAGAAGAAGCATTTCTCCATAAAACTGAAGCTTTTTCAAAAAGAAAGGAAAATCTAAAATCAGATATTGGTCATTGTCTTTCAGAAGTCCTGGTGGAACTCCTCAGTCACTAAAGAGAAGAAGACAGTCTGCAAGAGAACACCACTCAGTGATATGTAAACAAAGGCGGCAGGTATAATATAAAGCTAGTATTATACGAGAATTGCTCAGAAAGTAATCCCCCGCAATTTACATTTGAACACTATTTATTCACAATGTATGAAATTCATGCACATTATAACTTAATGTTTTCTTTACACATGCCGTTTTTCCATATAATCTCCGTCTACTTCTATGGCCTTACATCAGCGTGAAATAATGACATGCATACCTTCTCTGTACCAGCTCATCTCCTTTTCACGTAACCATGTATTATGTCTGTGGTCAGTTGTGAGATTTTGAGGAATCCATCTTGCGTATACATTGGAATATCCAAGAAAATAGAAAATTGTCATTGCTAACTGAAAGCTGTATGGCTAATTGTCGATTGTGATGCAATGATCCTCATAAATAATGGCATTGGCACACTGCAACAAACCTGGGCTGGTGGCTGTGGAAGGACACCTAGACCACGCTGACCATGCAGCTCTGTCTCTTCACTTCCTGTAGCTTTAACTTTCCGAACCAAGTGTTCTTCTTCTTCTTACGCTGTGAGACGTCGACCTTTATTTTTTCGAAAAAAGCAGCGGCCATCCTGAGGCTGTTGACACTGCCATAGAGCTTGGAACCAAGTGTTCAATGGTGCTTCTATCGGATGCACAACTGTCATAAATAACACACCAACATATGTGAATGTTTCCAACACTTTCTCCGCCACCAAGAATTCGGTTACAGTTCGATTTTAGCATATTCGCACACATATACCATATTAATGGACTATTCACAGCCGGGCTATCTGTTGGAAGACCGTGCAATTTCGTATACATACACCAGAAACATCAGTGTTGCAACCTGTAAATATTTACTTAGTTTTTAGTTGACCTGTACTTCTATAGGTTCCAGCTCTGGCATGAGTTGGATGTAGCCAGGACGAGGATTTCCTGCTTAACGGGCTTGGCTTGAGCAGCTTATTACTCCGCTGTGTTGGGACAAGTCCATAGAAAGGTGGTTAATTGATGTGCGAGTCCATCTTAATAAATTAAAATACTAGAACAAAGTAGAGCCGCAGCTTGTTAGGCTCCATCTATGTTGCTCTATGGTCAGGCACTCGCCTCCCAAAGCGATGAACAGAAATGGTCGACTATTGAATCCCACAAGGGATCAAGATGCTGAGCAGCGCACGCATAAGCTGCAGTGGTCAGCGACCCATAGCTGACTGCTAGCATCAGGGCCAGCGAACCATAGCTGGCAAGACCCTTCTACACCTGCACGCGGTGATCCTGGATAACAGGCTGCAGTAGGGCAGACTGGCTAAGGAGAAGGGTACGAAGAGGGAATGCTAACCCGGTACTCAAAAAATGCTTGCTGAAGTCGGATGTGTTGGACCGAAAGATGCAAATATAGCAGCCAAGCTGTAAACTACGACACAACGCATTCCATTCTCTGGACTACATTCTGCTACTTAAGCCCTTTCAGGGTTTGGTAGTGGGAGATTGAGAACGAACGAAGAAGAAAGAAGAATCCCACAAGTTTAAAGTGACTCGTGGTATCACGGGAGGTGGGACCAGAGTGCCATTCTAAGTTTACCTCCAGTCGTCTTGACTGTCTTGCCACTTGTTCAAGGTAGCTCGGAACCTGAAAGTGAGGTCGATGACAAGCGCAGTTTCTTACTCACTATAATTCAAATACAGTACAAGTTATATCATCAAGACAAAACTGTCTGTTGATGTGGCCATCATAGCTTGCGATGGCAACTAATAATAATAATGTTACTCTTAACAAACCACCTAACCATGGCCGGTGTTATGCGATGTTACACTTTTAGTCACCTGTAATGACATACTCTCTGTGGGGCAGTGGTGCTATTCTTGTCCTTGTCATACACAAAAACCTCGGCAGACAACTCTGGGAAATTTCTACATTGCTTTCTTTATTCTGGAATAAGAAACAAGTTATGGGGCATTACTTTCTGAGCAACCTTCATATATAATTAGATGTGTGTTCGTGCGTTCGCAAATGGTACAAGGGTAAGCAGACAGAATGCACTAATTGCTCAAAAACACTGGAAATATCAAGTAAAAGAAATTATATCATGAATGGCTCTGACCCTATGTGCAGCATGAGCCTATAACACCAGGCAGCAGGGCTTTAGACACAAAGGAATACCAAGAAAAAGATGGACTAATGGTGTTGAAGAAAGACTACAGAGACATGAATTGAAAATAGCATGAATTGAAAGAAGATTGCCTACCTTCACAGCGTCTAATGAAATATCTAAGAAAATAAGTGAACAGAAGATGTTATAGATGACACAGAGATGCTTGGGCAGGTGACCTCATTTGAGACTATGATCAAAGGAGAGGCTCGGAACCTTGCTGTTATGAAAATAGTAGTAGTAGCCCCTTTCAGTTGTGGCTGACTATAGGATAGGATGATGTGATGTAGCAGTGGTAACTCTCTAGCTGACTATAGGATAGGATGTAGCAGTGGTAACTCTCTAGCTGACTATAGGATAGGATGATGTGATGTAGCAGTGGTAACTCTCTAGCTGACTATAGGATAGGATAATGTGATGTAGCAGTGGTAACTCTCTAGCTGACTATAGGATAGGATGATGTGATGTAGCAGTGGAAACTTTCTAGCTGACTATAGGATAGGATGATGTGATGTAGCAGTGGTAACTCTCTAGCTGACTATAGGATAGGATGATGTGATGTAGCAGTGGTAACTCTCTAGCTGACTATAGGATAGGATGATGTGATGTAGCAGTGGTAACTTTCTAGCTGACTGTAGGATAGGATGATGTGATGTAGCAGTGGTAACTCTCTAGCTGACTATAGGATAGGATGATGTGATGTAGCAGTGGTAACTCTCTAGCTGACTATAGGATAGGATGATGTGATGTAGCAGTGGTAACTTTCTAGCTGACTGTAGGATAGGATGATGTGATGTAGCAGTGGTAACTTTCTAGCTGACTATAGGATAGGATGATGTGATGTAGCAGTGGTAACTTTCTAGCTGACTATAGGATAGGATGATGTGATGTAGCAGTGGTAACTTTCTAGCTGACTGTAGGATAGGATGATGTGATGTAGCAGTGGTAACTCTCTAGCTGACTGTAGGATAGGATGATGTGATGTAGCAGTGGTAACTCTCTAGTTGACTGTAGGATATGATGTAGCAGTAGTAACTCTCTAGCTGACTATAGGATAGGATGATGTGATGTAGCAGGGGTAACTCTCTAGCTGACTGTAGGATAGGATGATGTGATGTAGCAGTGGTAACTCTCTAGCTGACTATAGGATATGATGTAGCAGTAGTAACTCTCTAGCTGACTATAGGATAGGATGATGTGATGTAGCAGTGGTAACTCTAGCTGACTGTAGGATAGGATGATGTGATGTAGCAGTGGTAACTCTCTAGCTGACTGTAGGATAGGATGATGTGATGTAGCAGTGGTAACTCTCTAGCTGACTGTAGGATAGGATGATGTGATGTAGCAGTAGTGACTCTCTAGTGAATTGTTTGTTTTATTTTGCCGTAAGGCGTTGTTTGTCAAAATGTCATTGTCACCTTTGGTAGGGAACGCAATTAGTGGTGCATTAGTAAAGAAAAACTTAGAGACTGCAGATCTACCAAAATGAAGCTTTATTTCATTGTGTGGCGATATATATTACAATATTTTCATATTTCTTAGTATCAGGTAGTGTAGTGGTTAGTGCATTGGCTTTCCAGCTGAACAATTGGGCTTTGTCCTCAGTTGGTGCAGGATTTTTCCTGATCGCAAAATTACTCCTGGAGACAACCCAGCCTAAAAAAATTAGGTACCAGAATAATCTGGGAAAGTAAAGGGTGACCAAATACCTCTAGTGTGCCATTGGGCTAGAAAAATATGGGTCTTACACCATATTCTCAATATGTCACACAGGCGTGAAATCGAGATCTTTACTAATCCCATACAAAACCGTGATTACACTTCTATCACCTTTGTTTTTGTATAGTATGACAATCTGTTCTTCTTTTGCGTTTTTTTCTCAATCTCCCGCACCAAGCCCTGAACAGGGCTTTGCAACTAGCAGGATGTCATCCGGAGAACGGAATGCCTTGTGTCGCTAGTTTACAGCTTGACTGCGAAATTTGCACCTTTCAGTCCGACACATTCGTCTTCGGCAGGAGGCAATCTGTGAACTTCTCATATCTTGAGGTATCATGGCCTCTTTCAAATACTTACTTACTTTCTGTGGGCAAGCACCACGTCAGATATCGTTCATCCAGTGTTCACCAACTTGAATTGCCCTGTCATTCGCCTTCATCATGTCGCTCTAGTCACATGTATCCCGAAGGTTGGGACAAGTGATCAAATAACCTGGGTCTTGTACCGCACCGCAGTCACACGGATCGCCATCTGAGAGACCCCATTTCTTCATGCTCTTCTTACATTGTCATACGCCAGTTCGTAGTCTATTGTCTTCCAAAGTGAGTAAGTGATGTCCAAGGGCAGGTTTCTCCTGAAGCTCGATCTCTGGGTCCTGTATCATTTCACGCCATAATTCAGTGTGACGACTTTCAGGGCTTGACTATATGGGCTTTGTTGATATAAGGAAAATATGCCTGGATTTGAGTTCTGTTATCCGCAACTGGTGTCAAGGGTGGTTTTTAAACACTAGCATAGCAGCATATGCAAGGGTTTCAAGAATGCATTCTTACAGTGCTTGATAAGGTCAAGTGGAATCCCGCCACTGCCAGCTGCTCTGCCCAGGGTGTCAAGTTGTCAATGGTTTTATTAAGATCTTCTAAAGATAGTTCGATGTCTAGTTCTTTCATTCTAGGATAGTCTTGAACAGCATCAAAGGTTGTGGGAGTGTTCATACAGTCACATGAGTAGAGCTCAGAGCATCGGTCAGTCTGCCTTACCATGTAAGTTATTTTCTCGCCAGTGGTTTTTTGAGCGCACTGTCTTCCTGTGTACGGGACTATTAGCTTCTTTTATGCTGGTACCAGTACTCATTTACACACAGAGCAGTGCACTTTGCCTCAATGACAGGTGTCATATCATTATTTTTGCTTCAAACCAGTCATTTGATTTTGCAGTTCTTCCAAAGGTAGCAAGCATTGTACTATGGATGTTTTGTCGAAGTTGTTCCCAGGTTTCTGTAACAATAGTGCTACCTTGTGGAATTTTGAGTTTCCTCCGAGGCGTAGTTAAAGTCATTGATCAGTGCAGCGTCTGACATTTTACTTGTATCAATGCATGGTTTATCTTTGTGTCTGATGAGATGAAACTTTCTTGGTTGTAATATGATTTTACAGCGAACCAATGCATGGTCTGTTGCGCAGCATTACAATCATTTTAACAATAGTATTATAGCTCAAATCTCAAAATCCTGGTATTCAATCAGGCACGTGTGTCTGATGCTAGGTAGCCAAATGTTGAGCAAACTCATTTTGCTCTTTTGCCTTGGTCTACCATGTTGGGCCCAGGGTACCATTATTCCATCTCTCCACCTCAGCCTCTGTCGCCCGTGAGGGCAGCTAAAGTTGTATGGCCATCGCGACGTCACTCTACGCGTCCATCTGGTATCCGGCATCCTCACCACATGGCCGGCCAATCTGTATTTTTGTAACTGCGCGACATCAATGATGTCAGAACAGGAAGTTTGACAACTGATCTCTGCGTTGCAGATTTGGTCTCGAATTGAGATCTTCAATGTTCTTTGCTTCATCTCTCGCTGGACAACGCTGAGTCTATCTGCATCAGCTTTTCGTAGGTTCCACACCTCACGGCCATATACCATGGCTAGAATAACCACACTGTTGAAGGTGTCAGCCCAAGCATTGTTGTTTTGCATCTGTTGCAGCATGGGTTTAATACAGTTGAAGCTGTGCCAGCCCACTGCTATTCTTCATCAGATCTCCCGATTTATTAAATGGGAGTTCCCAGACTGAAAAAGAAAGAAGAGATACTACCCTGAGCTTCATAACGAAAAACTACCCAAGCATGGACTGGACCCATGCATACACCGACGGTTCTGTAACAAACACAACACAGAACAGAGGGGCAGGAGCATTTCTGAACCTACCAAATGGCAGAAAAATAACACTGTCATTCGCTACTGGAAAATACACAAGCAATTTCAGAGCGGAGGCAGAGGCACTGAGGGCGGCAGTGGAAGAAATGGTGACAGGTAAAAGGAATGAAAGCCATATAGTCCTGCTTACCGATGCCTTGGCCGTAGTCACAGCACTAAAAAGCCAGAAAAATACTGAACTTAATGATTTAAGAGCAGTACTCTATCAACTATGCCAGCAGTCCGCACCAAAAAGGGTAGTGGTGCAGTGGGTTCCATCCCACTGCAACATCCAAGGCAATGAGGAGGCAGACAGACTGGCAAAAGAAGGTGCAAGACTACTACAACCAGATACTAGTATGACATACGAAGAGTCAAAACGGCTTATTAGAGCTAGATACATGACCAAATGGGAAACCGAACATACTGGATACACAGAAAATGATGCCTATTACCAGTTGAACAGAAGAGAGCAGGTCGTGGTCTTCAGACTTCGCACTGGCCACAATAGACTTAGGTACCACCTATTCAACAAATTGAAGATAGGTGGCACTGACGAATGCCCGTGTGGTACCGGGAAAATGACCGCTGAGCATTTCCTGCAAAACTGCCCGACATACGAGGATCAAAGAGAACAGATGTGGCCATCACCAGTGGCAACACTAGACAAGCTCTATGGCAGTATCGACAGCCTCAGGATGACCGCCGCTTTTTTCGAAAAAATAAAGGTTGATGTCTGACTGCGTACGAAGAAGAAGAAGAAATGGGAGTTCTTGATTTCTTGGCCCAAGTAGAGATATGAATTTATGTTTTCGACAGGACAATCTCCAAAGCGCATTTCTCCTTTTGGACAGAAGGGGTTGAGCATGAACTGGGTTTTCTTTTGATTGATTTATAGGCCAACTACAATGAATTGTAGCACATATTTAAATAAAACATAAATTGACTGAAATGAAAAATTCAAAAATTGTTAATGTGTTTACAATAAAAGCAAAATAAACATTTATATAGCAATATATTTTTTTTAATGCATAAAAGACATATAACTTAATTTTATTTTTGTTTCTCTCTTTTAACAAATATTTTTAGTCTATAGCCAAAAGTAAGCAAGTACTTTGATAAGAACTTGCCCTACCTCGATGTCTGATGTTCTGCTAGAATCAACTCGTGGAAGTAATTGTGCCTTGGAAATTGTTCAGCTTTGATGGTCTTATTGGCAAACTACATACTCAATTGTCTGAATACACTGTCGTTAAAATTCTGTTAGTTATGTAGAGTTTTATACCGTTATAAAAATGTGTACCTTTTTCATGTTTGGTAAATAGCTGATATTTTAAGAGCTTCCAATTTGATACATTTCAATTGTAAAAAAAAATAAAGATGTTATTAACTCTCATTTAATCCAGCTAACATTTGGCGTGTTTCATTTCTTTTAGTTTATAATTAATAAGATTTGACTTTTTAACATTTATTTATGTTTGTCTTACACTTTTACTCATTGTGTTTTTACTCATTTTGGTTGTTGTTGTGAATGCGCACATGAGTAAGTTTACTCTCTTGTGCATCCTGAAAAAGGCTTTAAGTGGCAGGTTGTGGTACCTTTCCCCATATCCTGAGCGTGCTGATGAAAGTGGTTGTGCTATGTTTGGCTTCATCCTCGTATCACCCACTGTTGCTGGGATCACGCCGATCCCCCGCCTTGTTAGCCAGGCTGCTAAGAAGAATAGTCCGTTTTCAGGGGAGACCTACATGGAAGTGAGGTGGGGGTCTTGCTAGTATGTTTTACCTAACCCTGATAAACATGTGCGATCAGTTTATTTTGTCTGATCAGACGTTGGTCTCCTCTCCCCACATGTTCTGGTTAAAATAGTGTTTCCCAATCTGAACTGAACATCTACTATAAGATACAAGGTAAAGAGAAAATACTTTTGACTATTACCAGTTCCAATCCAGGACAAGTTCTTTAAAGATAAAAAGATACCAATAGCCTCATTCTAACCACTGCTTTCTTTTGTCAGACAGACATGTCATGTCCTGAATTGGAACCCTCAGGGGAAGAGACAAGTGAGAAAGCCAAAGAACACCTGACAACAGACACTGAAAAAGGAGACCAGGACAACTGTGTTGGTGGAGCTCAAGAAGATGGTCCAAAAAAGAAACATAGATAATTCACTACAACTGTATACTCCAAGAGTAACTAGATAGATTGATTCAAGTCACACATTCTCGTGGAAGTTATGGTGACTGCAGTAACCCCAAAAACAGCAAAACTAGGCATAGATGGACAAAGAATTGAATGTGTGACACAGTTTCCATTTTTGGGCCAATTAATTATAGAAGATGCCTATAGCCGGAAACATATCTTCTTCTTTGTCAATGTTCGTCTTGGAATGGACATTGTGATATTCTGTAGTAGTTTACAGCGAGGCTGCGAAATCTGCCTTTCGGCCAAATACATCCGATTTCAGCTGACTTTTATGAGTGCAGTCGGTTGACAGGGCCGCCACATGGAGGCAGAAAAGGGTCTTGGTCAGTTATGGCTCACTGACTCTAATGCAAGCAGCCAGCAGAGTCACTGCTGTTGTCAGCTCATTTACTGCTTCATCTTGGCCACACCTTATGTTTAAATAGAGCCAATCAGCGACAGTTTAGCGTGGCCAGTGGGCTCTTGAGGCCTTCCATCGGGTGACTTCATCATTTGAGACTCGTCATACCAGTTAATCGTAAAAAGTGCCTCTGGATTTGAAAACATGTCTTGTTGGTCAAAGATAACTTTTGTCACTTAATCTAGAATTCATGTGCAAGAGAAGTGAGATGATGAACTGTTGAGGAATTAACACTAAAAATGACAACAAGATATAAAATGAGGATTAGTACAGCAAAAACTGAGGCAATGAAAATCAGTATAATAGAGAAAACACTAAATATACAGATAAAAAGTACAAAGCTTAAACAAGTAAGTGAATTCACATACTTGAGCAGTGCGTTTACATACGATGGAAGGCTAGATAGGTTGAATCAAGAACACAAAAAGCTAATGCGGTTTCCTATCAACTCTCACCATTACTAAGACACAAACACATCTCAATGAAGACAAAGAGACAATTGATAAATAGTATTTTTATACCAATTCTATGCTACCAGTGTCAGACATGGGCTCTCACTAAGGCATAAAAAAGAAAAATTATGGTATGTGAAATGAGGTGTTGATAAAGGCTGTGGGGTCACAAGGCTGGACAGATTAAGAAACGAATTAATCAGACAGACGGTGGGTGCAACAAAGTGCATGGATTACATAGAAAGGCAAAGAATTAAATGGTTCGGACACCTGACAAGAATGCAACCGAAGTTGCCAGCTGCTCGTATCTACAATACCAGACATCAGGGTTGCAGAGCAAGAGGCAGACGATATATAAGATGAAGAAACAGAATGACAACATCAGCAACAAAGCTGGCACACAACAGAAAACTACACCACTCCACTACGTCTAATGACACAAGTGGATAGATGATGATGATGAATGACAACTGACATGGAAATTGATGGTGAGCATCGATCGTGGCCCTATAGTCCACAGGAAACAATAGTGTGGATGATGATGATATGTAAAATCATAAAAGTAAATAACACAATTTTAAAATAATTTTTATTTAAACCGGCAAGAACAGCATTTTTATTTATTTGCAAGCAAGTGTTATTTGTATCAGAAGTACAATTTTGAATTATCAATATATTCATAAATAAAGAAATAATCAATTGTCAAGATTGTAATTGTATGATCAATAAAGTTGAATCACTGTAGATACAAGGAGAAGGCTTCAATTTAAACCTTAAAATTGGGATCAAGATGCTGAGCAGCACATGAGCTGCAGTGGTCAGTGACCCATAGCTGACTGCTAGCGTCAGGGCCAGCGAACCATAGCTGCCAAGACCCTTCTACACCTCCACACGGTGATCCTGGATAGCAGGCAGACTGGCTAAGGAGAAGGGATCGAAGAGGGAATGCTAACCCGGTACTCAAAAAATGTTTGCTGAAGTCGGATGTGTTGGTCTGAAAGGTGCAAATATCGCAGCCAAGCTGTAAACTATGACACAACGCATTCCGTTCTCTGGACTACATTCTGCTACTTAAGCCCTTTCAGGGTTTGGTAGTGGGAGATTGAGAATGAACGACGAAGAAGAAACCTTAAAATTGCTTTAGAAATTCAATACACGTGTCATGTAAGTTGACAGTTTCATTACTAAGGACTTCAAGAGTGTCCTGCAGGTGGTATCACAGTCTATGTAGCTGTTTAAACATGGCCACCCCATTAATGACATGCACCAAAGAGGAGAAGTGTTCTATTATTTGTTCTTTGAGCAGCGAAAGTGTGAAACCAATCAAAGTTCATTGTTAAATGAAGGTTCATTATGGTGATACATGTATGTCACTCCAGCAAGTGAACAAGTGTAGTAGGAAGTTCCAAAATGACATGAGTTCTGTGGCTCTCGACCAGGTCAAACACATCCAACAGTGACACCAGAGTCAGTTGAAAGCATCGTCAAGTGAATGAAATAGCCACACTTCTGAACATCAGTTGAGGTTCAGTACACCACATCATCCATTGTGTATTCCAGTTCTGCAAGATGAATGCCATGGGAGCTCATTCCAAAATTGAAACGGCGACATGGTGTATGAGTAGTTAAACGTGCAACTAAAATGCTATTTTTCTTAAGGGAGTTGTATCAAACAGGGCCAAAGATGCAGCAGTGAATGAGCTGACAGAAGCTGTCTGCTTGCATCAGTGAATCACAGCTAACCAAGATCCTATTCCACCTCCAAGTGGCAGCCCTGGAAACAGGCTGCACTAGTGTAGTCTGGCTAAGAGAATAGGGATCACAGTGGGAAGGCAATTCCGTTACCCAAAAAGCCAGCTGAAATTGGATGTGTCTGGTCTAAAGGCGCAGATATTGCCACACCAATAAAAAACTGCAACACAGAATCACATTCACCCTTTTCAGGACGAATACAGAAGAAGTATTGAATGGAATGGATACTACATCGAAAAATGACACATTCATGTGCCAATTTTTTGTAATAAATTTTGAAGGAAAAAATGTACGATTTTCATTTGAAGCAGCCTCATATATTGTTCTTGATCTCTCTGTATGGTACTCTATGATTAAATTGTGCCTTTTTGCTGCCATCTTTTGCTAGAGCGTCAGCTCTCTCGTTTCCTGTGATTTCGCAATGGGAGGGTAGCCACTGGAGCGCTATTGAGGATCTCTGGAATTTCCTAGTTCTGTTCTGATAATAGTGGTTTGTTTTTTGTATTGCCTCTAATAGTTGTTTTTTTGTGTGTGTGCGTTCGCCTTGTTTCTTGTTCCCCAATGCGGTGTACGTTGCACTACAGTTTTTATTTTGCGCCTGTCGGCCCAGTGCATCTGACTTCGGCATGCATTTTATGTAAGGGTCTGCTTCCTCCAGCATTTTCTAAGGGTTTGCTTCCCCAGGGTATCGGCTGGTGCTGTGATGGGGATCGAACCCAGCACCTTCGGTTTGTGAGCCTCTAGTACTCTGCAGTCTATGAATACAACTATTTTTGTTGGTGATTTCCTTTCTGTTTCAAGTATTCTCAGTGCTCGCAAGAGGACCACAGATTCTGCTCTGAGGTTTGTGGACAACTTTCCTGTTGGGAGGGCCTCTTCTGGTATATTTCCACTTTTGTGTCTTATGAATATGCCTCCTCCCCATTTTTGACCTGCCCCCTCTGCTGAACCATCTGTGTACACCTGTGTCCATTCCTTGATATTATTTTTCTCCTCAATCATTGCATGTGAAACTTTTCAGCTCGTGGACATTATTGGTCTTCTCTTCTGATTTCTGGGATCTCTGTACTTATTGCGATGTTGTTTATGTTGTAGCTTGGCTCTTCATAGTTGATAAGCATTTCTATTTCTGTAGGCTGGTTGGGTATTAGTTCTCCGTATTTTTGGTGCAGGTGGTTTGATTTATGGATGAAGCTGGTTCTCTTTAGCTCATTTTTAACTAGGTGTTTCAGTTTGATATGTATGGAATGATCAGACATGGTGTTTATATAGGGGTCTTATATTTGTATATTTTTCCATTGCCTAGATTAGTGTAGTCTTCATTCCTCCTGTTATTATCCTTAAGCCCTAGTTTTGAATTTTATTTAGGCGTTCCATGTTTGTTTTTGATGCTGTGGTCCAGGCTGTCATGTCGTATTCAAGTACTGGCCTGACTGTGCCAGTGTATACATTTTTAAGGATGTTGCTATTTGCACTCCAGCTTGTTCCCGCCAGCTTCTTCATAAGTGATAGTTTTCTGGTTACTTTTTGTTCTATCTCCCGTGTGTGTGTTCCCTCCATGTGATTCTCTTGTTCATTTTAACTCCGAGAAACACAGGGGTATTTTCTTGTACAAGCTCTTTGCCATTCTGATTAAGTTTTTTTTCTCCCTTGGTAATGGACAGTGAGAAGCATGTTGTAACTGTCTTTGAGATGTTAATCTGCAATCACCAATCTGTAACCCACTTTCCAATAGTGTCCGGTGCTGTCTGCATTCTGTTTTTAGTTTTTCTGCAGCACTCCACATTGTGAAATCGTCAGCATGTAGGGCACTGGATACTTTCTTTGGGAGTTTTCGCACTATATCGTTTATGAACAGGATAAAGAGGGTAGGAGAGATGACTCCTCCCTGGTGTATGCCTTGTTTGAGACATATTCTATGGGTCGGTGATCCATCTAATTTCACTCTTGCTGTTCTGTATCGGAGGAAGTCTCGTATCCAGCTGTACATTCTCCCTTCTATTTTGTTGTTTAATAGTTCAAGGAGGAGTCCTCCTCTCCATACCTGACAAGTCTGGTATTTTAGTGGGTTTTTTACTCCATAGTATGACTGCTTCTTCCAGTCAAATGAGCTGTAAATTGGTACCTGATGACATCTGGGGAAAATTTTGGACTGCTGACAGCAAATAAAGAGATTAAGCACATATTGGGATGCCCTGGTGCAAATGAAGTAAGTTCTATGAGCCATTTTATATTTCCATCATAGAACACTACAAGTTTTACTGGCTACACAAAAAATGATGCCTACTACCAGCTAAACAGAAGAAAGCAGGTCGTGGTCTTCAGACTCCGCACAGGCCACAACAGACTGAGGTACCATCTATTCAATAAATTGAAGATAGGTGGCACTGACGAATGCTCGTGTGGCACAGGGAAAATGACAGCTGAACATCTGCTGCAAAATTGCCAGACGTACGAGGATCAGAGAAAGCACATGTGGCCATCACCAGTTGCAACACTAGACAAGCTCTATGGCAGTGTCGACAGCCTCAGGATGACAGCTGCTTTCTTCTAACAAATTCAAGTTGACGTCTGACAGCGTAAGAAGAAGAACTTATAAGATTTACTATATAAATACCATCTCCAATAATTATTGCCCTGAAAACATGACCTTTTTCATTCTTTTATTATTTATCTTCTGATGGCAATATTGAGTGTTTCAAATGGACATAATAATATAAAAGGAATCAAACACTTTGTGATGGGTAAAAATATGTTAAAGAAATGAATAATCATTTACAATCTTGTGTAAAAATAAATTCATCAAAAAGTCATGAAAAAATTGAAAATAAGTGAATTAATCACTTTGTCAATGATATAAACTTGTAAAAGAAATTAGTAATTGTTTATGTCTTTTGTAAAAACAAATGAATCACATTGCTATATAAAAATAACCATGTAAAATAAATAAATTGCTTATATTTTTACTTAAAAAGATTTACAATTGTACCCTGGCTTACAGTGCTGGGAAACTATGGAGGCGAGGCTGTAGGCAATGGTTCGCCTGAGGAGACGGGCTCCTCCAGGTCAGATGCAGATGTTGGCCTGCACCGGCTTCGAGAGGAGATGGGCTTCATCAAGAGACAACCACCCAAGTTTCACCCATGAAGATACAATCACAATCAACTATACCGGCTCGGTCGCAGCCCGGGTTAACAATGCCATCCCACACCAGGGCGGAGGTGATAAGTGTGCTACTGATGGTACCATAAAGCTGAGGAAAGACATGCTCAAAATAGGAACATGGATTGTCAGAACACTGAACCCATGTGATAGAATCAATGAGCTAACATAAGATGAAGAACCACCGGTGGGACATACTGGGTATTTGCAAGGCTAGATAGAAACTTTGGTGAGTTTACCACTGAGGAGGGCCACAAGTTCTACTTCAGCGGCAGGGAAGACAAACATTTACATAGAGTGGGGATACTGGTACATAAAGACACAGCCAGATGCATATTGGGTTGTCGTCCAATATCTAGCCGATTTATCATCTAAAGGCAGCACCGTTTAATATGAAAATACAGTGCTACGCACCCACTGCAGACTGAATTTGATTGTAGGAACAGATGTTGAACAGGAGTGGGAAAGTTTTAAAACAGTTCTAGAAACGCTAAAAGAGGAATGTGTTCCATGTAGGGAGGTAAACTTCAAGCGTAAAAAGTGGATAACTAGATTTGTAGTGAAATGTAGAAGAGCAAAAAATAAAGCATGGCAAAAATATATAGAGGCAGGTAAATCAAAAGAAACATATGTAAAATATTTGGACAAGCAGAACATATCTCAGAAAGCGAATAAAACAGCAAAAATAGACTTTGAAAAAAAAACTTGCTCAGAGGATCAAGACTGACAGTAAAAGCTTCTTTTCTTATGTTAGAAATAAACAAAGAACGAAAGACAAAGTAGGCCCTCTCATAGACAGAACAGGGAAAATAATAAGTGAGAATAGGGAGGCTGCTAATCTGCTCAATCAGTACTTTGGCACAGTCTTCACAAAGGAGGACTGCTCCGAGATCCCAGAGCCTATAGATATTTTTCAAAGAGACATGGATACAGCGGGATTAAGATCAATCTGTATTACAGAGGAAATGGTTTTTAAAAAATTGGAGGGGTTGAAAGTGAATAAATGTCCAGGTCAAGATGGTATTCACCCAAAATTGCTGTATGAAATTAGAAACCAACTAGCAAAACCATTGGCTATATTATGTTCTCAATCACTTACAAAAGGGATTGTTCCACGGGATTGGAAAGATGCAGGAGGGATCCCCTTATTCAAAAAAGGCAAAAAATCAGATCCGGCAAATTATAGACCGGTGAGTTTAACGAGCATAGTCTGTAAATTGTTAGAGTCAATAATCAAAGAAAACATTGTAATGCATTTAGAAAAATTTAATCTAATTAGAAATAGTCAGCATGGGTTTACTAGAGGGAGATCATGCTTAACAAATCTATTAGAATTCATGGAGGAGGTTACTAAAATCATAGATAAAGGGGAGCCAGTAGATGTTATTTATCTAGACTTTGCAAAGGCCTTTGATAGAGTACCTCATCAAAGATTATTTCGAAAGTTAAAATCACATGGAATAGGTGGCGAAGTTGCCAAATGGATTGAAAATTGGTTAACGGGAAGAAGGCAGAGGGTGGGCATAAATAAGGAGTACTCTGAGTGGAGTGAAGTGAAAAGTGGTGTGCCACAGGGCTCGGTTTCGGGACCAATTTTGTTCTTGATATATATAAATGATTTGGACATTGATATGAGATCCATGATTGCAAAATTTGCTGATGACACAAAACTATGCAGTAGTGTCTCATCTAAAGCGGAAGTGGATATATTGATGTCGGATTTAGATAAAATTCGAGAATGGTCTGTAAGCTGGCAAATGGAGTTTAATGTAGATAAATGTACAGTCATCCACATGGGTAGATCCAATATGGAACATAATTACAGAATGGGAGAAAACAATATTAGAAAGATAGATAAGGAAAGGGACCTAGGGGTTATAATAGATCATACAGGAAAGGTGAGTGAGCAAGTTAAGGTAGCAGTGAAAAAGGCAAATGCAATGTTAGGTATGATAAAAAGAAATATTAAACAGGAGCAAGGAAGTGATCGTCAAACTGTATAAAGCTTTAGTTAGACCTAGATTGGAGTACTGTGTACAGGTGTGGAGTCCTTATCATAGAGGGGACATAAACATGCTAGAAAGAATACAAAAAAGAGCGACAAAGATGATAGTGGGATTCCAGAATTACAGTTATGAGGAACGACTCAGAAAAATCGGCCTACAGTGTCTCGAAGAGAGAAGAATTCGTGGTGACTTAATACAGGTTTATAAGATGATCAGAGGAATCGATAAATTAGACTATAACAAGTTTTTTAAAATACAGCCACCTACAATAACACGAGGGCATAGCTACAAGCTGATTAAAGAGAGGTCCAGGTTAGATATTAGGAAATATTTTTTTAGTCAGAGAGTGGTGTCTGCTTGGAATGCATTGCCAGGGGAGGTAGTGGAGGCAGGGACAGTTAATGCATTTAAGAATAAACTGGATGCGCATAGATTTTAGAGCAAGGTGATGTAAATGTAACTGGTTGTATACAGACTCTGCAGGGTCTTCTAAACCAGTATAAAGATGTTAAGTTATGTTAAGTTAAGTGAAGATTGAGAAATAGAGGCAATCTATGATCAACTTCAGAGTCTGATAATCGAAATGCTAAATATGGACATATTGGTAGTCCAGGGGGATTGGAATGCAAAAATTGGAGAAGATGCAATCCATGACTGGAGGGAACATGTGGCCCATACGGAAACAAAGAAACTACTGATTGGGGCCTCAGACTCCTAGAATTTGCATGATCCAATAAGCTGTTGGTAGCAAACACGTTCGGGTAGCAAACAAGCCGTCTAGATGCTAGACATGGCATAACCCAAATAATGGTTACAAATACCAAAAATATATTTTGAGTTGTTAGTGTGCGATGGGTTAAAGAAATTAATTGCATTACATAGAAATAACTGCACACAAATGAATATATGATTCATGATACAATGAATAGTGCATTATCTGAGCTAAAAAAAACAACAACAAAACTGTCATACAACATTTTTCCCATTGCTGTGGTAGGCTAGGGGTTTTAAAGGCTGAGCACTACAGACCGCTTTGCAACTGCTGTCGCCAAACATGTACTGCCTATGTTTGTTTATTTCACCCGCAACAGAAAAACAACATATGCCATACCTGGTATTCGACCTGCTGCCCTCGTCGGCAGGCAGGCAGGCCTCGAAACCATTTGGCCACGCGCTCCTCAAACGGGGAGGGAAAAATAGCAACACCACCATATCCTGTCAGGCATGTCATAAAAGATATTAAGGAAGGCTATGAATGGGGCTGGCTAGTCCATTCTGTAGAAACTATAAATCACAAGAGAAAAAATAGACTTCTACAAGGTAGGGGATAGGAGACTACGACAAGTCTAAGAACACAACTTTCTGTAAAATTAAACAAAATACAGTCATTAATGAAAATAGAATTACTGACCAAAAATCATGGTAACAGTTAAGTTATTTTGGCCATATAACAAGACATTCCTTGTTGAAAAACCTTACTAAAGGGTAAGGTGAAGGCAGTCGTTCAGGACGCAGATGTTATAAGTGGATTGATGACAGCAGGAGATGGACTGGAAAAAGCCATTCAGATTGCACTATTTCGGCAAAAAATAGAGTACACTGGTGATCCATTACAGCTGAATTATGATACGGAGATGGCACTTGAACTGAAATCATTAATCACCTGTCACAAGGGACACAGTAGACCAACCGCCTGTTTGTCTGCACAATCGATTACAAGTATATACAAAACAGACCATCTACAACCTCAGGGATAGAAGAAGAGCAACTGAGAAGAAGAAGAAGTGTTAGAAGTTCCCGAAAGGGGAGCAAGGAAGGTCATGAGGAAAACAAAGGAGGTTGAGCATGAAGCTTTCCACCTCATTCTGTAGAAACTTCAAGCCACAAAAACTTAATAGATATTGCCAGATAAACATTTGATGACTAAAGCATGTATTTGTTGAAGGACTATGTTCCACGGGGAGCTGAAAATGTTGTGATTGGGATTAATAAAGCTGTGTTAAAAGAACAATCAACAGTAAATTACACTGCTTTTTATCAAAAGTAAATAACATCAGAAATAATACATTTCTGTGCTCGATGAACCCTCATTCAGACACAGGTCTGCCTGTGACTAGAAGGCGTATGTCATTCTGTGACCTCATAACAATGCTTTCTAACTTTTCCACTTTGAAATTTGGGTCTAGTCTGATGCTGAACCTATAAAACATTAGTAAGATAAATTAACAATAGTTCATTTTCTTAATATCACAACATCTTTCAATTCAGAAACATCTCTAAAGGTTCAGGCCTGGATGGTAACAATTATTTTAATGGTTTATACACACTATCATAAAAAACACACAATGTCAATCCTTGAAAGAAGAGGTGTTAAAGAAAACGTTTAGGATAGTTTCATAACAGACACTGCTGTTGCAGATGGAATGTGAGAGACTTCCTATAATGGTGGGGGTCTCTGTGGCGAAGCCGTTTGCCTCGTGTTCAGACTGTCGGGGTTCGAATTAGAACTGTGACAGTTGGTTCATGATGTTAATTTTTCAGGAGATCCCTGGGTTCATTGCTGGAGCTACGGAGTTCGTACTTTGTGCAATGCACTCGGCAGAAGGGATACCTTTCTGCTGAGAGAGACCGAGGCATATGGGGGAACCCGAGGCGATGAAGTAGAGCCCTCACCTTTAACATTTTTATAGTGAAAATATAATGAGATGATACATGCAATCAAAAACTAAAACCAGGTAAAGCCCTGGGACTAGATGGAATCACAAATGAAGTAATCCAAGTGGCAAGGACACACTATCATGACATTTAGCTACATTGTTCAACATCTATCTAAACGAATATAATAGAATATATATATATATATATATATATATATATAT
Source organism: Ariolimax columbianus (assembly GCA_036924085.1). Taxonomy (NCBI): domain Eukaryota; kingdom Metazoa; phylum Mollusca; class Gastropoda; order Stylommatophora; family Arionidae; genus Ariolimax; species Ariolimax columbianus. Next base: position 45,897,033 of record JAVGWX010000015.1, on the reverse strand, counting down.
ATATATATATATATATATATAATATAATATAATAGACCAATAGAAGATGTCAAAAACAATTCTAACCCATAGAAAAAGGGAACAAGGAAAAACCATCTGATCTATCTGCTCTCATCCATTTATAAACTTTTCACCAGAGTGATCGCCGTCAGACTAGTGAGGCTACTGGATGAGAAAAACCAACCATGAGAGCAGGCAGGTTTCAGAAAAGGCTTCTGCACCACCACCCCACAATCAACCAATTAATAAAGAGTGTGGATGAATGGATTCCGTGGTGAAGTGGTTAAGCCATTGGCCTCATGATCAGGTGGTGTGGGTTCGACTCTGGACCCTGTCATCTTCTTTTTCACGGGTGCTTGATGCGGAGTCCCCTGCATCTCGTGGTCGCCCCCTAATCGTCTTGTCCTTGACTTGCCACTGGAGTCGGGCGGCATGAGACAAGAGAGTGATGATAAAAAGTAGCTCTGTTAATCCTTACTAAAAAGCACTGGTAAATAAATTATGCCATCATCGTCTTCGATGGACGGCGGCATTTGCTTTTTTTGTGTGCATGAAAGGCAGATGCCTTTATGCCTTGTGTTCGTTATTATGAAAAGGCATTCGATAACATCAAAATAGCTGCTGTGCTAAATACCCTGAGAAATCAGGGAGTTGCAGAAAAATACGCTCAACTGATAGTGGAGATAAACAGCGGATGCACAAAGCATATCACCCTCTTCGTCAACCCGGAATAGGTACATGTATATACTGATGTGTCTGCTTTCAAGGCCATCATTAAAGCAGGATATGGAGTCTATATCTGATAAGCTGTTTGATGCCTGTGTGTTCAAACTATGAGAAAGAAATAACAGGATTGGAAATAGCTCTGTACCACCTTGAGGACTTAGCCTATGCTTTTCCATCAAAAGCCCAAAGTATCATAATCTTTACAGACTCATTATCCGTCCTTCAAGCTCTGGAAGATAGTGGTCATTGTAAGTCTGAGCTTACCCAAATATCCCTAGATACCAACTAAGGGTACTTGTGCGTTAATTCATCCACGGATTATAATGTCAAATTTAGTAGAATGTAGCCACACGAAGCACCAGACTTTTCAATTCGCGCGGTAAACCTATGTCCATGTCATTCTCGGATCTAACACCGTACGTGGAAGATGGATTTATTGTGGTTGTCACACTTGACACGCAAGAAAATAAATTGTGTGCAGTTTTTGCAGGAAAGACGAATTATACACACCGTCCGACTGTGTGCTAAAAATCATGTTATGACTTTGTCTCTCACAGTTCACCAAGATCGTTAGAGATGTCGCACATGTCAGCAGGACATTTCTATTCATTTGGCACATGGTTAGAGGGCACCTAACCCTAACCCTAACCAAAACGGAACACACAGACACATGATAGATTCCTACATGTGTAAGTTACTGTGGCGACATCGGAATAAAGTCCGTCAGACCCGTTCGACAATATTCTGCAGGACATCACAGATTTTTGGCCCCCTGTAGCGAGACACTTATAATTATTTTTGTACGGAAACCCATGTGGTCATTGAATGGTATAAAATTTCAGAATGGGTGAATTAACGCACAAAAACACAACTAACTTATCACATCGCATGAAGCCAGAATAGTTATGCAATGTATCCCTGGTCACTCAAATACATCTGGCAAGGCAGACAGACTGGTTAAGTAGGGATCAAGTCAAGAACAACAATACACACCAACAACCCTTCAGACAGTTAAACAATTACTAAAGACTATAAACAAAGAGGCTTGGCTGAAATGATAGGGAATGAGGAATACTTGGAGAGAAATCTACAAACATAATCTTCATTCGAAATTCCAAAGATAATATTAACCTCCTGGAAACGAGAGATCACTATTTTCCAATTTCACACTCAACACATACAACTTAACAGTCACTTGAACAGAATCTAACCAGAACATACTACAGAGTGGCGGCTGTGCACACATCCCTGTAAAACTGTTGAGCACCATTATTTTTATTATCCGCCAATTGCCAGTGTTAGGAAAGAGCTACTTTCAAAGCCAGACAAATGGAACACTTTGTACGGAACTAAACAAAACAGCTCTTAAACACTTGTAGATACAACTATATGGCATTGAGCCAAAGGGCAAAAGCCCACAGGCCGCTGGATCAATAACCAATCAACTACTTTTTGTAACTCTTTTTTTCTTTTCTTCTTACTAGGAAGTGGTATCTGTCTCTGTTTTAATTAACATGGAAGAGTACAGACTTTTGTTTAATTCTGCATTTTGACTGCCAGTTTTCCACCAGAAGTCTTGGAATGATCCTCTTTCATTCTGCTACTTCTTTCATAAGCTTCAATAACAGCTTTATCCCTCCTCATCTCAATCAAGAGTTTACACCTGTGTTTGGGGAGGAAGACTAATATCTGGACAGGCAAAATATTCTGATCAGACATGTTAGTCAGGGTCAGGCAAAACATACTGGCCAAGGCCCTCACCTCAGCTTCCTAGTAGCCCTTCTTGGAAACAGGCTGTTTTCATGGCAGCCTGGCTAACAAGGAGAGGGATTAATGTGATCCCTGTAGTAGTGAGTGACATGCAGATGAAGCCAAGCAAAACACAGCCGTCTGGAGGACCCTGGCCTACCTTCATCAGCACTCTAGGGATGTGAGGAAAGCTACTGATACCCGCCACTTAAACGTTCTTTTCAAGGAGCACAAAAGAGTAACTTACTCATTATGGGCATTCGTAAACAACAGCAACAACACCTGTCTTTGGATTTCATTGTTATTCTCTTACAAACATTAATGCTATGCCAATTTTCTAAAATACAGGAAACATTTTCACAATGAAATAAATCTTTCAACAACAAAAGAAATGCAATTTTGGTTTGTTTTCAGGTTTGCATAATTTGGCTCAAACATTGGTTTTAATCAGGATTTTTAAAATGCCTACCTGTGTAAAATACGAGCCAGGGCTATTTTTATTTCATGCATGGCAAAGTTCTGACCAATACAGTTCCTGTAGAAACAAAATTAAGACAATATCAATCACTTTTTGTGGCCTGTTGAAGATGTATGGGAGTTCTGCTGAAATATTGTTGATACACTTTTTTTGTTGAAAAGCTTTTTTTGATTTAAAAAAATTTAATATTTCTCTTATGAAAGTTGCTATCTGTTTCAGGTTACTCATATTGTCCTCATAAAATTTATCCCTCAATTTGGTTGGTTTTGGCCATGCTGCTACTCTGCTCCTCAAGTGGAGTTGACAGACTCAGAAACTATATTGCACTGTTTGTTTGTAATTTTTAATTGGCACAAAATTATTGGTACACATTTGTATTTGCTGCACTGAAATTTTAGGCTGCTACTTATCTGCCCAAGTGGTTTGCCGGGGACAAGAATAGCACCACTGCCCCACAGAGCTTGTCGTAACATGCGAATAACTGTGTGACATGGCATAACACCGGCCATGGTCAGGTGTTTTGTTAAGAACAGAAGAGATGGTGCCTAACAGGCTGCGGGTCTACTTTGCTCTAGTGTTTGAGTCTATTAAGATGGACTCACACATCAGTTAACCACCCTCAATAGTGGAGTAATAAGCTGCTCGAGTCTAGCCCGCTAAGCACAAAATCCTCCTCTTGGCTACATCCAGCTCACATCAGAGATGGGACCTGCACAGGGTCCTTATCCGCCTGTAAAAGTACAAGTCGACTAAGATTAAAATATTTTAAGTTATAGTTGCAGATTCACGGTTTGAATATTGTCATTTGATATCTTCTTGACAAGGTCCAGTCTGGCCTTTTTCTGTGACTTGTATCTCTGATCTGGATACTCTAGTGTGCAGCAAAAAATGTCAATGGCCACAGAATGAACAACTGAGAAAGATAGTGAACAAACTCATTTATAATCTAAACCCCATCCATTAAGTGGGGAGGAAGACTAACATCTAGTCAGGCAAAATATACTGATCAGACATGTTAGTCAGGGTCAGGCAAAATATACTGATCAGACATGTTAGTCAGGGTCAGACATATTAGTCAGGGTCAGGCAAAATATACTGATCAGACATGTTAGTCAGGGTCAGGCAAAATATACTAATCAGACATGTTAGTCAGGGTCAGGCAAAATATACTAATCAGACATGTTAGTCAGGGTCAGGCAAAATATACTGATCAGACATGCTAGTCAAGGTCAGACATGTTAGTCGTGGTCAGATAAAACATACTGGCCAAGACCCTCAGCTCTGCTTCCTAGTAGCCCTTCCTGGAAATGGGCTGTTTTCATGGCAGCCTGGCTAATGAGGTAAGGTATCGACATGATCTTCATAGTAGTGAGTGACACGCAGATGAAGCCAAGCATAGCACAACCGCCAGTAGGACCCCGAGTCCACCTTCATCAGCACGCTCGGAATATTAGGAAAACTACTGCAACCCGCCACATAACGTTCTTTTCAGGGCACACAAAAGAGTAACCAACTCATTGTAGGCATTCTCAAACAACAACATCCATTAAGTGTACAAAGGGAAGAATAGCTTGACAACTTGTATCACACAGCAAAACAACAGATTTGTGACATGCTGAAGTTTACAAAATTAGCACCAGACTGCTTGGAGCTAGAGAAGAATAGGCTGTTAAGAATGGAACTCATATAATCCCTTAATAAAGGTTCAGACCTCTTGAATGAAATCTCTAATACTCACTACTCATCCATTCCATCATTCTCTGCTACGGTACTATCTTCAATTTTTACATACATTGTGAAAACTATTAGAGTAACCAACCTTGGTCCAGCAGAAAATGGAACAAATGCGTAGGCATCTCTCTTTTCATTATTTTCTGGCAAGAATCTGTCTGGGTCAAATTTCTAGCAAGAAAGATAATTTTTAAAATACATACAAATATAAGCATTTCTGATCTCTACTGCTTCTGAGCATCATAGGTAATGACTCAGTGACTGCAACAGCAGAAAAACAAAACGATACTTATATTACAACCACAAGACCTTCATCAGGGACAAAGAATGAAAAGAACGAACAAATCACAACAAAAAATAGAACACATTGTAAAATTATCAGTTTAAGTTCATCCTACCAGGATGTGCCAGGCAAATTTGCATAGGCTTCTCTTCTTTTTTCTTTTCATCTCTCTTTCTCTATATATCTCTCTTATTATTAGTTTATTCATTAATTTCTGTACCCATTTCTCTGTATAGGAGTGACTCTGGATATTTGTTTGCTCATTGTGGTTTGCTTTTATTGTATTTTTTGTGATTTGTTCATGTTTCATCATTATACATCATGTCAGGCTTTTTGTTATGATTTGTTAGTTATTTTCATTTGTTCTTTATCTCTTAACTTAACGTTTTTATACTGGTTTAGAAGACTCATCATAGTTTGTAGACAACCAGTCACATTTGCATTACCCTGCTTTAAAAGCTATGCACATCCAATCTATTCTTAAATGCATTTACTGTCTCTGCCTCCACTGCCTCCTGGGGAAAGGCATTCCAAGTATTTAACACTCTCTGACTAAAAAAATATTTCCTAATATTCAATCTGGACCTTTCTTTAGATAATTTGTATCTATGACCTCTTGTTCTCGATGGTTGTATTTTGAAAAACTTGTTACAGTCTAATTGAACCTTTCCTGTGATTATCTTATAAACCTGTATTGTCACCTCGAATTCGTCCCTTTTCTAGACACTGTAGGCCGGTTTTTCTGAGTTTTTCCTCGTAACTGTAATTCTGGAATCCCGTTATCAGTTTTGTCGCTCTTCTTTGTATCCTTTCCAACATGTTTATATCTCCTCTACAATAAGGACTCCACACCTGAACACAGTACTCCAATCTAGGTCTAATGCTTAATACAGTTTGACAATCACCTCCTTACTCATATGTTTAATATTTCTTATTATCATACCTAACATTGCATTTCCCCTATTCACTGCTACCTGGACTTGCTCATTCATTTTTTCCTATAAGCTCTATTATAACCCCTAGGTCCTTTCCTTATCTATCATTCTAATATTGCTCTCGCCTATTCTGTAATTATGTTCCATATTGGATCTACCCATGTTGATGACTGTACATTTATCAAATTAAACTACATTTGCCCTTTCACAAAGCAGTAACGAATTTGATCTAAATCCGACCTCAATATATCTACCTCTGCTATAGACGAGACACTCCTACATAGTTTTGTGGCATCTGCACATTTGTCAATCATAGATCCTATATCAATGTTCAAATTGTTTATATATATCAAGAACAATATCGGTCCCAAAACTGAGCACTCCACTTTTTACTTCACACCACTCAGAGTACTCCTTATTTATACCCACTGTCTGCTTTCTTCCCGTTAACCAACTTTCAATCCATTCGGCAACCTCCCCACCTATTCCGTGTGATTTTAACTTTTTAAATAATCTTCGATGAGGTACTCTATCAAAAGCCTTTGCAAAATCCAGATAAATAACATCCACTGGCCCTATTTATCATTTTAGTAATCTCCTCCACGAATTCAAATAGATTTGTTAAGCATGATCTCACTAGCTTGCAATCAAGCGTACTGATAAACAGGTGATTGGCCAGTTGTGTCTGCATGATGGAGGGACAGCCTCTTTTTAGTCTTCATGGAGTCCACAATTTGGGAGGAGTTTAATTACTTTAAGAATGAGGTGGGGGTCTTGGCCAGAATATTTTCCTTGACACTGAGTAATATGTCTGACCAGTATGTTGTGTCTGACCAGACGCTAGTCTTCCTTCCTGCTTGTTGTAATAGTCTCTCTTTGCCTATTTTGAGGTGGAGCTGCAGGAAAATTCTTCATTTGGTGCAGATAACAGCTTCATCTTTCCAGGAATCAGAATCTATTTCTAATGCTTTCATGTATCTTTTGCACACATCCTTGAGTCTCAACCGCAGTCTCCCAGTGGTCCTCTTGCCATCTCCTAGTTGGCCGTAGAAAATATCTTTTGGTATACGTCCATTGTCAAACATGACTGAGCCAGCACGATATGCGTTATAACGACCCCTGTTACAATATGTTGAATGTGTTTTATATGAAGATGCCCTGTTCTATTCTCCTTGTTTAATGACAGACGAAGTAGTCAGTAGAGATCACACCATACAGAGCAGTAATAAATTCCAGCTCAGTCTGAAGCCATCCTTCATATCGTATCCAGATCTGGATCATGATTTTCATTTTGACTTCTATTGTGTTTTGTAAAGTTGTATTATGTAAGTTTCTCTTTTAATCTTCCTTCTGGTGTCGATCATGGCTTAAGATATCCCCCAAAATTGGAATTGATAGAGAGCCTTCATTGCAGCTCCCTGTTTAAAAAAAATAAGAGTAAAATAAGTCAATATTCTCTTGACTTTGACTCCCTTACCATAGTGTCTTCCCAAACTGCAGGATTATGGTGAGCATTATACAAGATAATATTCTCTTGACTTTGACTCCCTTACCATAGTGTCTTCCCAAACTGCAGGATTATGGTGAGCATTATACAAGATAATATTCTCTTGACTTTGACTCCCTTACCATAGTGTCTTCCCAAACTGCAGGATTATGGTGAGCATTATACAAGATAATATTCTCTTGACTTTGACTCCCTTACCATAGTGTCTTCCCAAACTGCAGGATTATGGTGAGCATTATACAAGATAATATTCTCTTGACTTTGACTCCCTTACCATAGTGTCTTCCCAAACTGCAGGATTATGGTGAGCATTGTACAAGATAATATTCACCATTGTACCTGCTGGAGCGATGTTACCATTAATCTCTGTGTCGACAGTCAGTTGTCTCTGGATGAAGGGGACAGGTGAGTGAATGCGTAATGACTCTTTAATCACCATTGTCAGATATGGCAGCTCACTGAAGTCTTCCCTAAAGTAAGAAAGTGTTAGTTAGTTGCCCATAGCAAGTGAAAATGGCGACAGCATCTGAAATGTGTATTCAGTTGTGACTGCAAATGACTGTTCAGCCTTATCTGAGCGTCACAAACTATACAGCACGTAGGACACACATTAACAGCAGTAGTAATTAGGCTGACTTGCATTCTGTTCTTTGACGCAGCTTGCTTTTCCTGTGCTGCAGTAATGGTTTTTTGCTCAGCAATGCAAGCATCATGTGTGATTGCAGTGCGCCAGGCTGAGCAGTTTGGAGCAAGCAGCTTCCAGGCAGTGACACCAATGAAGAAACTATTCAAAGAAACATTTAGAGTGTCTTTGTTTCGTTTTATTTTGTTTCCCTGGTGAGCACTGTTCTGTCCTGAGCTCATCATACAACAGTTGCTTAGGGAGACATATGAATAACATGTGCAGTCCAGTAGATCTGGGCTCTTTGCCACAGTGTATGGATGACAGAGAGTCTTGCCCTGTTGAGCATTACAGAGTTGGGCACTCTATCCTAAAAACTGGTTCCCGACATTTGTCCGACCAGCTCAGAAACCCCATTGACTCTCTGGGAGTAGCTTCTGCTCGAGATGAGATGTCAAGCATTTAAGCTAGACTCATGCTAGAATTTTTCCAGCAATCGACAGGAGAGAGATTCCCATGTGATTATCATAAGATTGATGATTGCCGTTGTTTTTGTACATGGGGACAATGATGGCATCCTTCAGTTCCTGTGGCATATGACTCGTATTCCAAATTGAGTGAAAGAGGTCTGTTAGCACGTGTAGCAGTACAGGGCTTTCTGCTTTGTAAAGCTCAGCAGGAATAGCATCTGACCCAGGGACTTTGCTAATGAACATTAGACTGATTGCTTTCTCAATCTCATCTGTAATGGGCTGGATACCAAGCCTGTCATTGACTGCAACTTGAGGTATCCGTGTTATGGCTAGTTCACTGATGGTGGATGGACAGTTTAGGATAGTACTGAAATGCTCTGACCACCCTGTAAAATATTCACTTTATCGGTCATCAGTGCCGTCAATAATAAGGACAGGATATGATTGGACGGTACCAGGACTGAGATTCAGGTACAAACAACAATGACAATGGCTGTTCTGACTAAACTGAGGTTGATAAGGAGGGACAAAAGCATCAACCTGAAATCCAAGTTGAGTTTAATGTATGCATTTGTCACTTCTGTGTACCTTTATGCATGCGAAACTTAGACTTTAACAGCAGTTCTAGAGCAAAGAATGTCTGTGTCGAATCCTCTGCATTTTGTATCTAGACCCCGTCATGAATAAGGCAGTTCGGGATACCGCTAAGAGAGGTCGGCCAATATAAAGACCTATTGAGTATGGTAAAAACATGCAAGCTCACATGGTATGGGCATGTTTCAAGATTGTCTGGGTTGACCAAGATGGCCCTGCAAGGTACTGTGCCTAGGAAGCGTAAGAGACGAAGGCAGAAAAAGAGATGGGAAGACAACACCAGAGAATGGACAGGAAAGTCAATAGCTACAACAAATATTCTGGCAAAGAACCGAGTGGAGTGGCAGGAACTGGTCCAACAATCTGCAGTATTGGTACCCCAATGACCTTTCAGGTTACGGGACTGATGATGAGGAATGATGAGACCTCGGACCATAAACCACCTTCAGGGTATTGTAAACTCGCTTTGTGACATTTGTATCTGTGTACCACTGGATTTCAGCTGCTTTGCTGTTGAGCCAGACATCTTGCATAGTCCTGAGCTGGTACTGAACAATCCTGCAAATATTGGTGAAGGTGGACGTTTTCTAAGATGAGGGATCGTCTTGGTGAAGTCTTAATAATAGATTTTTTTCATCCAGCAGAGTCCTAATAGCTTCATTGTTGTCATCACCAGTTTTAGTTTCTATAAGCTACATCATCATCATTATCTGGTTAATCAGTCTGAAGATCGGTTATCTGAGTGCACCTCTCCAGTTAACTCTATGCTCTGCAGTTCTCTTCATTTCATTAGCTTGACTTGGCTTCATTCGTTCTCAACCTCCCGCTACCAAAACCTAAAAGGGCTTAAGTAGCAGAATGTAGTTCAGAGAACGGAATGCGTTGTGTTGTAGTTTACAGCTTGACTGCGATATTTGCACCTTTCGGTCCAACACATCCGGCTTCAGCAAGCATTTTTTGAGTACTGGGTTAGCATTCCCTCTTCAATCCCTTCTCCTTAGCCAGGTTGCTCTGTTGCAGCCTGTTATCCAGGATCACCACATGGAGGTGTAGAAGGGTCTTGGCAGCTCTGGTTTGCTGGCCCTGATGCTAACAGTCAGCTATAGGTCGCTGACCGCTGCAGCTCATGCTCTCATTCTCTTCATTGCAGCATAAGTTTGTACTTTAATGTTCCTGCATGCCTGGGATGTAAAGGTGATTCTTGGTCCCCCCAGTCCACTCTTACCTTGAATCTTGCCCTCTTACATCTTTTATAGAAGAGTTTCATGTCTCATATTGTGACCCAGCCAACTCAACCGACGTTTTTCTATCATATGCAATATTTGTCTAATTGTGAGCCCACATCAGTGAGTACATTGTCATTGGATCTTCTTTCTGTCCAACTCACACTTTCCGTTCTACGGTAGCACCCCATTTCAAACACTTCCAAGCTTTTTTTTCATCTTTCTTTGCTAAAGTTCACGTTTCAGCCCCATACAGTGCAATCAGCCATATATGAGTGGTGATTATTCTTTTCCTCAGTTCTATCCTGATGTTCTTTGAGGTTAACAATTTCTGTTTTTCTCTGAAGCCCTTTTCCATATCTTAATTTCTGAACATGTTGAAAAAATAAATTATGAAAAGTCTCTCACGAGCAGTGCATGAGCTGCAGCGATCAGCGACCCATAACTGACTACTAGCGTCATGGCCAGTGAACCAAAGCTGCCAAGACCCTTCTACACCTCCATGTGGTGATCCTGGATAACAGGCTGCAGCAGAGCAGACTGGCTAAGGAGAAGGGATCGATGAGGGAATGCTAGCCCGATACTAAAAAAATACTTGCTGAAGTCAGATGTTATGGACCGAAAGGTGCATATATCGCAGTCAAGCTGTAAACTACGACACAACGTATTCCGTTCTCTGGACTACATTCTGCTACTTAAGCCCTTTTAGGGTTTGGTAGCAGGAGATTGAGAATGAACAAAGCCAAGCTAAGCCAAAAGTCTCTCACACTGCTTTGAGTAGCTCAATGGGTAACTCATCTATCCCTGGTGTTTTGTTGTTCGGGATTAAAGAAAGTGCCTTATTAAATTATTCTCTAGTTATAGGTAATCTCTCTTCTGTCAATGGTATGTTATTTAGTGGTGTGTTATCTTGATACAGACCCCCATCATTGTACAGCTTTAACATATTCTCTCCATCTCACTTTTTAATTTTCTGTGTCCGTTATTTGTTTTCCATTCTTATCATTAATCATCCGTGATTGTATGCCCTTAGGTTTGTGAAACGATTGTTTTACTTTCTTATGGACTTGATCAAATTTCCCTCTCCTCTCCAGATCTTCAATCTCCTTGCATTGGTCTATCCACCATTTGTTCGCGCCATCTTGCATTCTTGATCTAGTTCATTCTTGATACGCTTATATGTAACAATGCCATACTCTGTATTAATGTTTTTCCATTTGCGCCTGTCCTCCATTTTGTTTAGCATTTCAGATATTACCCACAGTTTCTTGTTTTCTGCTTTCTTGTTACCCAATGTTATCTCTGCTGCTTCTTTTATATTCTGCCTCTGATGATTTATAATATTAATTTATATCATCAGAAACATGTCTTTTTTCCTAAAGCAGATGTCACCGAGTTTTGGAATTGAACTTTTCTCCAACTCATTTAAAGCACTTAAATTCCAGTTTGCTAGTTTTTGCAATATTCTTGATTTCCACCATCGTAGTTGGTATTTCATAATAAGTAAATAATGATATGAATCAGCATCCGTACCAGGGTAAGCAATTGATTTTTTAACTTGGTTTCTATATCTTGTTTTTAACCATGATGTAATCTATTTGATCTCCTCTGATTCCAAGTACTTTTCCATGTGTTTTTCCTTCTATCCGAGACTTGATTCTAGGTGTTTGTTATTTTGTAGTTTTCCTGGTGGCAGAAGTCTACTAGTCTTTGTCCTCTTTCATTCCTAGTACCAAGTCCATTTTTCCCAACTATATCTCGCTCAGTGCCCATGCCAACAATCACATTCGAATCTCCCATTTTCACGACATTATCTATGACCTTTGTTGTCCTCAGTATTTGCTCTAGAGTACCATACATCTCTTCTATCTCATGTTCATCGTGTGCTGATATATATATTTGTATTATCACTGTGTCTACAGAATGAGAAGCCATTCACAATGACATTAATCTGTAGTTGTGTTTGGTCACCTATCTCAGCGTAGCTGTTGACTTTTTATCCAATATGCAGGCTACTCCTCCTTTCCTCTTTACACATCCTCAGTGTATTATATTTTATTCCTCACTTTGATATTTCCCCTCTTATTTCCAAAGTATCTAACTCAATCCAAGTTTATTTATTTGTAGTCTTCTCATCTCCATATTGATGTTCTCCAACTTTCCCGTCTTCATCATTGTATGAACGTTCCACGAACCTATATTTAAACAAGGATTTCGCTTGATGACGACCCAAGAGGCCTTGCTTCCTCTCTTGCCTGACATGAGACCTGAATCATCCAAGGTCCCGTCTTTGCCGGTAGGGTGATTTATATGTGACATATCATGAACCTTTCTGGGGAATTTAATGTGGTGGTTTCCACTTGCCTTCCACATCCACCTGGGTGGTTTGTGACCGCCACCTTTTGTCAGCCATATCTGCAGACAGGACAAGTGAGTGCTTTCCTCTGCTCATCCGCAGAGTTAATTATTTTTACCAGTGGTTACTCGGTCTACAAGGTTGTGTTAGTCGCACCCTACATGTTGCCATATTTAGCAGGAGCATATAGGAGTTTCTCTCCAGCCAGTTGAAACTCAAGTCCTTTTCGTACACTGTAACAAGTGAATTCTTTTGGGGCTATTTTCATAGCCTTTGGCTGTCCCCAGCCCATCTGCAAGGAAGCAGTTGATAGTTGACATGTATATATTTTGTGATTGCTAAGAAACTGCAACATACTAACCGCCATTCATGAAGACAAAATGTTGTAATTCTCAACAAAAATGGATACTTATACAAGCATAATGTTTCAGAACAACAAAGGACACATTCAGAAAAGTGTTTCTCTATGTCAGTGAAACACATGGCTACCACTATAGCTGACCCATTTACAGGAAGGCTGTATCTGAGCTTTGTAGTGACAGTTTCATAGCAATAGTTCTACATGATGAGGTTGCCAAAACACAACCCTCTTTAGTTGCCATTTACAAGATACTCTGAAGGTTGCAGTGGTACAATTTTTTTCAGCCTGGCACTACTCTGGTAATACAGACATGAGGTCAAAAACCTTAAGAGGCTTGTATGAATGCACTTTCATGATCTTGCTTGAGTTCACAACAATGAAAGAGCTGAATATGTAGATTCAAAAGCACTTACAGTGGGAGCATTAGATATGGATATGTGGAGATATCCTTTAAATCAGTCAATGATAACTAGTTAGATGATCAGCATCTACATATTGCAGGAGTTTGAAATTAACTTTTTACAGTTCCATTTGGCTGGAATCTGTGGCACACAAAGCATCAGTTACAGTCCGATATGGTCAGAATCAATATCTAACACCTGTGTTTTACTGTGTCACTTAGCTACAACCATCTATGCCATCTTCTGAAAAGGACTAAACACTTATGAGTCTATCTGGAGTGCAGTGATGGTGACTTTGTATAACATAATATAATGAAGTGCATTTGCTCAAGTTGTATATTAGAACAGCTATGACAATAAGAGTGGCTGGTCAACAGTTGGGATGTCGGTAGTTGAACATGGACATGGAGACATATGTTCAAATCCTCGGTAAGGCATATAATTTTTCCTATCAGAGGTAAAACAAAAACCTTATGTGTGTGGAGACTGCTGGGGCAAACAGCCTTTATTCCTCGGCCCTGCAAATTCTCCAGGTGGACCAGCAATTAGAATAAACACTGCAGTGACAATTTATTTTAATGACAATAAAATAAAGAAGGTGTCGGTTGTATCTGAAATATCAATATTTACCACAGTACATCTTTGCTGCTCCGTCCTGCCATTAAATTATCCACCTCTTCCTGGATTCGTTTCTGCACATCCTGGTGCTCAGCAATTGAGTACAGGGCCCAAGATACTGCACTTGCTGTTGTGTCATGGCCTGAGAATAAATTTTAAAAAAACGATACATTAACAAGGAAGAAGACATGAATTGGGAGATTACAGAAAATTCCATAATAGTTGCCCATTGCAATCAAAGGTGGTGACAGCATCAGACATATGTATTCAAATGTGACCACATATGATTGTACAGTCCGATCTGAGTGACACAAACTCTACCACACATTGGGCCTATGTAAACAGCGTCAGTAATTGGACCATTTTACATTTTGCCCTTTTATGCAGCTCCCCTTTTCTGCGCTGCAATGATGATTGTTCCCTTGCCAATGTGAGCACCAAATGGAATGGCAGTGCGCTAGGCTGCGCGGTTTGGAGCAAGTAACTCTCAGGAGAGAACATCAATAAAGAAACTTCAAATGCTTTCAGAGAGTCTTTGTATTGTATATCTGTCCCCCGGTCAAGTGCTTGCCTTTCTGAGCTCACCTTACAACAGCGGCCCAAGGAATCCGAGTAACATGGCCAGGTCCCTCTTCCTCTTTCATTCGCTTGAAAATATAATGTCTATATCTGCAAAGTTGTCTTTTGTATAAACTTTACTGTCTTTCGTAGTTCACATATAGGTCCAAAAAGTTTCTCTTCTAGTGTTGTTTCTATGAGCCAGTGGAATTTTCTCTGCAGGTACACGCAGCTGAATTGTCAATCTTCAATTTTGTGTACATGTAGCTGCGAAGTCAATAAAGTGAATATACTTATGATGCGCATGATGACGTCACTTCTGATGTAAACAGCACATACCAACTGTCAAGTTTTCAAAATTTCATTTTCCTCCGATTCATAGTTTCCTCAGCAGACCATTGAAAATATGATATCCATCCAGAGTTGATCAGCGAGAGGTGATTTGGTTTCTAATAGCTGAAGGATGTTGACCAGTTGACATTCATCACATAATGCAGGCAGAATATGGTGACAAAAGTGTGGCGAACGTAAACTCCCGCGACGGTCCACCCAAATTGCTGCATCAATTTTGGTGATGGCAACTTCTGACGCAAACAATATGCGCCTGATCTGATCTCGAAATATCTTTCATTAACTCAAACTCACGTCCTATAA
The DNA here is from genome assembly GCA_036924085.1 of Ariolimax columbianus. Taxonomy (NCBI): domain Eukaryota; kingdom Metazoa; phylum Mollusca; class Gastropoda; order Stylommatophora; family Arionidae; genus Ariolimax; species Ariolimax columbianus. The sequence goes on along the minus strand of JAVGWX010000015.1, from coordinate 45,881,764 downwards.
ACATCGTTGTCCAGTTCTTCACTGCTGTCTTCGACACACTTTATATATATTTATTTCCATCACATTAATTTGTTTAGCATTTTCTTTTTGTTGCCCCTTATTCCTCTTCTTCTGTTCATTGTCAATCTCCCACTACAAAGAAAAGGCTTTGTAAGTAACAGGATGTAATCTGAAGAACGGAATGTGTTGTCTCGCAAGTTTACAGCTTGACTGCAATATTTGCACCTTTTGGTCTAACACATTTGTCTTCTGCAGTTTTTTGGGGTCCCCAATCCATTTTCCGTGGCAGCTTTGGTCATTATTACTATTTTGATCTAATATGTACGTATGTTGTTATTGTTTGTTATTTAATGCCCAAAATGAGTATGTTTACTCTTTTGTGCACAATAAAAAGGGCATTAAGTAACAGGTTGTAGTAGCTTTCTTTACATCCTGAGCATGCTAATAAAGGTGGAACTCCAGGTGGTTATGTTATCCTTGTCTTCATCAGCATGATGCTCACTACTATGGGGATCCCGTCAATCAACATCTGATCAGCCAGACTTCCTTGAAAACAGCCAGTTTCCAGGGAACGCTACATAGAAGCAAAATAGTGGTCCTGGTCAGTATGTTGTGTCTGACTGGACTAGCATCCCAGTTTCCTATCTAAATATATATATATTTATATAAGATGTTGGCAAAAGATGGAGCAACACGAGAACAGAAAGAACAATCATCTTCTAGAAAAAAAAAGACTCTTATCCAAGTCAAAACGAAAGTCAACTAAATAAGAGACAACTATCATTGCCTTTATCAAACTGATCAGGTGATTCTGATCCACATGAGAGCAGGACAAAACAGATTTAATAGTCACTTACATAGACTAAAATTGACCCTGTCACTCATTTATACATGTGGAAAAGCAAAACAGACAGTCAAACATATTCTACATGATTTCTTAGGAAACTACGTGCTGAGCACTGGCCTAAGGAGATGAACCTACACACAAAGTTTTTTGCAAGCCTTAACACAATAAGTCCTGGGCGCCGAATGTTCGGACATTTGTGCGGTCACTTTTTCTCTTTGGGCCGATTATTCGGCGCTTACATTTTGTTTCGTTTCTATCGCTATATTGTCACTTTTATACACACCAAACATCGTTTCCCACTTCCGTTTACTAAATACAAAACTAGCGAGGTAAGAAATTGACATCGCTGTTGAAAGTTTGGTAAATTTTACTGTTATTTATACAAATATTCAGTGTGTATTCGACAGTATTTAAAATGGCAACGCCCACCTCAGGTAATACTAGTAATAGGCCTCGTCGATTTACTGCAGATCAAGCTATAAAGATGTTTGAAGAGATGAGAAGTCAACAATCTAATTCCGATATGGACGACAGTAGCTCTGACGATGAAGAATTGTCAGATTATCATTATGAGGAGTCTGAAAACGAACCGAACGACGATACAGAAAGTGATAGTTCGACTATGAGCACAGGACAACCAAGTCAGATTGCCACAACATCAGCGACTGTGTCTGAACCAAGAAGGAAGAAAATGAGGAAGGATCGTAACATTGTTAGTAACAATGATTACAATGTTACCCATGGACATGAGGGTAATAATAACATATCAGCTTGGCGATCAGTTGAAACTGGTGAGACCAACTCAAATTTTACTTTTCGCCAGACTAGAAACAATATAAATCCAGTTTTCTATCAAATGGAAACACCCTTGGATTTTTAAAAATTTTTTCTAGATAATGCTGTTGTTGGCATTTTAATAGCAAGCATAAATGCTTATGCTGCAAAGGTTATTGAAGCCAATAACCCACCAAGGAAGTACTCTACATTTGTTTCATGGACACCACTATCACATTATGAATGGCTCAAGTTCACAGCTGTGATGATTGCCGTGGACATTGATCCAAGACCCAAAATAAAAGACTACTGGCGTACTGTTGGAAATTATTATGCACCATGGTTCCATCAAATGTTTTCAAGAAACCGCTTCCAGTGTATTTTTCACAGTATGCTACATGTTTGTGAACCAGAGTCACAAGATCAAGCCAAGATTGAGCCATTTGTGGATCTGTTACTGACAAGATTTCAAAGTGCTTTCTACCTTTTTGAGAATGTGTGCATTGATGAAATGGTTATTGGATGGAAAGGGAGATTCAAGTATAAGCAGTACAATGCCAGTAAGCCACACAAGTACCACATCAAGACATTTGGACTTTGTGATTCTGCCACGGGCTATGTATTCAATTTAAAAATTTATTTTGGGAAGAATACTGTCTATAATCCGGATGTTGATCCCAGCTCCACACATGCTGTGAAAGTTTTCAGCACTCTTTTGAAGCCGTTGAGATCTGGACATCATATTTTTGCAGACGGATTTTATTCTTCCAAGGCTGTAATTGATTATCTGCTTTCGCACAATTACAATTATACAGGAACACTAAATGTCAACCGCGTCGGCTTTCCCCCGGAAATAAAGACATTGAAGCTTGGACACCAAGAGATGAAGTGGTTTTTGGACTCAGTGGACAAAACATTATGCATTGCCTGGAAGAATAAAAAGGCAAAGAAGTCCTGCATACTTGTTTCAACAAAAGCCACAGAATCAACTGTTGAGAAGGGTACCTGGAATAAAACAACAAAGCCGAAAGTGGTTGATGACTACAATATGAGCATGAATGGCTGTGATCGGATGGATCAAATGGTTGGCTATTATGGCATGCACGACCGTAAAAGCCGAAAGTGGTGGAAAAAAATTTACTATTGGGTTATTGAGATAACCCAGATCAATGCCCAAATTATTTACAGTTTGTGCCAGGAAGGTAATGGAAAAAAGAAGTTCTCACTTCAAGATTTCAAACAGCGGCTAATTAATGATCTGGTCATTGAAGCTGCGAAGCTGACACCTGATGGACTGATAAATTGTCCATCAAAAAACTTCAAACATTCCATGAAAGGAACAGAAGTGGAGAGGACAGTTGGCGCTTGACATCTTGTGGAATTTGTTGGGAAGGACAGAGATTGTGTTCACTGCAGCCAAGGCCGCGGTAAAGGGCGTCGAAGATCTAGCTATGTGTGTTCAGGCTGCACAGGCAGACCTCAACTTTGCCCTAAAAATTGCTTTCTGGCTTTCCATAAGAAAAACAGCTAGCTTGATCTGATTAGTTTAAATGAAATAGCATGTAGTATTGATAGCTAGTTCAGTTGTGGACTTTAGATTATTATTGTGTGCATCTTTTACTTGGATCATCATTGTATGCAGCTTTGTGATATTTTTTCTGGATATGGATATAGCAGTTCAACAACAAGGTAAGACACTTTGTACTACTGTCTCATCATCATCTTCTTTGAGTATCAATTTTATAATACATAACCATACATGAAAACATGTTTACACTGTCAATTTTATATGCCAAACAATTAATTTTTCACTGAAATCATTTATACATAATCACGTTATGTAGCATAAATAACATTTTTTTAATTGAAAACATATATACATTATAAACAACAGCTATCTACACCCATTTGTCATCATTTTCATATCTAACAAGATATGGATTTTGCACACAAACATCACAAATATATGTTCATTCTACTGTCTTGATATGTTATGAAATGTCATGGTTTTTTTTAGCCTAATGACCTACTTTTGTATTCTAAGAAATTTTTATTTTCCATTGATTTTATAGCAACAAATTAATTATATGTTATGAGAATATAGTTGTTTGTGACATTTTTGCAGTTTTTACAAGAAAATTGACATTGCAAGCAGTTTCAGAACAAAAAAAAGTGTAATTTTATATAGCAAAATTTTATCACAAGCTTCTTTCTGCCTACATTTTACTTGGCATAACTATATATTTTTTATGAAATCATGTTTACATTATGCATACCTGTAATCTACAACCACTTACCTTTATTTTCATATATAACAACAAGTCTTTATATACATGAGCATCACAAGCATTAATTTATAAAGGCTAACTATCAGCACACTCAGTGGTAGCCATTTTTGCTTGGGTCAAACCTGTTTTTTGTTTGGGACTGAAAGTGTTAAAGAGCTCTCAACAACAGCAACCTTTATCCAGAGGACTGGACTTTACATGTACACATAATAAAAAGTATGGCGAATGAGAAGAAGAAGACGATGTAAAATCACAGTGGCTTTCTTTTACCTGGTTCATTGCTTGATGATTGTCCATGATTCACTTCTGTATTACAGGTCTAGTTCTATTAAACACCTAAGAACTTTCTTAATATTTGAAATCATTATTGCACTGAAAATTCCTACTATGTTAAGGAAATCAACCACATGCAGATCCCTACATCTGTACAGTCTTCTACGTAGCCTTTGAATAATAAATGCCTCAGCTATGATTTCAACTCTACCTTCAAAGAGAAAAGTGTCTACTTCATCTCTAATCTCTTCAGAAGATAGACCAATTTCATTTTCATCCTTAGCAGTCAACAGGATATCCAGAAAGTCTAAGCACCGATGATGCTTTTCACTTCTGTCAATATCAGGAAGTCCTTCTCGCAGCTGTTGACACAAAATAAACATGTAACATTACTGGTTAGACATAAAACAAATAACAATTTATCTGACAAATTTTACATTCTTATTTCAACCAACTTTAGAAATCTTAGATTACTTTAATATATTACTGAATGACCCGTTCCTCAGAGGAGGTTACGTCGCTGCGGGTCCAAATTTGCTTCCATTGTCTTCTGTCTTGGACCATGGTGGACCAGTAGGTGATAAGTTTCTAGTCTTTAGCATTGTGTATGTTGTTTCTGAGTTCGGCGGAGTCAGACCAGCGTATAGTTGATCTTTTTCTCTCTCGTGGGTACCAGATGGCTGTCACTGTGCTTCAATGGTCATCAGTTCTCCAAAGCAGATGACAGCCGAGCAATGCTTTACTTTGTCTGCGTGGGTAACTGCATCTTTCACCAATGACATTTATCGTACGTCAGTGTTTTGATGACCTTGGAAACAATGATTATGAAGCATGAGGCCGATCATACATCTCTCGAGGGAGGTTTGGGTCACTGAGTTTGAACTCCATTTCTTTTGTAAGTGACCACGTTTCTGCAACATAGCACATTGCAGGGAGAACTGTGAAGTTGAATAGGGAGGCAAGCAGACTCTGGTCATGGGTATGGTCTAGTGCCATCTGCATTGAAGAGAAAGCCGCCCAGCTAGCCCGACGATGTCGTTAATTCTGGGTTTAGGTCGTTGTGAATGTTCAATGGGCATCCCGGGTAGATACACTCTTCCGCGTTCTCCAGATTCTCACCATCGAGGATGACTGGGTCAATAGCAGCAAAACAGTTACGAATGACTTTTGTTCTGGTGGTGTTCATCTTGAGGCCCACTTTTCTCCCTACTTTGTGAAGCATAGCTACCATCTAGTTGACGTCTTTGGCTGTTTTTGTGATAAGCACTATGTCATCTGCAAAGCCAAGGTGGTTGAGTCACTTTCCATTGATATTGATGCCAAAGGGGGTCCAGTGACATTGTCTGATGATGGACTACAGGCATGTGAAAAAGAGGATTGGTGATATAGGATCCACCTGGTGAACACCTTTCTGGACGGATACTATTTCTGGTCTTTAATATTTATAACCAATAAAACAAAATAATATATAATTTAAAAAAATAATATATAATAAAACAAAAGCCTGTGATTTGCCAAGTCAAGTTATGTTTCTGCAACTCTCAAACTAATTTTTAGGAACAAAAGCAGCACTATTTCAAACAAAGGTAATTTTCTTATTCTTTTGTACGCTTGAAAATATAATGTCTATGTCTTCTTCTTCTCCTGCGTTCGTTCTTAATCTTCCGCTACCAAACCCTGAAAGGACTTAAGTAGCAGAATGTAGTCCAGAAAAAGGAATGTGTTGTGTCATAGTTTACAGCTTGACTGCAATATTTGCACCTTTTGGTCCAACACATCTGACTTCAGCAAGCATTTTTTAAGTACCGGGTTAGCATTCCCTCTTCGATCCCTTCTCCTTTGGCAGTCTGCCCTACTGCAGCCTGTTATCCAGGATCACCGCGTGGAGGTATAGAAGGGCCTTGGCAGCTCTGGTTCGCTGGCTCTGACACTAGCAGTCAGCTATGGGTCGCTGACCACTGCAGCTCATGCGCTGCTCAGCATCTTGATCCCCCTGTAACCTATCTGACACAGATATGGGACAAGCATTAACATTCTTGAAGCATTTGTTACTTTAGACAATAATTGTATTTCAATGATTAATGTTTACATTGGTATCTGCTGTTTCCTCACATCCCTAGCATGCTCATGAATGTGGACTGCGATCCTCCAGGCGGTTGTGCTATGCTTGGCTTGATCTGCGTGGCACTCACTACTACGGGGATCACATCAATCCCCATCTCGTCAGCCAGACTGCCTTGAAAACAGCCTGTTTCCAGGGAACGCAACATGGAAGAGAGATTGTAGTCTTGGTCAGTGCATTGACTCTGATGCAAAGTTCTGGTCAGTATGTTTTGCCTGACTGGACTAGTGTCTTACATATAAAATGAATAGTATACCAAAGGAAGAACTAAAAAAAACAGCCAATCATCTTTAAGACATTCAGTAATTTCTTAAATATCTGTTTGCTAACGATTGATGCTTACAATTGTCTCCTTTCGTATGCTTATGATTTCCTCAGCTACTTTGTGAACAAAGTTGCAGTGTTTTTTAAACTGCCAACCAGATGATGTCAGAAAGAAAACAAAGTCACTGTGAAGCCAAGGTTTACTGCAAATAAGAGAAGACAATAAAGGTTTCAGAAGGAAAATTAGTCACCTCTAAAAGTACAATTCTCCATAATGTAACATCAAAGTAAATGGGGCACTTTTAAAACAAATCTATCCAGAAATAAATACCTAGACTCTACAACAACATCAGATGATAAATGCAGTTCTGAAATAAAGAACAGAATAATCAAGGAAATGAAAGAAATACTTTCCACCAAAGTCTTTGCTGGTGGAAGTAAGAGATAATTCATTACGGTTCAATTAATCAAAACATTTCATCTTCCTGAAAGGACTTCAACAAATTTGTATTCAGGTGTGGAGTCCTTATCATAGCGTGGATATATACATGATAGAAAGGACACAAAGAAGAACTAGAAAAATGATTATGGGATTCCAGAATTATAGATACGAGGAGAGACTTAGAAAAACTGGTCTACAGTATCTAGAACAGAGAAGAATTCAAGGTGACTTAATACAGGTTTATAAATTAATCAATGGAAAGGATAAATTAGACTATACAAAGTTTTTCAAAGTTCAACCAGCTACAAGAACTAAAGGGCATAGCTTCAAATTATTTAAAGGCAGGATCAGATTAAATAATAGGAAATATTTTTTTAGTCAGAGAGTGGTCAATGCTTGGAATGCATTACCATGGGATGTGGTAGAGGCAGGGTCAGTTAATGCGTAAAAAAATAGATTACATGATCACAGTCATTTTTAGTATCGGTGAGTGGAATAAACTGGTTAAATTAAAAATCTGTAGAGCCTTCTAAACCAGTATAATGAAGTTAAGTTAAATTCACGTCAAACCCTCCTGTCCTGCGCCATCTGTTCCAGCTCTGTCCACATCTTCGCCATTTCCATTATGTCTGTCTTGAGCTCTCTTCTACATGTGTGTGCTGGTTTGTCTCTGTTTTTCTTTCCTTGAGGATTTCAGACCAGAGACTGTCTTGTAATGATATAAGCTGGTTTCTATAATGTGTGTTTTATCCAATGCCAGCATCTTCTCTTCACATCATGTTCTGCTGATATATCTGGTTCTTTCCAATGTTTTTACATTAGTGATCTTATTATACCATTTCAATCACTGTATGTTGTGCAGGCACCAATTTATTAAAGTCTGTACCTTTTTTGTCGTTCTTAATGTTTCAGCGCCATACAATACAACAGACTTTAATTTGGAGTTGACGATTTTTATTTTTTGTTCTAAACTTAATTTCTATTGATTTCCAAAAGTTCCCCAAAATGAAAGCTCCTCTCAGCTTTTGTATTATTGTTTTTTTAATAAGTGCATCTATTGCTCTGCAGCGTTGTATTAAGCCCATTCTGTCAAATCAATTTAAATCATGGACAATTAATCTACTTCATCTTCTACTTCGATTAACTGATGCTATTTTATTATGTGCATCTATTCCTCTGCACCGTTATATTAAGCCCATTCTGTCAAATCAAATTCAATCATGGACAATTAATCTTCTTCATCTTCTTCTTCGATAAACTGATGATATGCTTTTATTCTGGTGAGGTTCACCAAGGAGACTGTGTGTTTCAGATCTTCGCCGTTCCTCCACAGCATTTTGAGCATGGTTACTTCCCTAGGCCAGACTGCCTCTCTTTGGTATGTATAAGTAGGGCAGTCCTGCAGGATGTGTTCTGGTGTTTGCTTGAGTGCTCCACAATTGTACGTGACGGTGTCTCTGAGACCCATTCTGTGGAGGTGGGCCTTGAGTCTGACAATCTATGTCTGCCCATCTGTCAAGTTTGTCTATGCTGTAATTTTCTGGTTTGTATTCTTTGTGTTTGTCTCTCAATTCCGTCCTCGTGGATCGCTTCGTGAGTGTCTTTGCCTCTTTATAGCTCTGTGGATGAAGAGTCTGCGTGCCATGGACAATTAGTAAATAAACAAGACAATAATTGTAGGCAAATGTGATTAATTTTACAGATGCATTTTATGAATACCACAGACAGCTATCAAGATGAATTAGAACATGATGAAAAATGCCAATACACAAAGGAACCTTATTTTTAGAATGAAACAGTCACTGCAGGCACACGCATGTGTGTGTGACAAAATTTGATCATACAGTGACAACTTGCAAAATTGTTGGATAAACAGCAGAGGATGATAAAAAAGATGATGCTGAACATGCTTCTTCTTCTGCTTTCGTTCTCAATCTCCCGCTACCAAACCCTGATCAGGGCTTAACAAGTAGTATGTAGTCCAAAGAGCGGAATGTGTTGTGTCGCTAGTTTACAGCTTGATTGCAATATTTGCACCTTTTGGTCCGACACATCTGAATTTGGCAGGCTGAATATTTTGATAACAGGATATGGAAGAAAGTCAGTTACAGGGTTGATACTAGTACTATGAAAATTATTTTGAAGCTACTTTAAGATTACCCACATACATTTAAGATTTTAAGATGCTTCTCTTTATTGCATAGACCAGGGTTTCCAACTATTTACCCGTGAGCAAAATGTGACCCACAGACTAATTTTTTTGTCGCCCTTGCTCATACACAAATAAAACAAAAGTATTTCAAAGTTTTTTGGAACATGATAAATCTTAAGAATGTGTCATTTACTCCCCTTGTATAAATAATAATAATAAATGGCCTTTTTCGTCTATGCAGACGGTCATGAAGCAGGTGTGTCTTTTTTATTCACTAGACATGTCTTTTCTTCTTTCAACGTATATGATTATTTTCGAGTTTCTCTCTCCGAGTAGCTTCAAATGTTGCTAAGCCATTTCGGAGTGATGTCTTCCATGTGATTCGCATGGTGGCTGAGTTTTCCCAAGCACTGTGGTCGATGGAAAAGTCTGTCATTGATGCCTTGCAAACATCTTTATATCTGAGCAGAGGTTTGCCTGGAAGTCTCCTCCCCTCTGACAGCTCACCATTCAACACCTGTTTTGGAATGCGCCCATTGTCCATTCTACTCACATGACCCAGCCAGACCAGTCTTCTAGCATGTAACAGGTCTATGGCAGAAGGAAAATTTGTGTGTTGAAGTACTTCTGTGTTTGTTTTCTTGTCCTGTCACCTGATGTTCATAATTTTCCGCAGGCAGAGGAGGTGAAAAGTGTTTAACCGTCTCTCGTGCTTAGAGTATGTCGTCCATGTCTCTCGTGCCTAGAGTATGTCGTCCATGTCTCTCGTGCCTAGAGTATGTCGTCCATGTCTCTCGTGCCTAGAGTATGTCGTCCATGTCTCTCGTGCCTAGAGTATGTCGTCCATGTCTCTCGTGCCTAGAGTATGTCGTCCATGTCTCTCGTGCCTAGAGTATGTCGTCCATGTCTCTCGTGCCTAGAGTATGTCGTCCATGTCTCTCGTGTTTAGAGTATGTCGTCCATGTCTCTCGTGCCTAGAGTATGTCGTCCATGTCTCTCGTGCCTAGAATATGTCGTCCATGTCTCTCATGCCAAGAGTATGTCGTCCATGTCTCTCGTACCTAGAGTATGTCGTCCATGTCTCTCGTGCCTAGAGTATGTCATCCATGTCTCTGAGGCGTACAACAGGGTGCCGAGAACACAGGCTCGTTATATCTGCATTTTTGTCTGCAATGTCAGTTTAATATTTCTCCATGCCCTTTTGAAAAGGCCGCCAAAAGTTGTCTCTTCCAATTCTTATATTTATATACTTGTATACACACCCTAAAAGTGTAATATATTCTACCTGTAAATTTATTTGCAACTAACTTTACTTACAAAAATCTTGACACTAAATGCTCTGACATTTTGTTCACTGCTTGTACATATGGATGACTTTCTCTGTAACAGTTACAAAAGCAAAATTCAAAATAAAGCAAAATGAGATGACATATGGTTGTGTTTGCTAAATAGTATGTTATCGGTTTTCCTGAAACACAAATGCTCTTATAAGAGCCCAAATATATTGTGAAACAGGGAGTGCAGCATACAAGTTTTAAATAGTGATGTTTTTTTTTAAAGGTATTTCCCATTTTTCAATGATCAACTCCTTTTACCCTTTTAAATTAAAACTAGAGCCTATACATTCAATGCATGGTTCGCTATTAGACATATTTTGTTATATTTCCATTTACTTCTGAGGCCATTTGCTAGTTTTTCTCATAATTGACTTGGCACCATCTTTTCGTTCAGTCTGTGTATAGAAGTTATTTGTGGTGCATCTCTTAGAAATTAGAAGAAGAAAATGCCGTTAGAGAACACAATTGCATTTTGCGAAGGGGTTGATCCCATTTTCAAAAGAAGTTCAAAAGTAAATAGAGACCTACAAAACCAAAAAACATGTTACTACTTACTTAGTTTCCATGTTCAAACACCACATCATATAGCGTTCATCATGTGTTCAGCGACTTGAATTGCCCTGTCATTCACCTTCAGCATGTTACTCTCGTCACATGTAACCGGAAGGTTGGGACAAGTGATCAGATAACCTGGGTCTTGTACCGCACCACACCACTGTCTGAGATACTCCCTTTCTTCATGTTGTTCCTACATCGTGATACACCAGTTCAAAGTCTATTTATTGTCTTCCAAAGTTAGTAGAGTAAATGATGTTCAGGGGCAGGTTGCTCCTGAAGCTTGATCCCTGGGTCATTTATCGTCTCGTGCCATAATTCAATGCGACAACTTTCACGACTTGACTGTATGGGCTTTGTTGATTAAAGGAAACTATGCCTGGATTTTTGTGTGTTTATTTTGGCGTTCGCCTTATTTTCTCTAATCCTCAAGGCGGTGTGCGTTGCACTGTGGTTTTTATTTTGCGCCTGTCGGTCCAGTGCATCTGACTTCAGCATGCATTTTATGTAAGGGTCTGCTTCCTCCTGCATTTTCTAAGGGTTTGCTTTCCCGGGGTAACGGCCGGTGCTGTGATGGGGATCGAACCCAGCACGTTCGGATTGTGAGCCGTGCGACTTAACCACTAGGCCACGCCGCCCCCTCATGCCTGGATTTGAGTCTCGTGATCTGCTCCTGGTGTCCAAACATTGGGTGTCCAGGGCCATTTTCCTGTTTCTCTCGTTCAATTTCAGCAGCCACGCTTCTTCTGATGGCAGGTAGTGCTATGACAATTATAGGGTATATTTTAGCAGTGTGCATGGATTTTAGGCATCCTGACCTGCCGAAGACGGATGTGTCGGACCAAACGGTGCAAATATCGCAGTCAAGCTGTAAACTAGCGACACAACACATTCCATTCTCCAGACTACATCCTGCTACTTGCAAAGCCTTGTTCAGGACTTGGTAGTGTGAGATTGAGAATGAACAAAGAAGAAGAAGAAGAAGAAGAAGAAGAAGAAGACATTCTGACACTATCCGCCCTGCCTCATTTATTGTTATATTGACAAGTTACTGAGAAGAGACTTAGAAAAAAATGAAAGACGCCCCTACTTTCCTATTTCAAGATGTCACTCCCACAACCATTGCCTGCCACCCTTAACCCTTCATATTCGAGCCATCAACATGAATAACAATATCAATGCTGTAAGATCTCCATTAAACCCCCTTCTGCAAGAAGAATTAGATTATTTGTAGCTTCTGATCATGATGTTCAACTATGAGTTTTTAAAATAAATCACAATTATTTAAATGTATTTTCATCATATGCAAGAAATAAAATATTTAAAAGTAATCTTTCGTAAATTTTTCAGAATTGTACTCTTTATATTTAAAGGTAAGTATTTGTTTATTTTACAGTATTATTTACGCATTCCGTTCTGCGGACTACATCCTGCTACTTGCAAAGCCCTTATCAGGGCTTGGTAGAGGGAGATTGAGAACGAACGCAGAAGAAGAAGTACTACTAGTTAGAGAGTTGTGAATGCTTGGAATGCATTGCCAGAGGAGGTAGTGGAGGCAGGGACAGTTAATGCATTTAAGAATAAATTGTATGCGCATAGCTTTTAGAGCAAGGTGATGTAAATTAAACTGGTTGTATACAGACTCGTCGACAGACTCAGGATGACAGCTGCTTTTTTAGAAAAAATACAGGTTGATGTTTGACAGCGTACGAAGAAGAAGGAGAAGAATACAGACTCTGCAGGGTCTTCTAAACCCGTATAAAGATGTTAAGTTAAGTTAAGTTAGTGCGCCAGGCAGAATAGTTCTGTGCAAGTATCTCAGAGAAGGTGACATCAATGTTAAAGATCCTCAAAGACATTTTTAAGAAGTTTCCATCTCCCTGATGAGCGCCTGAATGTCCTGATTATACCATACAATAGCTACTTAGGGAGGCACTCAGAACAACATGTCCTGATTATACCATTCAATAGCTACTTAGGGAGGCACTCATCAGACATGTCCTGATTATACCATTCAATAGCTACTTAGGGAGGCACTCAGAACAACATGTCCTGATTATACCATTCAATAGCTACTTAGGGAGGCACTCAGAACAACATGTCCTGATTATACCATTCAATAGCTACTTAGGGAGGCACTCAGAACAACATGTCCTGATTATACCATTCAATAGCTACTTAGGGAGGCACTCAGAACAACATGTCCTGATTATACCATAGAACAGCTACTTAGGGAGGCACTCAGAACAACATGTCCTGATTATACCATTCAATAGCTACTTAGGGAGGCACTCAGAACAACATGTCCTGATTATACCATAGAACAGCTACTTAGGGAGGCACTCAGAACAACATGTCCTGATTATACCATAGAACAGCTACTTAGGGAGGCACTCAGAACAACATGTCCTGATTATACCATAGAACAGCTACTTAGGGAGGCACTCAGAACAACATGTCCTGATTATACCATTCAATAGCTACTTAGGGAGGCACTCAGAACAACATGTCCTGATTATACCATTCAATAGCTACTTAGGGAGGCACTCAGAACAACATGTCCTGATTATACCATTCAATAGCTACTTAGGGAGGCACTCATCAGACATGTCCTGATTATACCATTCAATAGCTACTTAGGGAGGCACTCAGAACAACATGTCCTGATTATACCATAGAACAGCTACTTAGGGAGGCACTCAGAACAACATGTCCTGATTATACCATAGAACAGCTACTTAGGGAGGCACTCAGAACAACATGTCCTGATTATACCATTCAATAGCTACTTAGGGAGGCACTCAGAACAACATGTCCTGATTATACCATTCAATAGCTACTTAGGGAGGCACTCAAAACAACATGTCCTGATTATACCATAGAACAGCTACTTAGGGAGGCACTCAGAACAACATGTCCTGATTATACCATTCAATAGCTACTTAGGGAGGCACTCAGAACAACATGTCCTGATTATACCATAGAACAGCTACTTAGGGAGGCACTCAGAACAACATGTCCTGATTATACCATTCAATAGCTACTTAGGGAGGCACTCAGAACAACATGTCCTGATTATACCATTCAATAGCTACTTAGGGAGGCACTCAGAACAACATGTCCTGATTATACCATTCAATAGCTACTTAGGGAGGCACTCAGAACAACATGTCCTGATTATACCATTCAATAGCTACTTAGGGAGGCACTCAGAACAACATGTCCTGATTATACCATAGAACAGCTACTTAGGGAGGCACTCAGAACAACATGTCCTGATTATACCATTCAATAGCTACTTAGGGAGGCACTCAGAACAACATGTCCTGATTATACCATTCAATAGCTACTTAGGGAGGCACTCAGAACAACATGTCCTGATTATACCATTCAATAGCTACTTAGGGAGGCACTCAGAACAACATGTCCTGATTATACCATTCAATAGCTACTTAGGGAGGCACTCAGAACAACATGTCCTGATTATACCATAGAACAGCTACTTAGGGAGGCACTCAGAACAACATGTCCTGATTATACCATTCAATAGCTACTTAGGGAGGCACTCAGAACAACATGTCCTGATTATACCATAGAACAGCTACTTAGGGAGGCACTCAGAACAACATGTCCTGATTATACCATTCAATAGCTACTTAGGGAGGCACTCAGAACAACATGTCCTGATTATACCATTCAATAGCTACTTAGGGAGGCACTCAGAACAACATGTCCTGATTATACCATTCAATAGCTACTTAGGGAGGCACTCAGAACAACATGTCCTGATTATACCATTCAATAGCTACTTAGGGAGGCACTCAGAACAACATGTCCTGATTATACCATAGAACAGCTACTTAGGGAGGCACTCAGAACAACATGTCCTGATTATACCATTCAATAGCTACTTAGGGAGGCACTCAGAACAACATGTCCTGATTATACCATTCAATAGCTACTTAGGGAGGCACTCAGAACAACATGTCCTGATTATACCATTCAATAGCTACTTAGGGAGGCACTCAGAACAACATGTCCTGATTATACCATAGAACAGCTACTTAGGGAGGCACTCAGAACAACATGTCCTGATTATACCATTCAATAGCTACTTAGGGAGGCACTCAGAACAACATGTCCTGATTATACCATTCAATAGCTACTTAGGGAGGCACTCAGAACAACATGTCCTGATTATACCATTCAATAGCTACTTAGGGAGGCACTCAGAACAACATGTCCTGATTATACCATTCAATAGCTACTTAGGGAGGCACTCAGAACAACATGTCCTGATTATACCATTCAATAGCTACTTAGGGAGGCACTCAGAACAACATGTCCTGATTATACCATTCAATAGCTACTTAGGGAGGCACTCAGAACAACATGTC
Source organism: Ariolimax columbianus (assembly GCA_036924085.1). Taxonomy (NCBI): domain Eukaryota; kingdom Metazoa; phylum Mollusca; class Gastropoda; order Stylommatophora; family Arionidae; genus Ariolimax; species Ariolimax columbianus. The sequence continues at coordinate 45,866,313 of JAVGWX010000015.1, read as the reverse complement.
CTGATTATACCATAGAACAGCTACTTAGGGAGGCACTCAGAACAACATGTCCTGATTATACCATTCAATAGCTACTTAGGGAGGCACTCAGAACAACATGTCCTGATTATACCATAGAACAGCTACTTAGGGAGGCACTCAGAACAACATGTCCTGATTATACCATTCAATAGCTACTTAGGGAGACACTCAGAACAACATGTCCTGATTATACCATAGAACAGCTACTTAGGGAGGCACTCAGAACAACATGTCCTGATTATACCATTCAATAGCTACTTAGGGAGGCACTCAGAACAACATGTCCTGATTATACCATAGAACAGCTACTTAGGGAGGCACTCAGAACAACATGTCCTGATTATACCATTCAATAGCTACTTAGGGAGGCACTCAGAACAACATGTCCTGATTATACCATAGAACAGCTACTTAGGGAGACACTCAGAACAACATGTCCTGATTATACCATTCAATAGCTACTTAGGGAGGCACTCAGAACAACATGTCCTGATTATACCATAGAACAGCTACTTAGGGAGACACTCAGAACAACATGTCCTGATTATACCATTCAATAGCTACTTAGGGAGGCACTCAGAACAACATGTCCTGATTATACCATTCAATAGCTACTTAGGGAGACACTCAGAACAACATGTCCTGATTATACCATTCAATAGCTACTTAGGGAGGCACTCAGAACAACATGTCCTGATTATACCATTCAATAGCTACTTAGGGAGGTACTCAGAACAACATGTCCTGATTATACCATTCAATAGCTACTTAGGGAGACACTCATCAGACATGTGAACAACATGTCATGTCCATCTTTTCTTTGCTCTTTTGAATAGCACATGGATGTTCAACATTATTCTTCCATTCATCTTCCATGACATTCTTTTTCTTCTTCTTTGTTCATTCTCAATCTCCTGCTACCAAGCCCTAAACAGGGCTTTGCAAGTAGCAGGATGTAGTCCGCAGAATGGAATGTGTTGTGTCGTAAGTTTACAGCTTGACTGTGATATTTGCACCTTTTGGTTCGACACTTCCGTCTTCGGCATCAGGTTTTTTTTAGTACAAGGTTATTCTTCCCTCTTCGAACCCTTCTCCTTAGCCAGCCTGCTCTATTGCAGCATATTATCCACGATCACTGCGTGGAGGTGTAGAAGGGTCTTGGCAGCTCTGGTTTGCTGGTCCTGATGCTAACAGTCAGCTTTGGGTTCCTGACTGCTGCAGCTCCTCCAGCATCTTCTTTCTTGTTTTCTGACCAAACATTAATCATCTCTCTGTGTCCAGGTATATACAAATATAGATTTAAACAAAATTTTCTCTCATACTTTGAAACTGCATTCTGGAAAATGTTTACATTTTAGATGAAACCATACTTTCCATCTTTTTATTATTTAAACTGAATTTTTCATTTTTTTCTAGAAAGCAATAATCACACTTACCCTAAATTCTGGCAGTCAGTTTCATAAGACATGGCACATCTGAGTATGACATCAAGTGTGAACATGGTTATGTTAGCAAATACAAGAAATGGCTGGGATTCTTTGGCAGCTCTGTCAAATTTTGTCTGTCAATTATCAAAAGAAAGAGGAACACACAGTATTTAAATACAATGCATTTATGTTATTTAATTCATACGTAGTAATAACATTTGAAGTGTTGAAATTATTTTAAAATTGTTTAGAATTTATTATTTTAACATCTACCTAAAATCAAGGAATAACTGAGCATATTTAAGAGAAGTGTATTTTTGATGTATGAGTAAGATCACAATATTGTATGTTTAAATTTGGATGTTTTAAAGAAGGAAACAAATTATAAATGTAGAAACACTTAATAAATGTGTGAATACTAGGCAATATATAATAGATATCCACAGGGGGTGGGGGGTTGGGGGAGGAGGAGATGTAAAATGTGCACAATGGGGTTGGGAGAGGGAAAGCAAATTAAGTTTAAAGTGAACATCAAATTAACACACATCTTATACCATATAATAGGGGACGGCGTGGCCTAGTGGTTAAGTGGCACGGCTCACAATCCGAACGTGCTGGGTTCGATCCCCATTACAGCACCGGCCATTACCCCGGGGAAGCAAACCCTTATAAAATGCAGGAGGAAGCAGACCCTTACATAAAATGCACGCTGAAGTCGGATGCACTGGGCCGACAAGGCACAAAATAAAAACCACAGTGCAACGCACACCGCCTTGGGGAATAGAGAAATAAGGCAAACACCAAGAAGAAAAAATAAAAATACCATATGATAAATCTTACTCACATACATAGAAAGGCACTTCGGAGACACGCTTGGGGTTTCACTAGGGGCCTTTGGCATGGTGCCAGGTGCTTGGGAGAATATTTAGCAGCCTGCGTCTTCCGTAATTAAATTGAGTTATCTGTATTCAAATGATGTATTTGGCGCCTAACAGGCTGGGGGTCTACATTGCTCTAATGTTTGTGTCTATTAAGATAGGCTTGCACATCGGTTAAACCCCCCCCCCCCCCAACCCTTCAAGAAACTGGTTATATACAAACTCCGCAGAATCTTCTAAACCAGCATAATGACATTAAGTTAAGTATTGTACAGAGCTAAACTAAGTTTTAAGCATTTTAGCTTATGTTTAATTAAAGCCACGTGGAGTAGAGTCAACAAGAGGGAGGGGTCAATCAAAAGTGGGCATGGATGAACATATGGGAATTTAAGATTTTTTAAATGCCAGAATTTTATAAAAGTTTTTTATGAATGGCCCTTAAGAATGAATGAAAGGCAGTAATCAAAACATATTTGGGCTAAAGAATGTACAAGAAAGTAAATAATGAATTTAGAAAGTATTGGAAACCACACAAAATTCAAAACAAACAGACATTAAATAATAAAGAAAGATAAAATCATTAAAAATAATAATACTGTAAAATACTATTTATATGTATATATATTTTTTTTTTTAAAATAACAAGATTTTAAAATATAAGATATAGATATATAGCATGTACATTAGAAAAGACATACAAGAAACAAAATAAACAAATGACAGAAAGAAATATGACATTAAGAAAAGAAATAAAAAGAACGATTTTTTTTAAAACAGAAAAGAAAGCAAAACTTAACCTAACTTCATTAAACTGGTTTAGAAGACTCTACAGAGTCTGAGGGACAACCAATTTATTCTACCTTAAAAATGACTGTGATCATCCAATATATTTTTGAATGCATTAACTGACCCTTCCTCCGCTACATCTTGTGGCAATGCATTTCAAGCATTCACCCCTCTCTGACTGAACAATTTTTTCTAATATCCAATCTGGATCTGCTTTTAAATAATTTGAAGTTATGCCATCTAGTTCTTGTAGGTGGTTGAACTTTGAAAAACTTGTTATAGTCTAATTTAACCTTTCCATTGATTAATTTATAAACCTGTATTAAGTCACCTCAAATTCTTCTATTTTCAAGACACTGGAGACCAGTTTTTCTAAGTCTCTCCTCATTACTTTAATTCTGGTATTTCACGATCATTTTTGTAGCTCTTCTTTGTATCCTTTCTATCATGTCTATATCCACTCTGTGATAAGAACTCCACACCTGAATACAGTTCTCCAATTTAGGTCTCACCAATTATTTATATAGTTTGATTATCACTTCCTTGCTTCGATGTGTAATGTTTCTTTTAATCATACCCAGCATTACATTAGCCTTTTTCACAGCCACCTGGACTTGCTCTCGCACCTTACACGTACGATCTATTATAACACATAAGACCCATTCCTTTTCTATCTTTCTAATATTGTTCACTCTCATCATGTAATTATGTTTCATATTTGATCTTCCCATGTGATTAACTGTACATTTGTCTATATTAAACTCCATCTGCCAGCTCACAGACCAGTAGCTAAATCTGATCTCAATAGATCCACCTCTGCCAGAGAAGAGACCCTGCTGTATAATTTTGTGTCATCTGCAAATTTAGCATTTTGGTAGCCTCTTCCATGAATTCTAATAAATTTGTTAAGCACGATCTCCCCTTAGTAAGACCATACTGACTCTTCTTGATGAGATTAAACTTGTCCAAATACATAGTTATGTTGTCTTTAATAATAGACTTTAAAATTGTGCAGAGTATGCTTGTCAGCCTCACTGGTCTGTAATTGCCTGGATCTGATTTCTTGTCTTTTTTAACAAGGGGATCACACCTGCATCTTTCCAATCCCTTGAATAATCCCCTTCTCAATAGTTTGAGAACAAAATCTGGAAAATGGTTTTGCCAGCATGTATCTGAGATCAAATAGCAATTTGAATACCATCATAACCAGGACTTGTATCCACTTTCAAACTATCCAATTTAAAAAAAACAATTTCCTCAGTAATGTAGATTGAGTGTAATCTCTCTGTGTATATGTCCCTTTGGAAGGGCTTTGGGATCTTCTTTAGTGAAGACTGAGCTCAAGTAAACATTAAGTAGATTTGCAGCTTCAAAATGTTCTCTTATTATATTTCCTGTACTATCTTGGAGTGGGCCTATGGTGTCTTTTTGTTCTCTGTTTATGTCTAACATAGGATAAAAACTCTTCCTATCAGTTTTGATATTTTCAGCAAATTTGTTTTCAAAGTATTTCTAAGCAGATCTATTTACTTTATACAATTTTTGTTTGTATTTCCAAATATTTTAAATATATTTCATTAGATTGTCTATAATCTATATATTTTTTTCCAAACTTTATTCTTAGCTCTTCTACACTTAACCATGGATCAAGTTATCCATGTTTTTCCTTTTGGGGTTCAATCTCCCACTTGGAACAAATTCATTTTTCAGGTGATCAAGTATAGACTTGAATTTATCCCAATCTTTTGGCACACCTACGCCAGTAAAAATATCTATCCATACTATGTGGCTTGCTGCATCTATCAACTTCTGTTCTAGAGTAGTCGTAAGTTAGTGGACATTTTCTATCATCTTTCATAGCTACAAGATCCCAACAGACAATTTGATGGTCACTTGAGCTGAATAGCTCACCAAATGAATTAAACAAATGACACAATAAAGGAATAGGTAGTAATCAAGTTTTTAAAAAAAACAATGAACAAGAACACAAGAAAGACTCACCAGTAACAAGTCAGCACATCTGTTCTTTAGTTCAACATAATTTTTGAGGATTGTAAAATGGAACGCTGGTGTTAAAAGTCTTCTGTTTCTTGACCATTTTTTCCCTTGACTCGTCAAAAGTCCATCTCCAACCCAAGGTCGAATCATGTTGTATACCCTCTCTCCTTTAGGCTCTAAGAAAAACAGATAATGTAACAGAATACCTCTAAAATTGTTCATTTTTGTGGGAAGAAACTCTCCCAAGTGGAATGTTTTCTTTTCAATCAACAACAGTACATTTTTCAGAAGGTGTTTGATTAAGTTTTTGTTTCTATAATATTATAATTTAAAAAATACATTTATTTATATCTGAGAAAATAATTTTGTTTTAGGGAAGCTTGAAAACAAACAAACTAAATTTTTGATGTGTTCTTCTTCTTCTGCATTCATTCTTTAATCTCCCACTACCAAGCCCTAAACAGGGCTTTGCAAGTAGTAGAATGTAGTCCAGAGAGCGGAATGCATTGTGTCGCTCGTTTACAGTTTGACTGTGATATTTGCACCTTTCAGTCCGACACATTCGTCTTCGGCAGGATGTGATGTCAATACAGCACTATGTATTTGTGTTTCAGAATAAACATGAAACAAATGTGAACTTATCATCCCATCCAACTAAACTTCACTTTGACAGGTTTATGTCAAAATGCCAACACAACTTTTTTAACTTTGACTAATCTAACCCAACCCACATTTTTCCCTGATCAAGATTTTAATTTTGCAAACTTTTTCTGGGTAATTTGCTGAAAATTAGAGTTTTATTTCAAGATGCTGAGCAGTGCATGAGCTGTAGTGGTCAGCAACTCAAAGTTGACTGTTAGCATCAGGGACAGTGACCCAAAGCTGCCAAGACCCATCTCCACCCCGCGTGGTGATCCTGGATAACATGCTGCAACAGGGTAGACTGGCTAAAGATAAGGGATCGAAGAGGGAAGACTAGCCCTGTACCCAAAAATGCCATGCTGATCGGATGTGTTAGACAGAAAGGTGCAAATATCGCAGTCAAGCTGTAAACTACAACACAGCGCATGCCGTTCTCCGGACTACATCCTGCTACTTGCAAAGCCATTTCAAGGCTTAGTAGTGAGAGTTTGAGAACAAATAATGAAGAAGAAGAAAAAGCTGACAAATTAGCAAACTTAGTAATGTTCTTTTCATTTGGGAAGCAGATTGTTTCATTTGAGTTCAAATGAAAGCAGTTGTTTTAGCATTACAGTTACTACTGACTGATGAAACCATACATTGTGAAAGGAATTATTACTTAACTTAAACTTAACATTTTTATATTGGTTTAGAAGACTCATCAGAGTCTGTATACTTCTTCTTCTTCTTCTTCGTACGCAGTCAGACATCAACCTTTATTTTTTCGAAAAAAGCATCGGTCATCCTGAGGCTGTTGACACTGCCATAGAGCTTGTCTAGTGTTGCCACTGGTGATGGCCACATCTGCTCTCTCTTATCCTCGTATGTCGGGCAGTTTTGCAGCAAATGCTCAGCGGTCCTTTTCCCGGTACCGCACGAGCATTCGTCAGTGCCACCTATCTTCAATTTGTTGAATAGGTGGTACCTCAGTCTATTATGGCCAGTGCGAAGTCTGAAGACCACGACCTGCTCTCTTCTGTTCAACTGGTAATAGGCATCGTTTTTTGTGTAGCCAGTATGTTCGGTTTCCCATTTGGGAGTCTGTATACAAACAACTACATTTGCATTTTCCTGCTTACATTTTTCTTCATGTTATAACTTTTCAACATGTACTAGTTTGAAGAAGTATTGATAAGTATTTTTATGTTAGACTCCTAAAAACAATTATGTTGTCTTAATAAAAAAAACACTCGTAGAAGCAAAATACATTTCCCTGGATATATGGAAAATTTGTAATTTTACTCAGAGTTGAAAATTGATCTTCAAAACTTCATTTGCCTTTATAATATACAGTAACACCAAGAATTATGTAAACTGTGACTTACATAAAATCGTAGTTATGTAAATCACAAAAATTAATAAATTTTCTGACAACCTGATAGACACAGAATTGATTGCAAAATTGGAATCAATAGATTCTGACACCAAACAGTTCGAAAAAGTTAGCCACCAAATCTATTTGATATGTCTAGTTACATGGCCATCTACAATGACAAGAAGTATCTGACCACACAATCTACTCTATTTGTGAGATAATACTTACAACACTTTTTTTTTATGCCCTCAGCATAAAAGTTAGACTAATGCGCTCTTTGGTGCTATCAATATTTCTGTATGCCTGCGAGACCTGGACCATTACAGCAGATATCCAGGGCAGAATCCATGCAATGGAAATGAGGTGCTATAGAAAACTCCTAAATGTTACATATAAAGATCGTGTCACGAATGTAGAAATCCGTCAGAGAGTTGAAGACGCCATTGGTCCTTTTGAAGATCTGCTCACAACTATCAAAAGACGAAAGATGGCCTGGTGCGGGCACGTCGCGAGGTCCAACGGAATTACCAACTCGATACTCTTTGGTTCCGTACCAGGACAGAGAGGACGAGGACGTCCAAGGAAGAGATGGGTGGACAACATCACTGAGTGGTCAAGCCTTCGTCCCGGTGAGATACGACAGGCGGCGACAGACAGAGAGGGATAGCGTGGGATTTTGGGAGTGTCTTCATATGTGCCCCAACGACCTGATGGGTTACGGGATGAACTGAACTGAATTTACAACAAAGTCAAGATGACAACCCAGATGACCCTGATTACTCTCAGCCATTAACATTACGGGAGGAAAGGGGGGGGGGGGAACTGCCATAGAACAGCATACTTCCACACCACCATCTCCTCCTCTACAGACCCAACTCAACCCTATGTGCTGCTGATGTAAACACAGACAGAGACAAATGTTACTCAACTTAACTTAGCATCCTTATACTGGTTTAGAAGACTGTGGAGGGTATGTATACAACTAGTTTCATTTACATTCATTTGCTCCAAAAGCTATGTGCATCCAATTTATTCTTGAGTGCATTAATTGTCCCTGTCTCTCCTACATTCTGTGCAAAAGCATTCCAAGCATTCACTACTCTCTGATTAAACAAATATTTCCTAATATCTAATCTGGACATTTCTTTTGTTAATTTGTACCTGTGCCCTCTTGTTCTAGATGGTGGTTGTATTAAAAAAAATTTGTTATAGTCTAATTTATCCTTTCCATTGATTATCTTATAAACCTGTATTAAGTCATTTCAAATTCTTCTCGTTTCTAGACACTGTAGGTTTTATGTGAACAGTAAATACTTCAGTGTGTGTCTATATTCCTTTATATATTTTTCATACTTTTATAATTTACAAATATTGTTACATGATTTATCTTTTATTACCGGTTTGAACATTTTTTTTTTCTTCTGCTATCTTGTATAATATTGCAGCTTCTTATGAAGTTACATTTGAGTAATCTACATATTTGACTTACACAAAATTTGAGTTATGTAACGGACCCAAAAACACAACCCTTATGTAAGTCGCAGAGAGTTACTGTACATGCTAAAAGAGTATAATGCTAGTTATCACTATGATAGGATGCATGGTGTGACATGGGGCTATATTTGAACACGAAAGAACAAACAATTCTGAATCTGAAATAAGTCATTTTTACAAGCAACAAAATGTTTTATTGAACTGCAACACTGCTGAAGACAGATGTGTCAGACTGAAAGGTGCAATTATTGCAGTAGGGTGTAAACTAGCAACACAACGCAATCTGTTCTCCGAACTACACCCTGCTACTTGAAAGTTCTGTTCAGGGCTTGGTAGCGGGAGATTGAGAACGAACACAGAAGAAAAAGAAGAAGCACTGTAACAACAGACAATTCGGAATGCAATGATATGCCCCAATTAGATCTTAGGTGAAGAAAATAAAAAAGGAATACAAACTTCAGTGTTGTCGAGGTCTATGGCCATATTTTTTGTCAAAGTTTGATTTGGCTCCAGTTGTCCACACTGCTATGCAATATTCTGGGACTGGTCTCACACATTCAGTGTTACACTTTCATCTGATCCCAAAATTCTGCTAGCAAGATTTTTCATGATTAACATTCATTATCTTGAACGCATCCGGTTTCTCAATATCTGTGTTTTCATGTCAGATACTGATCAAAGTAGTCTGGGTTTCATCTGCTGGTAGTTGCAAAGTTTTTTTATTAACCACAAATTTTTTAATCTGTGGTTTGTTTAACCTATACGGTTCAGGAGTCAGTGCAAAGTGACCAACGTCATAAAAAATCAAGGCGCATAGGTCGCCGGTGGTTAACTTACGTTTTCGTTGCATAGCGATGGCCATGTTAATCAAACTTGAAAATAAACAGCTACATAGTAAAAGTCTAAACAATACTGAAGGAAACAATAGTATTTGTTGCTGTTTCTTCATTTATTTTTATTAGCCATGCCATTGGTCCATTTCTCCAGTGATGGTTGCTAGAGCATGTTGCATTTGAATGTTTCCTGTTGTGATATTTTCTTTAGATATGCACAAGGCTAAATCATCTGCAAAAACAGTACACACTTTTTGAAATATTCTTTGTTTTATCATTTATTTATATAAGTGAGAAATAATATGGGCGCCAGGACTCTCCATTTGGGCAGTCTCTGCTCTAATATCCTCTAATTGCTAGTCTGTCTATGAATTTTGGTGGTTCTGTTTTCAAGATAGTGACTGATCCATTAGTACATTTTCCCACATTCTTGACTTCTATGCAGCTTGACGCTCAAGTCAGACAGTTAAAATATTTTTAGCACATCAAAAGACAAAACCTTGCTGAAAGCAATACTGGAAGGAAAGTTAGTTAGTTAGTTAGTCGTTGAATCATTTTCATTGCATGCGGAACAAATCCATAAACACTCAGATCTCATCCTCAGTGTCTCCACCATCATGTGATGACTGACCATTCTGGTTTGGTGCTGGTTAACCAGATGTCTTTGAATCCCTGAATGATGTTACTACCTCGTCACACCTCGTTTCACTCGCAATTCAACCAGACGCGCCAAAGATGTAGAGTCTGGATCAACTTCCGAATCTTCTTTACAACTGATTTCCCTAATGCCATTTAGCATATCATTGATCTGCCACCCACCCCCGTTGCTGTACTCCCCAAACTCTCAGCTCTCTCGACACCTGCATGTCCCGGAAAGAGTATGAAGGTGATTCTCTGTAACCTTGACCGACCTATCGACTCCAACCATAGGCGCGGCATGCAATCTGATAGCATTTTCCTGAGCATCCTCGTTGAATCACTGAGAATATACATATGTAGGCCACTCCCTGGAAGAAAAAGTGGCGGGCAAAAGTGCTTGAGGTAAACAAAGTTATAAGTAGAAGGATAACAATACAAAAATGGAAAGAGAAAAGGATTGCAGATTGCAACATCATGGCAGAAGACATGGACTGTTGGAGATTCAACATCATGGCAGAAGACATGGACTGTTGGAGATTCAACATCATGGCAGAAGACATGGACTGTTGAAGATTCAACATCATGGCAGAAGACATGGACTGTTGAAGATTCAACATCATGGCAGAAGACATGGACTGTTGGAGATTCAACATCATGGCAGAAGACATGGACTGTTGGAGATTCAACATCATGGCAGAAGACATGGACTGTTGGAGATTTCATTGCAGCCAACCTTTGTTGCGAAGATGGCACTTGAATTCAACTGAATATATCCCTCTAGATGTGCTTATGCCTTATGCTTTATTGAGTTTTAATATATCTCTGACTATGTCTGAAACATTTATATCATTGCCCAAAATTGTTTGTATGCCTCTGACTGTGTCTGTAGGATAATTATGCCTACCTGAGGACTTTAGTATTACTTTGACAGTGTCAGGATGACTAACTATTATCATGGGTGTATACATCATCCACATCAGACTACAATTTGGGAACTCCGCAGTAACTTCTCTCTGTTAAGCAAGACCTTTTTCATTTGGCCCAGGAAACTGTAAGATGCAACATTAGTCATATTACTGACAGCCAGGTAAAATACTGTTTAAGATCATAATACTAATCGATCAAAAAGAATTAACTTAACGTCTTTATAGTGGTTTAGAAGACTCTGCAGAGTCTGCATACAACCAGTTTAATTTACATTTCCTTTCTATAAAAGTTTTGTGCATCCAATCTATTCTAAATGCCTTAATTGTCTTTGCCTCTACTACTTCCTGTGGCAATGCATTCCAAACATTCACTACTGTCTGACTAAAAAAATATTTCTGTAAGTACTGCAATTTTCATCTAATGCTGATATTGATTTGATTTCGATTCCATGCTCAGTCACTGCAGCTTTAATGATTTTCTTATTATCATTTTCTTTGTCCTGTAAGACAGTCTTTCTTCTTCTCTCACTATTCAGTATTTTCCAGTTCAATTACTTCTATTTTATTATTTGATAATAATCATTTCATTGGACTTAATGGCTAACTCATTGAATAAATCAGATTTAAGGACCGAAAGATCTAAAACTTTCACATTTTTAATAATAATATACTTTTAAATAAAAAATCTCAAGCATTTTTGTTATCTCAGTCCATCAATGAAAATCCTTTAACTCGATGCAGAGCATAGATCCTCAACAAATACTTGCCAAGTCTTCCTGTCGTGTGCCATCCTTTCCAGCTCTTCTCATGTCGTTCCTGCTGTTTTTAGGTTTGTCTTGACTTCTTTTCTTCATGAGTGTTTAGGTCTGCTCCTACCTCTATTGCCCTGAGGATTCAAGAACAGTGACTGCCTTGTAATGCTATCAGCTGGTTTCCATAATGTGTGCCAAATCCATCACCAAAGCCTTCTATTTATATCTAGTCCCACTTAAATCTGTCTGGTTCTTTCTCTCAATTCAATATTAGTGACTTTATTAGGTAACTTTATTCTCTCCCTTCAGTGCAGACATCCATTGATAAAAACTTGAAACCTTTATTGTTGTACTTTCCTTTGTTCCCTGCATCCCAGAGCCATAATATCACAGGACGGATTTGACGTTGTTGTTTAACATCTGTATTTTTGTGACAAACTTAATTTATTTTGATGTCCACAAACTCACTTAAGCAATAAAAGCCTCTCTTGCCTTTTGTATTCTTAATTTGACATCTTTATTAGTATCTCTGACCTTGTCTATATTGCTACCAAGATATATGAATGAATCTACCTTTTGGAGTACTGTGTCTCCCAGTTCAATCTGTTTGTTAAGTGCTTTTATTCTCATAATCTGTTTTTTTTATGTGTATAACAGACATAACTTCAGTTACCATTCAGTAGGTTATCTATACATAATTAATTACATCCGTATTTCTCTTTGTCATAGATAGAACCTGTCTTAATCTAATTTTTCATCAACATTCTGAGCCAGTCACTCTTTTATCTTAGACAAGTAGATGGTGGATATGTTGTAGTTGCACAACTCCAACAAGCCACTATCAAGAATTGTTGATGCTACATCAAAAAAGTTTAAACACATGAGTGAAAACAACATGAGAAGATTTTTTTTTTATTGCAGAAATCATCTGCAATTCCATTCGTCATCATTTTTCATGGCAAATACGTTACAATTGTAAAATCCTTCCCACAGCATCTATGCTGTCCATCCATGGTCTTACATAGCACATTCTCAATCTTGTAACTTAGTTATGTTCAGCATAGACTAGTTCTGTTAGCTTAAATCTATTTCACATGTGAAAAAGGCAAATGCAATGTTAGGTATGATAAAAAGAAATATTAAACATAGGAGCAAGGAAGTGATCGTCAAACTATATAAAGCTTTGGTTAGACCGAGATTGGAGTACTGTGTACAGGTGTGGAGTCCTTATCATAGAGGGGACATAAACATGCTAGAAAGAATACAAAAAAGAGCGACAAAGATGATAGTGGGATTCCAGAATTACAGTTATGAGGAACGACTCAGAAAAACCGGCCTACAGTGTCTTGAAGAGAGAAGAATTCGTGGTGACTTAATACAGGTTTATAAGATGATCAGAGGAATGGATAAATTGGACTATAACAAGTTTTTAAAAATACAGCCACCTACAATAACTTGAGGGCATAGCTACAAGCTGACTAAAGAGAGGTCCAGGTTAGATATTAGGAAATATTTTTTTAGTCAGAGAGTGGTGTCTGCTTGGAATGCATTGCCAGGGGAGGTAGTGGAGGCAGGGACAGTTTATGCATTTAAGAATAAACTGGATGCGCATAGCTTTTAGAGCAAGGTGATGTAAATGTAACTGGTTGTATACAGACTCTGCAGGGTCTTCTAAACCAGTATAAAGACGTTAAGTTAAGTTATGTCCCAGAAACCTTCCAGTAGAAGAGTTGTTAAAGAAGTTATCTCTCACAGCAAAAAGTCATAGTTCATGCTTCAGTCTACCCAGCTGTAAATGGGTGCATGACTTGCAGTTAAGAAAGACAAGGTTATTGTTGTGAATGTCCACAATGAGTAAAGTTTACTCTTTTATGTGTCGTGAAAAGAGTGTTAAGTGGTGAATTGCAGTAGTTTCCCTCACATCCCGAGCATGCTGATGAAGGTGGACCTGGTCCTCCAGGTGGTTGTGCCATTGTGCTATGCTTGGTTTCATCTGCGTGTTGCTCACTACTACTGGGATCATGTTGACCCCTCATCTCATTAGTCAGGCTGCAAATAAAAACAGCCCATTTTCAGGGAAAACTACGAAGAAACTACATGGGGTCTTGGCCAGCATATTTTGCCTGACCCTGACTAATATGTTTTGCCTGACCCTGACTAATATGTTTTGCCTGAACCAGACTAATATGTTTTGCCTCTCAGATTGCACAATTACGGTAAGAGATAGAGTACACTGGAGATCCATTGCAGCTGACATTCGATGTGAAGATGGCACCTGAACTGAACTGAATATTATAAGAAACACAGGGATCAAGATACTGTACAGCGCATGAGCTGTAGCGGTCAGCGACCCAAAGCTGACTGTTAGTGTCAGGGCCAGCAACCCAGAGCTTCCAAGACCCTTCTCCACCTCCATGCAGTGATCCTGGATAACAGGTTGCAACAGGGCAGACTGGCTAAGAAGATGGTATGAAAGAAGGAAGGCCAACCTGGTACCCAAAAATGTCATGCTGAAGTCGGATGTGTCGGACCAAAAGGTGCAAATAACACAGTCAAACTATAAAATACGACATAATGTATTCCGTTCTCCAGACTACATCTTGCTACTTGCAAAGCCCTTTTCAGGGCTTGGTAGTAGGAGTTTGAGAATGAACCAAGAAGAAGAAGAAGATAAGAAACACAAAGAGGTCAATTGGCTTGCAGCGAACAACTAAATATTACATAAATTAATGCCATCTTTTCCAAGTATCCAAAAATGCTGTCGACGCATCAGACTACAAATCCTTACTTCAGAATGTACAGAAGGACGGGCTAATGCATGAGTGGATGGCAGCTGTAGAGGTATCAAACGTGCAGGATTTGGTGTATATATTGCCTTGATCATTTTTGGGTTCAAGTTAATGAAAGAGCTGACACCCTGACTTCAAAAGCACCAATTACGGGTACACTAGGTATTGATAGGAGTGACATTTTAAAGTCTATCATTGACGACTTGTTAGATGATGACACCACAATAGATGAATCAGCAATTGAAAAGCTGCAGATCGTTGATATCAAACAAGGTTCAATCAGTCTGGGGCACAAGAGAAAATGAAGCAGAAGTGTGTACAACCAACAAGCTGCAGAAACCATCAGTATCCACACCCTTTACCATTTACTGAGAGACTGAGCACCTATGGGTATGTCCAGATTACAGTGAAGTTGATTCTGAGGAATGGAAAAAAAAAAAAAGAAAAAAAAAAAAAGAAAAGAAAATTGTGCAGCTGGCAACATAGTTGACTTTGCATTAAAATTTAAATATTGAGTAGTAACTTTAATACAAGTATTTTAATATTATTACAGTAAATGTAACTAACCTCAAGTAAATGTCCAAATATAATGTTTGATGGCCTCTGAGGAAACTTTCTGTACATGGCCATCCGTTTGCTGAATGACTTGAATGAAGCAATCAGTTTAATTAAAACTACAGTCAAGGCACCCAGGAAAACTGCACCAACTAGGTAGCTTGAGTTCACAGCCATCATTTTGTTGAGCTATGTCTGGATTGCAGTCAATATAATGTTTTACTTGGAAACAAACTAAAATGTCAAAACACAATCAAAAACCCCTAGTGCACAGCAGTAAGTGAGTATTGTGAATAAAGCTTTGAACTACATGTTAACTGTAAATTAAGTTTTTAAGTTTCATAGCCAATGTATGCCAAATTTCATTGGTGTAGGATGCAGCTACCCACGTAGACAAGGCAAATCATTGCTGGGCTGGTCATCTGCTTCGAAGAACTGATGACCGTTGGAGCACAGCGACTGGTACCCACGAGACAGAAGATGATCACGGGGAAGACCAACTATCCGCTGGCCTGACTCCCTCAAACTCAGAAACAATATCTATGATGCTACAGATGGGAAACTTATTAACCTCTCGTCCACCATGGATCAAGATGGAAGACAATGGAAATGAAGTTGGGACCCGCAGCAGCGTAACCGCCTCTGAGGAACGGGTAGTCCAGTAATCCAGTAATAGACAATGTTTCTTGTAAGTGACTGTTCTTTGCAAGTTAATGTGCCATGTGTACATATGACAGATTAGTTTGTGTGCTTGTTTCTCACAGAAACAGAAGGGTAAAGTATATGGCCTGGCCATGGAATGCTACATTTTATCCAGCTGTAAAAATGAACACCTGATAATGATCTACTATCTCCAACAATCTTTCTCGTGGTTATGGCCTGGGTGTGATGTGGCAAACAACAGAGAGTAGGAAAACAGGAACACAAGGGAAATTTGATAAGTATTTGGAAGACCTTGATTTTGAAGATGACATATGTAAGCTGAAATATAAACAGCAAAATATACAAGGAAAGATAAGCAGATTAAAATCTGAAACAGCAAAGGTATGATTGCAGATCAGTGTGAACAAAACAAAGGAAATGAGAATAAATAACGTGCAAGAGACTCCATAAATATTATTGGTCAGATAATTGAAGAAGTGTAAAGGTTTATCTATCTTGTAAGTAACATTGACAAAGGTAGAGAAACAAACAAAGTTGTTAGCACTAGGATTAAACAAGATCAAATCTGCTTTCAGCTCTCTTCGCCAATTATGGAACTCTACAATATTCTCCATGGGTAATAAGGCTAGACTGTTTAACACGACTGTAAAGTCAGTCCCGCTATATGGCTCGGACACATAGCATGTGACTAAAAGTATCAGATGGACACCACAGACCCCCATCAACGAATTCCTGCGTCACATCCTTCAAATAAGGTGACAAGAGATACTGACAAACATGAATCTGTAGGAAAGAATACAGCAGGAAATTAGAGAGAGAAAGTGGAGATAAATATGACACACTCTAAAAACAACCTGGACAGTATAACCAGACGAGTACTGAATGTGAATCCTTAGGGAAAGAAGTAAATGGGGAGGTCAAGAAATACTTATGTAAGAACAATAGAAAAGAAAGCCTGTTAAGTCAGTCTGCTGGGCATAAGTCAAGAGGATGCACAGATTAGGAACAGATAGAGAGCATCTGGCCCTAAGTTCAAATGGGAACTAGATGGATAAATGATGATGATGACGTTGATCTCAGTTAGGGCAGCCAAGAGGGTTAGGAAAGTTTTGCAAAGGAAGTATGTATTGTTGGTTTGTTTTCACTACACATGCAGACAAGAAACACACTTCATTTCATTCAAAAACGGCCTCGCTTTATTGATTTTAAAAAAAGAGCTTACTATACAACAATGTAAATTTGGTGGCACTTACAGCCAGAACATAAACAAACCA
The DNA here is from genome assembly GCA_036924085.1 of Ariolimax columbianus. Lineage (NCBI taxonomy): Eukaryota > Metazoa > Mollusca > Gastropoda > Stylommatophora > Arionidae > Ariolimax > Ariolimax columbianus. The sequence continues at coordinate 45,849,282 of JAVGWX010000015.1, read as the reverse complement.
CAGCTGTTTCCTGATCTCAGCTATTAATTTATTGATGTCATAATAGAAAGAAATGTTGTGATCAGATTTTAAACAAAAATTGAGAAGGAAAAATGTTCAGGATTTCTTCTTCTTCACATTGTTCATTTTCAACTTCCCGCTACAAAAAATAACACTGTCAGTGGCAACTGAAAAATTCTCAAGCAATTTCAGAGCGGAGGCAGAGGCACTGACGGCTGCAGTAAAAGCAATGCTGACAGGCGAAAGCAATGAAAGCCAGATAGTCCTGTTTACAGATGCTCTGGCCGTGGTTACAGCACTAAAAAGCCAGAAAAATACTGAACTTAATGATTTAAGAGCAGTACTCTGTCAACTATGCCAGCAGTCCACACCAAAAAGAGTAGTGGTACAGTGGGTTCCATCCCACTGTAACATCCAAGGCAACAAGGAGGCAGACAGACTGGCAAAAGAAGGTGCAAGACTACCACAACCAGATTCTAGTGTGACCTACAAAGAGTCCAAAAGGTTTATTAGGGCCAGATACATGGCCAAATGGGAAACAGAACATACTGGCTACACAAAAAATGATGCCTACTACCAGTTGAACAGAAGAGAGCAGGTCATGGTCTTCAGACTCCGCACAGGACACAACAGACTGAGGTACCATCTATTCAATAAACTGAAGATAGGTGGCACTGACGAATGCACCTGTGGTACAGGGAAAATGACCCCTGAACATATACTGCAAAATTGCCCGACATACGAGGACCAGAGAAAGTACATGTGGCCATCACCAGTGCCAACACTAGACAAGATCTATGGCAGTGTTGACAGCCTCAGGATGACAACTGCTTTCTTTGAACATATTCAAGTTGACGTCTGCCAGCGTACGAAGAAGAAGAAATTCCCGCTACCAAACCATGAAAAGGGCTTTGTAAGTAGCCGGATATAGTCCGAAGAACGGAATGTGTTGTGCCATAGTTTACAGCTTGACTGTGATATTTGCTCCTTTCAGTCTGACACATGTAACTTCAGCATGATGTTATTTGGTACCAAATTGGCCTTCATTCTTTGATGTTTTTCTTCTAAGCTAGTCTGCTCTGTTGTAGCATGTTATCCAGGATAACCACACATAGGCGGAGAAGGGTCTTGGCAGCTCTATGCTGTTGGCCCTACTGGCATGTTTGAGAAGGTAGCCTGGGTGTCCTCCTGGCTGTAGTACAATGTGAGGCTTCTCAGTAAGCTAACCACTATGAGGATTACAGTACCAATCCCCACCTTGTTGACCAGATAGCTGTGACACAATCTGTTTCCAGAAGCATGAATGAGGACATAAGGTGATGGACTTGATCAGTGAGTTTCACATGACCCAGACTACTCTTCTCTCCCCACTAACATAGGTACAATAGTTTGAAACATCTTGTATTGCTACTACTGATGACACGACTAAACTGTGGCATTCTTCTGACACTCAGCAGAATGTGTTAGACGCACAGTGATAGTCTATATAGATATTTCCTTGATACATAAATACACCAAAATGGTACACTGAGAACAAAGAACGGCATCACTAAAACCTTTCAAGCATGTCGTAAAAGGCAACTAAAATAAGTTAAAAAGTTGTGCATGGTCTGGATGTTGAAACCTCATCATGCCCCCAAAAACTAATTGTTACAGAAACCACCACTGCAAGAGCATACTAAGTGTTTTAATACATGCTTCCTGTAAGGTGACCAACTGTTGTGGTAACCCTATGAATTGTATAGAGCAAGAAGAAGATCTTCTTCTTTGTCATTCATACTGAAAATAACGGTTTGTTACGTTGTGTCTTAGTTTACAGCGAGGCTGCGATATCTGCACCTTTCAGCCCAACACATCCTGTTTCAGCACGACATTTTGGAGACTAAGTTTGCCTTCCCTTGTCAATCTTTTTTTTCTCAACCAGACTGCATGGGTGCAGCCTATGTTCAGGGCCACTACTTGGTGGTGGAATATGGTCTAAGTCAATTCTAGTTTGCTGAGCATGATGCAAGCAGCCAGCTATGTATCGCTTGCTGCTGTCAGCTCATCCACTGTTGTGTCTTCGGTCCCACAAGGAGATAAAACAAAATACATTTCCGGTACTCAATAAAATCAGACGTTTTGATTAATTTTAAAGGAAATACATTTTTCTGTTAATCTGCAACAATTTTGTATAGTTCTTTTCTGCCGATTTATGCTTCTTGACTACCATCTACCCTTCCTTGTATTTTGCACACACACACAAAATATTTTGAAACCTGTAACTAACACAGATAGATAACAAAATACATAAAAGCTGAGTTATGGAGCCCTTTAAGATAAGAAACTGGTTTCGGCAATGATGGATGACGTTATCACCATTTCTATTTCTGCTGATTATCGACTGAATTATGAAGACAACAATATCAACCAACAAAAATGGAATTTGACAAACAAGTTGATGATCTTGACTTTGTCAATGACTTGGCTCTTCTGTCCCGTAACAACAATCAAATGCAAATTAAAATTCATGAGAGGTGACATACATTGGGACTGAGAATACACAGAGTACAATAAAAAACTAAGATTAGGAGAATTAATGGAACTAATGACAATCAGGTTGTGCTGAGAGATGCACTCCTACAAGATGTGAAATCATTCATATATCTTGATAGCAATATAGACCAAGTGGGAGGTACAGATAAAGATTTAAAAATAAGAATACAAAAGGCGAGGTAAGATTTTATTGTATTGTGGACCTTATGGAAATAACAAGAAATTAAGTCCAACAAAAGCATAAAAATCTTTAACTCCAATGCAAAGTCTGTTTTTTATGTATAGCTCCGAAACATGGGGAATCTTCTTCTTTTTCTTTGTACACTGTCAGACGTCAACCTTTATTTTTTCGAAAAAAGCAGCGGTCATCCTGAGGCTGTCAACACTGCCATAGAGTTTGTCTAGTGTTGCCACTGGTAATGGCCACATCTGCTTTCTCTGATCCTCGTATGTCGGGCAGTTTTGCAGCAGATGTTCAGCGGTCATTTTCCCAGTACCGCACGTGCATTCGTCAGTGCCACCTATCTGCAATTTATTGAATAGGTGGTACCTCAGTCTATTGTGGCCAGTGCGAAGTCTGTAGACCACGACCTGCTCTCTTCTGTTCAACTGGTAATAGGCATCGTTTTTTGTGTAGCCAGGATGTTCTGTTTCCCATTTGGGCATGTATCTAGCTCTAATAAGCCTTTTTGACTCTTCATACGTCACACTAGTATCTGGTTGTGGTAGTCTTGCACCTTCTTTTGCCAGTCTGTCTGCCTCCTCGTTGCCTTGGATGTTACAGTGGGATGGAATCCACTGTACCACTACTCTTTTTAGTGCGAACTGCTAGCATAGTTGACAGAGTACTGCTCTTAAATCATTAAGTTCAGTATTTTTCTGGCTTTTTAGTGCTGTGACTACGGCCAGGGCATCTGTAAACAGGACTATATGGCTTTCATTTCTTTTGCATGTCACCATTTCTTCTACTGCAGCCCTCAGTGCCTCTGCCTCCGCTCTGAAATTGCTTGAGTATTTTCCAGTTGCCACTGATAGTGTTGTTTTTCTACCATTTGGTAGGCTCAGGAATACCCCTGCCCCTCCGTTCTGTGTTGTGTTTGTTACAGAGCCGTCGGTGTATGCATGGGTCCAGTCCATGCTTGGGTAGTTTTTCGTTATGTACCTCATGGTTATGTCTCTTCTTTCTTTTTCAGTCTGGCTGTTCTTGTTTCCAATACTTGGTATATTTTCTACCACCTCTGGAATGATATACTGCCTCCAGGTAGATTTGCGTACAGTAGGGATGGGCTTTGGTGTTGTTAGTGCGTTCATAGGGTCTTCGTTCATCTTTACTTTGGCTATTTCTGCAAAGTTTCTCCGCTTTAGCGAAACATGGGGAATAATAAAAGCAACAACAGAACGGATACTTTCATAAATAGCGGCTTGCAAAGAATAGAGAGATTGAAATGGTATGATAACATCACTAGTGTTGAGCCAGACAGAGGGATCAAGACGCTGAGCAGCGCATGAGCTGCAGTGGTCAGCCACCCATAGCTGACTGCTAGCGTCAGGGTCAGCGAACCAGTGCTGCCAAGAATCTGTTACACCTCCACGCGGTGATCCTGGATAACAGGCTGCAGCAGGGCAGACTGGCTAAGGAGAAGGGATCGAAGAGAGAAGGCTAACCCGGTACTCAAAAACTGCTTGCTGAAGTCGGATGTGTTGGACCGAAAGGTGCAAATATCGCAGTCAAGCTGTAAACTATGACACAGCGCATTTCGTTCTCTGGACTACATTCTGCTACTTAAGCCCTTTCAGTGTTTGGTAGTGGGAGATTGAGAATGAACGAAGAAGAAGAAGAAGAAGAAGAACCAGACAGATATCAGTGGGACATGACCTGAGGAGAAGGTGCTGCCGTTGGATAGAACACACATTAAAGAAACCAGCTGATAGTATTATAAGACAGTCTCTTATCTGGTGGCCTCCAAGACTAAAGAAGTAGAGACAGAATTAACCACACACAGAGAAGAGAGTTCGAGACAAACATAAAGCATAAAGGGAACAGGAGAGATTTGAGCAGAGCTGGAACAGATGACCCAGATCAGGAGGACTTGGAATGTATTTGTTGAAGACATGTGCTCCACAGGGAGCTGGTAAGTTTCTATTGATCTATTGATGCCTCGAATAGTAGCCTAGTTATCAATAACTGTTCCATATTCTGAAACAGAATCGCTACAGATAATTAAGCTTTGTCAGTGTTCTCTGTGAATGACTAATCTCAAATGATGCATAGTACCACCTCTACAGCTGGCATCTTTATATAAAGCCTTTATCACAGTACATCCAAGAATTAACAGTTTTATAGTAATTATTTTACATGATGAGTTTGTTATGTTAGCACCATGCACATCCCCCTTGGTCACCTTTAACAACAACAGTGGATCTATTGTTTTCAACTTGGACACTACTCTGGTGTATTCCCACATTAAATGATGCATACCTGCATCCAAAAAACAAACCACGAATCTATCACATCGATACAACGTCTATTTAAAAAAAAAATCAGCCTGATAGCAGAAGAGGTGTAGATAATAGTAGCACTAAGGAGTAACCTGCCAGAGTCGACTAAGGAGGGTTGGGCATGGGGCCGACTATTTCGCCCTATAGAAACTGTAAGCCAAATGAAAAGTAAAAGTGGACATCTTCATCCCATGGTCGAATAGAATACATTTTATGCTTGAGCAGAATTCAATGCTTAGTGAATATCATTATTATATTTAATAACATTATTCATGTTCGTGTATTTAAATGCATGCTGACGTAATCCAGACGTAAAAAAAAAACCTGCATATGTAAGCTGTTGTCGTTTTATGACCGGGAATTTGATAATACAAATGATCATTTACTACATTTACCTGAATAACAATTAAGTTTCGCCACTAAAACTGCATGGACACCGTACAGACAATAGTAACAGTTGTATAACCTTTACTTTAGTAGATACTTGCCTGCTAAATGGAATGACGAAATGTTATAAATCCACAAATTATTATAATTCATTTATTAAAAGTCTACAAGACGGGAAATCATAATTATAAAGCTCTTCATATTTATTATGACTGTTTTTGCTAGCGCATTCACAGCAGAAAGAACTTTGGACTCACAATTTACCAGGTTTGTAAATAAGTAGGCTAATACTCGCAGTCAAGCTGTAAACCACGACAAAACACATTAAGTTCTCTGGACTACATTCTTAACTTAACGTCTTTATACTGGTTTAGAAGACCCTGCAGAGTCTGTATACAACCAGTTACATTTACATCACCTTGCTCTAAAAGCTATGCGCATCCAGTTTATTCTTAAATGCATTAACTGTCCCTGCCTCCACTACCTCCCCTGGCAATGCATTCCAAGCAGACACCACTCTCTGACTAAACAAATTTGTTATAATATCTAATCTGGACCTCTCTTTAGTCAGCTTGTAGCTATGCCCTCGTGTTATTGTGGGTGGCTGTATTTAAAAAAACGTGTTATAGTCTAATGAATCCATTCCTCTGATCATCTTATGAACCTGAATTAAGTCACCACGAATTCTTCTCTCTTCGAGACACTGTAGGCCGGGTTTTCTGAGTCGTTCCTCATAACTGTAATTCTGGGATCCCACTATCATCTTTGTCGCTCTTTTTTGAATTCTTTCCAGCATGTTTATATCCCCTCTATGATAAGGACTCCACACCTGTCCACAGTACTCCAATCTAGGTCTAACTAAAGCTTTATACAGTTTGACGATCACTTCCTTGCTCCTATGTTTAATATTTCTTTTTATCATACCTAACATTGCATTTGCCTTTTTCACTGCTACCTTAACTTGCTCACTCACCTTTCCTGTATGATCTAGTATAACCCCTAGGCCCCTTTCCTTATCTATCTTTCTAATATTGTTTTCTCCCATTCTGTAATTATGTTCCATATTGGATCTACCCATGTGGATGACTGTACATTTATCTACATTAAACTCCATTTGCCAGTTTACAGACCATTCTCGAATTTTATCTAAATCCGACATCAATATATCCACTTCCGCTTTAGATGAGACACTACTGCATAGTTTTGTTTCATCAGCAAATTGTTGCAATCATGAATCCCATATCAATGTCCAAATCATTTATATATATCAAGAACAAAATTGGTCCCAAAACCGAGCCCTGTGGCACACCACTTTTCACTTCACACCACTCAGAGTACTCCTTATTTATGCCCACCCTCTGCCTTCTTCCCATTAACCAATTTTCAATCCATTTGGCAACTTCGCCACCTATTCCATGTGATTTTAACTTTCGAAATAATCTTTGATGAGGTACTCTATCAAAGGCCTTTGCAAAGTCTAGATAAATAACGTCCACTGGCTCCCCTTTATCTATCATTTTAGTAACCCCCTCCATGAATTCTAAAAGATTTGTTAAGCATGATCTCCCTCTAGTAAACCCATGCTGACTATTTCTAATTACATTAAATTTGTCTAAATGCATTACAATGTTTTCTTTGATTATTGACTCTAACAATTTACAGACTATGCTCGTTAAACTCACTGGTCTATAATTCGTTGGATCTGAATTTTTGCCTTTTTTGAATAAGGGGATCACTCCTGCATCTTTCCAATCCCGTGGAACAATCCGTTTTGTAAGTGATGGAGAACATAATATAGCCAATGGTTTTGCTAGTTGGTCTCTAATTTCATACAGCAATTTTGGATGAATACCATCTTGACCTGGACATTTATTCACTTTCAACCCCTCCAATTTAAAAAAAACACATTTCCTCTGTAATACAGATTGATCTTAATCCCGCTGTATCCATGTCTCTTTGAAAAATATCTATAAGCTCTGGGATCTTGGAGCAGTCCTCTTTTGTGTAGACTGTGCCAAAGTACTGATTGAGCAGATTAGCTGCCTCCCTATTCTCACTTGTATTTTCCCTGTACAGTCTATGAGAGGGCCTACTTTGTCTTTCTTTCTTTGTTTATTTCTAACATAAGAGAAGAAGCTTTTACTGTCAGTCTTGATCCTCTGAGCAAGTTTTTTTTCGAAGTCTATTTTTGCTGTTTTATTCGCTTTCTGAGATATGTTCTGATTGTCCAAATATTTTACATATGTTTCTTTTGATTTACCTGCCTCTATATATTTTTTCCATGCTTTATTTTTCGCTCTTCTACATTTCACTACAAATCTAGTTATCCACTTTTTACGCTTGGGGTTTACCTCCCTACATGGAACACATTCCTCTTTTAGCGTTTCTAGAACTGTTTTAAAACTCTCCCACTCCTGTTCAACATCTGTTCCTACGACAATATCTTTCCAGATTATGTGGTTAGCTGCCTCTTTCATCGTTTTAACATCTGCCTTAGAGTAGTCGTATGTTCGCGTGTTTATGTTTACTTCTTTCCCTGCAATAAGATCCCAACGGATGATTTGATGGTCACTTGAGCCAAACAGTTCCCCAACGGTAACGTTTTCAATCATATTTTCCTCTGTAGTAAAAACTAGGTCGAGTATGTTTATGCCTCTGGTGGCTACTTCTACATGTTGAATTAAAAAATTGTCAGTTATGCACTTAACAAAAGGTTTTGACTCTACAAGTGCTTCTGCCATATCCTATTTTATTTTTGGAAAGTTGAAATCTCCCATTAATAATAATTTCCCTTCACTTGCCTTTGCTATGCTACTAATCATCACCTCATCTTCTTCTTTTTGACTCGATGGACATCTATAGCACACTCCAATCACTGTTTTCACCCCCACTTTCTATTTCTCCCCATACACTTTCATTTTTGTTACCACATGATAAATAATCTTTGATCGTTAAATTAACAGAATTTATACAGTATAATAAAACGCCTTAGTCTTGTCTCCAACTATCCTATCTTTCCTTAACATTGTATTTCCCTCTATTTCAAAGTCACTATCTGCAATCTCCTCATATGTCCATGATTCTGTTAACCCTATTATATCTGATTTTTCTTCTTTTACATACAGTTCCAATTCTTCTCTTTTATTTACTATGCTTCTCACATTTACATAAAAACATTTTAGTTTGTAATGTTGGTTTTCCTCTTTTTGCTTCTGCTTTATCATTTTAGTGTTTGCTTTTCCACTATTTATTTCACACTTCCCTGCCACCAACTCTCCCCTTTGACTACATCCTCTATAGCACCCTATTTTAGGCCTATCTTTAGTCTCATACTTCATAGGCCTTACTAGTTTAAATTTCTAACACAATGATTAAACATATACTTTGCTACAACATGCTGTCCTATCTCATTTAGATGTAAACCTCCCCTACCTAACATTTTAATTGTGTCTTCTTTAACATCAATAAATTCCATTCCCATGTCCGCACACATCACCTGTAACCTAAGGTTGATACCTATTATTTTGCTATCTAGATAGTCTGACCCATCTGCTCTATCTAAAATGCCCATCATTGTGACCTTTCTAAACTTTTTTCCTCAAGTGTTCCCATAAGACTTTTATATTTATCCATAATTATTTATGTACCATCTCTCTTTACATTATTTGTTCCTACCAATACTACCACATGACTGTTTCCTTTGTCATCTATCCTCTTTATTCTCCCCTCTATATCCTCTATTTTTGCTCCCCCAATATCCATTCTTTCAAACATGTTGTATTGTTTAGACAAATCTCTGCCAACCTCTCTCACCATTAAATCTCCTACTACCAATACTGACCCCTCACCTATATGTGCATACTTCTCTCCAAAGCTCTCTGCCATGTGAACTGTTTCCTCACTCAAATCTCCCTTACTTCCTTGACTACACCTTGACTGCACCTTCTATTTCCATCTGCCTCTTTTCTATCTCCTCCAATCTCTTCTCATTTTCCCTTATATTGCACTCCATCTGTGCCTGCCTCTCTTCAACTCTACATTTCCAACATAAAACGGTTCCTTCATCTTCCAACGTTGTAGGCCTTTCTATCCCTCCACTAGTAATACTAACATTTTCGCCACACAAATCACACAATCTGACTTGGCCTTTCTTCGCAGCATTTCGTCTGGTCTTAGTGGCCATACTAATTATGCTATTTATTACCGTTAGCCAATACGTTATATTAATACCTAATAAAATGTATACTTCTTAAAGCAACGCCAAAAAAACAAACAAATGTCGCTGGTATTTACCTTTCTACAACGTATCGCTAACGACTAGGCCTAGTGTTACTTGAGTGTTACTACCGCTCACTGTTCCACGCTATTTAATTCTGTCAAGTCACTAACTATCTGTTATAACAAGACCACTGCTTCTTGCAAAATCCTCTTCAGTGTTCGGTAGCGGAAGTTTGAGAACGAACGACGATGAAGAAGAAATAAGTAATACTGCTCTCGTTTCTAACAGTTACCAACATATTCAAACACTAAACTGAATCATAAAGCACCACTTTAATACTATAATACAAGAATAAAAGTACTCTCGGTGTTTTACATAAGCAGCAGATACAATATCACTTATCAGACTGTTATCACTAAAACAGCACGTGCTAACAGCAACTGAAGCAACACACTTATTCAATGGAAGATCACATAATCTTCCCGCATCGTGTAACGGCACAGGTGGGCGGAAAAGTAAGTAGAGAACTAAGCGTAGTTACACATGCACACTCAATAAAGACGGGCCCCAATGCTTCATTTCAAATAGTTTATTATTTTACGTTCGTTAATTACGTTTGTTGTTTTATTGTTATGAATTGGGGGTAAGGATTGCTGTATGTCTCAACTAAATAACGAGAAATGCATACAACCAAGTCAATCGCACCTTTACGTGGTACCCCCTGTTTCAACTAACGAGGCTCTGGCAACTGGCGCCAACAAACCAGTCCTCCAAAGTCTATTGGGGACAGTTTTTGGCCATGGATGAGGCAAACCCTACAGAAACCTCTGGCAGGGCAAGTCCTCCTCCAATAAATGCGACAGATGCTGGGCCCACCGGCGTGAGGACCTGTCTCGATCCCCCTTGAGACATCGCCCAGTGAGCATCCCTGGTTAAACAAGGCACCTCGAGCAAGACCACAGTCTGCCCTAACAAGACAAGGTGCTGACGGCGGAGGCAACCATCCAAAAGGCGCACCACAGCAATCAGGATGCCACGCAAATACACAATAGGACAGTATGCCTATATCTGCAAAGCGTTATGGCTCTTGACCTGTGGTGGACAACCAGGCAGGTACAGTGCTGGGTCCCCCGTCTCGAAAGGGCTTAAACTTTATTACTGGAGGTCCTTCTCGGATGCCTCGTGGAATCCGGAGGCACGAGAATAGAGCTACTGGGCAAACAAAACCACTTAAAATAATGCACTCGAATACTGAAGTCGTCAACAGCAAAAGATATGGTTAAAGTTAATAATTAGAGCTTGAGAATATCCTGTATGAAGAGCAAGTAAATGTATGTTGCTTGCAAGAAACACATCTCAACCGAAGATATAGCTTTCAAAATTATAGGATAACAGTGCTATAGGTCTGACAAACAAGACATGCAGAAGGGTGGAATATTGACACGTGAGAAATAGCATCAATGCTTATCATCAGGAAGTATATATGGAGGGGATAGAGTACCAGATGTTACATCTCAAGACAGAAAGTACAGAATTCTACCTGCTAAATTATTACTGTCCGAGTGATCGTCCACTGGCACTAGATATGATTGCAACAAAGGAAAGTGATTGTGTGTGGAGACTTCAATAGCCACTCACAGAGCTGAGGCTATGATAGAATGCATAGGAGGGATGAGAAGCTAGAAAACTGGCAGGATGACAATGGACTTATCTTGATTAACCAGCCGACCCACCGACCTTCTACTCATGATCATGGCACACCACTTTTACACCAGATATGGCATTCCACTCATCATGCATGGAATGAAATATTACATACATTGTCGGGAAACAACTTGGAGGTAGTGACCACAGACCACAAGTCCACAAAAATGAAGATTAGCAACTCAGCCATGTGTACATGCGGACAGGCACACCAGACCGCAGAACACATACTACAGAACTGCCCCGAATATTATTTACAGATACAATCTCACTGGCCCACAGAAACAACACTGGAAGAGAAACTTTATGGACCTGTATGTGAACTACAAAAGACAGTGAAGTTTATACAAGAGACAACATTGCAGATATAGACAATATTTTCAAGCGAACGAAAAACGTAGAAGAAGAATTGTTGTCAATGTTTTATTTCGGTTTTTATATTTTAAAAAAAAATCATCTACAATTCCTAAACAGCTCAAAAGATAACCAATTGCATCACTATTTAGTTGCATGTCATTTATCTTTGAATCAATGCTGCTAGCCATATCGTTCGTGGAGGAAAACTAACGTCTGATTAGTCATAACATACTGATCAGACATGTTAGTCAACGTCAGACAAAATATACAGGCCAAGACCCCCACCTCGACTTTCACGTAGTCCTACCTAGAAACGGACTGTTCTTTTTGGCAGTCTGGCTAAGGAGGTGTGGGATCGACGTGATCCCTGTAGCAATGAGTGACAGGCAGATAAAACCAATCATAGCACGACCGCCTGGGGTCCACCTTCATCAGCACGCTCGGGATGTGAAGAAAACTACTGCACTAAACGCCACTAAACGTCCCTTAATACATTTACTCATTGGAGGCATTCACAACAATCATATAGTTTTGGAAAGAGGAGACTAACATACTGATCGGACAATGTTAGTCAGTGTCAGGTAAAGTATACTGGTCAAGATCCCCACCTCACTTCCACACATGTCTCCCTGGAAACGGGGTGTTTTATGACACACTGGATAAATGCGTACACTGGTCCTGTCAATATTCCTCTATGCTTGTAAGACATGGACAGTTACAGCTGACCTTCAGAGAAGGATGGGATGTTTCTGAAGACTTTTTATACGTCACGCACAGATCCAGTTACACATGAGGAAATACGAGATAGAATTACAACAGTAATTGGGCCTTTTAAAGACCTCTTGGC